>JAJHZJ010000314.1:27007396-27609896 GCA_023548195.1 Bettongia penicillata ogilbyi | reverse complement strand
TCCAGTTACTTAAATGGAAAGAGGAGGGATAACAGGGAAAATATGCCAGCACTGAGTCAACTAACTGAGATCTTTGCGCAACAAACAAAAAGAAACATTAATGGAAAACTGTAAAAAATAAGTTCCCAGAAAGTAGGAACTATTTTTCATTTGTATGAAATTGCCCAAGACACAACAGGTGCCTAATAGTTCCTTGTTTAATAGAACTAGCCCAAACCACATTCATTTCACCAAAAAAAATCAGAAAAAACCCAGAAGGGAACAGATTAGTTTTTGCTGATAATTTTCTTTAGCAAACCACATGTTTACAACCACACAACCAACTGAGAGATGCAGAAAATATGAGTGTTATATTTATTGTTTAGTGGCTTTTAAAATTCTCTTGACTCAGTAGAACACAATTCAGCCTTGAAGACAGATGTCTTCTTCATGTATATTAAAATTCTACGAATTCATGACAGATGCAGCTACAGAGACAATAGCTTTCTTAAAGGATTCCGATAAGTACTGAAATAAAGCAAGGTGAAAAAATGGAAATGTATATCTTTCATCTTTATCATGGAAAAAAGGGAGGAAGTAGATAGAGGTAGAAAGATAGAGCAACCAGGACCTATGGTTTCAACAGGGTCAGTAACTCCAACTGTGAAAACACCCTTCTCTGATGCTGATTAGAAATTCATATATAACTTACAGTCTCAGAGCAGGGGATTTGACCACTTTTGTAACATGGACCCCACAATCTTGTCCATGGACCTCTTCTCAGAATAATGTTTTAAGTATTGGGCAGAGGGGACAAGGGAGACAATTAGGGTTAAATGACTTAACCAAGGTCACATAACTAGTAAGCGTCTGGGCCTGATTTTGAACTCAGGTCCTCCTGACTCCAGTGCTGAGAATAATGTTTTTAAATGCGTAAAATAAAGTATATAGGATTAAAAGAGGAACCAAATATGTTGAAATAGTTATCAAAATACTTCTTAAAAAAAATGAGTTCCCTCTTAGATCCTAAGTTTGAACTGCCTTTCTTAGGGAGTTGGCTGGGAACATAGAGAAGTTAAGGGACTGTTTCAGTGTCACACAAATAATATGTGTCACAGGTAAAATTGGAATCCGAGTCTTACTCCAATGCTAACCCTCTATCCTCCATATGACACTGCCTCTCAATGTTAAACAACAAAAACAAATGAGAATTTAAATGCCTACTATGTGCCAAGTGCTGTGCTAGGTACTGGGAATAAAATACAAAGAGTGAAACAGCACATCATCCTAAGGAACTTGCATTCCAGCATGGAATACATCCCGCACAAAGTCCAAACAAAAGAAGAGTTCCCCACTGAAGACAAAATTTTCCTAAGATTCTTATTCACAGATGATATTGTATTCTTTGAAACAAATCCTGGAACCCTTCAAAGTCTCTTCAGTAAAGTCCACAGGAACGCAAAAGAAAATTTTCTAATCATTCACTTCAGAGCACCTAAGTGGGTGAAAAATTTTGCCTACACAGCATACACATGAGATAGGAAGCCTGTCAGTTAAAATTATCAATATGTACATCTTGGGCAGGCACCAGAGATGGACAACAAGAACCCAGAATTAAGTGGGAGGAAAAGATCAGGCTATATTATATTTGCAACATTGCTTGCCATAATCACAAACTACCTCTTGCCACAAAAGTACATTTTCTTTAATATCCTTCCAGTGATGTTATATGAAATTATCTTGAACATAGATAATGATAAAGAGACCTGAAAGGTCATCTAGTCTGACTCCCTCATTTTACAGGTGAGGCCCAGAAAGGTCAAATTACTTGCCTGAGATCATTCAGATAATCCATGATAGAACCATTTTGAAACAGGTTCCCTTGACTCCAAATGTAGATCACTATTCTTAGAAAAATAAACTTAATGGGGCAATGGGGCAATATATGAGGCAATGGATATCATACTGAGCATAAGTAGATGGTACCTAATACTAGTCCAAATACTAACCTATCTACCATGGTACCGATAATGACTTGTACACAAGAAGGAACATAAAAGTCATTATTAAACATATATGTGTATATGTGTGTGTATGTGTGTGTGTGTGGATGTGTGTGTGTGTATAACTAGAGAAGATAGGTCACATAGTGTAAATGGGATATTCAAGCCAAGTGGTAGATTGGTACTACCCAAGACTTTAAAAGAACACAAAGACCTCTGCTTCATTGGCTAGATACTCTGTGGAGGATTTTTTTTGTTACAGAAGACTCAAATAAGATGAGAAATCAAGGAGAGGAGCTTGTGATGCCAGTGAGCACATAGCAAATTCTGATTGGATTGGAGTGCACACAGTGATGAAATCAGGAACCTGCTTGAAATATCAAGGCATGAGGCACATTTGTACATAAGAACTGTCTTCTCTCATGGAAGCTCTACTCTCTGTCTCCAAAAGCGAAATAAATTCAAGATTAAACCTCTACTTCTATAAGCACAACAACAAAAAACACATTTAAAAAAACCCTAAGATACAGGGATATAAGGCACCCTATAGACCTCATCTGAAGAAAAACAAAACTTTCTCAAAACTGAAAAGAATTTAAAAATGAGTATCACTTCCCCAAAGTATATTGATTTTCAATAAAACCATTTACACATTTTTGGCCTCACTGCAAGCAACCCATGACTTCCCAAAGCCTCTCCCATTAAATTACCAAGTGCCAACTTTATTCTTGCTCATTACATAGAGCTCTGTTTGGACATCCTCTGGGGGAGGGGAAATATTCCCTCTTATCAGAAGGAAAAAAGGAACACACACCTCCAAAGGATAAGAATGGCATTGACTTTTTTTTTTTTTTTGCTGGCTTAATTACATGGAAAGAAAAAAGAAAAAAAATTGTCTTCTAGAACCAAAAAAAAAGTATTTGTTTGAAATCTAGCATAGCTCATATTAACTTTTCACCAGAGATCCTTCCCACCAGTGGAACACAGGAAATTAAGAATGAACTGCCTTGAGAAAAGCTATTTTACATCCTAGGGTGGAATGGCAATTTTTTTTTCATTACAATCTTTCCTAGCAGCCACCTCTCTGTGTCCTGCCAGCTTTTTATGTATGAGTAAGAAATCTTATAAAGAAATTAAACCAGAGAACTAGCTAGAATTGGTAGCTTAGGATTGAAATCTATGACTAGAGTTAATAATATGAAGCAACTGACGCTAGTCCAATTTCTGATTTACTAGGTTTTTAATGCCACCATCCAGTCAGCTCACCAATGACAACAAAAAAATAGTAATCACTAGGCAGAGGTAACTTGTGACAGTGAGAAAAGAGGAATTGTGGGGGAGGGAAGGAAAGAAAACACTTATGACATGCTGTACATCTTCAGCAAGACAGAAAGGGATTCTTCTAGTAGGGAATCTTCCCCTCTGCCTTTTTTCCCCCAACAGACATACATACATACATACATACATACATACATACATACATACATACGTACATTTATTCCTTTATTTATTCTCTCTCTCTCTTTCTCTCTCTCTCTCTCTCTCTCTCTCTCTCTCTCTCTCTCTCTCTCTCTCTCTCTCTCTCTCCCCCGCCCCCCCCCCATTATTTTCCCCAAGAAGACATCAATCAATAGAAGCTAGATACAACCTTTCCTCAAATAACTCCTGGAACCGATATAAACTCTAAATTTTGCAAAGTTCTTTACAAGCATCATCTCATTTGGTCCTCATAACCCAATGAGGTGGATATTACAGTTATTACTATTACAGTTATTACTATTCCCATTTCATAAATGAGGAAACTGAGACTCAGAAGTGTTGTGACTTGCCCTGGGTCACACAACTATTTAAGTATCCAAGGTAGGATTTGAATTCAGGTTTTCCTGACTCCAAGTACAGCCCCCCTATACAGCCTACTGCTCATATTGATAGTGATAAAATGTTAAGATGAAGTTCCTAAAAGGCTTTGGATCCCAGGGGTACTTTGAAGTAATGTAATCACCTATTTGTCCCGAGTAAATAGAAGTGGAGGGGATTTAAAAATCAAAGAATTAGAGGGGATCCTAAGGTCCATCTTCTAAAGCATGAAACCCCTCTACAGATTCTCCAATACAGCCTGATCTAGCCTAAAAAGAGGGATTCGGGTGTTCTACTTGCCCCTAGAGAGCAGTCAGGAATGGTTGGAAGTTTCAGAGTCCACTTTAGAATGGATTCAGGGAAAACTTCCTAACAACGTGAGTTGTCTCAAAGTCCACCACAGCAGGTAGGGGGTGGAGTCCCCTCCCCTCCAAGCTCAAACTGAATCACTATTTTTGAATGATTCTTTTCAGGTAGAGGTTTTACACTGATCATTGAGGTCCCTTTCAGGTCCGAAATTCTATTATCCTGGAAAGAATCCCAGGAAAAGAGAACTCAACATTTATTGAGACTACTCTCAAAAAAAAAAGTTGGGAAGACAGGTGTAATTGTAAGGAAATTCTTCCATACATGGGAACACAGTCTGCTAGAGCCATGCAGAATAAGTGTGCTATTTCTCCGTCATAATCAGCCTTCAAATAGTTCAAGTGGTATGCCTCACCCCCAAAGTCAACTGTCTTCCTAGTCCTCAGACCTCCTCCAACCAATATTTCCAACCCTACCTTTATATCCACACAGCCAGAAATAAAAGGGAGGGAGGGAGAGTAAATGAGTGATGGTGATGACTAAGAATGAGCCCACTGGCCCAAATGAATGTAGCCATCACAGCAATGGATGAGAAGACATGGTTCTCAATCTTAAGGTCCCAGGACCTGTTTTTTGTCTCTGTAGGGCATTGTAGGCCGCTGATAAACATCAAACAAGATTATCTTATAATAAAGTGAGAGCTAAAGGGGCAGAAGCAAACCAGTAGAATATAAAAAGGAGCCAGCAAAGAGAATGAAACATTTATCAGAAAAGTTATTAAAAAGAAATAATTTTGTATTGCTTGTTAGAAAATATTTCCTCAACAGGGAAGGACTAGAGCAGAGGGAAAACACAAAGAAGGCTGCCAGGTGTTATAATTGAGGCTGCAGACCCCAGCGGGGGTTGGGGTGGTACCGCTTTGCAATGGATCTCTTCATTCTTGGGGAGGAAGAGCCCAGCAAGAGGTAATGGGCAATTACTCATGTTCCCCCAACCCCCGCGGAGCACCAAGGTTTCCATATTATCTCCCCTGCTGTTCAACATTTATGTGAAGCTTCTGGGGGTGGGGGGAGCATATTATTAGGAAGTGTGGGCAGAAATCTTCCCAGCATGCTGATGGAACCCAGGACTGTCTCCTGGAGGTGACCAGCCATTCTAGATTGTTACTGTGTTGTCAAAGGGTCGATATATTTTTTTCTCTTTCTAAATGTTCATTTATACGTAACACTTCAAAAGATAAGACAAGACAAAGGTGGTGGTGTCAGTGGGTTAGGGGATTTTTAAAAGTTATGGGGGTGGGGGGGGTGATCCGGAGGGGTCACTTAAATAAATGTTTAGTGTGTACTTTCTGGATTCAATTCTATTCCATAAGAACTTATTCAGTGCTGACTATGTGCCCGGCACTGTGCTGTGTGCTGCAGATAAAAATACAGAAATGAGAATAGTCCCTTCCCTCAAGGAGTACACATTCTATTGGAGGAGATATTTTCCTGTACTTAGGGATGTGCTGGGGTCAACTCAAATTGACTTGAGAAAGCTGATTGTTAAATTTTCAGTGGGAATAATTATACCTTAAAAACTGGCAAACTAATGTTACAAATCAGAGAGCAATTATGCCTCAGAAACTGGCAAACAAATGTTACAAATAAGAGAACAATTACACCTCAGAAACTGGCCAATTAATGTTACAAATTGACACATTGCTTTTATTGATTGTCTGGACTTAATAAAATGGTGGAGAAAATGTTAATAATGCAGGTTAAACAAAGTGTCATTCTAATTTTTTTTTCAGAGATCTGGTTGTTAAACATTCACCAGCACATCCCTGCCTATACTTGACACTCAGTGTTGTCTGTTGTACCCTGAGCACCTTTATGGCAGGAGGGGACTTTGTCAGTCATGGGATACCCTAAACCTAAGCTTTATTCACTCAGGAGATTTCCCTAGAGTTTTAGTCCAGATTCAGAAAAGAGCCAGAGAGATAAACTCATGCCTTGGGAATTAGGATCAAGTCTAGAACCGTGGAGGTCTTTTGAAGTGGGGAAGTAAGCTACAGATGATATCTAATGCGCTGAGAAACATAAACTATAAATAAAGCATACATAGATTAATAATCTAGGAGGGGAGGAAGGAAGCATTAACATCCATTGGAACATGAAAAGTCTCCTAAAGGATGAATATCTTGAACTTGGTCTTAAATAGAGTATAAATGGGATCCCAAGAGATGGAGGAAAGGAAGACACAACTGCAGGTATGAGAGATTTCCTATACAAACACATGAAGGTGAGATAAACGTCATGTATAAGGAACAAGTAGAATTGGTTTGTTGGAATGTAGAAGGCAGGAGAGAAAGAAATACAAAATCAGTCCAGAAATATATGTTGGAATTTGACTGTAAGAGGTTTAAATACCAAACAGTAGTTTGCATTTTATCTGAGAGCAATGGCTCTTAATTTGATAGTCCATGGATAGATTTCAGGAGGTCTATGATCTTGGAAGGGTAAATAAATACAATTTTTTCATTTACCTCCCACTGAAATTGCCTTTAAGTATACTTTTTTATAAAAATTTTTATATATTATTCAGAGAAAGGGTCCTTGGACTTTACTGGACAGCCAAAGAGGTCAGTGTCACACAGAGTGTTAAAGACCCCCTGACCTACAAGCATAGTCACTAAAATTTTTACTTTCATGCTGATGTCATAACAAGTAACAAGTTCATAATCTTGGAGGAGGAATAACAGAACCCTTTTTTGTGGATTACTACCCAGGCTACAAAGCCACTGCCTAAACTACAAAGCAGAAAAACAAGACTAAAATAGAAGATGAGTTTCAGTCTAATGGGAGAGATAGAAGTCACTTTACTAACGAAGATGACAATTATTTTTCAGTTGAGTATTTCAACAAGTTTCCATTGAGTGCCTACTATTTGCTCTGATATGTTTGTTGGTTGCGTGAATGAATGAACTTTGAATGGATAGATCATGTTCTAAGCTATGCTAGAACAAGGTCCAAGAAGAGGACAAATAAAATAAAATAAAAAAATAAAGCATGAAACAGAATTTGTTCCCCAGGTGTTGAGGAGCTAATACTAAGACACAAAACCCATAATAACACCACAAAATAATACATATAAGATAAATTGCCAAGTGCCCAAATGAGTGGTCCAGATAATAAATAATTTAAGATAAAAAGTTATTCCAATGGGAGAACTCTCCATGCCAAAACATTTACTACAACAACAGTAAAATAGCGGCAGATAGAATGTATTTCACCCTGGCTTCTTTTGAAATTGAATCTTAGAGAACTAAGCACAAACACATTTTTTATCTTTCTACTCTGATCTACCTCAAATTACTTTACCTACTTTTCTGCCTCCAAGTCCCCCCCCCAAAAAAAGTGACCATGGTCACACACACATTCCCTCATCCTTTAATTCATTTCATGTTTTGACTTTCCTTTCATTCTGCCCCAACTCCAAATTACATGCAGTACTCAGTAACTGGAGTCTTTAATTGCAGCATACCAATAGTTTTGCAGTTTCAACACTTAAAGGGATTTTTTTCCCCCTCTTCAATGCTATTCTAGTGACTTGGGCATAATTCCAACAAGTGGTAGTGATGATCCATAGCCACCTGGCCCAAATCATGGGGTTTCTATTTTGCCTGAGAGCTTAAAGGGTAGCTGTGTTCAAAATCTTCATATTTAACTGTGACTTTCCAGGCATTTATCAAAAATATAACTGTACTAAAACAAAAAAATTATACAAATAATATTTTAAAAGGATATTTAAGAATATTTAAAAGACAAACACTACATAATGTAGTACCTTTTTTCCCTGATCCTTAATGCTTAATTTATCAATGCACCTTACATTATAGCTCAGCAGTGACAAGTCCTTCCCAGTGGTGTCAAAGTATTCCTAAGCTGCATATTTCCCAATAACAGAAAGCCCATTCCTCGTATTTAGCTGTTTAAGCTGATTAAAGGGAAGAACTTACATTGTATGTAAGCAGTATGCCTGCTTCCTCTTGGCTTTGTTCAGTAAAGGATCAAAACAAAGAGAGAGAAACAGAACTATGTTGAGAACCTTGCCATTGAACACATGAAATCCTTGGCAAACTTGCTTTTCCCATTGGGAACAGTGGAGGCAGGATCTCATGCTTGGAATGAATTCAATTCCCTCATCCCCTGTCTTTCAGAACTCTGTCCTTCCTTCAAGGGTAAGCTCCGATACCATCTCTTCATCAAGCCTTGCCTTAAGCAGCTAGATGGTGCAGTGGATAGTGATGAACTTGGAGCCATGAAGACCTCTGTTTGAATTCTGCCTAAGGGACTTACTAGTTGAGTGTGACCCTAGACAAATCATATAACCTCTTTCAGCCTCAGTTTCTTCATCCAGAAAATGAGGATAATAGCAATCTCAATCTCAAAGTGTCTTTGTGAGGATCACATGAGGTAATGAGAAAAGTATTTTACAACACAAAGTTTATGTTACAGAGTAGGTCCCAGTTAGTGCAGAAAATGAACCCTGTGGGAAGATCACGTTGTTTGAATTCACAGTGCACACTTTCATTGGGTTAGAACCAGTTCCAACATTTTGTATAATTATACTTCAAATCATTAATTCAAATACATATGACCTTTAAATTTTGGTGCTCTTTAGATTGAGAATGTGTATATATATATATATATATATATATATATATATATATATATATATATATATATATATATATATACACACACACACACATATGTATATGTATATGTGTATTATATATATATTATATATATACACACACATATATATACACATATGTATATGTGTATTATATATATTATATATATATACACACATATTCTTACATGTACATATGTGACATCCCCTCAGCATTCACTCTTCCAGCTCACACCGAAATTTGCAGGCTGGGTTCCCAGAGGGGCTCCTGGGAATAACTTTGTGGTTGGCTATCCTCCAGAGCATCCACAGTTATACTTCCCCTGAATAATTATCCAATAAACTCAGTTTTACAGCAAAAGCATTTACTTAAATGTCACAGCAAGAATAGTAGTCACAAAGTATTCCCCTCCAGACCAGGGACATACTCTCCCACAAATATACCCAAAATCCAAAGAGAAGAGTGGGCATGGTCTTAAAGAAGGGACACACATACCTGGGAGGTCCAGGTAGCTAAGGCAAGCCACTCCTAGACAGGTCTGTAGACAGAACCTATTGGACTGAGGTCATTTTGCCACTTGGAAGCTACTGCCAGGCTAAACTAGGCAGGCTGCTCAGCCTCCGGGGCTTTTCTCAGGGTGCTTCATTTCTAGTAGACAAGGCTGTCTGTGTGGCAGACACTAATGACAGTTGATTGATGGAATGATTGATTGATTGTCTCAGGAGGTCATGGGATCCCCCTCACTTAAGAGTTGCAAGGAGAGGTTGGATGACCACTTGTCAGATACATCTGAGCAGGGATTCTTTTGGGGGGGGGTGTTGTTTGATCAACTGATCAAATGATACAGATTCAGTGACCTAGTGAAGTGCTATATAAATGCTGACTGCTACTTGGTACCACCGTTCACCCTACTGGGAGCTCCTCGAGAGCACGGACTAATTTTGGGCTTGTCTGTTTCTATGTTTTGCCTTTGTATTTCCACATCTTAGCCCTGTGCCTGGCACATGACAAGCACTTAATAAAAGTCAGTGATCTACTGACGACTGTCTCTGGTGTTTCAATGCGTAAACAAGGAAGGAAGAGAAAATCATTTCTATTGCCAGGCACAGAACTGATGTACAACAAAGAGTTTAATTGAAATATTTTGCGAAATCACGAACTGTTAGAGCTGCGAAGTATTTTAGGGGTCATCACCAGTTAGTTGACAGATAAGAACACTGAGGGTGAAAAAGGGGAAACAACTTGCCTGAAGTAACACAGCACATTCAGGATTAGAATTTAGTTCTCTCATATCTTAATCTAATGTTCCCATCTATGCAACCAAACATCTCCTTCATTGGAAACCATGAAAAGCTGGGCTGATAATGAGAAAATAGTGTTGGCTAGATGAGAACCTAGACAGACACTTGAAAAATATGTATGAAAGTTCCTGGCAAAATTGTTTGACTAATCCTAGATTTAGGCAATTTATTAGCTGTTTTTAAGTGTCAGAGAGGGACCATGTAACAGCTGTCAGGAGCAAGAATGTCATGGTGGTACTCCTGAGAAAGTCAGAACCTAAAGGAATCTTGGCCAGCTTGAGCATTGGGGTGGATCTAAAAAGTTAGAATCTAGGAAGAATAAATTTCAAGTCTTACATATGGACTGAAAAAATTAACTTCTAAAGCACAAGACAGAGAAGACATGGTTAGACGGCAATTGATATTTTTTTTTAAATGTGGGGATTTTAGTATACTGCAAGCTCAACATGAATCCACAAAGTGATGTGGCTGTCAAAAAACTAATATTTTTAATTTAATGTTTAATGAGGGCATTAAGGCAGGCATAGCTACTAGATATTGGGAGGTGATAATTCCATGTTATTCTGGTCTAGACACGCCACATTTAGAGTACTGTGTTCAATTCTGGGCACCATGGTGTAGGAAGGATATTGATAAGAGTACCCAGAAGAGGGTAACTAGGTTGGCAAAGAGCCTTAAATCCATATTGTATTAGGGTCAATTAAAGGAACTAGGTGTATTTAGTCTAGAAAAAAGAAGTGTTAGTAAGATATAATAAATATACTCAGGTAATTGTGGGGTTATCACATGACAGAGGTTCAATTTGTTTTCTTAGGCTGCAAAGGGCACCCTTACCGAAATTGCAAAGGCCTTTAAACATGAGCTTTCAAATATGGAAGGGATGGTTTCCCCTTCACTGATGGTCTTCAAGGAGAGATTGGATGACCATTTGTCACATATCATATAGTGGCAACTTGTTTGTGTAATGGATTAGATAGGATGGCAGCTGAGGTCTTCCAACTCAAAGTCTGAGATTGTGAGAGAAAATGGGGTAAAGAAGAAATCAAAGAATACTAGGGGAAAAGTAAGCCAATTCCACCCCCCACCCCAACCTCCTCAGATCAAACTCTCACTTGTCTGGAGAGAACTTAATGAACTTCTCTGGCTTCATTTTTGCTTAAGGTCATGTTGAAAATGGTGGGTTGCCATCAGCAATGCCTGCCTCAGGGCCATCCCCTCCAGGAATGTCAAGCTCCCCATCTACACCAAACAACACAGGCCTGTGGAAACATGAAAGGCATAGCTTTCCCCTGTGCCCTCAGAGGGCATCACAGGAGGGAGTCCCGGGGAGAGCTTTAAAATCAAAGTAGTGTGAAATCTTCTTAAAGCTGCATCCCCAATGAAATCACAGGTGAACTTAAGCTAAAGGAAAAAAAATGGAGAAAATGTTTTGTTATCTTTGGCCTCTTTTTTTAGTTTGTTTTCATTTTGTGTTGTTTTGTCTTTGAAAGCTCTGGTTCTCCATCACTTTGATAGAGCTACATTTCATAGCCTGGACAATAAGGGGTCTTCCAGATCTGAAAGTGTGTTTTATTTTATTTATCCTATGCACTACTGAGTGATATACAGAGAAAGGAAGATTGATTTGCCTTATAAAGGATCCAGAGTGTCTAATGGTTTAAATATAATACTTGGGAAGTATTCTTCAGGGGAAGCCTTGAATGAATTTTCCCGTCTATTCTCAATATTCCCCCTACAGAATGCAGACGACTAGAGGAAAATTCAAAGCTATTATTTTTAATGTCAAATGCCTTACTTGCCCAATAAAAGGAAAACTATATTAAACTTCTTTAGACAACAAAAACCAGATATCACATATCTCAAAGAAACTCATCTTAATCAACTTGAACGTAGGAAATTAAAAAGAGGATGGATGAGTGAAGGTACCCATCCTCATCTACTTTTTTTAAAGGAACACTAGCAATTCCTAGGAACAAGAAAGCACGTCCTTTTGTTTTTCCTTTGTCCCTTTCAAAGAAAGAATGTAGATTAATTTGGGTTCAGTAGGATCTGAAAGGAACACCTAAAAGAATATGTGTGTGTATATATTTATATATACACATACATATATATGCATATGTTTATAATAAATTCCAAATGAAAAGAAAAATAAATATCTCATTTACAAGTCAGCTTTACTTTGGGGGACAGCTACAATGGATGGTGAACTGGTCAGCACCAGAGGAGAGAGAAGGGGTAAGAGTTTTACTTCTAACTCTACCATCAACTAGCTATGTAACTTAAGTTACTTAAACTCTCTGGACCTCAGTTTCCTCTGTGATATGGAAATCCTAATGTGAGCAACTAGGTGCAGCAGTGAATTAAATGCCAGACCTGGAGTCAGGAAGACTCATCTTCCTGATGTCAAATCTGGCCTCAGACTAGGTGTGTCATTTAACCCTGTTTGCCTCAGTTTCCTCATCCATAAAGTGAACTGGAGAAGGAAATGGAAAACCACTCCAGTGTCTCTGCCAAGAAAACCACAAATAAAGTCATGAAGAGTTAGACACAACTGAAAAACAACTGAACAAATTGGAAAAAATAATACCTACCTTACAAGGTTGTTTCAAGGAGGGAATGAGATAATGTATGTAACATACTTTGAAAATCTTCAAGTATAGTGTAGATGTCAAGTATAAGGTTGAAACAAAGCAGTGACATCATTGCTAAACTTATCTGTAGGAAAATCTATAAGCCAGATCTCACTTCTCCAGCTACTGCTAGTACCTCCCCTCTTAGATTATTTCCTTTCTACTCTTTGAACGGATCTTGTATGTACATAATTA
Source organism: Bettongia penicillata ogilbyi (assembly GCA_023548195.1). NCBI lineage: Eukaryota > Metazoa > Chordata > Mammalia > Diprotodontia > Potoroidae > Bettongia > Bettongia penicillata. The sequence goes on along the minus strand of JAJHZJ010000314.1, from coordinate 27,596,944 downwards.
TTTACATATTTTTTTCTCCCATTAGACTGTCATCTCCTTGAAGGCAGAGACCATGCTTTTGCCTTTCTTTGCACCCTCAGCACAGTTCCTGAAGCATAATAATCACCTAAAAATGCTTGTTGACTAACTCAAAACTATGTCAATGAAATCATCACAGCCCAGTAGCTCAGAGTTCATATTAATCTGCTTTTCCTCAAGGCACAGATGTGAAAAGAAAACCCCACTAGAGGCTATTGGGGGTTTTTGAAGGTTAAAGAGATACATGCTTTACATTCTCCCAGTCACAAATCACCCCCAAGACTACATTTGGTCTAATTAACTTGCCAACAAGTCATTGATCATCCCACATTTTAGCACTAGTGGAGAGGAACTCAGAAAGGAAAGACCATTACTGGTAGGAAAGGCTAAATTGGCATCAGAAATTCTGTGGATGCCATAACAATGTTTAAAATTTGGTAGTCACTTAATAACAGCTTTTTGCTTAAACAACCCATTGACAAGCAGAAAGAAGTTAGTTGCTGTCCTTTGTTCTGAAAGAGGACAAAAATGACATCACCATAATGAAGTTTCAGTAAGTACAACTGTGACTGATCAGACCAATACGAGCTGGGAATTCGCTAACACAGATTGGGCTTAGATAGTCCGTGTGAATATTTGGGGTGGTTACTCCAAATTTGCAAATCCTACATTTACTTTGTGCTCAATTCTCAATTCTGCTTTGCTCAAAGAGCACAGTACCGTTTCTGATGTGGGTATCCCATGCTGAGCGGTCCTGTGCCAGCCTTGAGGGTGTCCTTGTATCTCTTCTTCTGACCACCATGTGATCACCTGCCCTATGCAAATTCTCCATAAAATAGCCTCTTTTGGCAAGCATACATTTTGCATTTGAACAATGTATAGTTTGAATGCTTGCCAATTTAGTTCAAGCAAGGACCTCAGTGTCTGGCACCTTATCCTGCCAGGTGATCTTCAGAATCATCCTAAGACAATTCAAATGGAAGTTCAGTTTCCTGGCATAGCACTAGTAGACTGTCCATGTATCACAGGCATACAACAATGAGGTCAGCACAATGGCTCTATAGACCTTCAGTTTGGTAGTCAATCTAATACCTCATCTCCCAAACTTTTCTTCAGAGCCTCCCAAACACTGAGCTAACTCTGGCAATGTGTGTGTCAATCTCATTGTCAATTATTATAGCCTTGGAAAGTACACTACCAAGGTAAGTGAACTTATCCACAGAATTCAAAACTTCTCCATTTACTGTAACCTATGGTTCCACATATGAATGGTGTGGTGTGCATTTGTCCTTCATTGCTGAAGAAGACCATGTCACCAGAAAAATAATGACATGACTTGCACTTGACTTTGTTTTGAGTGAGGAAGGGCTGTGCAGGTCACCAGTCTCACTTCTCCTCCAGAGCCATCTGAATCCAGTGACCAGATATTCTTCAGGATGACTGGAGATGACCCAGGATGAGGCAATTGGGGGTAACTGACTTGCCCAAGGTCACACAGCTAGTGAGTGTCAAGTGTCTGAGGTGAGATCTGAACTCAGGTCCTCCTGACTCCTGCACTGATGCTCTATCCACTGCACCACCTAGCTGCCAGGGATAGTGTGGTGGTGGTTGATGGAGCACCAGTGTTTTCTTGGTGTCAATTATTAGGTCAAAATTAGCACAGGCAGCAGAGAATTGATCCCTACTTTGTTGCATCTCAGCTTCAGAGGCTACATTGAGTGCACAATCATTTGCAAACAGAAAATCATGCACCAACACTCCTTCACTTTGGTCTTGGCTTGTAGCCTTTTCAAGTTGAAGAACTTCCATCAGTAGGGTGGTTGACTTTGATGCTGTGTTCATCCTCATTGAAAGCATTTGACAACATGGCTGAAAACATCATGCTAAAAAGCATAGGAGCAAGCACACAGCCCTGTTTGACTCCATTGGTGACTGGGAAAGTATGAGAGCTTTGTCCACTATGGTCTAGTGGTTAGAATTTGGCCCCACCAGTGCCCAGGTTTGATTCCTGGTCAGGGAAACAAGAAAGAAGTTAAATAGAATGAGATATCAAATAATGTTGCCCAGCATTAACAAGGACATACAAAAACACACACACAGACACACACACACACACACACACTCACACATTCTAGCCTAGCGAGGTCTTTTTTACTCTGTCATCCAGTATGTTAACTATCTTTTGCATTATCCACCTATTTGACGAATCCCTTTATCCAAATCACTGATAAAAACGTCCAACAGCACAGTCAGGCCTTGGTTTGTGTGGGGCACTTCCCCAGGAACTCTTTCCAAGTTGATGAATTGCCTCAGGAGGTCAGTAGTTCCCCCTCACTTAAGATCGTCAAGCAAAGGCTAAATGACCATTTGTCAGGTGCATCAGAGCAGGGATTCTTTTTTTTTTTTTGTTGGGCGGGGAGGCTATTTGATGAAAGGATCACTGAGGTCACTTCCCACTCTGAAATTCGGTGATTCAGTGAGGTACCAGATAAATGGTGACAGCTGCTGGTACCACTGTCCACTAGGCAGTGAGCTCCTTGAGAGCAGGAACCAAATTTGATTTTTTTTGTTTGTTTTGCCTTTGTATCTCTGGTTCTTAGCTTTGTGCCTGGCACCTGAAAAGCACTTAATAAAAGCCAGTGACCAACTGACTACTACTGTCTCTGGTGTTTCAACGTGCAAACAAGGAAGGAAGAGAAAATCACTTCTATTGCTAGGCACAGAACTGATATACAACTAGTAAGTGTCAGAGCCAGAATTCAAACCCAGATCCAGAGACTCCAAATCTCAGGCTCTTCCCATGAACTATTTTGGATCCCATTTAAGCAATCTCAGTCTCAGTTTACTCCTGTAAAATGAGGGTTAATGATAATTGTATCGCAGGCTGGTTGTGAGGAACAAATGAGAAAAAGTAAGTCAAGTGTTCTGCATTTATATAGAGCATCTTACAGATATTATCTTATTTGATTCTCATGATAACCTTGTAAGAGAGGTAGGTACTATTATTTGCACCTATTTTGCAGTTAAAGAAACTGAGGCAAACCAAGGTTAAGTGACTTTCCCAAGGTATATGTAAATATTAGCTGTTATTTTTATTATGCATTCAGACTTTATGTTTACATTTTAAGCTGTTCATGTCAACCAACACTAAGACACTAAAACTAATTTATTCATGAGAACAAAATATAAAATGATCAATGACACTCTTGGTTTTTCCTCAACCAATCAAAGGTGTGTTGTCTTCATTGTCGTTGTTCTGAGGGGATGGGATAGAAAATTACTAATAATGATTAAACAATGACGTTTAATACTGGTGGGATTGGGGGTGGGGTGAAGAACACATGTTCCACACCAGAGCAGATACAGTGAGCCATGCGAGGAACCAACCAATGGGGGGGGGGGTGAACTAGGAGGGGCATTGCAGGAGGAAAGGACAATAGTTGAAGAACAGAAAGGGTTAAACGAAAATAAAAGATACTGATATAGTGGGAAGTATTCGGAGGAGAGCAATCAGAAAGACAGAGGTCCAATGAGATGGAGAAGAGATCTAATGGGAATATTCCAGGCCAGGTTCAACTCAGCCCACTCTGGTGATTCAGGTTTGGAATTGGAATGTAATATAATACTCACCATTAAAATGCAATAACAACCACTTTACTGATAAGATTTTTAAAAGAATAAAATCTCTCATCACTAATTCAAATAAAACACTCTTCCCCTCCTTCTTTACCAACCCAAGGCATCCCGAGAGGACCTTCAGGGTCCTAACTCCCTAGAGACTAGGGTTTTTTACATCCAGTCTAGTCTTCTATCAACTAAGTCTTACAGGTAGTCTCCTTGCTTTCTTAAAAGGAATCCATCTCAGTAAAATAAATACTGGGGGAGAGGAAGTGAAAGGGGCAGAGAGACATGATAACTGTCTTCAAATATTCGTAGAGCTGCCCTGTGAAAGAGAGATTACACTTGTTCAATTTGGTCCCAGAGCACAGAATTAGGAACAATTTAGTGGCTCCAAAAGAAAAGAAAATGAGATTTATGTTCCATGTAAGGAAAGATTTCCTAATAATTAGAGTTATCCAAAAATGGAATGGGTTGCCTCTGGGTACAACAGGCTTCCCCTCACTGGAGATCTGTGAGCAAAGACTTGATGGCTAATTGCCACCCTTGTGGCGATAAGGTTTACTTTTCAAGTGTAGCCTCTGAGCTCCCTTCCAACTCTGAGGTTTTGTGGGGCTCTGGTTTCTAAGGTCCCTTTCAACTCTAAATCCATTGTTCCTCTGAAATTTGAGTGCAAGGTTGTTTTTTCAGGCTAATGATAATAATAAATAGCATTGTCTAGTACTTGCAGGTTTGCAAGGCATTTTAAAAATGTTACCTCATTACAGGGTACTAGGAAACAGGGAATTATTATTCTCATTTTATAGATGAGGAAACTGAGTTACAAGTTAAATGACTTGCCAGGGTCACCCACCTAGTAAGTGTCTGAGGTAGGATTTGAACCCAGGTCTTTGTGATTCCAAGTCCATCATTCCATCTACTGTACCACCCAACTACATCATTTAAAAGGTGTTTCATTAAGGTTCTTTTTTTAATTCAAGATTTAGTCACTGATCAATATAATAACCAACAATAACTCTGTTAAGCTTTAATATCTTAAAACTACACTAAGACTTTGGGGATATGGGAGAGGGAGAGAGAGAGAAAGAGAGAGAGAGAGAGAGAGAGAGAGAGAGAGAGAGAGAGAGAGAGAGAGAGAGAGAACTAACACCTCGGTCATGAGGGCTTGCTGAGTCCATTTCAGGGCTGTTCATCTACCTTTCGGGTCCACACCTCTGACTCCAAGAAGCCGTATCATGGGCAACAGCCACACCCCAGTAAAACCCTCTTAGCAGACAGACTAAACCAGGTTGAGAGTAGTCTACCACAGCATGTGAAGATTCCCCCCAGTGAAATGAACAGATGAGAATAATATGAAGATGGCTGAAGCAGGCACTATGGAACACTAAGAGTTTGGTCTCACATTGAAGATGTTTGATCCCAAGGTCATCCATCCACTGTATCCTGTGCCATTGCCGACTGTCCTGACCTTTGTCTTGTCACGGAACTGAGATGACTCTGAAAGAAACAGTGGGGCAATTCTGCTTCAATTAAAACCAATTCATGAAGGAGTCAAGACATAACCTGTCGTTTCATTAATCCTCTTCAAAAATGAAAGAAAAACAATAATAAAAATGGATAGCAGCCTTTGGATGGGTGGAAATAGCAATTATCAATTAATCAATACTAATTAATAATTCATGATCAAAGAGCTTGATTTTTGAGTGACAGTATTAGTACCAGCAATGAACTATGTGGTATGAGAGTTCATGACTTTTTTTCTAATAATTATGATCTAAGTTGCAGTCGGAAATGAAAAGAACCCCTCTCATGTACCAAATTCATAGCAATTTGTATTCAGCTCAAGAATATACAAGAAGTATTACCTAAAAAGATTTATTTCCTGGAACTTCTACCAAATGATTCTAAGATATTAACTAGACTAATTGCTTTAGAGAAAGTCAAAGGTAATAAAAAATTTAGAAGCTAAAACAAATCCTGTACCAGATGGTTTCAGTATTAACATTTTAGGGGTAAAATGAAGCTAGAATATGCAGGCTCCTGATTTGGTAGATGGGGGAGGGTGAAGAAGTTCTTTAGGCTGCTTTTAGACCCTATCTCCACCTCCTTTGTATGATTCAGTTACATAGTTCCATTACCCCAATATGGGAGTTATTCATTTAATTCAAATAAATATTTTTTCATGTTTGTTGAGCATTTATCTTGCACTAAACTTTATAAAAATCATACAAAAATTCCTAGGAGAAAAAAATACCTGTGCATGGAAAGCTATATACACATATGCATATATATATATATATAAAATATCCCTGATTCAGGTACACACACACACACACACACACACACACTCCATGTTCCAGATAAATGAGAAAATAGAGGTTAGAGCTGGTCTTTATAGTCATTATCTCTCTTAAATTGAACAAAGAATTTCCCCCTCCCCCCTCATCTTATCCCTTCCCCTCTGCCCTTTCTCCTCCCCCAAATATTCCTAATATGAGCATCAGATAAAAAGATCTGCCCAATGAAAATATCCCCTAATAACCAGAAGTGAATTATGAACAATGCCAAGTCAGTAGTACAAGCATTAAAAAGGTCAAGTAGAATATCATGCTTGAGAAATTTCATATGTTCAGGCTTGACTCAACTTCAGAAAATATACTGCTTTGCTATATAAATGCCCTGGGGACTTTTCAGGTGGACAGTTAGTGTACAGACAACATGATGGAGAATTTAAATCACAATGCAAAATTAAATTCACACTGATCTCTATTGACCCTTATGATCTTATGGGATTGTAGAATCCTGGATTTTGGCCGTGTATAGATACGGTCTACCTATCTTCTTCCCTTTCCTGGAAAGCAATACACCAAGTATGTTATAACATACTTGGAGTCACAGGTGTGCCTAGAATAGGGCCTGGGTGTGCCAGCACACCCTGGCAGAGCATCCTCATTGGCCAGATCTCTTCCCCTGAGAACAAAGGCTAGTGGAAGTGCTTCTCCCAGTGGGTATCAGTCCATCTCCCTCATACTCAGCATAGCTCTGCTTTCAGGACATCAAATGCATACTATTCAATAACAGTACTCATTCCTTTAACTCTTTATCTTTTCATTGTACTTTCCTCACAACAACCTGTGAAGCTAACATAGATGCTATCCATAGACAAGTGACTTGCCCTGGAGCAAACATTAAATAAGTTTCAGATCTGGGACCCAAACCCTGGTCTTTTCAGCTACAATAGATAGAGCGCAGAACCAGGAAGACCTGCGTCCAGACACTTACTAGCTGTGTGACCCCAAGAAAGTTACTTAACCTCCATTTGACTCAGTTTTCTCAACTGTAAAACAGAAATAATAACAGCACTACCACCTCACTAGGTTGATGTGAAAATCAAATGAGATAAAGCATTTAGCACAGTTCCTGACACATAGTAGTAGGTGTTATATAAATGTTTATTCCCTTCCCCCTCCAAAGACCAACGCTTTTTTCATTACATCCCATTATCTCCCAAAGAAGAAAGATTATAAGTGTATCATACTTTATTAACACTTAATTCTCTATATGACAGGTCAAATTTATCCCAAAAATATTACAATAGGGACAGAGGAGACAGGTAATTCAATTTACAAAAAGATTTGTCAAATAATTCTTTTAAATAGCAACCTACTTGAGTGAAAATATAAAAATCATTCAATTTACAAAGAAAAATTGATTTCTATACAACCTTTTAGAAACACACCTATTACATAAAGGGAGGTACACCAGCATCTGTCATTAGTTGGCCAGAATGTGAGCTTGCAGAGAGAATACAGAGATGAGTGAGGAAGGAAAAAATAGGTAGGTGGCAAAGGGGTCAGTGGGTATATAAAGAAACTGTCTATCCAGTCTCCATCCAAGTCCTCCACTTACAAACAGAGCCAACTGAGAATAAGCAAAAGACAGACAGTTCCCTGACAAGTAAAGGCTCCAGACTGAAAGGAGTCACTAGACAGGAAGATGACTGTCAGGCCTGAGTGATAATTCGATACCAAAGAAGCTGGCCAATGACAGACTTGAAATCACAGATTCAAAAAGCAGTAGGTAATATTCAGCTCCCTAGAAGTAAAGAAAATGGAGGCACACAGGTAAGAGGATTGCCCAGAGAAAACCAGGTCACTTGCAGTTACTGTAATCCCCAAAGAACTATAACACTAAAGAGACAGCACACTACCAAGGATGTGTGAGAGACTTGGGAAGAGACTCAAACCAACTTTCTGGAGACTTAGACCGGTCCAAAGAGAGTGTTGGTGCATGCTTGAGACAAAGGAATCTCAGTGTCCCCAAGCCTCCTTCCCTGTGTCTGCCATTCATCCCAGAAATAATACCTTGATAGAGCAAATGGGGCCATCAGATGGCAGTTAACCAAGATCTCTGTTATTATCACTATGAGAAGAGTCAAAAAATAAGAAAAGTGATAAATAGTGGACCCTACAATGGTGCAGAAAACACTACAGTAACATATTAGGAGAAAGAAAAGAGGGCAGGTGATGCAGATGGAGAACAGACTCCAAGTTCATCACTGTATCCATGCTGTCATCATGACTCTCTCAGGGGACTTAGCCATGACAGCGGAAACTTAGAAAAGCAAAGTTTGAGGGGCACTATGTTGAAAAAAGAACCATAACTGCAGCCTCAGAGTCAAGAAGACTTGGCTTCAAGTTTCACCTGTGACATATCCCTGCTATATATCCCTGGGCAAGTCGCTTAAACTCTTGGTGTTCTAGACGACTATAAGCTGCACAGAAGGTGCTGACCTACATTGGGAAAGGGGATTTCCCCATCAAGGAGTTCAGTACCAACAAAATCACAGGTCCAAGCTCCCTCTGTTGAAAGAAAACTGACCAGCATTGTGGCAAATCCGCAATGTACCAAGGAGGCTTAGGGGAGGTCACTTGAGCCCAGGAATTCTGAACTACAACCCGGCTAAAGTCAATAGGTAGTCCACACTAAGACCAGCATTAATATGATGAGCCGCCAGGGAGCACCGATCCACCAGGCTGGTTAGGGAAGAGTAAACTAGCCCAGGTCAGAAATATAACTAATCAAAGCTTCTGAGCTCATAAGGATAAAACAGGGGTATGTACTTCCAACTTGGAAGGAAGGAAGGAAGGAAGGAAGGAAGGAAGGAAGGAAGGAAGGAAGGAAGGAAGGAAGGAAGGAAGGAAGGAAAGGAAGGAAGGAAGGAAGGAAGGAAGGAAGGAAGGAAGGAAGGAAGGAAGGAAGGAAGGAAGGAAGGAAGGAAGGAAGGAAGGAAGGAAGGAAGGAAGGGAAGGAAAGGAGAGAAAGGGAAGGGAAGAGAAGGTAGGGAAGAGGGGAGGGGAGAGGAAGGAAGGAAGGAAAAGAGAAAGAAAAAGAGAAAAAAGGAAAGACTTCTAATACCTTTAGTTTTCATAACATCTAGTACAACTCTTAACACTGAGCACAAAATCAAAGACATAATGATAAAAACGTAAAAAACAGAAGGTTAATCTGATAAAATGAATCTTTTTGTAGTCTGGGGTAAAATCTTACAACAATTCAAAAGAGGAGTAGCGAATAAGTCTTTTGCTCACCTAGTATGTGGGTGGCCTCTTAAGTGATTTTTCCCAAAGGGAAAAGGAGTAAGTTCGTTCCTGTGTTACTCATTTGTACTATACATGATGCAAACTCCAACAACCATTAATTTTAAAAGAATAATCAAGCCTTGATTTTCTAAGCCGATAAATTCACTCCCATAGAAGACTTCCTTTTTGGGCTGGTGTTTGTTCGGCTTATCAAGTTTAACTGTTGCGAAGTGTCTCTGGACTAGGAGGGTAATGTAATTAAATCCTATTAACACATCAGGAATAAAATCCTTTAATGGGCACACGAGGCTTTGAGAGGCAGCTCATTCCTGAGCAGATTTAATATTCTTAAATTAAGCAAGTGTGAATAGGAAGATGAATCTTATTAAAAACTTAAATCTGATTATATTTGAAAATTATTGGTTCCTTAATGTAATAAATTATCCAATACAGGGGAGAACAAATAACATGTCCCGACTTCACATAACTCCACTCTGTAACGAGTGACAAAAGAAATTAAGCATGACTGTGGGGCAAAAAGAAAGGTCTTTTTATAAAAGTCATTTTGCATAATGAAATACCTAAATCATTTTAATAAACATTTGAGGGGGGGGAGTGCAAATGACACAGTTGGAGAAGGAGCCATTTACCCTATTCAGAGAGGGAATGTGGAAACAGTGATGCTAATGTTAGGTTGTTTGGTTTTTTTTTTTTTAATTACCATTCTGGCCAATTTGTTGTAAATTTTGAAAAGAAAAGCTGCAGCTTATGTTGTCGGTAGTGAATTCCTTTTCCAGAAGGCTAATGCAAATGTAAGCCATCTGCCGTGCATTCTGCTGAGGAAGCTGGAGTCCCAAACAATGGCCCAACAGGATAGGAATACTTAAACAAACTTCAAATTAGGGAAAGTTCAAATCCCCGCCCCCACCCGTCCAGGGATCTATTTAGTTGCACTTGGATGTCCCACACACACATACGTGCATGAACATACATGTCCATATGTGTTCATAAATGTATTGCATTAGACAAAGTTGAAATTTGAGGTAAAGACACTTGAGCAATAATCAAATCCAACCACACCTCAATTTTTTTCTAAAATTTTTGGTTTCTACCAAAAACCAAAGGGCCAGAAAAGTACAATGACTTGCCTAAGGTCATAAGATCTGGAAGAAAACCTAGGTTCAACTTCTTCATTTTAGAGATGAGGAAACTGAGGCCATCCAACTTAAGTGGCTTGTCTAGAGAGAACTCAGGTCTTCCTGATTCTAGATCTAGTCTTCTATGAACTGAATGGCCAGTGAATAGCAGAACCAGGATTGAATTCTCTGATTCTAGATCCAAATTGCCCTTTTCATATACCATCATTCTTGAAAATCCCATTTTGCTCTACAAAGTTTCCTCCATAATGAAGTCTAATACTCACTGGGAAAACCTTCAGAGAACAACTCTCTTTGAATAGACTGGAGCTAAAAGCACTAGTTAGGTTGAATTATTTAAGCAGACAAAAGCTGCACAGTGGATGTATGTATGTACAAGTGAGTAAGTGAACGTGTGAGACATTCCCTTAATTCCACTTCAGCAAAAAGTGCTCTTTGCTACCTTGGTGCCCTTTCGTGATTGGCTATTTTCAAAAGGCACTTTGAAACTGTCCATCTGTGAGTAATACGGAATAACAAGTATTTAATAAGCATCTACTATGTTTCAGATCCTGTACTGGGTACCGAGGAGAAGAAAAGGAGGCGGAAGAAAAAAGAGAAGGGGAGGGGGAGGAGGAAGGGAGGAAAGAAGAGTCCTTGCTCTCAGGAAGCTTTCATTCCATCGGGAAAAACAATGAGAAAGCAGGTGGATGGATAGATTAAACAGAAGCCAGTGGAGTAGCAGGTTTTGTTGGGAACCTGCATAAGCAAAAGCAGGGTCTGCTCTCATGCTGTTAAGTCGGTTTCTTTCTCTTCTTAATGATGTAAAAAAAAATTTAACACTCACCCATTTGGCAACTGAGCCCAAATAGCACACTCAACAGCATGATGAAAATTTTTAAGCAACACATGCAGTGATGAGTTTAGGAAAAACCTTTGGTTGAAAGCTATCAGAGTAATTCTGTTAGAGCCAGCCTAAACAGAAAGAAAGCTAAGAGAATAAGTAATCCCTACCAGATGAAAGCAAAATCAAGTTTTCATATAGTTTCATGTTGGGGTTTTTTTTTCAGTTCAATTTTAAAAAAAAAAGCACATATTAAGTGCCTACTATGTAGAAGGCACCATGATCAGTACTGGAGCTGCTCCAACCAAACAGACAAAAATAACAAGAGTTGTTGCCTTCAGGAAGGTTATCTTCTCCTGATGGGACATCTACCATATTCAGTTAAATAAAGACAAAGTATAGATGAAAACAAGTCTGCTTGGAAGAAAGAGAGAGATTCTAATAGGCAGAAATAAAGAGAGACAGCTTTCCAGGAGTAAGGAACTACATGACAAAATATATACCACCAAGGAAGGAACACAATAAGTGTAGAAATTATGTGGTTAAGCTTCTTTCACAGATATAAAAATGACTTGGGCTGAGAGAGGTTTCTAATACTGTTTTCCGAAATGGAAGGGAGGTAGGAAAGCCAGGGGCTTTCTCCAGTTCTGTTGCCCTTTCTTAACCAGTAGGTTTAGGTAAAAAAATATAAAGCAAGGGTAGGTGAGCTGTTTCTTTAAGAAAATCTGTCCACAGAGATAAATTGAGAAAGAAGAATATATAATAATTATGAGGATGAGAAAGATAACTAGTATTTTACAATTCTTTAAGACTTACAAAACATTTTTAAAGTACATCATTTTATCCCCTCAACACACTTGGGAGGTAGGAGCTATTATTATTCCCTTACAGGTGAGGAGACTGAGGAGGACAGGAGTTAACTGACTTACCCAAGGTCTCACAGCTGGTAAGTGTCTAAGGTCAAATTTTAACTTGTCTTCCTCACTCCAGACCCAGCACTTTATCCACTGTGCCACCTAGCTGCCTTGTCTTGAACTATATATTTCTTGTCTTATTTTGATCTCTCCTTCGATTGCTCAATACAACTCTAGAACCCTAACCTTGACCTGAACTTTCCTACTGTTCCTGATAATAAGACAGCCTTTCTTCTTGCCAAAGTCAAATCCCCTACATGGACCCTTGATCCCATTTCCTCTAGTATTCTCCAGCAGACTAGCACCATTATCAACTGGTACTCTCTCAAACCTTCAATCTCTCTGTATATTTTTGTTCCTTCCCTACTGCCTTCACATATTCATTCCCAAGTCTCCCCCTTCTTTAAAAAAGCTTTCACTAAACTCTACCACTCCCTCAAGCTATCTTCATAAATCTCTCCTCCTTTTCTTAGTCAAACTCCTAGAAAAAGTTATCTATACTCATTGCCTCTATTTCCTCTTTTCTACCACCAAAATCCTTAGTGCCATCAAATAGTTCAACATCAGAAATGAATGTGATTTTATTAGTAAGAATGACATTACAGAAGGTACAATACAATGCTTTGCTGTCATACCCCAAAAATTATATGGCCTTTTCATCTGACTTTCTTCTGAAAGTTCTGATGTTTTGTCTCCCAAGTGAAAATATGAGATCCTTAATAACAGAGACTGCCTTGCTTCTCTATTTGTATCCCCAGGGCTTGGTACAGGATTTATAGACAGTAATCCCATAATAAATGTTTTTTTCATTCATTCATTCATTCATTCACCCACTTCTCAACACTTTCAGGCTTCCAGCTTCATCACTCATATGAAACTGTTCTCCCCAAAGTCACCAATGATTTCTTAAATGTCAAGTCAGACATTATTTTTCCAGTCTTCAACCTTTTTGACCTCCTTGCTGCATTTAACACTGTTGATCACTTCCTCTTCTATACTTCTCTTCAATTGATTATTGTGAAACTACTTTCTCCTTTATGCTTTGGGCAAGGTGAAGACAACACCTGGAATCAGGAAGACCTGAGTTTAAATTCAGTTTCAGACACTTACTAACTGTGTGACCCTGGACAAGTCATTTAACCCTGTTTGCCTCAGTTTCCTCTTTCATAAAGTAAGTTGGAAAAGGAAATGGCAAATCACTCCAGTATCTTTGCAAAGAAAAGTTCAATTAGGGTCACAAAGAGTCAGACACAACAGAACAACAACCACAGCTTTCTCCTGGTTGTCCTTCTACCTATCTCATTACTCCTCTGACTCCATTGCTGGCTCATCATCCCTATCAAAGTCCCTAACTATGAGTGTATCCCAAGGCTCTGTTTTGGACATTCTTCTTTTCTTTCTCCACACTCTTTGACTTGCTGACTACAACAACTCCCATGAGCCCAATTGTCATCTCTATGTAGAAGACATCCAGATCTGTTGATCCAGACTTGGTATCTCTTTTGAGTTCCAGTCCTACGTCTCTAACTGCCTACTGGGCACTTTAGACTTCATATACAATAGGTAGCTAAAACTCAACATGTTCAAAACAGCATCTTTCCTCTAAAATCAACCCCTCACTCAAATGTTCCTATTTCTATTGAAAGTACCACCATCCTTTTAGTCTCTCAGGTTTATAACCTTGATATCATATTCAAATTCTTTTCCTTACCCTCTATATCTAATTGGTTGTCAGATTTTATCTGCTCAACCTCTCTCCCATCTGACCACTTCGCTCCTCACATAGCCGCCATCTTGGTGCAGGCCCTTAGCATCTCTCATCTAGATAACTGAAATATCCTCCTAAATTGGTCTCCTTACTTCAAGTCCCTTCCCACTCAAATCTATCCTAACCACAGCTGTCAAAGTGATTTTCCTTAAGTGCAGATCAGACCACGTTACTCCTCCTACTCAGTACATTCCAGCAGCAAATTTTGAAATAAAACAAATTCTTTTGTTTGACTTTTAAGGCCTTTCTCAGCTTGGCCCCAGCCTATCCCCAGTCTCATTATATATTATGTCTTTTCTCAGGCTGGAGTAAGTTTTGTGCAGGCTCTCAAGGGAGCCAATTGTTAAATTTCCAGTGTGAGCATTTACATTTAGAAAATCAAGACATGGTAGAAATCGAGGCCTGGTTTATTGTTTTGTTGATTTCTACATTAGCATATGTTGGTGGAAGGTGATATGATATAGACTAAGAACATTATATCATGATGACCTTCAAACCATCCATGTTTAATAGGATAATCATTGTGTGAAACCCATGTTAAAAATATTTGTGGGTAGGAGTGTTTATAAGTATTAAAAAAAAACTTTAAAAATAAAATGGAACCAGAAAGACTTATACTATATCACTGGATATTTCACTGTTGGAAATGGCTATACTGTTGACTTGTCTAACCCATGAAAAAGCAAACTGAGCTACTTCCAAAGGTATTGGTTTCCCATTGTTGGAAGTCTTCAAGAAAAGCTGACCATGCCATAAATGACCATGTCTTGAGATACCGTATGGTGGATGATTCACAATTTGGTTAAGAGCTAGACTAAATGGCCTCTAAAGTCTCTTCCAATTCTAAGGCTATGGTCATTTGATTCATACTCTAAAGAGTTCTGGGAACTATAGTGAACCAGTCAAATATTCTTCTATAGCCAACCAATATTGTCTTTCCTTGGTTCTGGTATGTCAGTCACAGGGATGAGCACCCAAACATGCATCACTCCAGTACTTTTCTTTTTACTTTATAAACAGAGTTGTGATTAGCAGAAACCACCTGAAAACATTCAACTAGGCGAGGGAGGGTTGGAATTGCAGCCCAGAACACAGTCAAACTTTGGTTGCAATGGGATAAAAACCCAGAGAGGCAGCCCATCAGACAATCTCACTGTGGGTTAAGTCAAGTCAATAAACAGTTATCAAGCACTTTATGTGTTGGGCATTATACTAAGCATCATGAATACTGTTGTTTGTCCTTCCTTCTCAAAGAGGACCATGACATCAGAAAGGTGATGCCATGACTTGCGAGTGAATTGAATTTAAGTGAGGGAGGACTGTGCAAAGTCCCCAGCCTCACACTCTTCTCTGGAGCCATCTGAGCCCAGTGACAAGATATAAATCAGGATGACTAGAAATGGCCCTGAATACAGTAGGAGACCTTGACCTTTTAAGTCAAGGTCTTTCCCAGGTTTGTTGAATTAGTGATTAAGACTAGGTAAGAAATGAGGCAAAGAATGGCCTCTTCTACCTAGTAAAATACAAAAAAAGTACAAATATAAACACAAAGAAAGCTCCTGCCTGCCCTCAATGAGTTTATATTCTAATGGAGGAAAACAACTATAAATGGAAATATAAAGGAGAGATGGTGAGAGATTCCTGGTTCATGATAGAGAAAGTCCTGGAGAGTCAGAAGAGCGGTCTGAGGGGGAGTAAAGGATAGAAATAGGTCCAGATGACTGGGTCACAGTGGAAGAGAAGAAAATCCAACAGTTGGACCAGAATAGAGAGGAAGGTCCCCCAAAGAATCTGAAGAATCACCCCATAGGGATCAGGCAGTGAAAAAGGGACAAGGGTGCTATAGCACTAGGAACTCAGACAAACTGGCAACCAGAGGAAACAGTGATGTCACTTTATCTGGATGATTCTGAGGTGAGATGCAGGGATTTTGTTTCCAAAGTAAAATTATGCCCCCATGCCAACTTCCAGTTCATACCATGTGAGATATGATTCCATCTATAAACCATAACTATATGTTCTGCAAAATTGCCAGGGGGAGAAGACTAATCCCTCCTTGCCCTACCTCATAGACTCCTACAGTGTGAAGAAAACTGACTCTCTCACTCAAAGAAAATCCCCAGAGACCTTCCCTTTTCAGACTTTTTGGCAGCACAGTATTATACTAAAGAGCATTGGTGTGTGTTTGGTGTTGAAAACTGTTTATAACTTGCCCCTTCATACATTTCCAGTCTTATAGTTTCTATCCCCTCCCCCCGTATACTCTGCATCCTAGTGACACCAACCTTCTTGCTGCTCCTGAAACAAGACACTTGAACAAGATATTTTCACATCCTGTTTCACATACTGGCAATGTTCTCCCTCCTCATCTCTACCTGCGAGACTTTGCTGGTTTCATTCAAGTTCCAACTAAAATCTCACCTTCTACAAGAAGCATGTCCCAAGCCCTCTTCATTCTAGTACCTGCCCTGTCTTGATTATTTCCAGTTTTCTCTATATATGGCTTATTTTTACATTGTTGTTTTCATGTTGTTTCCCCCATTAGACTACCATAACCTTAAGAGCAAAGACATTCTTTTACTTTTCTTTGTATCCCTAGCACTTGGCGCAATGCCTGGCACATAGCAGGCACTAAATATGGTTATTGACTATGTGTTATTCCCCCTTTGTGACATTTTTATTTCCTCCTCCCAGTTCTTTGCATAGGCTGCCATTCACTCATGGAATGGTCTCTCTCCTTCTCTTCTTCTTCAGGGCTCAGCTCCAGTGCCTCCTTCTTCGAAAAGCATTCCCTGATTCCCTGAGTTATTAGCAACCAACCATATAGAAACTATTTAGAGTATGGTCCCTTTCCTGTTACACTCAATTCTACCTCTATAACCTATGAGGCCGGTAAATCTTGGTGCATTATTTGGATTGCTGGTGTGTGTGTCTCATCAGAAGAAACAACAAATGGTACCTGTATTACTATAATAGAACTCCACTCTAACACTTTTCTCAACAGAGAGGAATTTTATATACCTAAAAATGATGGGGTTGGATTTTTAAGATCCATCTTGGTTCTAAATGAAATAGTACCTATGGAATTATAGTGCCAAAACTATCTGAAATAGCAAGCTAATGTCTTTAAAAACAAAAAAAAAAAACAAAAAACAAAAAACAATCCATCAACTAGTATTTGTTAAACTCTTACTGTGTGCCAGGCCTGGTGCTAAATGCTGAAAATCTAAATCACAAGTAGAAAAACTGCCCTCAGGGAACTCCCATTCTAATGGGAGAAAAATACCCAAAATTAAACTAGAAGGCAGGATTCGCCTGGTGTTGCAAAGGCAAGGAGGAAGATGGCATTGGTAGAGGAAGTCTACGCAGCCTAGAGAGAAGGAAGACATGACTGGCCTGGGTGCCCTCCTTAAATGGAAATTCTGGAAAGAACATTTCCAGCAGGGCAGGGAGACAGAGTGCAGGGGTGGAGGGTACTTCCAATATCTCAATTTCAGGGCAAGAGGGAGGCTTCAGGGTGAAGAGCCGAGGCACAGTACACCAGAGTGCAGACTGGAAAGGAAACAGAAAAATGGTTCACAATTAAGCACTTGTTAAAAATGTGTAGAGGACTTTATATTTGCCAAGAGTTTTACGTGTGTGTTCCTATTCATTGTTCACTCCCAAATTCATTTTTAATTGTATTTCATTTATTGTAATTAATTTAGTTGTATTTAGTTTAATTCTGAATTTAAGAAATAAAACAAGTAACAGAATAGGGAAAAAAGATGTTTGTATATGAAACTGCAAATCTAGTATGTACAATTTGCTAGTCCTTTTAAATATATGACATATATTTATATATAACATAATATAAATATATAACAAAACTATCTTCTTTTTTTCTTCCCTCCCCACCTCACCCACCCTAGACACAAATGTGTATGTGTAGTTAATTTGGGTATTTATAATAGCCAATGCCAAATCAATATAAATATAAATGGCAAATACATTTTTTATTTAGAGGGGTGGAGTATAGCTCTGTGATTTCTTAATTCTCAATAATTCTGGTGAAGAAACTTTCTCTAGTAAAGGAGATAATCACTTACTTTGCAACTGATAGTCCCAATTAGAGAGGTTACATTACTTGTCCAAGGTCACATAGCCAATGTGTAGCAGGGATGGAATTTGAACCAAGACTTTCCTGACTCTCTATCCATTTCTCTGGAAGTCAAATTCCAAGTGAGGACTTCTCAATGGTCATTCAACAGGGTAAGAACCAGGGCTTGAAAACAGAATATGACTCCCTTGGCTTATTTCAGGAACCACAGTTTCTTGGATCAAATCTATTACTGACTGGATCTAAGAAGGCATAAGTCCCTTTGGGACACTTACAGACCTTCATGGTCTGGCTCTTACCTATTTTTGCAATCTGATTATACACTGTTCCCCCTCTCTAAGCTCTAGCCAAATGTTCTTCCCTGAATAAATATTCCTTTACCTGTCTACATCTTTTCACAGGCTGTCCCCCATTCATGGAATAACCTCTCTCCTCATTTCCATCTCTTGGCACCTTGAGGTTTTTTTAGATTTATCCCAAAAATTATCTTTTGGAGGTAATCAGGGTTAAGTGATTTGTCCAAGGTCACACAGCTAGGGTCTGAGGCTGAATTTGAACTCAGGTCCTCCTGACTCCAGGGCACATGCTCTATCCATGGTGCCACCCAACTACCCCAAGAACTGCTTTCTACAAGGGACCTTTCCTGATTCCTCTGTCAGCGCCAAAAAAAAAAATATTTCTTTGTGCTTATTTGCTATTTTACCTGCCTTTAAACTGTAGTGAGACTTTTGAGACACCCTGTATTTCATAGTTACCTTTATATGTACATAGTATTTTACCCCTTGCAGAATACAAGTTTTTTGAGGGCAGGGAGTTGCCTTACATTTACATTCTCAGTCCCTACTATATTACCTGGCAGATAAATGTTTGTTGAATCTATGTGAAGTTTCTCTTATTGATATGGTATATAAAGAGGAAGGGAGGGCATGACTCACTTGGCATTGCCTCATCTTCCACCTTTAAAATAGAGATCATCTCATGCCATTTCCTGGTCATCTCCTGCTGCCTGCCCTTCTGCCATCATCCTTATCTCCTCACAGCCACAACCTTTGACTCCATCCTATTCTCCCCTCTACTCTGATAGATGAGCTTCCTCATCTGATCTTGCCGGAAATGAGCCTTCTCCCATGTTCCATGCCATCTCCATAGCACCTACTGGAATCCCTCCCTGCTTTTCCAGCTTCCCTTTATGTTTTATCTTCTCCCTTTAGAATGCTCCAAACTATTTATAGCGACATTTTCTCTGACAGCTAAGAATCAGAAACAAAGTAGATATCCATCAATAAGGGAATGACTAAACTAATTGTGATACATGAATTTAATGAAATACCAGTATGCTATAAGAAATGATGTGTGTAATGAATACAGAGAAGCATGGAAAGGTCTATGCGAACTGATGCAGAGAGAAGCAAGCAGAGTCAAGAAAATAACATACACGGTAACTGCAACAATGCAAATGGAAAGAATAATGATGCACCAAAAAAACCAAAAATAAATATAACAAAATTTTAAAGAACAAGTGGGACTCAGATGAAAAGATGTGAGAAGATGCCCCAAATCTACCCCTTCATAGAGGTTGGAGGTCCACAGGCATTACACATTGCACACACTTTTAGACTTTCTCAATGTATCAATCAATTGGGTTGATTTTTTTTCCTCCCTAAAAAACAAGACTATTTGTCATATGAGATGACTCTCAAGGAAGGGAAGGGACAAGGATACATGGGATAACATTGTGATATAAGAAACAGAAAACATCAATAAAAATTATTTTTAAAAAAGAATGTAAGTTCCTTGAGAGCAAGGAGTTGTATTGCTGGCTTTATGTGGATCCTCAACACATAGCACAGTGCCTGGTATATAAAAAGCACTAATTGCTCTATTTAACCAGCTATGGTGCTTTGAGGTATCTGGCACTAGCTTTGAACTACTGAAAATTTGATTAGTGTCAACCTAAAGGGAAGTCTCAACTTAGCAACATTCAGGAAGGCTTTTGCTATCTTTATCATGACCTGGATAAAAGTGCTGGTGTCATTTTTATCAAAATCAAAGAGAATATGCAGCTGGAAGAAATAGACAGCACCTTGGACAGCACACTGAGGATGCAAAGGGATCTTCTGTGGAACCAAGGATTGATTCTCAAAAACCTAAATGAACCTGTTATCTCCTCACTGCTTGCCCACCTTGATTGATTCTTATCCACATAGTTCCATAAGTCTGCCACTGGGGGGTCCACTCCAGGTGTTGGGGAGCAAGGAAGACTTTCCTCAAATTCTCTTGATAATATGAGCATGGCAGTGGAGCATGTGGACTGTCTCCATTCCACCACTTGAACTATTCATCCTTTTTGTCATGAATGCACTTCTATGAAGATATAATTCATTTCAGTTTTCCTTTGTAAGGGATGCATCTAATGAGAAGAAAGAAAATGTAATGTATAGCTTAAAGAATCTCATGAAAAAAACATGATTTTAGTTTGACTATAACCTTGATGTGACATCATGTGGCAATGTTGTTGCAAAAAAAAATGATGTAATCTTGGCCTTGGTTAATAGAAACATAGAAGCAAGAACATGGGACAGTTTAGTCCCATTATACTTTGAGCTGGTCAGACCCAATCTGGACTATGGCGTTCAATTCTGAGCACAACATTTTAAGAGGCATACATACACTCCCAAAAGAAGGGCGGATGTGGGGAAAAAAATCCTGAAGGTTTCACAGAAGAGGAAAGATCAGATATGAAGAAATGTCACATGAGGGATGGATGAAGGAAGTTCAGAGGTTGTCTTTATATATCTGAAGAGTTATCATATGGAAAAGGGATTGCACTTACTCTGTGTGACTTCAGAGGGTACAACCAAGATCAGCATATGAAAGTCACAGAGAACTGGATTTTAGTTCAACAAAAACAAGACTTTTCTTACAATTTGAGCTGTTGGGAAAAAAAAGTAGGGCAGTGAGCTCCCCATCACTGGAAGAGTTTGAATAAAGTATGAAGGGACATCTGTCAGAGATATTTGAGAGAGGAATCAATCACTGATAACCTGAAAAAGCATCAAGAGAAATTTAAGCTCCTTGCAGGCAGGAACTGAATCATTTTCAACTTTCCATCATTAGTGCCTAACACAATGCCTTTCACAGAGTAGAAACTTTTAAGAAATTTTTGTTGAGCTGAATTTAGATCCTAGACAGATCCAGTGGGAGTTGTTTGTGAAATATCAAAAGGGGCTTATTATAAGTTGTCTCTAAGGGAACTCAATGGCCTAAATCTAATGACAGTGACACAACAGGTTCCCTTCTGAGATCACTAATGAGCTCCTACTGTCCACATAGACCTATATATAAATTCAATAACCTGGAAGTTTAGTTTGGAAAAAGTAAGCAATAGAAGAGAAACTCCCATAGAAAATAACATATTTGAAGATGGAGACTCTCACTTTTACCTCCCTATACCCAGAATCTGGTGCGTAGTAAGTGATTACTAAATGCATACGAGATTAAAAGACAAATAAGTGGGTAGCTACAGTGTCCCCTTTTCAAATCTTCACATGCAACAAATTTTATTTCATCAACCTGTAGTGATAGAATATCACTAGAATATATAGAATATAAGTAAGACTCAAACACACACACACACACACACACACACAATGAATTCTTCCATTTAGCATTGACTCATTGCATTTAGTCCATTAGCACTGACTCAGATCATATAAGAAATTTGACTTTGACTTTGGTCAGTCTATAGCCTTATTCTCTCCACCCCCTTACAAATAGACATATACATGCAGAGTTTCTTATTTATTCTTGGAACAACAACCAAATCCCCTGTGTCCTGGTTATTCTCATCATCTGATAATTCATCATAGAAGGAGCAAAATTTTTTTGTTGTTTGAGAGAGAGAGAGTTTTCTGGTGGATTCTTAGAAGGGTGACAGATTTTGGTCTAATTAATCTAGAGCCCTGTGTATAGAAATGACTGGAAAAGCAAACATGTCTATTAACAAAAAAGCAGTGATTATTGTTTGGCATGCAGCCAGGAACTCGACACAAGCAATGAATTGATGCCTACAACCGTTTCTGTGCCATATGGGTTCTGCTGTAGCAATGAATTGGATCCAATGCAAGGTTAAGATGTGTCAGATTTAACTGGGGTTTAATTGATACTGGTAAAGAGGCTCTAAATAAAGAAACAGTGTGTGCATGATCAGAGGCAGGCTGTGTGTCAGGCACCGTCCCTCAGTTTGTTGGCAACACAGCTACTGCCAAACAACCAAAGGAGTTTTCAAACTCAACTTCCTCAAATATGAATTTTTGTGGAGGAATTTTAAAAACCAGGTTAACAAGGTCACCAGTGACTAATTGGTGCTGGAAGCACCAGTGTTAATCAGTACATGGCAACAGCAACCTGTTCATCCCCTGGAAAAACTCTGGCTGACTCTCAGAATAGCAACAGTCATATCTAACACCCAAATAAAGATGGGACAGACATAAAAGCATAAGTGCTTTTGGAACCATTCAAGTACTTTTAGATTTGGAGCTGGAAGGAATCTCCAAGGTCATTAAGTTCAACTCTCTAATTTTACAGGTGAGGAAATTGAGTCTCAGTGAGACTAAACTACCTCTTGGGCTAAACTTGCTCACAATCCCATAGGTACTAACCATCAGAGACTAGACCTAAACCCAGCTCCTTTGATTGCAGAGGTCATTTGCTTTCTGCTATGCTACTCTGTTGTTCTCTAGCTCAAAGCTCAGTCCCAACTGTTATAGAAAAAAACTAGTTTCCAGACCATTTGAAGGCTTTAAGCCAACTTAAGGTTGAACGATGCCATGAGGTTGGTTCTAAGTGACTCCTTTGGAAAACTGGAATTTTAAAGGTCCAAGAAAAGGTTGAGGGACGGAGACTTAACTACCCTCCATTTCCCTACCTCCTATTCTAAGCACCTGTTGCTGTTGGTGTTAACCCTTCTCTTGAAGAGGACCATGATATCAGGAAGGTCCAAGCTTCTAGGGCTCTAATGAAAGATATTATAATTATCTCCTCAAGTAGTCACATGTCAGAGTGAGAGTGGAAGGAATCTCATTGCTCTTCCTGACAGGAATGAATATTCCCTAAACTAATTGAAATAGGAAGAAGAAGGGGTCCTGGTATCCAGGTGACTCCAAGTTAAGCCCCCCCACCCAAAAAAAGAATGACCTTTGTAAGACGTAGATATCAAGAAAAAATCTTGGAGATCATTCAGTCCAATGATGTCAAACCCAAATAGAAACTGGGCCACTAATCCATACATTAGAACCTCATTGACTTAATTTAAAAATATATTATCTGTGTTTTATTGTATTTTTATTTATTTTATTACATATTTTCCAATTACATTTTAATCTGGTTCAAATGCATTCAGGAGTATGGTGGGCCACAAGTGTTTGACATCTCTGACTCAGTCCAACTCTCTCATTTTAAAGATGAGAAATCTGAGAACTAGAAACATAAAGTGATTTGCCTAAGTCCACGGCATTAAGTAGTAAAGTTGGGATTCAAACTCAACTCCTCAGACTCTAAATTTCACACTATTTTTGCTAATATTTGCTGCTTCTCAAAGACCATCTGGATTGAGGTAAGGCCAGGTAGTAAAGTGGTGGAGCAAGACCAAGGTTTGATTATTCAAGGAACAACCACATAAAATACAAGTCCAAAGGCAGATCCAAAACCCAATCTGTGGGATGACAGTACATGTTGATTGCAAGTACTATTCCCCAAAGATCCAAATTGAGTCTCAAATTCAGAGTGTCTATTCAAGTAGGTAGACGATTAGCCAAAATCCATGCATTAGGTAAATGGCAGACTAGATATTAGTGAGGCATGGCCACAGGTATAAGAAACACAATTATAGGAAAACCAAAATCTACTTGTTTGGGAGAATTGGGAAGTTTATACACAGTGTAAAAAGATAGGTACCCAGTTATAGGTTATAGGGACATAAAGAAAAGAATTAGAATCTAATGGGGAATAGAATTGGTTATAAGGGAACAGGGTAGGAATAAAGTCCTAAGAACTCAAGATCAGAAAGAGACTGGTGAAGAGACTGGTTCACTCTTGAGATGAAAAACAGCTACTGACCCACACAAATCTTCTGCATTCCTATATATTAGCAACAAAGTCCAACTCCAAGAGATAGAAAGAGAAATCCCATTTAAAGCTAGAGTAGACACTATAAAATACTTAGGAGTTTACCTGCCAAAACAAACCCAGGGATTATATGAACACAATTACAAGACACTTTTTGCACAAATAAAGTCAGATTTAAGTAAGTGGAAAAACATCAGTTGTTCATGGGTAGGCCGAGCTAATATAATAAAAATGACAATTCTACCTAAATTAATCTATTTATTTAGTGCCATACCAATTAAACTATCAGATAATTATTTTCTAGAGCTGGATAAAATAATATCAAAATTCATTTGGAAAAACAAAAGGTCCAGAATATCAAAGGGACTAATGAAAAGAAATGCTTGGGAAGGTGGCCTAGCGCTACCAGACCTCAAATTGTATTATAAAGCAGCAATTATCAAAACCACTTGGTATTGGCTAAGAAACAGAGGGGTAGACAAATGGAATAGGCTTGGCACTCAAGACACAGTTGGCAAGGAATATAGCAACCTCCTGTTTGACAAACCCAAAGATCCCAGCTTCTGGGATAAGAACTCACTGTTCGACAAAAATTGCTGGGAAAACTGGTTAAACTGTGTGGCGGAAATTAGGCATAGACCCATGCCTGACACCGTACACAAGAATAAAGTCCAAATGGGTACATGACCTAGGTATAAAGATTGATACCATGAATAAACTGGAGAAGCAAGGTATAGTGTATTTATCAGATTTATGGAGAGGGGAAGAATTTTTTTCTAAAGAAACGATAGAAAGCATTTTGAAATGCAAGATGGATAATTTTGATTACTTTAAACTGAAAAGTTTTTGTACAACCAAACCCAATGCAACCAAAATTCGGAGGGATTTAGTAAATTGGGAAAAAATTTTTACAGCTAAGCTCGGGGATAAAGGCCTCATTCCTAGAATATATAGAGAACTGACTCAAATATATAACCATACAAGTCATTCCCCAATTGATAAATGGTCAAAGGATATGAACAAGCAATTTTCAGGGGAAGAAATCAAAAATATCTATAATCATATGAAAAAGTGCTCTAAATCACTATTGATTAGAGAGATGCAAATCAAAATAACTCTGAGGTACCACATCACACCTGTAAGATTAGCAAACATGACAGAACAAGAAAATGATAAATGCTGGAGAGGATGTGGGAGAGTTGGAACACTAATTCATTGTTGGTGGAGCTGTGAGATCATCCAACCCTTCTGGAGAACGGTTTGGAACTATGCCCAAAGGGCTACAAAAATGTGCATACCCTTTGACCCAGAAATATCGCTACTAGGATTGTATCCCCAAGAGATTATAAAAACGGGGAAAGGGTCCCACATGTACAAAAATATTTATAGCAGCACTCTTTGTGGTAGCCAAAAACTGGAAGTCAAGGGGATGCCCATCAATTGGGGAATGGCTGAATAAATTATGGTATATGAATGTAATGGAGTACTATTGTGCCATAAGAAATGATGAACAAGAAGACTTCAGGGAGGCCTGGAAGGACTTATATGATCTGATGCTGAGCGAAAGGAGCAGAACCAGGAGAACTTTGTGCACAGCAATGACCACAGTGTGCGAGAGTTTTTTCTGGTAGACTTGGAACTTTGCAATAACACAAGAACTTACTGAGAAAAAAAAAATCCTAATGTCGGTCTTCTAAGGCAAAATGCCTTCCACACTCAGAGAAAGAAATGTGGAAGTCACTTGCAGAATGTAGCAGATCATGTTTGTATGTGGGTGGGGTTCAGTGTATTATATGTTGATTTGTTATATGATTTCTTCCATTTATTTTAGTTCGACTACATAGCATGAATATAGTGAAAATGTGCTCAATAGGAAAGTATATGTAGAACCTAAACAGAATTGTATGCTGTCATGGGGAGGGAGGGGGGGTATTGGGGGAAGGGTGGGGGGGAATAAAATCTTAACATTAAGGAAATGATTGTAAAACATTAAAAAAATAAAAAAATAAAAAAAAAACTGTAAAAAAAAAAAAAAAAAAAAAGAAAAACAGCTACT
The DNA here is from genome assembly GCA_023548195.1 of Bettongia penicillata ogilbyi. NCBI lineage: Eukaryota > Metazoa > Chordata > Mammalia > Diprotodontia > Potoroidae > Bettongia > Bettongia penicillata. Next base: position 27,570,783 of record JAJHZJ010000314.1, on the reverse strand, counting down.
GAAATCTATGTATTTCCTCTTCTGTAGGGCTGAGCTTGGTCTAAGAGTGCAGAGTAGAATTGATACACCTAAGAGCTAAGTCTTGCTACTAAACTTAAAGGGACATATCAGAGACAGGGATATCCCAAGCAGGTTATTACAGTGGAGTTTGTTAAGAAAGAAAAGAAGGGAAGACTGCTAAAATATGGGTATAAGCCCAGTGTCAACTGTTCAGGATAAATAACAAAAATCATTAGCACCACCCCTCCCAATCTAATTGGCGAGGCTTCAAGTCCTAGATTGGATAGCTTATTGTCCATATGGTAACTGAAACTTGGAGAATATTCTCGTACTTATGATTAGATGAATGCTATACCATGAGGTGAAGTAGCTAGTGTAGTGATGCAAAATAAAATCTCACTTTCAAAATCCATAAATTTTGAGACTTCCTGATAGTTCTTTCACTTAATAAAACATTCCAGCTACTTTTTCAATGTTATGTATTACCTTGATATACTCAAAAACCCAAGGCCCCCAGCCAGGTCAAAAGGTTTCAGAAAATATTCATGTTTTATATTGAAACTGTGAGCCTCCCACAACATGTCTCCCCAGAAGCTACAGACAAGGCAATCCATCCTCTCTTTCAATCAAATGTTAGAATTCACTGGAGGAGGAAGGGAAACTGCCAAAGAAAAATCTGCCTCTCGAATTCTGTGCCTACAACTTGCAATCTCCACCCCATGTACTCCCTGGAGTGTGGTCTCTCCCTGAAGCAGATTCCAAAAGCATTCACAGCCACAGGACATGCTTCTTATAAAGCTTATCTCCCAATTCCCCTAGAATGTGAACTCTGATTTTTTTTAATGCTGTTTCAATTCCATCTGCATTTACTGAAAGTCACTTTTTGCCTTCATAATCAAAAAAATAAGGGGGAAAAAAATCTGCTTCATCCTCCCCTTTCCATATTCAGCCTTTCAGTCAAGATTGGACTTACTTTGTATAGATTTTGTATTTAGTTACATACTTAGTACTCTATTTACATGTTGTTCTCCCCAAAGCCTACCCCTAGTAAAATCAATCTCCTTGAGGACAGAGACTTTTTTTGTCTTTATATATATTTTTGGTTTTTTCCATCCCCAGTGCCTGACACATAGGAGGCACTTAGCAAATGCTTGTGAATTAAATTCATAGGATCATAGATCAAGCCTTTGAAGGGTTACAAAAACCAAGGGTTAGAGAAGGAAGGAAGGAAGCATTCATTAAGCCTCTATTCATGGACTGGGCACTGTGCTAAGTGTTTTACGAACAGGATCTCATTTGTTCATCACCACAACCCCAGGAGGTGGGATCGCACTGTTATTGTATCTGAGACCAGATTCAAACTCAGGTCTTCTTGATGCCAAGCCCAGTGCTCTATCTGTAGGCCATCGAGATCCTTCTAGGAGATCATGCTCTTAGAATCATAGATTTAAAACTAAAAGGTCCCTTAGAGTCAAAACTTGAACCAGATACCCTGACTCAATTAAATTGAGTTGACCTTGCTAAAGAAGAGAATGCTTTCCACTCTGCATCCACTGCTCTGTCTGGTTTCATCTCCATGGAACAAGATGGGTATCTCCTGGTCTGCTCTCTCTCTACCCTCCACCCCCCGCTGCTTACCTGCATCCTTTTGTGCATTGTATCCCTTCCACGATTAAATCATGAGCTCCTTGAGGGTAAGGATTATCTTTCTTTTTAGTATTTGTATCCTCAGTTTTTACAGTGCCTGACACATAGAAGGTGCTTTTAAAATGCTCATTGGATTCCCCAGCCACAAAAAAAAACCCAAAAACAAAACATGGTTCCCCATAGATAACTCTCTGTCTCTGGCACATTATCCCGACTCAGTCTTCTTATGCTCAAAATCACTGTCGCCTGTACTATACTCTGCCAAAATGCTATGTTCCTACATTTGACATCCACTTGCTATGTCACCAGTAACTCCTCTTTAATGTACCTTGCTCTACCCACAAGCTTCTCCCTGTTGGGGAGAACATGGTGTGGTTGAAAAGGTGCCAGTCTTGAAGTCAGAAGCCCCGAATTAAAATCCCAGCTCTGCCCCTCACTAGTGGTATGACCCCAAGCTCATTTTATCACCTCTTCATGCCTCAGTTTCCTCATCCATGAAATGGAGATAAAAATAGTTGCACTTCCTACCCCAGAGGGTTATTTTGAGATAAGTGCTTTGTGAGCTAAAAGTATTAGAGTGCTAGCAGCTGCTACTGACTGCTAGGAGTTCCCCCATGTACCCAAGTTTATATTCAGACCTACATAACTGATTATGTTATTCTTTTGCAAGAGCACCTTAGTCTGCAGTAAAACTCCTGGGGTCAGACAACACCAGCTAGGGCAGGGCAAATTGTCTGAGGCAACAGATGAGGTCACCATGATAAAGCTAGGCCATGAGAGAGGGATAGGCAGACAGACATGGGCTGAGAGAACACATTCAGAACCAGAGGACCAGCAAATATATAGCCCGAACATCAGGATTCTTAATCTTTGGGAAGCACATATTATCAAAGTCCATGGAATAGCCAAAATTTACCTTTTACATACCTTTTCCTATGAGAGACGGGAGGTGTATTGGTCTATTCTAACAAAAGACACTGAATGGGTCATGCAGTAAATGTACCAACCAGTTGATGGACGACCTGAACAACAGATGGTATCACACAAAACCACAGTCAGATGAATGCAGAGCAATAGATGCAGAAAACTGGCAGATTTAAGCTGGAAGAAAAGGAAAACTTCCTAACCCACCCTGCCCCCTGCAAAAAAAAAAAAGGCATTGAGAATAAAAAATCCCATAGCAATTAGAGTATTGGACTCAGAATCAGGGAGAACTGAGTTCAAATCCCACTTCTGACACTTACTACCTGTATAATCTTGTACAAATCATTTCACCTCTCTTTATCTTTGTTTCCTCATTTATAAAATGGGAATAATAGTCACAATATCTACCTCACATGATTATTTTGCCTCAAATGATATAACATATGTCAAGTGTTTTGAAAACTTTAAGGTGTTGTGTAAATATATTTTATTGCTACTAACAATAAGAATTGTCTCAAAATGGCACCAATGGCCTGGGAAGATGATAGTCCCCCCCAACCCTTGTAGAAAGGCTGATAATATGTAATAATAACTAGCACTTACACAATATCTACAGTGTGCCAGGTACCATGCTAAGTGGTTTACAAATATTAATTCATTTGATTCTCACAACAACCCTGGGAGGTAGGTGCTATTATTATCACCATTTTACAGTTGAGGAAACCAAGGAAAACAAGTTATATGACTTGTCCAGAGTGCAAGCAATGAGGCAAAATTTGAACTCAGGTCTTTCTGACTCCAGGTTCAGTACTTTATTCATTGTACCACCCAGATGCCATCTGAGTACTGCTCAGAGATGCTGTAGAAGGATGCTTGTTCAGGTAAGGATAGGACTTGTTGGCTTCTGTGTCCCTTCCAGCTTTGAGGTTGCTTCTATCATTCTAATCCAGAGGTTGATAATTCAGTGGGACAAGCCGTTTAGCTATCTGGACAAAAATGAGAATAGCTTTCAGGGGACAAGAGATGATAATGTTCCAATGATCTTAGCTCTCATCACAAGGAAGAAAAAATTACAAGAAATTCAAATGTATTCTGGATCATCAGTAATCTAATACAATGTATGGTTTCTGTTGCTGCAACCATGGAACAGAAAAGAAATTTAGGGGAAAATATCTTCCAGTTTGTGACAAACATTCTCAAACAAAATAATTTTGTGGGCATGAAGGAGCAGTTCAGTGGATTTACATCTGTTTTAAGTCAGCTCCCCAGCTACAAGTATGGTACTCATCAAATATTTTTAATCTACCATATATTGTAGGACTCATTAGAGATTATTTTGTCATTTGAATTCTTGGGTAGTGTTTGTCAAAAAAGTATTTCTAATTGTCTTAAAATGTCTAGGCTATCTCTCATAATATAAGAACAAGGAAAAACAAGATGGTTGAGGAAAGTCATAGTTCATAACTGGTGAGAGGAGCAGTGACTTGAATATATTCCACAAAGAATATTTAATAAATATTTTAATTGAATTTAATTTGGACTCTGACATGAGAAACAAGACATGGATGATATATTTAAATCATCAAAGTATAATGGATTTGAAGTTGCAAGGGACTCTCTGGAGGATAGCAAGTCCAAACATCTCATTTTACAGATGAGGAAATTGAAGATGAAAGAAAAGTAAGTTGTCCAGGCTTACACAACTATCAATGTCTGAAGTGGGATTTGAACTGAGGTCTTCCCAACTCCAAGGTTAGTGCTCTATCCACTGTACCACCTAGCTGCCTCTATACCACTTTGAAAGTATTGGTAGATGAAAATAGATTCTAAATCCAAATAATCATTTTCAGAAACAACCAGAAAGAACCCCCTCTGCCAAATCAAGAAACTTATGAGTTCTCAGCAGCAAACACTTTCCTGTGCACTTCTCTAGGTTTCTGCCTCTCAGTAGCTTTTTCAACTTATTCTTTTCCTCTTCCCACAAGTCCAAAAAATAAGAGAGGACAACTTGGGTGTCAGAGTTAGCCCCTCCACCAACCCTAAGTCAGAGTCACTTCCTTGGGGTTAGAAGGAAGCCAGGAGTTCTCTGCCAAGAGCATTCGTCTCAAGTACCGGATACCTGATATGATATGCACTGTAGGCATGGCTACGTTGAAAATGGAGAAATTGGGTTAAATGTCCTCTGACCTCCCCTCCAACTCTCAATCTATCATCTTATGATCCAAACAAAAATGAAATCCCTTAGCCACAACATTCATGGGTCATCCAACATTTTCACTTTAATTGTAATCTTTGCCCAAGTATGATTCCAGGGGATCAGTGATGGGAAGCATGCTACCCATCTCCTATCAGAGAGATGAGGGACTCACTATGCAGAATGAGTGTGTGTGTGTGTGTGTGTGTGTGTGTGTGTGTGTATGTGTGGCCATTGAAGGATTTCATTTTGTTTGACTATCCATGTCTGTTACAAGGGTTTTGTTTTAGGGTTGTTTTTTTTCATTCCTCCAATGAGGTAGAAGAAATGAAAGACAGAGGGAGGAAAATAAGAAACATTTATGAAGCATTTTCTATGTGCTAGGCACTGTGTTAACAGTTTACAAATATCTTTTCTGTTAATTAGAAAAAATTAAAAATTGTAATCTTTGCATTGCTGAGACTGCCAACGAAACTATTCACTGTTTTAGAAATTAGTTCCACAAATGCTTCTTTCTTAATTGCTTTTTTATTTGGTCATTACAAAATCAAATAGTGAAACATATTCATAACTCATGGGCCACTAAAAGGGAATGTAGAGAGAGTTGTGGCACATCTGATATCTTTTGAGGTTAACATCTAATGGAGAATAATTACTACCCTCTCTTACAAAATATCTCTTGGCTTTTTTGTTTTTCAGAAAAAATTCTGAGCTGGATGGACACGTAGTCTGACTCAAGGTGGTCATTTTTATGAACTTCCATTTTCCCAAAGAAAGCAGGAAAATGCAAGAAAAAACCTCGTGCTGTGCTATTTTACAGCCTCCACTTAAATTACAACAATCGCTCACTCTGAAGCTCCTCTATTTTTATGTTGGTTCCATCCTCCTGGACTTTAGATTGGAAATGGGATGTTATGAATGTCACTTTCAAGAGTTTGGGAATATCAGAGGTGGAGGACATGCCGTTCATGCTCTATGAGCCATGCATATGCATGCCTTCAGTCTTTCTTGCCAGAAATAAATTTGTTCCTGTAAACTCTGTCTTTACTATGTGCTAAACATACATTACCAAAGGGAGCCTGTGTGGCTATAGAATAATTCAACCCAGGAAATTGTGTTCTCTCTCTTTACAATGAAATGCAGATTTCCCATTCAAAGACAAATCCTTAATTTCAAAGGCGCCAGTAGGATGGCACTTACAAGTAATTATAGCAAGTTAAATATAGGTCGCTAAAAACAACCAATACAAAAATATTCTCTAGGCCTCATAGCATTTTCATTGGATTATGAATCGTACAAGCTTTCATTCACTCAAAGCTATTCCCCAAGTATTTTTTTTTCTTCTGAGACACGACTGTTGATTGTCTTGCTAAGCAGCTATTTAAGCCTCCTTTACATCTGTGATTACTTCCACCATGAATTTGCCAGTTAAAGATGGCATCCTCCTTGCCAGCACATTTTGGGGGGATTTGTCATCTGGGAAGCATAGAGGAAAGAGAAGTATGAATCACAGAACGTCAGAGTTGGAAGACCAGAAGATACTTTCTAATTCTGTCCTTACCTGAAAAAAAATTCTATCTACAATGAACTAGATAAATGGCTTGAATGAGAGGTAATTCACTGTCTCCAAAGTCAGCCCATTCTATTGATTACTCCAATTGTTAGATTTCTTTACATCAAGTCTGAAGGAAGTTAGGTAGCATAGTGGACAGAACGATGGACTTGGAGTGAAGAAAATCTGCATTCAAATCCTCCCTCAAACATTTATGAACTGTGTGACTTTAAGGAAGTTACAAACTCTCCACCTCCGTTTCTTAATTGATAAAACAGGAATAGATAGAAAGCATTATGAAATGCAAGATGGATAATTTTGATTACTTTAAACTGAAAAGTTTTTGCAAAACCAAACCCAATGCAACCAAAATTCGGAGGGATGTAGTAAATTGGGAAAAGATTTTTACAGCTAAGCTCGGGAATAAAGGTCTCATTTCTAGAATATATAGAGAACTGACTCAAATATATAACCATACAAGTCATTCCCCAATTGATAAATGGTCAAAGGATATGAACAGGCAATTTTCAGGGGAAGAAATCAAAGATATCTATAATCATATGAAAAAGTGCTCTAAATCACTATTGATTAGAGAGATGCAAATCAAAACAACTCTGAGGTACCACATCACACCTGTAAGATTGGCAAACATGACAGAACAAGAAAATGATAAATGCTGGAGAGGATGTGGGAGAGTTGGAACACTAATTCATTGTTGGTGGAGCTGTGAGATCATCTAACCCTTCTGGAGAACGGTTTGGAACTATGCCCAAAGGGCTACAAAAATGTGCATACCCTTTGATCCAGAAATATCGCTACTAGGACTGTATCCCCAGGAGATTATAAAAACGGGAAAGGGTCCCACGTGTACAAAAATATTTATAGCAGCACTCTTTGTGGTAGCCAAAAACTGGAAGTCAAGGGGATGCCCATCAATTGGGGAATGACTGAATAAATTATGGTATATGAATGTAATGGAGTACTATTGTGCCATAAGAAATGATGAACAAGAAGACTTCAGGGAGGCCTGGAAGGACTTATATGATCTGATGCTGAGCGAAAGGAGCAGAACCAGGAGAACTTTGTGCACAGCAATGACCACAGTATGCGAGAGTTTTTTCTGGTAGACTTGGAACTTTGTAATAACACAAGAATTTACTGAGAAAAAAAAAAAAATCCTAATGTCGGTCTTCTAAGGCAAAATGCCTTCCACACTCAGAGAAAGAAATATGGAAGTCATTCGCAGAATGTAACAGATCATGTTTGTGTGTGGGTAGGTTTCAGTGTATTATGTTTTGATTTGTTAAATGATTTCTTCCATTTATTTTAGTTCGACTACATAGCATGAATATAGTGAAAATGTGCTCAATAGGAAAGTATATGTAGAGCCTAAACAGAATTGTATGCTGTCACAGGGAGGGAGGGGGGTATTGGGGGAAGGGTGGAGGGGATAAAATCTTAACTTTAAGGAAATGATTGTAAAACATTAAAAAAAAATTAAAATTAAAAAAAAATAAAATAGGAACAATAGTAGTACTGACCTCACTAGGTTATTGTGGGAATCAAATCAGATGAGACAACCTATATATAAAATGACTTGCCAATCTTAATATATTATATAAATGTTAACTATTGTTTTTATCATTAAATTTGTCTCATTGAAATGTTCATATTACTCCTAGTTCTTTCCTTTGGAGCCAAGCAGAACAAGTTCAATCCCTCTTCCAGTTATCATATTTCTATCCTAAGCCTTCTCCAAGAAAATAATTCCACTTCCTTCAACCAATCTTCATATGGCATGAAGTTGGGACCCTTCGCTATTCTGGCTGTACTCCTCTAAACTCTCTCCAGATTATCAATGTTCCTTCTAAAATAAGCAACCAAAACCAAACATAGTACCCTAGATGTGATCTGACCAGGGTAGAATAAAGTAAGACTATCACTTCTATAATTCTGGACATTCTGTCTTCTTAATACAACCTAGTGTTGCATTTGCTGTTTTAACAACCATTGCAACATTGGGCTGGAAATCGACTAATTCCAAGATCTAAATTCTTAGGATTCATTTAGAACTGAAAGTTACCTTAAACATCATTTAATCTAACCACCTCCTTCTATAGATAAGGAGACTGAGGTCTAGAAAAGTTAGATTATTTGCCCAAGGTCACACTAACTGCTCTCTACCCATACCTCTTCCATATTTATTTGTGAAGCTGATTTGATCAGCTGCAAATTCACCAAACTGAACTATTGCCCAACCCATACTCTTCATTTTTCCCATATGATTAACAAGAGACTTTGAAAACTGATCTGATGAAAACATCTATACCTATAGTGGAAAGAAGAAGGAAGAGGAGGAGGAAGAGAAGAGCTAGCATTTTTATAATGCTTTAAAATTTGCATTCTTGTTGTTGATCCATCATTCTTGAGAGGAGCAACAACATCACGAACATGATGTCTTGACTTGCAAGTGACATGTATTTGGGAGAGGCAGAGCTGCACAAAGTCATCAGCCTTGTTCTCTCCTCTAGAGTCATTGAAGTCCAATGACAAGACAAAGGTCAAGACAACTGCCAACGGCCTAAGATGCAGTGAGTGAGGGGGCGGAGCCAAGATGGCAGAGTAGAAAGACGCACGTTTATGAGCTCCAAAACCAAAGCCCATAGAATTAATGTAAAAAGAAACCCCCATAACTTCTGGGTCAATACAAGGTGTGCAGAAACGGAGTGGAAGAGATTTCCATTCCAGGGAGCCCTGGAGACCCATCCCCAGGGTCCATCGCGCCCCAGAAAGCGGACCCCACCCCCAGCGCTGCCCTGGCCACAGCCCCAGAGAAGCTGACCTGAGCAGGCTTCAGGGACGGAAGCTCCGGCAGCCGGGAAAGTCCCTCCGCCCACAGAAGCTACAGGTCAGTGAGAGAGAAGGCCAGGCTGGAGGAGGGGAGCGGAGCATCTCCGTGACTCAGGCCCCCTCAGGAGGAAGCGGGCAGCGGCAGAGATGGGGGCAGGAAGCGGTGGAGGCACAGGCGTGGGCGGCGGCTGAGGTGGCAGCAGCCCAGGACTCAGGAATCCCCCAGCAGCAGGCAGGATCTTCATTACAGAAGGTCTCTGCATGAACGGCTTTAGGGGGCAGAGCCTGGGAGACGGCCCTGCCCCCACCCTGCTCTATTACTGAAGGCCTCCGCATAAAGCCCCTGAGGGAACTGAGCCTAGGAGGCGGGGCCCCCCACCCCGCCCCCACCCGCTCCATTCCTGAAAGTCTCTGCATAAAGCCCCTGAGGGAACTGAGCCTGGGAGGCGGCCCTGCCCTCACCCCAGCGCCAGAACTAAAGCTTGCCGCGGAAAACCCATTTGAATCTCAGAGGCCAAGCACTACCTGGGCGGATCCAGGCGGGGGTGGAAAGGAATCTCAGAAGTCAAGTAACTGGCTGGGAAAATGCCTAGAAAAGGGAAGAAAAATAAGACTATAGAGAGTTTTTTCCAACAAATGCAAATGATCCCGACATTCGGATCTGATGACGAGGAAATATTCTTGCCATCAGGGAAAGACGTGGAGGGCGGGGCCTCAGTACCCCAGACACCCCAGGGGGGTGGTGGGTGGGCTCAGGCCTTGGAAGAGCTCAAAAAGGATTTTGAAAAGCAAGTTAGACAGGTGGAGGAAAAACTGGGAAGAGAAATGACAGTATGAAAAACGGGTCAATACCTTGGTAAAGGAGACCCAAAAAAATGCTGAGGAAATTAACACCTTGAAAAATAGGCTCACTCAATTGGCAAAGGAGGTTCAAAAAGCCAATGAGGAGAAGAATGCTTTCAAAAGCAGAATGAGCCAAATGGAAAAAGAGGCTCAAAAGCTCACGGAATTTAATAGTTCTCTCAAAATTAGAATGGAACAGATGGAGTCTAATGACTTTATGAGAAACCAAGAAATCACTAAACAAAACCAAAAGAACGAAAAAATGGAAGAGAATGTGAAATATCTCATGGGAAAAACAACTGACCTGGAAAATAGATCCAGAAGAGACAATTTAAAAATTATGGGACTATCTGAAACTCATGATCAAAAAAAGAGCCTAGACATCATCTTCCATGAAATTATCAAGGAAAACTGCCCTGACATTCTAGAACCAGAGGGCAAAATCAGTATTGAAAGAATCCATCAATCACCACCTGAAAGAGATCCAAAAAGAGAAACTCCTACGAACATTGTGGCCAAATTCCAGAACTCCCAGCTCAAGGAAAAAATCTTGCAAGCAGCTAGAAAGAAACAATTCCAGTACTGTGGAAATACAATCAGGATAACTCAAGATCTAGCAGCTTCTACATTAAGGGATCGAAGGGCATGGAATAGGATATCCCAGAAGTCAAAGGAACTATGACTCAAACCAAGAATCACCTACCCAGCTAAACTGAGTATAATACTTCAAGGGAAAATATGGTCTTTCAATGAAACAGAGGACTTTCAATCGTTCTTGATGAAAAGACCAGAGCTGAAAAGGAAATTTGACTTTCAAACACAAGAATGAGAAGAAGCATGAAAAAGGAAACAGCAAAGAGAAGTCTTAAGGGACTTACCAGAAGTGAACTGTTTACATTCATACAGGGAAAGACAATATTTCTAACTCTTAAAACTTTTCAGTATCTGGGTAGTTGGTGGGACCACACATACACATGTACACGCATGCACACACATACACACATGCACACACATACAGAGACAGAGAGCACAGATTGAACTGAATAGGATGGGACCATACCTTAAAAGAAATTAAGGTAAATGGTGAGAGAGAAATGTAGTGGGAGGAAAGAGGGGGAAATGGAAGGGGGTAACTATATGTCATTTAAGAGGCAAGTAGGAGATTTTTTTAGTGGAGGGAAAAAGAGGAGAGCTGAGAAAAAAAAAAAAAACAAGAAGTTTACCCTCATCACATTTGACTAAACGAAGGAGTGAAATGCACATTCATTTTGGTATGAAAACCTATCTTACAGTATAAGAAAGGGGGGGAGAAGGAGATATTGCAAGGTGGCGGATGATGAAAGGGAGGGCAAAGGGAGGAGGGAGCAATTTGAAGTCAACACTTGGGGAGGGACAGGATCAAAAGACAGAAGAGAAACAATGAGGGGCAGGTTAGGAGGGATGGTAATTCAGTTAGTCTTATACAACACGACAATCAGGGAGGTCATTTGAAAAACTACACAGATATGGCCTATATTGAATTGCCTGCGTCCCAAAGGGAATGGGTGGGGAGGGAGGGATGGGGAGAATTTGGAACTCAAAGTTTTAGGAACAACTGTTTAGTATTGTTTTTGCATCTAGGAAAGAAGACATACAGTTAATGAGGAATAGAAAATCATCTGGCCCTACAGGAGAAAAGAGAAGATGGAGACAAGAGAAGGGAGGGATGACAGAAGAGAGGGCAGATTGGAGATAGGGAAAATTAGATTGCTTGGGGTATTGGGGTGGGGGGAGGGGATAAAAGAGGAGAAAATTTGGAACCCAAAAATTTGTGAAAATGAATGTAAAAAGTTAATTAAAGAAATTTAAAAAAAAAGAATATATCTCCTATCTGTAGCTGTGAAAGGCAAAAAAAAAAAAAGGATGCAGTGAGTGACCTTGGCCTTTTGGGATTAAGGAGAAATTTGCAAAGTAATCCTGTCCAAAAGGAAAATAAGGTTACCCTTTAATGACTTGATCTTGATGAAGCCATGATGACTCTTAGTAACTAGTTTCTTTTTCCACATATTCACTAACCATTCCTTGAATTATCCATTGTAAAATTTAGTTTATAATTAAAGTTTAAGTTTACTGGCTTTTAGTGCTCAGACTCCATTCTCCTCTTTTTGAAAAATTTGGACATTTGCTTTTCTTCAGTTTTGAAGTACCTCTCCTATTTTCCATGATCCTTCAAACACCATTGAAAGAACTAGCTAGCTATCTCATCTAGAAGGTCTTTCAGCACCTAAATATTTAAATCATTTGGTCCCATTGACATGAATCCATCAAGGGTAACTCAGTGTCTCCCAACTTATTTGGGCATCAATACCCTGTTTGCCATTTTTACTCTCTCCTTTTCAGTCCAAAGAGTTGGGAATAGTCTAGACCAGAAGGCATTGCCCAGAAAAAGCAGGCATGATTCAAGAGAGATACCATTGGGGGCTCTTGGGTCTCAGAAAGCTCTTCCCTGCTGCCTTTAGTTCAAAATGATGCAAAATGCAGCTGATGAGAGTCACAAGGGTATATGGGAATATGAATGCTGAGCACCTACCATAGCCAAGAGTTAAAGGAAATAGGAAGGTGTCCTGGATAGCTTTTTTGATTAATTAGTATCTTATTTCAACTAGACTGACTTGCCTGCCTGTAATTTGTTGAGAGTTGGAGAAAATAACTGGCCTCTCCTCCCTAGGATTTGCTTCCTTGGATGATGGCTTTGAAGGCTAGGCTAACATAAAAGTTGGACTGGTGGTCCAAGAGGCCCTGCCACTCCCAGCCCTGTGCCCTTCTACCTGTTGAGAGGGGTATACCTGGAGCTCAAGAACTCAGGTGTGAGGACTTGCCAAACTCTTTTCAGGGCTACTCATCCACCTTTGGTGTCTACTTGGCATTCAACTCTCTCACCTATGGCTCCAAAAAGCTGTAGCATGAGCAGCAGACACACCCCAGTAAAACCATGTTGGCTAACAGGCTAAGCTAGGCTGAGGATAACAAACAGGCCTTAAACCCATCAGTTAGTTAGGGGACAACTTGGAGCAACTCTGCCTCACTTAAATTCAATTCATACACAAGTAAAGACATCACCTCATTGGTCCTCTTCAAAAATGAAGGACAAATAACAAATAACCTGTTGAGATCACTTCATTAGCAGTTGTTGCTGTTGGTGATGAAGGTGGGCCCCCTTTCCACAATTACATATCCTTTCAATAAGAGCTGTAAGGGTGGAGGATTTAGAAGCAGGTCTGGTGGTTTGAGGGACACAGCTATTCCCAAAGCTGTTGGGTTCAAAGCTGGGCTGAGTCTATCAAGGTCCCAGGGAACATGGTGGTCAAGGTGACAGTTTGGCTTGACGAGCTACCTCCTGTCTCTCCCTCAGGCTGACTTGCTGCTTTAGCTAGGCATGTGATTATATTAACATTCTATGGACTGTTCAACACATGGGTTAAATAACTGGGTTTTATAGCTGAGTAAAAGTATTCAGATATAAGCTCATCCTCCATAGAATCTCTGAAAGCATCCTCCCTACAACTCTAGTAGAAGATAGAATGGCAAATGCACACTTCATGCTGTTCCCACAAGGCTTTGATCTCTTCTAATAAGTCTCAATATTTTGAAAGCTCTTCTCTCTAGGTGCTGTTTTGTATCATCCATTTCATTCTTAAGTAGAATTTCTAGATATAGGATTAATTGAAGATTTGCCTTGATTTCAGGTCTGCCTGGCTCAGGGCTAAGTATACAAAATATAAGAAATGAAATATTCTCAACTCTCAAAGAACTCAGATTTTAACCTAGGCTTAGGGATGCAGCTGTTTTGCATGATTGCCTTGCACTCTTTGGCAATCTGCTATTGGATGACTTAGAATGGAGAGCACCAATGATAAAAATCAGTCTGAAGCCCTTGCCTATAACTGGTGAATTTTATTTCCAGTTTCATTATCTCATACATATAATATCTCCAATCTACTTCATGTTCATTCCTAGTTTACACTTTTTAGTGCTCAGCACCATCTGACCTGAAGCATCTCCAGCAGATGGGGTATTGGATTTCTGATTTGTTCCAGTGTATCTTGTCTTTTTGTGATGCCAGTATATGATGGAAAAATAACTCACTCCGCTATCCTCTAGGTCAAGCTGATCATCATCAATACAGTTTCACATGTAGCCAGTCTGAAATGCTGCACTGCCAGAATCCAATTCACCAGTCTCAGAGTTTTTGCCAGACCTCCACAGCAGTCTCAGTACACATGAAATCCATCTGGTTGGTGTTCCCCTACTTTAAAAGCTATCATTTATATAGCATCTACTATGTGCCAGGCACTGTGCTAAGTGCTTTATAACTACTATTTCATTTGATCCTCATAACAACCTTGTGAAGTAGATGCTATTATTATCTCTACTTTACAGATGAGGAAACTAAGGCAAACTTAAGTGACTTGCCCAGGGTTACAAAGCTAGTAATTGTCTGATGCTGGACTTGAATTTTGTGGTTTCCCTTTTCCCTTGGGTATGAAAAGATGTGTTGAGCTTGAAGGGGGAAGGGGCATCATCATCATCATCACCATAGTTGTTACTACGCACAATATCGTTTGATCCAGGGAGATCTTAGAGAAGGTAAAATTTAAGTTAAGCTTTAAAGGATAAAGGAAAACATAGGGGAGTTGAACATAGAAGACTCAATCACTCAACACATTATATTAAGTATCTGGGCTAGATATGGCATGGTATATAAAGAAGATTAAGAGTCCTTCTTTGCCCTTAAAACAGTTAACAATTCAGTTGAGGAAAGACATTGTATAAGTCCTGTCTGTAAAAGTAGTACAAACAAGTGAGTAATGCCACCCATAAATGTCTGGAAATCCCGAGAGAGAGATCTGGTCTAGCTGGAAGATCATAGAAGGCTGAGAATTAAAGGAGATTAGGTCACTCAAACTGCACACTGAAGAACGGCTAAGATTTCATCAAACAGAGATAGAAGAAGGGAATTTAGGCAAAGGAAACGAAAGGAGTAACAGCACAGAGCAGAAAAGTCTATCATTTAAGAGACTCAAATAGAACAACTGAGATATTGTAACAGGTTTATATGAAGAGATAAAGGGAGGTCCAACTACAAGGCTAAGCATGAGTCACATGATAGCAAGACACTAGACTAAGACTTCGCGATGGAAGTTTGGTATAATGAAAAGAACACTCATTTTTGAGTCAGAGGACCTTGGGTTTGAATCCCAGCCCTGCTCCTTCCTACCCATGCAGCCTTAGGTCAGTCACTTAATCAGTCTGGTAGATTTCTTCACCTGTCAAATAAGGGAATTAGACTAGAAAGGAAATTTCTCCTCCAAATGTTTAGATTCAAGTCTAGCATCAGACAATTACTAGCTTTGTAACCCTGGGCAAGTCACTTAAGTTTGCCTTAGTTTCCTCATCTGTAAAGTAGGGATAATAATAGCATCTACTTCACAAGGTTGTTATAAGGATCAAATGAGATAATAGTTATAAAGCATTTTTCCTTGGATCAAGACAGCAAATTACTAAGTGAAAGACAGCTCACAAAAGTTCATTCTTGTTATTCTAAGAACAGTGACATAAGCAGGTAGATCTATGCAGAAAGAAAGAAATATAATTACATTTGCATGGCACTGTGATATACATCATCTCATTTGATCCTCGTGTAAGCAAGACAGGTATTATCATCCCTCTTTTAGAGGTGTGAAAACCAAGGTTCAGAAGAGCTGACTCAGAAGATCAAACTTCCAGGAAACAATGGATCTCAGAGTAGAATCTAGGCATCCTGACTTCCAACACATTGCCTTTTTCACTATGCCATATTTCTCTGGAAAAATATCCCAACATTCAATTCATTAATTTTCATGAATTTCCTCCATAGAAGAATATTCTCTGCAAAAATGCATAGAATTTGAGAGTTCTGGGTTTCCATTCCCTCCTTGCCATCTTAGCTCCTGTCCTTGTCTGTCATTACCTGGAGTAACTGGCCCCTCTTTCCTCAAGAGGAAGAAACCATTTCTCCCACTTACTTTGTTAATGCCACAGAGCTTTGTTGGGTGCCATGCACAAAATGGGAGTTGGTTACTTACTGATTTGACCTGATGACTTTAATGGGAGGAGTCCAAATTCTATGCAGCAGAACATATTGCTCTGGGTTTTATCTACCACTTACTCTCTGTGTAACTTTGAGTACAACATTTAAGCTCTCTGGATACCAGTTTCTTCATTATCAATATAATTATCATTAGTAAGCTAATATTTCTTTGACAGGAAAATGCTGTATTTTACTAGAATGTACATATTTTATTCCATTATTAGCAATCAGATATGTTAATAAATATCACAGATTAGATTCAGGTCAAATTTAGCAAGCATCAATGTAAAATCTTAGAGTTGGGTCCAAAAAATCAATTTCACAAGAACAAAATAGGAGAAAATATAGAAAAATAAAGAAAAAAGTTAGTAGACTACAAGTTTATATAAGTCAATACCATGACATGCCATCCAAGAGAAACTTACTAAAATTTGAAACAAGTGAAGTAGAGCGTCTAGGACCAGGGAGATGATAGTCCTGTTATACTGTGGTAATAGCATATCTATAGTATTCTATTCAGTTCTGGGTGCATTTTAGGAAGGACATCGATAAGCTGTAAAGAGCCCAAAGGACAACTAACATGATAAAGATCATATTACACAAGGATCAATTGAAGGAATGGTGGAAGCCTGGGAAAGAGATTAACTAAAGGGCAGTCATGCAGAAGAAGGACAATGTTTATGCTATTTTCTTTGCACCAGAGCAATCAAGGAATGTTTCAAGGAGGCAGATTTCAACAAGATATAAGGAAAAATTTCTTAACAAATAGACCTGATCAAAAATGGGATCAGCTGAAATGGGACATAGTAGATTCCCCTTCATTGGATGTCTTTGAGAAAAGGCTGCAAGGTTGCTTTTCAGGCATGTAGAAGAAGGGATTCTTGTTCAGGTTCTAAACTCAACAGCTGTCTTCATAATTAACAATAACACATTTCTATAGAGCTTTAAGGTTTACTAGGCCCTTTCCTCATAGGAACCCCAGAGGATAGGTAGTAGAAGTATTTCTACCCCATTTTACAGATGAATAAACTAAGTTTCCATGAAGTGTCTTCATATGTCACCAGTGATTCATGTTGCCTACTTTCCAGGTAGGAGGTAAAATATACAGGTTAGGGGCTCAGCCTCTGACTTTGTGGGGCATAGGGAACTGCTAGATAAGGAAAATCCATCTACCAATGCAGGACAGATAGATAAATGTCTCTGAAATGTATAGTCTTAGACAGATGCCTAGAGCACTGAGAGGGGAAATATTTGTATAGCATCTACTATGTATGTGCTAGGCACTGAGCTAAGTGAGTTTTACAAATATTACCTCACTTTATCCTCATAACAACCCTAAGAGGTAGGTGTTATTATTAATTCCCATTTTACAGATGAGGAAACTGAGACTAAGAGAGGTTAAGTGACTTGCCCAGAGTCATACTATGTGCTAGGCTCTGTGCTAAGTTCTGGGGGTGCAAAGCAAGGCAAAGAGGGTGCCTTTCAAGAAGCTCACAATCCAACTCATCAGATAGCTTCCAAGTTTCCTTGCCAACTCTAAATCTATGAACCTGTGAGAGAGTGTAGTCAGTGACTGATGATAACATAACACTTTATGTGTATTAATTCATTTGATATTTATAATAGCCCTGTGATGTGACTATTATTATCCCCATTTTACAGAAACAGAAACTGAGGCTCAGAGAGATGAGGTGACTTGTCCAAGAACACATAACTGGTACATATCTGAGGTAGGATTCAAATTCAAGTCTTCCTGACTCAAAGTCCCATGCACCACCTACCTATCTCCTATCATTCCACAAGCATTTGACTACTATGTGGGAGACATCACATTAGAGATACAAAGCCAAAAGAAAAAATAGTCCCTGCTCTCAGAGAGCTTATATTTTATTGGGGTGGGGAGATACACAGAAGCAAAATATAAAATAAATACTAAGTAATTTCCAGGGGAGCACTAAGTACTGGGTTAGGGAAGAAGTCCCTTGAGTTGGATATTAAAAGAAGTCAGAGATTTCAAGAGGAAGAGATGAGAAGGGAGACCATTATAGGCAGGGAGAACAACATGACACTAACTGTAACCCTGGGCAAGTCATTTCCCAGAACTTATTCGTTGAAAAAAGTCATGAATGGGGACTCTTCTCTGAACTCAGTTCTGATATATTTGGAACCTTCTTCTGACTATTCTTTTTTTCTTATCAATTAAATTATGTCAATTATGTTAATAGAAGAATGGTTGAATGAGTTATGGTATATGATTGTTGTACAGAACGGTTTTACAAACATAGTAGAATAGAAAAAAAGATGTTTGCACATGAAACTGTTAATCTATCACACACAATTTGCTATTCCTTACAAATATATAATAAGGTTATAATGTATCTTTTTTCCTTTTTTCTTCCCCACCCACCCTAGAGATGGCTACCATTAGACACAAATATATAGAATGTATACATATATATATATGTGTGTGTGTAAAACACATACTTCTATGTATCAGTTCTTTCTCTGAATACAGATAATTTTTTCCTTCATATGTCCTGTGTTGCCAATTTCGGTATTTATAATAATCAAAATGACTTAGTCATTCAAAATCGTTCTTAAAACAATATTGCTGTTACTACATACAATGTTTTCTTGGCTCTGCTCATTTCATTCTTCATTATTTCACGCAAGGCTATCCATGTTTTTCTAAAGTCATTGAGCTCATCATTTCTTATAGCACAGTAGTATTCCACCACAATTATATACCACAAATTGTTCAGTCATTCTTCTATTAACATAATTGACATGATTTTAATTGATAAGGTCTTCAGATTTTCACCTTCATTAAATTATTTCTTCAGGTTGGAACGCTGATTTTTTTGTTTACTCAAATTTTTTTGGAAGATGGGACATATTAATGAAAAATATCTATGTAGGATAGCAAAAACATTGAAATATGTAGGATTGAAAAGTTAAATTTTTTTAAATCATAGATAGTCTCATGTATTCATATCTTTCCCCACATTTGAAATCATTGTCTACAGTGTGGAATAAGTGAAAGGATAGTTTAAGATCAAGTGTTTGTTTTTGTCCATACCACACCAAAACCAAACCCCATTCCTGTCTTCCCTTACAGCCATCCAAAGTCTGGGAGATGATGCTAATAAGTAATTCCTGGTTCTACTATATACAGTCTTGTGTGTTGAGGAACAATATAGAACAGCGTACTTGCTTCTCTAGAACTTTTTACGACATTTAAACTGCCTGCCTTTTGACTACATTTCTGCTAATAATATTGCTGTTTGAGTGGCATCAATCACAGCAGATTGCCCTGTGATGTCAGCATTCTCTAAGGCAGCCCACTTGAATGAATTCCGCTAACCTCGGTATTCAGACAAGAAAATGTGCTTTTTAGATCATACTCATGAGTGGAATGAACATTTAATAAGAATATTCCACACTCCCCTTTCACAGGTAACTAGGGCTAAAATTAGTGCTGCTAGAAATCACTTAAGGGGAGTGTCTTTTGTACAGGAGTTTATATTTCAATTAATCAATCACTAAGCATTTATGAAGCACTTATTTATGTTTCAGGCATTATGCTAAGTTATGGAAATATGAAGAAAAGGTGAAAAAAATCCTCTGTCCTTAAATGGCTTAAAATCATAGACAGAGCTTGAAAGGGCTGGAGATGCCATTGAGTCCAACACACTCGATTTACAGAGAGCAAACTGGGGCACTAAAGGACTCCACGACAGCTTGTGGCAGAATCTGGATTTTTTAAACTCAAGAACCCTGCATTCAGGTTCATCACTCTTTTCATCATGCAACACTGCACTCTTCTATGTCTTCCAGTCAAGCTTGGAATTTTTGACAAAAATGCAAGTCTAAACCTCAGACTTCAGGTTGGAGCCTTGTTGGACAACTAGACTAGGTTTTCAGTCTTCATCTGACTTTAATTTGGGAGAAGTTTCCTTTAGCAAACATCCTGCACTTCCCTGTAAGGAGGCACCTTCCATCACCCAGAAGGTTGTTTGGATTCTACTCCCCCATCCCCACCCTTTTCATGGAGTACTTGTTGATAGCATTCATTACTCCAAGATATTGGAGCCCAAAGCAGACAGAGAGCAAGCTAAGCTGATTTCACAGGGCCTAAAAGGATGTCAGGTTGGCTGCTTTGGGATCCCTCAGTCATGTTATGGAACAAAGCAGAAAACTCAGTACCGAGGCATCTCCTCTGATGGCCAGAGAGCTTCCGCATCCTGCTGCTACTGCTTGGTGGAGCTCTTCCCTACCAACTTTGATTCAACAAGCATTTATGAATTCAGAATGTCCTGGCATTGTGTTAAGGCCTGGATGTGTGTGTGTGTACACACACACACACACACACACACACACACACACATCATTGCTACCCTCAAGGTGCTTTTATTCTCCTTGGCCACTATAGTGTCTCTATGTCCTTCTACTAAGGAAAGGCAACAGCATTTATTAAGCATTTACTAAGTGCCAAGTGGCAAGGATTGTGCTAAGCCCTGGGGAGACAAATTCAAACAGAAATTCAAGAAGTTTATATTCTAATGGAGGAAAACAATGCCTAAAAGGGAGCCAAAATGCTGGACATAGGGACAGCATGGTGTCAAAAACCCAGAAAGTCAGAAGCAGAACCAGGAAGGGAATGAAGGTAGAGTTGCCTAGGCCCCTCCCCGAAATGGAGACCCTAAGAGGAACTCAATAATGGAAAGTCACATGGGCAGAGAGATATTCCAAAATGAAAAGGCCACAGGAAAACACAGATACTCCAACGTGGAGACCCCAGGTCTCCTGAATGAAAAAGTTCAAGCTTAGGTATAATAGCCACAGATAGCTAGGTGGCTCAGTGGATAAAGTGTTGGACTCATCTTCCTGAATTCAAATCTGACCTCAGACAATTACAAGTTATGTGACTCTGACAAGTCACTTAAAATCTCATATGCCTCCGTTTCCCCATCTGTAAAATGAGCTGGAGAAGGAAATGGCAAACAACTCTAGCATCTTCACCAAGAAAACCCTGAATGGGAACACAAAGAGTTAGACATGACTAAAAATAACTGAACAACAACAAAAATAGTAGCCAAGTCCAGAAAGTCAGAAGCTTGTGGACGCAGAATCTCAGATCAAGAATCTCAGAACTGGAAAAGTGGCCATCTAATCCAATCTGTTCGGAAGTGAGAATATCCTCTACAAGATATCCTTGTAGTAGTAGCCCACTCTTCTCTGGAATGGGAACCCAATCCAGTTTTTGATAGCTCTAATTTTTAAGAAGTTTTTCCTCATATAGACCTTAAATCTACATTTCTTGAGTTAAGTAGAACTAATCTGATCTGCCTTTTCTATGACAGCCTTCCAAGTATTTGGAAAAAGCCATCACAGACTCCCTTGCCCCTATCTAGTCTTCTCTTCTCCAGGGCTAAATATTCCCATTTCTTTCAACCAATCCTCACATAATATTACATCAAGGGTCCTTAGAATTCAGGTTTCTGAGACACAGTTTCCTTATCTGTCAAATAAGTGGCAATTTGGCCAGATCATTTCTAAAGTCTCATCTAGTCCAAATCTATACATCTATGATCCAATGTTATCTAGCCATACTTCCCCCACCTTCTACTTACACACACAACCTTAAACTGGGAGGCACTTGACATATATGCCAACTGGTCAAAACAACTCTGAGGATTCACTACCACAATATTTAAATGGGCAAAGATGATGAACTATGGAAATAGTTCCTGTTGGAAGGGTTGTGGAAAGATAGGCATTCTGTCAGTGGAAATGTGAATTGATCCAAGCATTCTGGAAAGCAATTTGAAATTATGCTTTTTTTAAAGTGGAAAAAAAATGCAAATGTGTATATTTGTTCTGTTTGATTACTGATTTGTTACAATGATTGTGTTTTCCTTTTTTATTGGGGAAGCAGTAGTTGAAGGAAGAAGGTAGCTAGGGAGAATGTTACCCCCACCTCCAAAAAAAATACTGAAGCACTGTTAAAGAAGCCATAAATTCAGAATAATTTTTAAGTAGCTAACTTTGACCCCGAGATCCTACTAGTCATATATCCTAAGAAGGTCGAAGAAAAAGAAAGGTAGTGCCCCAGAAATCAAAGATTAGTCTTTGATTTCTTTGATTGCTCAAAATCAATCAAGAGGTTCATCTGTAGTAGAGTGTCACAGGGACTAGGTCCTGTTCTGTTTAATACGTATCTATGACTTAGATAAAGACTCATGTACCATGATTATTAGATTCACAGATGAAACAAAGCCAGGAAGGATAGCAACCACATTGAGGTATGATCATTCGACTTGTAGTATCATCATTTAGCCCATAATTTCCATTTTAGCTACAATAATATGAAAGACTGGCAAAAGCTTTGCTAAAAATCTTGATAATAACTTACCATTATAAAATGCTTTGAAGCCTGAAAAGTGTTTGAAACAACTTATTTTCTGTAGGCCTCCCAACTACCCTCTGAGATAGGTGCTTTTAATACTTGCATCTGAATTGAGTCCAGAAAAGGTAAGACATTGCCCCAAGGTAACACTTTGAGTAGTACAGGATCTAAATCCTAATCTTCCTAAAACCAGCACACAATCTCATACCTCATTTCTTTTCAACATTCCCCAGATTACAGGGTTACATCATCAAAGAAATAAAATTAACTGGTATGGATCGCAATGAAGCCATATTGGCTCTTAGTAATCACTCTGTGCTATTTTCAATCTCCATTAACCATCTTTTCGATAGTTTGCAAAAATGATAATAATAGCTAACACTGACATAGCTCCTTAAGGTTTGCTAAGTGATTTTATATATGTACAACGCATTAGCCTGTCTGAGCATCTGTTTCTTCATCTGTAAAATAAGGGGGCTAGACCAGACAATCCCTAAGGTCCCTTCCAGCTCAAACAGCTGCTGAATCTATGCTCCCTCCTTCACTTCCTCCATACTTTAGACACAGCTGATGGGAAGAATTTAGTACCATCCTTGGTTTGGTATCAAATTTGATTTGGCTCTATGGTACATTTCCAACCTCTTGGTTTGTATTTTCCCCAACAGAGTTTGCCTCACCACATCCAAAGCCGATGCTTTGAACTGTTTCTTCTTCTAGGATTGACAGATGTCAGATTATGCTACAAAGGTCACTAGGTTCAAATCTACTAGTTTCACCTTCAATCAATAAACACAATAAGTGCATTTTATGCACTGCTCAACAAGAAGACACTTCATTAGGGTCATCCTCAGCAGTACTGGAATAACTGCTCCTCCTCCCCTGCTTCCTGTTAGAGGTTACACTATTTTGCACATACACTTTTCACCCCTGATGAGAAACAGTTGAATGAGATTTATTTGAGTTCTAGCAGAAACACTTTGGGGGCTTCTAGGTGGTCTTCCTTCCTTAGTTCAACTTTGCCTTGCTGAAGGATTGACTTGTTGCTGATGTCTAAGAGCAGCCATGGCCATGACTTTTCCATAGAGTGAGATAAATACAGTATGCCCTCTTCATTATGCCAAGTAAGTTCTGAGCTCTTTCTTAGCTAAATGAGCAGATGGTACTTCAATCTTGACTTTGCTGCTATTTAAAAATACTCACAGAAATGAATTTCATCTTGCTGTCAACTGTTCCCTATTAAGGAGCTTGTACTGTTGTCATCTGGTTTTGGTAGCTGCACATAGGCTTTATCCAGTCATTTTTGTCTGTACCTTGATTTCCAATCTAAACCATCTTCTTCCAATCTTGTCCTAACCATAGTTTCTGAGGCCCAGCTCCTCTATGAAACCTTCTCTCATTACTCTAGCCCAACATGATCTCTCTCTTCCCTAATTAGTTCCTTTCCCCTTTATTGTTAGACCCAAACGCTTAACAATGTACTCTCATAGATCTAGATCCAGAAAAGATCCAGAGCCAGGAATATGCTGGAGTCAGTTCAAACTGACTTGAAAAAGCAGATTGGTAAATTTTCAGTATGAATATTTACACCTTGAAAACTGGCAAATACTATAGAACAGGGCTTGGTTTATTGTTTGGTTGATTATCTAGACTTAAGAAAATGATGGAGAAAATCTTCAAAATGTGGTGGGAATACATTTTCCCCTAGAAAATTATTTTTTAAACATTTTCCAGTACATTACTTTCAGAAGCCATCAAGTTCTTGTCCCTGGAGGAACAAATTGTGGATGACCAAGAACTCACTATCCACATATAGCATCCTAATATATTTTAACTGTTCCAACTAT
This sequence comes from Bettongia penicillata ogilbyi, assembly GCA_023548195.1. Taxonomy (NCBI): domain Eukaryota; kingdom Metazoa; phylum Chordata; class Mammalia; order Diprotodontia; family Potoroidae; genus Bettongia; species Bettongia penicillata. Next base: position 27,546,411 of record JAJHZJ010000314.1, on the reverse strand, counting down.
TAGAAAGTTCTTCCTTGTATTGATTTAACTGGGTATCCCCTGTCTCTATACTCTGTAACTACCTTTCATTAGCCCTAATTTTCCTTTTAAAAAATATCACTATTTTAAAAATGAAGGTAAAGACAAATAAAGGCATTCCATTCAAAAATAGCTATTATGCCATACAGTGTACAAAGCAAGGTTGTTGTGAGTTTCAAATCAGATCATTTACCTTTTTCTAAAAGGTCAATTTTTTAGCCTAAAAATCCTAAGAATTTTCCCAAGGGCTGAGGATAAAGAGAATTTCAGAATTTCATATTTGAGGTGCTTGTCTTTCACATTTTTTTACATTCATGTTGAATAGAGGTTGAACAATCCCTAACAATTAAAGCCATCAAACAGTAGAATGGACTACCATGGGAGGAAATGGACCCCCTCATTAATACAGTCTCAGGGATCATTTAGAGGAGATTCTTATTTAGTTATAGGTTAATCAAGACGGCCTTCAAGATCCTTTCTGACTTTGAAATTCTTTGATTCTTAGTGGGTATTCTCAAAAAAAGCCAGCCTTTATTCTCTACCTGACCACATACATAGGCAGTGAAATAGCCATGACTACGTTAGAATCCTAACTGGCTTCTTCATGGACTATACTATAGTATGGACTATACTATGAAAATGAGGTTAAAATCTCACTTAGGAGTCTTTATTTCTTTCAAGCGCTTGGTTCTGAGCCTAAGTAGGGCTTTACATGTTTATCTTTATTTGCCACAAAAAGACTACAGCTGTTCCTTTCTTTCCTTTCTCAACCTTGCCTTCATCATTTCAATTAAGAAGGTCTCTTGGAAGAAAAAACACATTGCAATCTTTATCAGCCTCCTTTCCTTAGCACTAGGCTTGGGCTCTTACCTGCAGGTTTCTAATGTCTTGTAGCCTTCTCCCCACTGCAGAAGAAGCAGGAAGTTCAAAGGTTTCCCTGGGTTGTCAGAAGTCATTCCAGCCCTCAACCTAGGGGCACTTCTGGCTACCTTTGTTTTTTTCCCCTTATACTATACACCAAAGTAATTATCCAGTTTGGTTGGGGAGGGGACAAAGGGAAGGGAGGAAGTTCAAAACTGGAGAGTGAAAAGAAAGCATTCTTATGCCCAAGTATAGGTCCAAGGCTGTTTTCAAATCTGGCGAATGGGTATGAGATAGGGAGTGAATGAAGCCTAACAGTCATAATAATGCAGAAGTAATAGACTAATGGTTAGGATATATGATAAAAAGCACACAGAGGGAGAAGTGGAATTATCCCTGGTTAGTCTATCAACAGCTAAATCCCAAGGGAATTCTATTTCTTACTCCCATGTAGCAAGTAATAATAGCCTCTAATTTATGGATTTTAAATGCCATCATCGCCATGCAAAAGTGCCAAGAATGGCAAAGAAATGCCAAGAAAAGCAAAGAAATTCCAGAATGACCAGTGGAGACATCATCTATTTTTGGTTTACTTTCCAAGTAGGAACAGTATACACGGTACAAATTTTTGTCTTGTCTTTTTCTGTCCCTGCCTCCCTCTCCCTTTCCCTCTCCCTCTTCCAATTCAATGCAACCCCATTGGTCTCTCTCTCTCTCTCCCTCCCTCTTTCTCTCTAGGACATTGAAAGAATGATAGGCATGCCTAAGAGATGTTTGTGACTATGTAAATTATTCCCAGATGGATATTTCTAGCCTCAGGCTCTCTGGAGTTCCAAACCTACATCACCAACTGTCTACTAACCATTTTAAACTATATGCTCCCCAAGCACTTCAAACTCCACATTTGCACAGCAGAACTCATTGTCTCTCCTCCCAAAGTCCACCTTTCTGATCTTTCCTATTTCTGGAACCAAGCTTCCAGTCTCCCAGGTTCACAGCCTAACATGATCTTCAATTTCTCAGTCTCCTTCACCTCACTATCCCCAGTCACTTGCCAAATCTCATCATTTCTGCCTCAACAACATCTTTTGCACCCAATGGCTTCTCATTACTCACAAGGCCACAATTTTGATTCATACTCTCATTACCTGATCTACTTCATAATTGGCTTCATAATTGATCTCTCTACCATATGACTTTCATTTATCCTTCACACAAGTTTCAAATGATTTTCTTCAAATGTATATCTGACTGTGTCAGGTTAAGTGATGTAGAAGATGGAGTGCTGGACTTGGAGGCAGGAAGACCTAATCTGAATCGTGCCTTAGATGCTTACAAGCTGAGTGAACCTGGGCAAGCCACCTAATCTCTCTATGACTACATTCCCCATCTGTAAAATGGGGATAACAATAGCACCTACCTTTCAGAGTTATTGTGAGGACAAATTAGATAACATATGTAAGCCACAGTACAAAACAGGAGCTTAAAGAGTTAGTTCATTATTATTGTAAACTATAAATTCTTTTGTTGTTGAGTCATTTTTCAGTCATGTTTGACTCTTCATGACCCCGTTTGGAGTTTTCTTGGCAACTTCCTTCTCCAACTCATTTTACAGATGAAGAACTGAGAACTTGCCCAGGGTCATAAAGCTAGGAAGTGTCTGAGGCTGGATTTGAACTCATGATGATGAGGTTTTCTGACTCCAGACCCAGTCCACTCTCCAACGCACCACCTTGCTGACCCTCAATAAATTCTAGTGACTCCTCATTACCATTAGGATCAAATTTAAACTCCTTGAACTTTTCAAGTCCTTCACAACTTGAACCTAACCCATCTTCTAATCTCATTGTGCATTCTTCCTCTTTCCTAAGTCATAACCTAGCCAAATTAACCATCTCACTATTCCTCGTGTCCATTTCTGGGTCTTTGCACTGACAGTCATCCTTGCCAAACTCAAAGAATCCCCCTCTTCATTTAAGCCAGAGATCCAGCAGGACCTTCTACACAAAGCCTCCCCTGATCCCCACCACTCCTAAAGCCTTACCTCCCACACTATCTTGCATGTAACTACTTCATGGTTATTTTGTTTTTATTCCACATGGATATATTCAAACATATTATATATGTTTATTCCATATAGACATTTATTCCAAATATGTATGTGTCATTCCTTTTCCTTCCCAACTCCTGATGGAATACAAACTCCTTAAAAGAAAGGATCATTTCATCCATTTCTCTAACCGGGTGATTAATAAATTCTTAATTGATGGATTGTTGTTTTTCAGTCATTTTTCGGTCGTGCCCAACTTTCTATGATTCTATAGACATCTGTCCATAGCTTTTTCTTGGTAAAGATCCTGGAGTGGCTTGCCATTTGCTTCTCCAGTGGCAAAGGTTAAGTGATTTGCCCATGGTCACACAACTAGGAAATTTCTAAGGTTGGATTTGAAGTCAGGTCTTCCTGACTCCAAGCCCAGTGCTCTATCCACTACACCACCCAGTTGCCCCCATTGGTTGATTAACTAATAAATTATTATCTGCAACCCCTGCTTAAATATCTTCAGTCACAAGGAATTCACTGTTTATTAGAGCAGCTGCTGTTTCTTTCAGAGAATTTAACTTGTTATTAAGTTACTTCTTATGTTGTGCCAAAATCTGCTTCTTTATGATATATACTTCTGGACACACAATGTTCTTTTGGGAGTCCAGGGTTAAAGGGACAGTTAGAGTGGGAGTCTGTTAGATTGAGACTGTTAAAGACTAAAAGTGAAAAAAAAAAAACCATGGGCCATATAATTCAGAAATGTGGAAAGATTAGAAATGAAAAACATTCTGAAAGCTTCAATCTATATTAAAGGACCAAACCAACCACAAAAATAACAATAGCAAACTTTCAGATTCCACAGTACTTTCTACACTATATTTTATACATTTTATACATTTATACATTTTATCCTTGTAACAACTTTGAGGGGTATACGCTAAAATTATCTCTCCTTTACAGAGGGGAAAACTAAGACTGAGGGAACTTCATGACTTGACCAAGGTTACACCCTTAATAAGTGTCTGTGGCAGAATACAAATGCATCTTCCAAAGTCCAAGTTTGACATGCTATCTATTGCATCACATAGCCTCTTACACTAAGAAATTAGGAAATTTCTTTAAGTTACTGTCTATATTAGAAAACATTTTTTATTTCCCCTCTTTAGAACGTTGAAACTAGAGATGCCCTCAAAGATCAGCTGATCCAGCCCTCTCGTCTTACTGATGAAAAGAACCCTAGTCCACAGATCCCCATACCAGGGTTTATTTCATTATTCTATGTTGCAGCCTGATTTCAAGGTCCCTCCCAGGATCCTAAAATGAAAAGACATAACTAGAAACAGAAAACTTGGAATTCAAAGAGACCCTAGAAGTCATCCAGACCAATGCCTGCAAACAAGTAGACTGTACTCAAGGTTGCTTTGGATAACAAAAGAATATGTTTTTCAGAGTCAAGTCTTGCCAAGCACTATACCTGTATCCTTATTCTTTTAGTCTGAAGCACTCAGCAGCCCCCACCTAAGAATAGCAAAAGACTTGCCAAAAGTCTCTCATCTGTGACACCAAAGGGAAATCCTCCATGTGGGAAGTGAATCATCAAGCCTACCTGAGCTGCCACAGGGCAAGCCTCTTCTATACTGTAACAGAACCCCACCAGTCACATGGAATCAATTTCACAGCTTCAATACCAATTGGAACACAAGAAGTTCCTTCCCATTGCATATCGTCTGCATGTGCAGTGTTACTATCCTATACCCCAGGGTCTCAGGATATGGGGAGGATGTTTCTAGAGACTGAACAACTGATAGTGTGGGCTTCTCTGCCAATTCTGCTTGAGGATAGATAGATAGATAGATAGATAGATAGATAGATAGATAGATAGATAGATAGATAGATAGATAGATATAGATATAGATATAGATATAGATATCTTTTAGCCAGACTGTATATAAATCAGTATAGCAGAGGCTTTGAGTTGAACAGGACCTCAGAGGCCATGTAGTCCAATCCAAATCTGAAAAACTATTCCCTCTACAATATGGTTGGCAGATGATTGTAAAACTTTTGTTTTATGACTTCCAGAAAGAAGGCATCCTAAGAAGTCCACTCAACTTTCAGATAGCTCCCATGCCTAGGAAATTTTTATTATATCAAGCTGAAATCTTCATCTACAACTTTCAATGATCTTAGTTCTTACCTCAAAGGACATACAAGGTCAAAATATTCCTTTTTCCACATGAGAGTCCATTCATATACTTGAAGATATCTATCAGGTTTCCCCTATGTTCTCTCTATAGGCAAAACACCTCCCTCACTCTTCGACTGAACCTTTTATGGTGTGAATTCAAGGTTCTTCATCAACTCCTCTAGACACCTTCCAGCTTATCTGTGTCCTTCCTCAAACATAGTGCCAAGAACTGCTCATAATACTCTGGAAAGTGGTCTGAGCAGGGCATTCTAAGGTGAGACTATCTAAAATAAATTCCTCTGTTTATCTTTTAAACCTAACTCTCCAGTCCCATTAGGTTACTCCCTGTTCCAACCAAAGAGGTCATTTTTCTGGCCTAATGTTCTATCTCCCATCTCTGTGCCTTTTTGTTGGTCACCCCACATACCTGGAAGGCACTCTTCCATTATTATATAAAGTATCCCTCTTCCTTTACAGCTAAAAGCACCCCAACATGAAGCCTTTCCTGATTCCACTATCATCTAATATACTCCTCCTTATCATCATTGTTGTTGTCGTCATCATCGTCGTAGTACTAGTTTATTTAACTACTTTGCATCTATTTGTATTTCTTCATTTAGCATGAACACATGCACTTGTTTCATGTAGTAGAATGTAATATATTTATAAGTAGGGATTTTTTCATTCTTTGTAATATCTCAAGAGCCTGGCACAGTGCCGGCACATTGTATGCACTTAATAAATGTTTGTTCATCAAATGATACAGCTTACTCTGGTGACAATATAGTTTCTGTTTCAGTCTCTATTTGTCTTCCCTCGAAAACTATCTACTCTATTTGCTTCTTCTAGGGTCCTGAATTTCCTCACATGAGCATATATTCTAAATATGTAATGCTATTTCCCTTCCTCTTTTATTTATTCTGTTTCTTCTTTTGAATAAAGTAGACCCATCCAGGGACAAATTGTAGTCATTGGTCTCATTCCACCAAGTTTCAGGGATACCTACAAGGTCAATTTTTTTCTTTTCCCTGGTTTCTAGGTATATGCTATGCTATCTCCTTTGATGGATAGATAGAAGCAATTTTCTCTGTTTCCCCCTCCGCATCCCACTTTTTAGTTTAAAATCCTCTTGATTAGATTGGCAAGACTTCAGGCAAATAACTTATTGGCCCCAGTTAGGTACTCTTCATCCCAAACCTGAAGTCTGTCAATCTTATTTAAATTATTGGCTAGAAATGCACATCTCTATTTCAGGCTCCATCATTTTAAATAGCTGTTTACTTGGTAAATTTACCTATCCCTCCTGAAATTCCTTTTGAAAGGCAAAAGTAATGAGGACACCAACTGTGTCCCTAATGTCACCCCTTTCTAGTTTGACTTCATCATCTTTAGCATTGCTTTCAAGCTTCCATACCCATGTGAATCACCAGAAGTAGAGAGTAGCTATCCCAGCCAAAAAATCTTAGTGTGAGGGCAGCCCTCTCTCCTCTTCACTCCCGCTGACAAATTGGTGGTTCAGTACCTTTCAGAAGGGAGTCAGCATCCACTACTGTTCTCTTCCTCTTCTGACCCTTACCAATAATATCTCAACTTACAGCACCTATGGATCCATAGCCCCTCTCCTTGGTGAGGAAACAGCTGTTTCGTCTTCAGAGAATCCAGAACCTTCCTCCTCTGGAAGACCTTTATAACTGTTTCTTAGCTCTGTTAAGCACTTCTCTTTTTTTTCTTTTTCCTCTGCATGACATTTCCTCCTGCTGTCCAACCACCAAAGGTTGGTTTTCCTCCTACTCTTCAAATCCATTTTTTTCTTTGTTTTCACATTGAAGTCCATCTTCCTCTTCTTAAGAACACTTACTTCCTTCCCTCTGATTACCTGGAGACTGAAGGGGCATTCACCGAATTACTCTAACCTCTCTTTTAGAGGGAGAACAGTCTGTACTTTCAGCTTGAGTAGTAGTCTCCTAACCATGGCAGAAACATTAATACCATACATTTGATACAGGTCATGGCACTGCTCTCCATACTTACTGAAGCAGGATCATCAGTCCTGGGTTTTCTGGGTAACATCTCCCCTAGAGATTGTTGCGGCAAGATCCTCATGGGGGTCTGGAGTTGTCACTCTCCTTCCCACCTTATTGGCACCCCATCAGCATCTTGAACAGCATTGATCTTCCTTTTATTTTTTCTCACTCACCTCTTAACTTATCATACCAACTCATCTTGCCTTATTTTACCAGTTACCTTTTCCTAAAATACTTCTTCTATGTTTCCTTCTCCTCAGATCCCTCTTCTCCTTCACCTGCAATCCTTCCTTTTCATCTTGATTCATTCTCCACTTTTAGATCAAGTCCCCCTCCTTCAGCTTCTCCTCAAATCCTTCCAAATTTCCCCCTCTCCTATAGAAGTTCCAGACTTCTTATCAATTCTAAAATCCTACGGTTTTCCCTTAGAAATTCTTTGAAGCTCATTTACTATCCTCCTTTCCCAACTCCTTTTTCTCCAATACAATTTTTTCCCAGGATTTGAAACCAGTTCTTTCTGACTTTAAATCCAAAACTCTTTCCACTAAGCCACACTCTCCCTCTGAACATTTGGAATAATTCTTTCAAGTTCACCAAAGTAGAATTAAATTGTTTCTCCTATTGATTACTTTATTATCATTGTTTTCCATTACCATTAAACAACAAAAGTGGGGGAAACTACCCAGTTTCTGGAAAAAAAAGACTTAGGAGAAATATAATAGCTATCTTCAAGTATTTCAATCACACAATCAACACTTATTAAGTACCTACTATGTGCCAGGCATTCTGTTGAGCATTGAAGATACAAAAATAGGCAAAAGATCATGCCTATCCTAAAAGAGCTCACAATATAATGAGGGAGACATCATGCAAGCAAATATATACAAAGAAAGCTATGTCCAGAATATATAGGAAATAACAGAGAGTAAGCACTAGAATTAAAAAGGGGATGGGAAAAGCTTCCTTAAAAGATAGAATTTTAGTTGAGATTTAAAGGAAGTCAGGCAATACAATAAGCAGCCTTGAAGAAAGAGATCATTCCAGGTATGGAGGACAGCTAGACAAAAAACCCAGTGCTCAGAGATGGAGTGTCCTGTTCATGAAACAGCCAAGAGACCAGTGCCACTGGATCAAAATATATGTGCCAGAGAGTAAGATGTAACAAGATTGGAAAGGTAGGAGCGGCCAAGGTTATGCAAGGCTTTGAAAGGCTTTTCATAGGGAAGAGGGATTAGATATGTTCTATTTTGAATTCTATAGAGGTAAATTGGCTCAGTGTAAGAAAAAAAACTTCATACCAGTTCATTCTAGAGCTGTCTAAAAATGGAATTGGATACCCTGCATGGTGATGAATTCCCCATTACTGGAGGTCTTTGAAAGAAACCCAAATAATCACCTGACCAAAATGTAGTAGAGGCGATTCCTATTCAAGTATGGGTTGGACTCTGAGGTCACTTCCAAATCTTAAGCTCACTGATTCTGTCATAACTCCAAAATACTTGATAATTAACAGCCATGTGGCCTTGGGAAAGTCATTTCATGTCTTAAGTTTTCAGTTTCCTCCATTATAAAACAGGAGGTTGAACTAGGTGAATTTTATGGGACCCCCTAGCTTTGAAGTCCTATGATCCTAAGGCAAATCTCAGACTAATGTGAAAAAGTTACAAGTATACAAATTTCAGCCAAATTTAAAGAACTTTCTAACAATACTGCCCAACAATTGAATGATATGCTTTGGGAGGCAGTAAATTCCTTGTCAATGCAAGTATTTAAATAGCATCTGAATGACTACCTGTCATCAATGTTGTAGAAAATGCTAAAAGTGGTTGGAAAATTGAATTCAATGACATCTATGATCACTTCAAATGCCTAGATTCTATGTTTCTCTATAACTAAGGCTTAGACAAGTGCTTCACTATTGGTAACTATGTCATATAAGATGAAGTCTGCTTGCAGAAATTCCTCTAATCCTCAGTTCCTTCCAAAAATGAAAGAACCTCCATGGGAAAATCAAACTAAAGAATTGTAATCAACTACCCAAATTGTGTAGGCACCAAAACTCACTACATGATTGAATTTAAGAAATTTCTGGCCTCATTTTCCTCCTCTGTAAAACCAAGGGGAGAGGGGATGTCAACTATATAAATACATTCATTAAAATATCAAGGATCTTGATTTTGTTTATATGAGAACTTCTGACCTATCTATGATTAGAGAATTGTTTTAGAGAATTGCCTGAGACTGAGCAAGATTAAACAGCTCACCCAGGTTTGCATGGGCTGGAAGGATTTGAAACTCGATCTTCCTGATTCAAAGTCCATCACTCTATCCATTATCCTACAATTGTGTCCTATAGGATCTTACGTTCTATGTATTTGTTTCTTTAAACAATCTGAAAAAAAATTTTCAACTATCCACTTAGCCCACTGTGATTAGGTTAAGCAACTTCATGAATAAAGGAGGATTGTCTTTGGATCATGCTTGCTATGTAACTGATTGGAGTTTCTTGTGGAGTGTCTCTACACTCACATATGTTTTATTCTGTTGGCTAAATGGCCTGGTCAATTCAGTCAATAACTGGTCAGTTCATGAAGAGAAGTCAGCTGTGACAATAGATAAAGATTGAATCAGCTTCTTTCCTTGACAAAGGTTCTACCCTCCTTTGATATGCCTATCTATTAATCAAAGGTCCACAGGAAATATTTGCCCCTGAACGTTCACATTTACATGGGTGAAACCATTCAAGCTAGTGTTCCAAAATAGAAAACCACTTTGCTGCTAGACTCAGAGGTTTTGACTTGGATGCCTAGGAACAAGAGATGAGAATGGGGCAGCAAGGAAAACAGTGAGGGGTTTACTAATGTGATCTGAAAGCACCTTAAGTTGAAACAATAATGAGCAAATGGGAAAAAAAAACCCTATAGAAGCCTCCTGAATTGTTTTGTAGTTGTGAGTATGGACCGCAAACCCACAAGAAGAACCAGGGCCAAAAAGATAGAATATCCATCTGTGATTATATTTGGTGACCAAGGAAATGAAGTTACTAATACATAGAGTGGAGAATTCACCTTTGTTTCATTAATAAAATAAGCACAGTTCACATTTGTAGAATATTGTAAAAAGCTCTCTCTCTCCTCATATATGTGTGTATTATATATACACACACATATATCTGTATGTATTATGTATTTCATTTGCTTTTCATTGCAACCCCATAAAATGGTCATATAAATATCAATACTCCATTTCATTTTATTTTGTTTCAATTGTAATAAGTTGTTTTTACATGACAGTAATCTCTGAATCTACCCTCAGACTGAACTCTCCTCCATAACAATAAAAAATAGTGAAGTAAAAACAACCAATATGACTAGTTCTAATAATGTATGCCACATTCTGCCCATATAGTCCTCCACCTAGCAACTGTGAAAAGGAAAGTAAGTTCCATTTTCTGTTCTCCAAGGCTAAGATTGGTTATTTTACCATGAAGATAGTATTAGCTTCACTTGATAGGCAACGGAACTGAGACTCTGAACAATTAAATGGCGTACCCAGAATCAGTCAGGAAATGGTAGAGCCAGGATTTAAATGGAGGTCTTCTAACTCCAAGACTAGCATCCTTTCTCCTCTACTCTGTTGTCTGTCCTACAGATGGGTGTGCTGTTCATTCTTTCAATGAACCAAATGATCAGACAGCTCTTTCCATAGCAGTGAAAACCATTTTTGGAAAGTTCACTACAGTTCTAAAGCAATTCTCCATAAACAATAATCTATACAGAAGGGAAAATGGCACCTGAGACTCTTGGGGAATGGCAATCTTGATTTCATTTTGCAAGTTGTCTTATGTCTCTAAGCTCTCTTTATCTGTCACAGTGATAGGAGCCATGGCAATCCTTATGTAGATGGATTTGATTTCTTCATTATATGCTGGGAGGATTGAAAGAGCCCCTAGGAATGAATGAGATACATAATTGATTAATGATTAGTTTAATTCAGTCTTGGTTTATGGTTACCTAGGGATAAAGCCTTCTTTACCTGATTTGTTTGGAAACCTTATTTTAGCCAACCTCTGGTCTTGGTGACTGTATAAATCTGCAATGACGTGCACTTTCAACTGGAGCATTAGTATATTGGATTAGACCTGAAAGAGAACTGTATGGAAAATTTCTGCTTACTGTAAGGCCATGAAGCTTTTCTTGGGTTGCAGCACCACAAAGCCTTTGCCTTATATAAAAAAATAAAGCAAACTAGAACTTTCTATATAAGGCTTTATTTATGACAAAAAAAGACCATATCCTACTAAAGTTTGTGTATACTATAATACTGCTATTGTTATTATTGCTAATTGTCCTTCTTTCTCAAAGAGGTCCAGGATATCAGGGAGGGGATGCAGTGACTCACAAATGAATAAGATTTAAGTGAGGCAGGTCCGTGCAAGGTCACCAGCCTCACTTTCTCCTCCAGAGCCATCTGGGCCCAGTGGCAAGATATAGATCAGGAAACTAGAGAGGACCCCAATAACTAACACTGACATGGTACTTTAAGATTTGCAAAGTGCTTTGCAAATATTATCTCATTTTCTTCTCACAACCCTGGGAGGTAGGCACTATTATTACTACTATTTTACAAGTGATGATGCTGAGGCAGGCAAGGGTTAAGCTCTGGACAGTTTGCTAGACCTGGAGTCTGAAAGAATTGAGTTCAAATCTGGTCTCATATACTGTGTGACCCTGGGCAAGTCACCTAACCTCTGTTTGCCTCAGTTTCTTCAGCTGTAAAATGAAGATAATGATAGCACCTACCTCACAATGTTATTAATATGTAAAGTACATTGCCTAGAACATAGAAGGTACTTAATAAATGCTTGCATTTTAAACTTTCTAATTCATCCTACATGCCCCCCCTTTCTTTTAAAATTTAGATTTAGTTTCCATTTTGATCCCAGATAATTGTATTTTACTTTCTCCTTACTTTTCCATTCCTAGATGCTGACTATTTTTAAAAACTAAATGTTTTTCTTATACATTGTGTAGATTTACAAAATAATCCTTTCTAAATACCATTACCCTAGTATCCTCACAGTGACAGTGACTGAAAGAGAGCATGTAAGATCTCACACCCAAAATCACTACCTCTCACCAGTGAAGAAGGATGTTTCAGCATCAGTCATCTGAAAGTGACATTGGCCAAAGTGATTGCTCTGATATAATGTCTTTTAGGGTTGTCTTCATTTACATAATTGTAGCCATTGGGTATATCCTCCTCCTGGATCTGCTTTCTTTGCTCTGAATCAATTCATATGGGTCTTCCCATGTTTCCATTACTTCCTTACAAGGCAATAATATTCTCATTATGTTTATATACCACAGTTTGGTCAGCTATCCACCAATCAAGAGACACATATTCACTGTTTTCCAGCTTTTTGTAACTTCAAAAATCATTGCTTTAAATGTTTCACTATTGATATTAACTTATTTTCTGTTATTTCCTTGGAGCATAAAAGTCCAGCAAGAAGATTGCTAGGTCAAAGGATTTAAACAAGTAGACAGCCATATAAGCTGTCTACACATGAGGCCAGATCTACAGTATATAATGGTTCTAGATGGGGTGTATTCCCTCAACACAAGATTTATATGAGCACTTTATAAATCTCTTCTTCTGATTTTCTGACTTAACTGATTTTGTTTGTTCTAAAGCATTTTAGTTTTATGCAATCAAAATTGTCCATTTTTTCTTTAGTAATCTTCATCACTTACATAGTTATGAATTCTTCCCTTTTGCCTTAGTTAAGAAATAGCTTTCCATTCTGCTCTAATTGTTTTATATTGTGACCTACTGGGTGATTTATATTTGGGGCTTACTGTAGAATATAGTGCAAGATGATGACCTAGACTAGACTTATTGTTCATCAAAATGCTTGCTAATTTTCCAGAAGTTCCTGTCAAATACAGAGCCCTACCCCAAATAGTTTATATTCTTGATTTTATCAGACATAAGACTAATGTAATAATTTACTTACTCATTCATCCTGTTTCAAATTTTTATTTTTTTAACTACGTAGTTTTGATAATTCCTATTTCATAGCATAATTAATCTGGTCATTCTAAGCCCACTTCATGACTGTAGTCACTTTTTATCCAGAATGAATTATTCAAATACAATTCTGGGACTGAATGGAGAGTGTCTCTACCTGTTTACTCTTGGGAAATAAGAGACATAGTCAGAGACTTGAGGTCCAATCTCAGACTCACATTAGCAAGCCCAAGTTCTCATTGCCAGCACTCATAGCCACCCTAGCTATTGATAGTGAGAAGGGAGAAATACCACCACTGCCACCCCAGAGAAAAACTGGTAGCTTAAATATTAAATAGCATGCTCAAAATAGAGTCAAACCAAATCACTTGCACAGACCAATGAACCAATCCAGTAGCCAGTGGTTGCTCATGTCCTTTAGCTGGGAGCCAGAGCACATGGCCCACTGGAAGGCATCAAGGTAAAGATCCAGTTCCATGGTTAAGTATCCCAGTCTAGCATGTCAGCAGAGTTTTTCTGATTACCCAAATTATATGACATTAATTTAGCATTTGAAGCATTGCAGAGTACTTTACAACAACCTAATGATGAATTGGCCTCATTTTTGTCTCTTTGGATTTGTCTGGACTGTTCCCCATGCCTATCCATCCACACTTCCTTGAATCTGAGGATCTTTGGCTTCCTACAAAGCATCACTTGAGTACCACCTTCTGAATGGGTTTTTCATGATCACCCCAAATTCTTCTCAAATTATTTATGTTTACTTCAAATGTATTTACTTCATTGTGTACATATGGCTTCCCCTAATAGAATGTAAGTACATTGAAGGCAGTCACTCTTGCATATTTTCTTTTGTATTCCCAGAATTAAGCACAATGTCTGGCACAACATTGTGCTTAACAAATGCTTGGCAAATGAATGAATGGATGCACAAATGAAACAGAGATTCGGGAAGTTTAAATGACTCACATCTATAGTCACAGTTCGTGTTAAAGATAGGATTAGTAGCAAACTATATGTTAATTATGGAAATAGGAACATATTTTACTATTTTTAAATTGGGAGGTTCATTTCCCTGGATTGTATTGGTAGGCCCAAGGATGAAGGGCTCAACTTACAGTGGCTGTGATATCCTTTACTGTGAATTTCCAAGCTTCATTTTTTTAAATGCTGAAAAGTAATGAAGCATTAACTTTATATTGTGCATTTTCTGGAAGTAAGAAAGGAAAGATCTGTGTGCACTTGACTTGGAGACTGCATACTGAGAGCACTCATTTGAATGACTGCGTAATTGGGCATTCCATTAACTGCTCTGAGCTTTTTGTTTTGTTTTGTTTTGTTTTAATGGTCTAACATTTATGAGCAACCTCCAACTAACAATAGAAACTTAGTCACTCTGTCAAGTGCCTAAAAGTGATTCGTAGATACTAACATTCTTCACAATACTTCTTTTAGGATATTGGAGGACAAAAAGACCCAATCATCTACTGATATTATTATTTATATTTTATAGGTAAAGAAGTAAGGCATAAAGTTAACTAGTTTGCCCAAGATACCCAGCTTTAAAAGGTGTTGTGTTGTGTTGATAGAGACCACCACATCTAGAAGCATTGTATGTTGTAGATTTGGCCACATGTGTAGACAGCTTATGTGGCTGCCTACTGGTATAACATATAATAAAGTGTCCCTTAAAGGTCTCCTTGCTCTAAAAAAATACTTCACAATTGTCATATAACTTAAAATTCTACCATTAAAGGTACACAGTAAGTGTTCCAAAAGGTCTATAGGTTGATTCAAACTCAGGCTAATTCCTGTCCTCCCTAGGTCTCTTCTTTTAAAATGCAAGTGTGTCTAAAAGGGATGCTACATTGAGCTATTACAGAATCACAGACTTGGCTTAGAGCTAGAAAGAACCTCTGAGACCATCTAATCCAATCCTCTCATTTTACAGAGGAGAAAATTATTTCAAAGACATTAAATAGCAAGTTCACAAAATTAGTAAATGGTAGAGCTGGGATTTGAGCTCAGGTCCTGTAACTCTGAGTTCAATCATTACTTCTAGTCATGTATACCCAATTCTATAGATTTCTTTGTGTTGCTATTGGCATTCTCTATTCCCCAGTGGAGTCGACAAGACGTTTATAAGCTTGCCATTCAGACATACTATACAATACAGAATCTGATCAGGCTTTTCATGATTTCTCCTTAGTACCATTAGCTCTATATGGGGCAGGGAATAGAGAGAATCAACCCTAGGATCAAAAAGAGAAATGTTGTGATAGTGACTTCTTGTGAAAAATAAGGTGGCAGGCATATGCCAATCTAGCCAGTTAGGAGAGGTGCTATCTAACTATGGCATGAATTTAAGATGTTGGGAGGAAATATATTAAATATGAGTACTATATTTAATTCATGCGAGAATAAGGAAAAATTTGAAAGGAATTTAGGAAAAACATTTAGGGATTATGAAGAAACAGGCCTGAAAATGAAAAATGTAGATTGTTTCTCTAACTTCTGTCAACTGAAAATCACCTTTCAATCCCTCCTTCCAGATTAAATCATCCCTTGAGTCGAAGGCAAAAAAATTAATCAAAAATACCAAATACAGAGACCATACCTGATAATGTGTTCAATATTCTATCCTAGTAAAATACCCCATTTCTCTACTATGAGGGAGAAGGCATATCTTACTGTCCCTTCTTGGGGACTTTTATCAGATGCTCTGTGACGCAATCTGCTCATTTGCATGGTTGGCATAATTGTGTGTCTTGTCCTCTTGGTTCTCTGGGAAACTTTAAAGAATGAAATTCTATAAACAGTAAAGGAAATCATCCCAATGAGGAAGGAAACTGGAATTTATCTGAAGAGACCAATATGTATTTACAAAGGACTTGTCAACCAACGTGGACTGTTTTTAAGTTGTGTATAAAATATGGAACCAGGGACATGTAAGAGAGAGTGAATATGAGTGCAATGCTGTACTATAAAATTTTCCAGGAGTACTAAATCTTTCAATGAGCCGAAACTGATAAGAAAAGCTAAGGACATCAAAAATGGTTCAATCTAATATGAAATTTAATAAATAAAAATGTAAAGTACTGCTCTTGAGTTTTAAAAAATCAACATCACAGGAATTAGATGGAGGAAACACGCTTAGGCAGCAGTTTGAAAGAAATTGGGGAGTTTTAGTAAAGCTCAGTATGAATCAGCAATGTGATGGAAAAGGAGAGGAAGAAAGATGGAGAAGGAAAGGAAGAATGAAAAGAGGAAGAAAAGGGAAGAAGAAGGGGAAGAGGAAGAAGAAGGGTAAGAAGAAGAAGAAGGGTAAGAAGAAGAAGAAGAAGGGTAAGAAGAAGAAGAAGAAGGAGAAGGAGAAGAAGGGGAAGAAGGGGAAAAAGAAGAAGAAGGGGAAGAAGGGGAAGAAGAAGAACAAGAACAAGAAGAAGGGGAAGAAGAAGAAGAAGAAGAGGAAGAAGAAGGAGAAGGAGAAGAAGGGGAAGAAGGGGAAAAAGAAGAAGAAGGGGAAGAAGAAGAAGGGGAAGAAGAAGAAGAAGGGGAAGAAGAAGAAGAAGAAGGGGAAGAAGAAGAAGAAGAAGAAGAAGAAGAAGAAGAAGGGGAAGAAGAAGAACAAGAAGAAGGGGAAGAAGAAGAAGAAGAGGAAGAAGAAGAAGAAGGGGAAGAAGAAGAAGGGGAAGAAGAAGAACAAGAAGAAGGGGAAGAAGAAGAAGAAGAGGAAGAAGAAGAAGAAGGGGAAGAAGAAGAAGGGGAAGAAGAAGAAGAAGGGGAAGAAGAAGAAGAAGGGGAAGAAGAAGAAGAGGAAGAAGGAGGAGGAGAAGCTAATGCTATTTTGGGCTTTTAAAAGAGACATAACTTAAAAGAACAAGGAGATGATAATACAGCTAGCCAGGCCACATCTGTAGTATTATAATAAATTCTTGATATCATATATTAAGAAAGCGACTGATGAGCTGAAGGGTGTCCAAAGGAAGGGGCAAAAGGCTTAAGTCCACACCCTTTGAGTGTTGACTGAAAAAAATTAGGTATATTTTCCATCGAAAAATCAAAACTAGAGATGGGGAAGAAGGGAAGTGTTGTGGATGAAAGTTGCTGTGTTATATAAAAGAGGAGTTAGATTTGTTTGATCTGGCAAGGCAGAACTAGGAACAATGGACAGAAAATGCAAATAGGCATATTTAAGCTTAATGTCAGGAAAAAACATGGAACAAATGAAGTTGTTCAAAAGTGGACTGGACCACCTCGAGAGGAAATGGGTTTTCAAGCATCAGTTTCATTAGATGCATAAGTATATGCAAAATATATACACAACAAATCCTAGATAACTGGTAAGAAATCAAGGAAGGAAGGAAAGAAGGAAGGAAGGAAGGAAGGAAGGAAGGAAGGAAGGAAGGAAGGAAGGAAGGAAGGGAGGAAGGGAGGGAGGGAGGGAGGGAGGGAGGGAGGGAGGGAGGAAGGAAGGAAGGAAGGAAGGAAGGAAGGAAGGAAGGAAGGAAGGAAGGAAGGAAGGAAGGAAGGAAGGAAGGAAGGAAGGAAGGAAGGAAGGAAGGAAGGAAGGGAGAGCAGGAGGGAGGGAAGAAGGGAGAGAGGGAAGTAGGAAAGCAGGAAGGAAGGGAAGGAGAACATTAAACACCTGCTTTGTGCCAGACATTGGGCTAAACCCTTTACACATATTACCTCATCTGATAAAATAACTCTAGAAGGTAGATGCTATTATTATTTCCATTTTACAGCTGAGAAAACTAAGGCAGACAAAGGTTAAGTGACTTGTCTAGGATCACAAGTCAAGGAATATATCAAGCTGGATTTGGATTCACTTAAAAGACTTCCTGACTCCAAGTTTACTGTTCTATCCATAATTAAAAGTTCACAAGATCAGTCATCTCCAACCACCTTTACCTAAAACAAATGCCCAAAGGAAAGATCTAAGGCCTCTCTCTTTACAACATTCTCTCTTCCCTCACCAGAACACAACCAGACAAGGAGCAAGACCAAAGACGACTGGTACCTTTTGAACGAACACCAGTTCCAATTCCATGGCCAATCTAAGTGACTTCTCTTCACCATGTGGTTAGTGGACGAGAACAAGTTATGGACTGTCTGTGAATGCTCCAAAATCCATCTGGCGATTGCATCCCCCAAGCACTCTGCACACATTCATAATAAGGACTGTTATCACTGACCAGTCCCCCTGTGAAACAGATATTCCAGAATTTTTTCCAGGAATCAAAGTCAAGCTAACTGATCTGAAGTCTGCAGTCTCTACTCTCCTTACTTTTTTGAAAGTCAGGACATTTAAACTTCTCCAATTCTGTGTCATCTTTTCCATCTTATACAATCTTTTAAAAATCACTGGAAGTGGTTCAGTAGTGACTTCTGTCAGGTCTTTTAGAAACAGAGGATATTTTTCATCTGTGTCAGAATTCATTAACAGTGTATAGGTACTTTCCTGCTAGTTCCTTACTTATGTCAAATATAAACTACTTTTTTAGTCGTTTTTTGGTTCTGTCCTTTCCAGTCCAGAGATCTTTCTCTTTTGCAGAGAAAAATAAGAGGAATAAATCAAGCAAAGTGAGAGTTGAGCAGCTCTGTCTTCTCTCTATCATCCATCATCATCATTCCTTCTACCTTCAAAAACAATCCTATCCCTAAGCCTTAAAGTGTGAGTTGTTGTTATTAGAGCAGGAAGGGACCTTAGGACCATCCAGTTCAATCCCTCCATTTTCCAGAGGAGGAAACTGAGGGATGAAGTGGTCTGACCAAGGCCACACAACTTTCTTTCAGGCAATAATACTGTTACTCCTCATAGCTGTCTATACTAGAAGCCTTTCCCTTCTCTCATCACCAACACACATTATATGACAGCCCAAAACAAAAAGAAACAGGTCATTGACAAAATAAAGGAATGGGTGAAATGATGAATGAGGACAACTTGGAACTTTAGGGGTTTGGGTCCTTTATCTATAGCTTCCTCATGTTCAGTTTAAAATACATGCTATCTTGCTCCCAGGCAGACTCCAATCAAAAGTTTCTCATTTACCTTTCTTCCAGGAACCAGGGAAAAAATTCCATTTAGAACAGGGATTCTTAACGTGAGATCCATAAACTTGATTTTTTTTTTAAATACATTGATAAATTGGTTTCAATACAATTGGTTTCTTATGCCCATTTTGGGTTCTGTCCTCATTTGGTGCATTTGAAAACCATTATGCTGTAAAGGCTTCCTCAACCTGCAAGAGATCCATGAAATAAAAAAAAATATTAAGAAGTTCCAATTTAGAATATTTTCTTCTATGTCAGACTGACCAGAACACATGAGGGAATCTGCAGGGCTTCCTGTGCTGCCACAGTGCCAGAAGAAGGCTTTTGGAAGGAAGACTGCATCTCCCCTGAGGATTTCAATTCTCCCCATTATTTATAATTTTATTATTTATAATTCCATCTAATTATATATTTAATATTTTCCATCCTGCTCACAATCAGCACATATACTCACGGTGTTTGGTTCACCATGGTGCAAAACTATATTTTCTGCTTTATGGTTACATCTCCATTTTCTTCCCAGGCTTTAGTCCCCTCAATATGTAACTCATCTTTCATCTGGATGAAGTTTGCTCCACTCTCCCTGACTGCTGAGAGCCTGGTGTCAATCAAATAACTGTAGTCGAAATTTTCTATGGTTCTTTACACTGGTTAACCAACAAAGAAATCAAACTTCTGACAAGTTGATTAAAAAGAACAAATCAAATTCAGATGCATTCTTGGAAATCCATCAAAGGGAGCCATGACACTGATCTGAAGATGTGAACAGGCCTTGCAGTCATTAAATTCATGTGGTATCTTTCTGGAGGGGAGGAAGATGGAAAGAGGGAAAATAGAGGAGCCCCTTCAATGCTAACCAAAATAAAAGTTTCCACTTCCTTTCCCACTCTGTGCTAAAGGATGATCTTATACCTGTCAGAAAGTAAAGCTCAGTTTGTCAAAGAAAATTTTCACTAGGAGATAACCATGAAGTAGAAAGAAAGGAAAAGAGGCCACTGTGGATATGTTCTAAAGTGATCACTGAAAACTTTGAAGAGCTCGGATCTTGTTTCAGAAAGACCTCTAGACCCATTTTATGTCAAATGCCTTCCACTTAGGTAATGCCCATTGTCACTTGGGTAATTCCCAACTTCCAACCTTCAGAGACTGTGTTATTCCATAGAGGCAGCGTTGTAGAGTAGAAATAACACTGAATTGGTAGGTCAAATCGTATCTCTGGTACTCAACACCCATGTGACGTTGGTCAAGTCCCCTAGACCTCAATTTCTCATCTATAAGTGAGAGGAGGTTTTTTTCTGGCTTTGTTTTTGTTTTTACAATTCTGAACTTAACACCAAATGAAATGAGAATTTCCATGTACTCAGTAAAAAAGAAAAAGAGGTCTATACATGAAATTGCAACTCTCAATTATGTAGAGCTTGTTTTTCATTTTGTGTTCATAATAAATTCAACATGTAATTCTCAAAGTAGTCCTGCTTGTTTGCAATTCTTTCTGGTCCTTCTTTTGTTCTCTTCTGTGCATTTAAAAAATATTTGAATGGTTTTCTTTTCTCTCCTTTCTGTTTTTTCTTTTAAATTTTGGCAACCCCATCCTTTCTATCTCTTCCCTCACCCCAATGAGAAACAAAAACAAAATCCTTTTAACAAATGTACATAATTAGGCAAAAGAAAATTCTTTTACTAGGCCTTTCCAAAAAATGTCTGTTTTATTCTACAACTTGAATATATCACCTCTTTGTCAATATGTGGATAGCACACTTAATCATTGGTCCTCTGGAGTCATGTTTGTCATTACATTGATCAAAGTTGTTATTACAATATAAATTGTTCTCCTAGTTTAACTCACTTCACTCTGCATCTGTTCTTATATATTCCCAAGTTTCTCTGAAACTGTCTCTATCATTGCTTGGAACCCAATAGTATTCCATTGTATTCATATACTATAATGTATTCCAACTACTCCCCAGTTGGTAGACTTATAAAGAAAGACTTGCTCTAAATATTTTTGTACATATGGATGTTTTTCCTCTTTCTTTCATTTCTTTTGGGTATAGACTTGGTAGTATTGTTGCTGGATGTGCATAGATTAGTGACTCTTTTGGCATCATTTCGAATTTCTTCTGGAATAACTGCACCAACTCACAGCTCACTAATAGCACATATATAATATATCAATGGATATATTATATATTATTATACACATATATCAATATATTTTATATATAACACATATAATATATTACAAACATATAGAAATAGAACTCTATCCATGTGTACATTTTCTCATAGACCTTTCAATAATTTTAATTTTCCTTTTGGTCACCTTGTCCAGCATGATGGGCATGTGAAACCACAACATTATTTTAATTTTTCATTTCTTTAATTGTTGGTGATTTGGAGTATTTTTTCAGATGATTGTTGATAGCATGGATTTCTTCCTTTGAAAACCATCTGTTTGCATCCTTTGACCATTTATCTTCTGTGGAATGGATCTTATTCTGATAAGCTTGAATCAGCTGCCTGTATTTCTTGACTGTGAGATGTTTCACAGAGAAACCTTACCTACTTTCATGCCAACCCAAAGTCAAAGTGATCCCAGGGACTTTAGTAGGTAATGGGGAGGAGGAAAAGGAACAAGAATTGATTAAAGTCCCTACCGTGGAGTAGTCACTGTGCTAATCCCCTTGCAAATACTATCTCATTTGATCCTCACAGCTAGCCTGGGAGGAATATGCTATTATTATATCCATTTTACATTTGAGGAAACTGAGATAAAGATTAAGTGACTTGCCCAGGGTCACACAACTAGTAAGTGTCTGAAACCACATTTGAACTCAGGTCTTCATGACTCTGGATACCATCTAGCTAATGGATAGGGTGATCAAGGCAAAGAATAATTAAAAGACTGGCTACATTTTGTGTCTAACCACAGGCACGAGCAAATATTACATAATGCCTACCTAGCTTGGAAGCCATTAAATTCAACAGAATTCAAAATTACTGGGACTTTTACTTTAAGTGAAGGGATTTTTTTGTCTTTGGTCTTGCCCTTTTTTTAACAGCGTGATAAGGAGCTGTCTACAACTCAGAGGTGCTCAACAATTTCTCTTTTTAGATGTCCTCTTTCTGGCATAGTAATTTTAGCCCTGGAAGAAATCGGAGTAACCCTATGGATACCCCTTCTCATTTTGCAAGTGGGAAAAGTAAGGCCCAGAAAACTAAAATAATTTCTGCAAGCTCACACAGTGAGTGAGTGGTAGAGACCAAGATAAACCTAGTCTCCTGACTTGTGTTCCTCGCTGCTTGCTTAAGACCATTAGAGGGGAAAAACAATTGAAATGAAAAAATATAGGAATAAATGAGCTTATCATGCTACATATCTTAAAATGGGAAAACTGGAAATAAAGCAAATTAAAATGCATTGACATTGATAGTGAATTTTCTTACCACTGTAAGAAAGTAGAAAGTATTATGAAACAGCTTGGAGTTATAAACAATTATGTATGTCTGTGTGTATATCTATATCTATGCATTGCAAGTGTGCTATAATATATGTCTGTATAATATGTCTATATTCAAGGCCTTTGACCTAGAATTAAATTAGCCTAGGAATAGATATCTTTATCAATATTATATAATATATCTATAGATACAGATCTGTGTGTAATATATCAATGGATACATTAGATATTATTATACACATATATCAATATATTTATATATAACACATATATTACAAACATATAGAAATAGAAATCTATCCATAGGTTAATTTAACTCCAATTCAGAGACCCTGAACTGATAGTCATGATGACTGATGTCCTAAATATGAAAAGGTCCAACTTCAACATCACCAACCCTTTTGCACTGCCCTATTAAAATGTCTTCACTCTTCTAGGAAAGGACAAGCCTGCCATATCTCTTCAGCTCTTGGCATCCTGCTGAAAATGATGCCAGTCGAGCCAGTGAGCTAGCTAAATGCCACTTGTTTCCCAGAGGTTGGTGAGAGTGGGAGTGGAAAGGAGGCTTTGACCTAAATGAAAGTTTTGTTACAACATTCTACCTACACCTAGGTTTGCTCTTCAGCTGAGCTCACGTCCGGGTTGTTTACAGAAGAAATCCTTTCTAGAGGGTCAATCTTTTGTTTTTATAAAATTCTGGAAGGACAACTTCTCTTGCACTGAAGCATGTTTTCTTGTTGTACAGCCATTACCTATTCTTTGTGAACCCATTACTTTTTTTTTTTTCAAACAAGGTTAAGTGACTTGTTACACAGCTAGAAAGTGTCTAGGTCAAATTGGAATTCAGGTCTTCCTGACTCCAGGTCTGGCATTCTATCCACTGTCCCACCTATCTGCTAGCCTCCTGAAAAGAGAATTCAAACAGGTAGCAATCAGGGCATCAAGTGTGTGTGTGTGTGTGTGTGTGTGTGTGTGTGTGTGTGTGTGTATTATATACATATATGTATGTGTTGTGTATATATATATACATTATATACACACATACACAAAGCATTTGGAACTTCATTCATAAAGGGAACTCTCAGCATGTGAACTCCTTTCACCAGTATAGATTGCAAAGTCTTATAATTTCACATCAATCTTAAAGAGTTGCCTGAAACATACGGAAGTTAGGTGATTTGCTTAGGATCCCACAGCTAATAAACATCAGGGACAGGTTTTGAACCCAGCTCTTCAGCCCCCAGGACTCCACTTACTAGAGTATATTGCCCACATGCATATATACATGGTTGTTGTCCCTTGCCTTCAAAGAGGACCAAAATGACATCACCGTGATAAAGTGAAATTCCAGTGTCCGACTGAGGCTGATCAGACCAATATGAGCTCAGAATGCTCTACTGCAGGCTGGGCACAGATAGTCCGCATGAATATTTGAGATGGATATCCCAAATCTGCACATCCTGTATTTACTTTGTGCTGTCTCAATTCTGTTTTGCTCAAAGAGCACAGCACCGTTTCTTACATATATACATAGAAACATACACATATACATACATACACACAGATCTTTACCATTATCCTTATGGGGGCCTGTATTATTGAAATTTCCTCTACGGATACTGATAAGCTAATCATTTCTAAGTGTAGTCTTGAGTAGTTTCCTGCAGGTAATGACACAGAGTAAGTAACTCGTACATGGTCACACAGCCAGCATATGTCAGAGACAGAACATAAACCCAGATCCACCTTACTGGTAGATATATTCCCTGTCTACCAGACCACACTGCTTTTATTTATACATGCATACATAGGCATATACATACAAAAAGATATACATGCATGTACATAATAGCATCAAATGTCTGATTAGCATTTCTCAGAGGACAAGTATGCTATTGATAAAGAGAGATTTGGGTCAAGGTAAGATAAGGAGGTCATCCATTCTTACTCTTCCCTTCTCTGACATTAACTGCCCCATTCCTTCTGGAAGCTGCTGCTTTCACCTTCAATGTGTATTTTTATTATGCCAACAAATGAAAAGGTAAAAACCCATCATCACAAACTGGCCAGTGAAAACCCAACTAATAATATGAAGGGTTTTTTTTTTTTTAAGTAGAAGAAAATCTTGCGTTTCCTTTTACTTGGAAGGGGGAAAAAATGATGGAGCTTGAAGCAAGCTCCCATCATCATTCACCAGTCCATCTTCTTTTAAAATATACTGCATGCGGGCTGAACCAAAAGATTTCTGCTATGCAAGGCAATTGTTCCATTTTCTGTATTTCATAACCTGCAATTTTGAAGCCATGCTTGATACACACGCTTGTAAAATAGTCATATCAGATAAAAGCAGAGGGATGCTAAACTATTTGAAAATAAATCAAATTCTCAGCAAGCAGTTATATCCATCATGTTACAGCAAGCACACGTATAGTTTAAACTCTGCGCACACGGTCTATCCATTGTAATGATTTGGGGTCAGGCTCCTGCCAGATGCATTTAGCATTCACTAAGAAGTGAGTCTCAGAATGCAGCAGATGAGAGTGTGGAATTCTTGGGGGGGAAGTTGTTTTGGGCTTGGGGTTTGGGGGTTTTGATTTTGTTTTTTTTGTTCCAGAAGTCTCTTTCTGAATGTTTGTTTCATTTTGAGTTCATACTTTTTTCCCTTAAATAACAGAAGAAAGAAGAAAAGATTCAAATGTTCCAAGTATAAAAAGAGGTGGGGGGAGCGGTTGGGAGGAATGGAATGTTGTCAGACAACCAGGAGAAGCTTGAAAACCTACTATGAGACTGTCTCAACTAACACACTATAAAAAAACACACATAATGGAAAATTTTTCATCAGGGTATTTCATCAATGTATTGTTCTAAGTCAACACATTCACATTGACCCATAGTCTATGCTCCATTCCACTGACTTTTTCTTCTAAATGTTCAAATGATTATATTTGTCAAACAAATCCAAAGTTCTTTGATACAGCATGACCCAAACGAGGATTAAAAATAGAGTGATTCCCAAATTTAGAATTGGGAAAATAAAGGACTATTTCACGAATTGCCCAACTTCTTCATTCCCTGTTTAAAAAACCAGATGTGGAAACAATTAAAGAGGTAGCCATTGCAAGGAATTTTGGTGATCACCATTTAGCCAAGAATCCAAGCATTCTGTAGAGACTAATATAAGCATATTGGGGAAATAAAGGAATGGGGGGGGAGGGCATTGGCCATGAAAAGAGATACATGTGACTCCAGAGTTCCAGCAAGAATATCACTAGATTAAAGACATGGCACTGTCTTAGACACTGTGAAAACAAAGCCAAAAAATATTATCTAGTCCTTGTATTCAAGGAGTTTACTTCTACTAGAATAAAATAACACATACATAGATAAGTCAATATGATATATATACAAAGTAAATCCAGATAGAGGCACCAGTAACTAAGGGGATCAGAAAACACGTCATGTTGGAGATGTCCCTTCAGCTGAGTTAGGGATTTTAAGAGGTACATTAAGAGGATTTTAAGAGTTGAGGAAGGAGTGCGTTCCAGATATGAGAGATATCCTATGTGGAGGCATGGGGGAGAAAATGGAATGTCATGTACAAGGAAGATGAAATAGTCTTGGCTGATTGGAATGGAACATGAGAGAGAGAATAATGTGAAGTCAGTATTTGGCAGCTGTGTCTAGGATGGTGTGGAGAGGCAAAAGAACGGAGGTAAGAAGACTCAGAAGACTATTTCAACAGTATAGGCAAGAGGAGAAAAGGCCAGGGTGGCCAGACTGTGCGGATAAAGAGAAAGGATAAAGGTAAGACATGTTGTGGAGATGACATTAATAAGAATTGGCAACTGATTAGATATTGAAAAGGGAGAGAGAAGAATCAATAATTCTGAGGTTGCAAACCTAGGTAATTTGTAGCATGGTGGTCCCCTCAATAGAAAAAAAAAAGGAAAAGGGATAAATTAGGTGTGACAGGAAAGAAAGAGTTTCATTTTGAAGACACTGGGTTGGAAACACCTATGAGACATCCAGTTGTAGATGTTCAATAGGTTATGGTGATTGATTTCAGGGGGGAAATAAAACAAGATATATAGATGTAGGTGTCACCTGCATAGAGAAGGTAATTTATGAAATTACCAAGAGGGGGGAATGCCAGAGGATGGGAAATGGATGTTGAGCCAGCAAAGGTGACTAAGAAGGATCACAGTAGGAGAATTGAGAGATATCGTATTTATAAAAATAAACAAGGTTAACAGTAATATCCACAGTGAAGGCAGTTCTTGAGTAGTGATCACAATGGTTTGTTTGAAATCTGCCTTCCTTTCCCACCTCCTCTCTTATTCTCTCCAGTCAACAATCAAAGGACCAGAATAGGAAAACTATTATATCCAATGTGTCTACATCTTGTCCTCCTTGTCCAAGCAGATTAATGCTGCAAGTCAGGGGAGAATGTTTTACATGATAAAACATGTATAACCTATATAAAGGAAAAAAGGAGGGGAGGGAGGGGAAAGTTTGGAACTCAAAATCTTGTAAAATAAATGCTAAAAGTTGTCTTTGATATGTGATTGGGAAAAAATAAAATACTATTTAAAAAATCTTACCCATATGTACAAAAATATTGTACCACCTCTTTTTGTGGTGGCAAAGAATTGGAAATTGAAGAGATATCTATCAATTAGGGAATGACTGAATAAGTTGTGGTATACAAATGTAATGGAATATTATTGTGCTATAAGAAATGACAAGCAGGAGAATTTCAGAAAAACTTGGAAAATTTTATATAAACTGATGCTGAGTGAAGTGAGCAGAGCCAGGAGAATATTGTACACAGTAACAGCAACACTGTGTGATGATCAGCTTCGGTAGACTTGGCTTTTCACAGCAATGCAAAAATCTAAGATCATTCCAAAAGACTCATGGTGGAAAATGCTATCAACATCCAAAGAAAGAACTATAGAGTCTGAATGCAGATCAAAGCATACTATTTTCACTTTTTTTCTTTCTCATGGTTTTTCCCTTTTGTTCTGATTCTTCTTTCACAACATGACTAATGTGGAAAAATGATTAAGACAATTGTAAATTTATAGCCTATATCAGACTGTTTGCTGTGTTGGGGAGGAGATAAGAATTAGAGAGGGAGAAAAAAGGTAGAACTCAAAATCTTACAAAAATGAACATTGAAAACTTTTTTTAAAAAATTTATTAATTTTAAAAATCTTAAGAATGATGAACAAAAAAATACATAAGATTACAAAAGAAACCATTTCTATTGAAATAGTTCTATTGAAATGGTTTTTTTTAAATGTCACAACCTCAGGTTAAGAACTTCTGCTCTAAGATCTGTTAAGAACCTGAATGATGTGAGCGAGGTTGTGGGAGATGATTACAGAATATGGAAGGGAATGGCACCAGAGCATATAACTTATTAGGACCCTGATTTCTTCAAATTTCTTTCATTGTAGTATAAGAGGCAGTAAAAATTGAATGTATCCCTAAAGTTCTAGGGGACTGCCCTACGGGCAAAACTTGAAAAGAGAGATGATCCAGGAGGCCTTCAAGGAAGATCAAATTCACATCTAGTGAATTCCAAATTTAGCTGCATCTTTATGGACCAGCATGGTTCAGAATGCTTTCTAGGAGTTTCTGTCTATTCTAAGTTTCCAAGAAGGAGAGGATACAGAGAAGAAGGCCGTCCTAATATGACTTGGGTTGCCAAGGATCGTAGAGGAAAATAGAGTTCCTAGAGTAAGTATTCTTAACCCAGGGGCTCTGAACTTTTTTTTATTTTGATAACTTTTTCAATTTTAATTAGTATTTCAACATAACTGGTTTTCTTTGTAATTCCATATGTTTTATTTTATACATTTAAAACTACCATTTTAAGAAGGAGTCCACAAGCTTAACTAGACTGGTAAACAAGATCATAACACAAAAAAAGTTAAGAATCTCTGTTTTAGGGGATCTTGCACGATAGTAGAAGTCAGACACTGAGCAGCAAAAATGAATGACCAGTGTCCACCATATTTCTTCAATTTTACTTGCCTCTAGCATCTCTTTAGCATCCAGCCAATTGGCAAAAAGAGAGAATAGTCCAGAGGCAGGAGCCTGGCAGCCCACAGCTGAGCCTCTTCAGCATACTAATGATATTTTACCCCCTGGCTCTAAGCAACCTTGCCCAAAGGCTTCGTGTATACATCAAACAAGGTGGCAGAACTGAGGATGAAACAAATTGAACCTGAAAGCCTGAGTCACAGAGAAGACAGGAGACAGAATGTCAGACCTTAAAACTGATCCATGGGGCCACTCCTTAATGTGAGTCCCCCCTGCCTTAATCAACTGTACTCCCACCCTCTTAGGGCAAAGGAATTGAAATTCATGATCACAGTAGGTGATTGATGCTGCCCCTACCTCCAGCCTATGCTTCCAACAAAAGGCAGCACTGATGCTGGTGCTGCTGGTGCTTCTGGCACTGATGAAGATGATGCCACTAGTGCTGCTGGTGCTGTTGGTGCTGCTGCCAAAGAATTTCAGGACCACTTCCTTGGACTCCTCACTGGTTGGCCTCTTGCCTTGGGGGATGAAATCAACTGTGATTTTCTTTGGAAAACACAAATAGGGATAAGGCTGTAACCTGGTTTGGTTTGGTTTTTTTTCCATTTGGTATAGGGAACTCCCATGTGAGGAAGCGCTTCCTACCAATGCACCTCCTCTGCTACTTAGAGTCTTAAAAACGTACCTAGAGTACTGAGAGGTGAAATGATTCATCCAGGACTACACAGCCAGTGTGTGTCCGAGGCAAGACTTGAACATTTTGGGCTCCAAGGTACCAGTTTTGGCTCTTTGTCTCCTATCCATTAAACCATGTATCCTCTCACAATAAATTAACTTTAAGCTTTTAAAAAGCACATCATCACCATACCTAACATTAGTACTTGAAGGTTTGCAAATCACTTTACAAACATTATCTCATTTGATCCTCACAACAGCCTGGAAAGTAGATGCTATTATTATCCCCATTTTACAACTGAGGAAACTGAGTCAGATGCCAAGTAACTGACTCACCCAGGGTCATGGTCATACAGCTTACCAGTGTTAGAGGCTGGTAGGTCTTGCTAATTCCAGATCCAGCGCTGTGGTACCTGACTACGCGTCAGAAGTATAAAATCTCAGAATTGGAAAGGACCTCAGTGTACCTGAAAAGGAAAGTTGACTACATCACATACAACAGGTGGTCATCCAGCCTCTGCCTGTAAGTCTCTGATAAAAGGAACTCGCTAAACCCTTGGGCAGCCAGTTCCTTTGGTAGTCAGCTCTAATTAGGGTATTCTTCTGCCACCAAGTCAAAACTTGTCTCTTTGAACTGGCCACTTATTAAATAACCATCTGTATATGCATATATACATGTAGATGTATGTGCATATTTACACATACATGCAGATATATGTGTAAATGTATGCATATAGGTATGTGTGTGGGTATGTGTGTGTTTATGTATTTATATGTACATATATGTATATACATATATACATACACACATATATATATATGTGTGTGTGTGCACACGAGCAGCTAGTTGGCCCAATAGATAAAGGGCTAGGCCTGGGGTCAAGAAGACTCATCTTCCTGATTCAAATCTGGCCCCAAACTAACTCTGTAACCTCTGAGCAAGTCACTTAACCCTGTTTGCCTCAATTTCTTCATCTATAAAATGAGTTGAAAATGGCAAACCAGTCCAATATCTTTGCCAAGAAAACTTGAAATGAGGTCACAAAGAGTTGTACACAACTGAAGAACAACAAATATGTCTCCATATTTTATGTTTATCTTAACAGATAAATAGATGGATGGTTAGATATACAGGCAGAGAGAGAAATGGACAAGCAGGTACATGAATGGATGGATAGATGACTAGATAGACAGACAGACAAATGGACAGATGAGAGAGATATAAATGGATAGACAGATAAACAAATGGATAGATAGATGGACAGATAGATGAGAGAGATACAAAGACAGAGAGACAAATGGACAGATAGAAGAGATATACAAATGGATAGATAGATAAATGGACAGGTAGATAAAAAGATAGACACACACACACTTTTAAAGAATAAAACAGGGAGCACATTGTAGTGGGAAAAACTCTAGACTGGGAGACTTCAGTTGGAGGCAATTGTGGGGTAGTAGAAAGGGAATTGCATTTAGCTCCAGGAAGCCTGAATTCAAACCCCAGCTCTGCCATATTGCGCCCTTGAACAAGTCACTTCCCCTCTTAGGCATCAGTTTCCTATCTATTCAGATGAAGGGGCTGGGACAGGGTGATCTCTAAGGCCTCCTTCTGCTCTGATGTTCTGTGATTCCTTCCCTCCCTACAACTGCTTTTCAGTTTTCCGATGAGTAGTTCAATGAAATCCTACCAGATGATATGCAAAACCACACCACGCTCCTCTCCTCCAACTCTCACTTATTAGTCACACAGTGTGGGAGCTGCCTCAGTTTGCTAATCCATGCAAGTGCCTAATTTGTTGTGTGTAATTTGTTCTCTTTCAAGTTAATATCCCTGTATTATAAAAATCAATAAACACACATTGGAAATAATTACAAAGATAGAAACCTCTTACGCTGCAAAACTCTGTGGTAATGCATAAATTTTTCAACTCAGCAACATTTCCTGTGTGTTAAAATGATGCTCTGTTTAATCTGAGGCAGGAAAAAATGTTTCCTAGGGAGAAATCTGAACATCTAACAAAAGGAAAAAAGAGAATAAACATAATCAACAGAACAATCTTGAGTCTGGAATCAAGTAGAAATAAAAATCACCTCTGTTCATCCCTTGGAGAGACAGGCTGGTTAAAGACAAAAGAAAGCAAAAAGAAGACGGGGGGGGGTGGCTTGGTTAGCTGGAGAGAGGGAGGGCTGCTAGACATATTTGTTTTCAGTCTTGATACTAAACCACGGGGTAACCTTCAAATTATTTCATTTCTTTATGCCTTAGATTCCTCATCTTTTAAGAGAAAAGTACATTTAATGCTGTGAAGGGTTAATGAGCCTATAACTGTCTTACAAAGTACAGTTTATAGAACTCTTTGGAAAAAGAAGAAAACTCCCTACATGGACATATTACTATTTATTGTTGAAGCGAGATGACTTCACATACACCTATGAACTGGATGAATTGGAAGTCCTCTGAGTGTCTCCCCAGGAATTCTCCTTCAGAAACCAAAACTCAGAAGTGAACTCAGCTGTGCCCATGATCCTGAGACCATCCACAAAACATATCCTGATCTTACATTGTCATTACTGCTCATCCCCTATTGATAGATTCTATGATGCTGGCTTTTGGGCCCCACAACTACAAACCGCAGTGCCAACCCTTAGCCTCCATGTTCTTCCAGTCCCACTCTACTTTCATCTCATTCTCTCTCTCCTCTACCACAATACCACAGCATGTGGGATGATATGTTATCAAGAAGGAAATTCAATTCAACAAACATTTAGCCAGGTTAAATAGATACTAGGGATATCATAGCCCTGCCCTTGAGGAGTTTATATTCTATAGGGAAAGTATTCAGGCATGGGCCTGAAGACACAAGAGTTGTAGAAAATTTGTAGAAAACCAGACTATCCTACAAACTATGCCAATCATAAGGTCAGATCTGTTCTGCCCTAATTATGCTAACTACTGGGTAGCATACCCCCTGAGAAAATATTGAGATAACAAAGAGAGAAGGGTCCATGCCAATTTGATCATTAATTGGTTTTAATAGGATTGAGTTGTTTAAAGGAGTTTATTTACAAGACATAGACCTTGGGGCAGGAGGACAAAATGATGTAATGGATCCTCACCCCAACCCCAGGCCATGTCAGATATTATATAGAAACAGAACAAAGGAGGAAAATTGCTAGAGAGGGCACAGGGTGATGTGCAAGTTTTCCTGTGGGATAGTTGGAGCTTCTTTTGCTATTTACATTTACTCAAGGTATTTACATTTTTTTTGGTGGAGTCATTGGTCATATATTCTCACTCTGGCTACCATCATATAGCCTAGTGATAAAAATGTCTATCTTTCAAAAACCAGCCTTAGAGGGATTGAAGGTTGGCTGTT
Organism: Bettongia penicillata ogilbyi; assembly: GCA_023548195.1. Classification (NCBI taxonomy): domain Eukaryota; kingdom Metazoa; phylum Chordata; class Mammalia; order Diprotodontia; family Potoroidae; genus Bettongia; species Bettongia penicillata. Next base: position 27,513,619 of record JAJHZJ010000314.1, on the reverse strand, counting down.
ACATAGACTTTTTGGCCAAATCAACCCATGAATCAAATAAAACTACAAACAGTCCTCAGTCCTAGCCATCGTCTACTTATGCAATAGGAATGGTGGAGTGGCAGGAAAAGGGAAAAGAATTATAGAGTTCTTGAACTATTTCCCAATGAGAGTTTAGTTGTTGAGACTTAATATATGATCTTTAACCAGAAACCAACAAGATGTAATACAACTAGGTAAAATAAATCACAGATATATTAGTAGAACAAAGCAGATACTTTCAGAGTCAGTTGTTTTGTGTACTCGTATCATCAATAGGATATAATAATCGTCAAAATCAATATGAAATCAAAAGAAAGGATTAAGATGAGGGCACAAGACTAGCTTACTTGCTGTTTATAACACAAAACTCTACCTCCCATTTCCATGACTGAGCGCTAGGTGTTCCCATGACTAGAATGTTCTCCCTCCTCATCTCTGCCTTCTGACTTCCTGTTGTGGTGACGGTGGTTGCTGTTCATATTTCATTTTTAGAAGAAGACCAATGATATTATGGGATAACGTCTTCACTTGCCCACAAATTGAATTAAGTGAGGTAGTTGTGCAAAGCCATCATCAGCCTCAGTCTCTCTTCCAGAGTCATTGACATCCACTGGCAAGACAAAAAGTCAAGATGACTGGGGATGCCCTAGGATGCAGTGGATGACCTTGGCATCTTTGATGTCTAACTGAGCTCTACGCGATCCTTCAGCCACCTTAGTGGACATTGGAAAAAAAATTGATCTCATCCTCCCATTTCCCTGAGGGAAGTCTTCACATGCTTGGAGTAGTCATTCCCCTCCCCAACTCCCTGACAGGTGAGTCAGTAACCTGTTGGTTCCCCTCAACCTTGTTTAGCCCATCTAACCTGTTGGTTTCCTGGGGTGTGGCCCTTGCATGTGCTACAGCTTCTTGGAATCACAAGTGAGAGCTGAGTGAGAGGTGGACATTAAAGCTGGAGGGCTTCTTGTAAGACTCACTTCAAATCCCACTTTCTGCAGGAAGCCTTTCCTGGTCTTCCCCTTTACCCGCCCTCCCTCCCTGCCAGCTGCTAGTTAGTGCCTTCACCTCTGATTTTACTTCCAAACTACTCAACATATATCTTGAATGTACCTAATAACTTGCATATTATTTCACTCATTAGAATTGTGAATCCCTTAAGAGGAGGGATTCTGTGCCTTTCTTTGAATCCCCAGTGCTTAACACTGTGTCTTACACAGATTAAAGGTTTAATAAATGATCGTTGATTTGACCTATCTGGATGACTTTTGAACCAGATCTGTTTAAATAATTGGACAAACTAAAAAAGACTGGGGAAGGGAGTGAAGGGAGAGTGGTCAAATGTAAAGACATTCACACTGACCATCACGATTTCATAGTGGGGAACGGAGGCAAAACAGTTGCCAAAATAAAAATGCTGAAAAGTCCCAGAAATCATCTCAGCCCCAAACACCAGACCTCCTTGCCAATTTGAGAGATAAAGCAGCCACTGTCCACAACAGTTTTGGAATATTTTTCTCTTATCTTGCTAAAAATCTTTATGAGGATGATCCGTGTTCGTGTCAATAATACCCTTGATGAAAATGTGATAAGGGAGCAGGTTTTTTACAGGTGATATTTCTAGATAAGAACATCATGCTTTAATAGTTGCACAAGTGACTAAGAGTCAGGCCTAAGTAGAATGCAGCATATTACTCCTTAGTTTCAAATGCCTTCTGCTTTCAACTGCTCAGAAGAGAACTTGTATGTTATCTACAGATTTGCATGTTATCTCCCCCATTGGAATGTATGCCCCTTGAGGGCAGGGACTAGGTTTTTGTCTTTGGGAGTTTTTTTGGTTGGGTTTCGTTTTTTGGTTTGGGTTTTGTGTTTTTTGGTTTTTTTTTTAATAAGCAGTGAAATCAAACACAGTGTCTGGTCCACAGTAAACTCTTAACTAATACTTATTGACTGACAGACTATCAACCATGACATATCCAGAAAATGTTGTAAAAGTCTTTATCAAGGATTTGAAAAAGATTTCTAGTTTCCTTAAAAGCACCGTTCTAGTGCTCCCTCTTGCATATTCTTTCTCATTTTAAGTGCTCTCTCCCCCTTGAAATTACTGCCTATTACTTTGTATCTACTTATCTGTGCACATGTTGCATCTCCCCCTATAGAATATAATTTCTGTGGGAAAAGAACACTTTAACTACAAGGATTGTTTCATTTTTGCCTTTGCATGTCCAGTGCCTGGAATAATCCCTTGCATTTAGTAAGCACTTAATAAACGTTTGTGGATTTGATTTGATTTGCGTAAGGTATAACAGATGAACAGCCCGAATCCTGCATGGGCTCTCATGAGGTACTGAGAGAAAGGGGGATGCCTCCAGCACATTGGACAGATACTCTATGTGGAATTTAACAAAAAGATGGGAATAAGAATCAAACAAGACAACAAGATCGGCGGGGTTACCCCCTGCACTGGAGGAGTAAGCAGCCACAACCATGATATTATGAATCCATGGAACTTGTTGTCATGTTCAGCAATTACGATTCTGCTTTGAACTCTACTTGAAAACCTCTAAAATCAGAATCTACTGCAAAAAGTGAAACTTTGAGAGGGCAGTACTATTGTGATGATTATGCCTCTCACTTGTAGTACCTTAAGCAAATTACTTTCCCTTTCTGGGTCCCAGCATTCTCATCCACCACCATGAGGAAGTTGGAATCTGTTGGTTCTAAAGTTCCTTTCTGCTCTTACATTCCATCACTCTAAGAAATCGACTTCCCTCCACGTCTTAGCCCTTGCACTAAAAATGCCGGTAGGACTGATAACATTTTTAGAAAATGCTTTTAGGACTCTTAATGATTTCTACTTGATTGCTGTTTTCCTTGATTTTAGTCAATCTTTTTTAAACTAATTGGAACTTTGTAAGAATGTTTTTTTTTTTTAATGAAACTTTTGCTTAAAGATGTTTTAGTCCATTGGGATCATGTTACAAAGCCCTACTACCTATAGTCAGATTACAACCTAAACCAATCCTTTGGAGACAGATGGAAATACAATATACAGTATATGACAACCTCACAGGTGACAGAACTCTCCCACACTGTTAAACTCCTGCAACAGTAGGTTTCCTGCTAACTAAATCAGAACGCATCACCCATTACTGAATCAATCCCAGTTTTAACTCTGCAAGAAGCCTAGATGAACTTATGTTCTTTCACATAGCTAACCCAGTACCTTTCATGGTCAGTGACAGTGCTGAAGCATCTGGATTCATTGACTGCAACAGACCTTAATCGTGTCTAACTCGCTGGGGGAAAATTGTGCGTATCCTATTGTCATTTTGCATCTGTTACTCTGATTAGGCTCATTGTCATACATTCAGATTCATTAATGGTGGCTAGTTTGGCTCCCTAAATAATTAATGGAATCATAGGTGGCTCCCTAAGCAGCAGCCTGTCAGAACTCTATATCAGCCTTGGCTTTGTGCCATGAATCAATGTGAATTAACAGAAAGAACAAAGTTCTATTGGTACTTTTAAATCTTGTCCTCTTATGGATGAAAGTAGAATTACTTGGAGTGGTAATCAACTTCTCATCAAGACAACTCAATGGGAACTGAAAGACTTAAATTAATATCTTTTACCATTAAAATGTCACTGACCCTAACTAGCCTTAGGATCTAAAAACCTGACACAATCTAATCCCAGCCCATCCTTCCAACCTCGTTGAGCATTAGTGTCATTCTTGCATTCTGTGATAGAGAGTGATCTTTTCCTATTCATAACATGAGACATTTCTGAATCTTTGTATTCATCCCATCACCTATGTAGAAGGCACCCCCTACTTAGCTCCACCCCACAGAATCTACCTCTTCCTTTAAGACCCAGCTCAACAGCTAGCTTCCCTCCCTCCAAAACTACCATAGGTTTAACCACGTTGTACCCATTTGTAGGTATTCACTTGGTATACACACTGTATATATTTATACATACCCCGGTTGTCCCCTTCTTTACAATATGAGCTTATCTTAGGTGGGGGTCCTGTACTTCTTTGCACTTCAGCACAGCACTTGGCATGAGGTCCTCAATATTTAGTTATTGATTGATTGATTGGCTGGTTGATTGACCTGACCATCATCAAGTCAAAAAAAATTTCTGCTTTTAAAATATTAAAAATTACACCATTGTGATACAAGAGAAAGAGTGCTAGATTTGGAATCAGGGGAGTCCTGAGTTCAAAGTCATCTCTGACCAGTTGTCAAGTAGACTAGAGGGAGGATTCTTTTTTCAGGTATGAAATGGACAAAATTGACATTGAAATCCTTTCCAACTCTGAAACTGTATAATTCCATGACCCTGGCACTCAGGTGACCACGGACAAGTCAGTTTGGAGTCAGGCCTGGAATCAGGTCACTTAATCTCTGTTTGCCTTAGTTTCCTCCTCTGTAAAATTAAGTTAATAACTCCACCTACCTCCCATCTACCACCTAGACCAAATGAGATCATATTGGTAAAGCATTTTATAAAACTTAAAGTGCTATATAAATGCTACTTGTAATTATTAATAATAATCATTTTGAATCATTTTCATTTTTTCATTTGTAAAATGTGAATAATAATGCCCATAGTACCTAACTCACAGGGTTGTTCTCAGGATCAAATGATTTTCACCAAGATAAAGTACTTTCCAGACCTTAAAGTGCTATATAGATGTCCATTATTATTTTGTTGGGGGTTTTTGGGGGGGGAACAAAGACAGAGTGTTCCCTCCATATCCAGCATGTGCTTCAAATATGGATGGGTGCACACAATTTTCTTGTATAAATGTAAATATCCTAAATGACTCTTCTAAGAGCAAACTAAAAGAGTAGAAAAGAAAGCCAGTTTATTCGGCTACAATTAAACATACACACACAATTAATTGTGAAAGTGCCTGTTTCCCAGTATCCTGAGGACAGTTCTTAGACGTATTTTTAATTTATCTACATTTCATCAAAGGGAAAGACTAAACAAATCAATGACTGAAGCATGTCCTGGGGATCTGAAGAAGCCATGAAAGCACCCATAATTCAAATATATTGAAAGCACTGGATATTAATAGAAAAATAATGCCACATTTATATACTCTCTTTGTATAAAACTGTGTGTGTATGTATGTATGTGTGTGTGTGTGTATATATATATATATATATGTACATATTAAGCAGGAAAAGATAGGGCAAAATGGACAAAAAGAGAAATTCAGAAAGGGAGAGATAAATGAAGTGTGATTGCATTGCTGTATTCTTGGGAGTTTAATATTGAAGTGTAGATTCTGCAATTATGAGTCTAAACCTAGCACTACTATTTTAAAATCGTTGGTGGATAGAGAAAACTAAAACTTCCTTTTGTCAGGGACAGCTTAGATGACCACCTGGATCCCTGACTCCTAACTTTAGGCAACATCAAATATATCTTTCCACCAAACCCTTCCCACAGAGCAGAGACATAACTAGGGATGGTCAACAGAGTCTTTACCCTACACTGCCAAAATTTCCCTTAGTACTGTATAGAAATAATTGAGCTTAGCTCCTTGTTGGCGCTAATAAATTAAAATAGGAAGCTACCAGACAATATACTTCTTCTCCTTGTCAGGTGAACCCCAAAAGAGTTCTTCCCAAGAACCCTCCATGGCAAGTATGGTCTATGTCTCAAGATCTCTTATTCCTCCTCTCCCCACCTCATTAATTTGTGTTAAAAGTTTATTTGAAGGTGTTCTTTGTGCTTCTTGCCCCAGGCATGTTGGTGATGCTTTCTCTTAGTGAAAAATACTAATTTCTGCTCATAGAGTTTTAGTGCTGAAGTCTGACACAAATGAGAGTTTCTGTGTTGAGTAGAAGGTTGCACCATTATTTATACAATGGGTATGCTGAGAAGATGATGAAATTCCTGACCAAGAGAGTTGCCAAACTGAAGTCTCCATCCTCACCAGGTTGTCTTTTCCCATTTGCCAGCATTTTCCTGTGTTGGACTTTACTTTGAAATCAATTGGGTCATTTACTCCTTTGCCTTGTGACTTGAAGTATATGGATTCAAAGCATACTTTGGGGGGCTTAGAGATGTTGCTTTGGATTTGCCATGGATCAAAGATCAATTTTAACTAATCAGTGCTAATTAGAAATCAGATAAACTTTTTGATCTCTTTCTAAGGCATATGAATGTTGATTTAAAAAAAAAACAAACATGATTTCTGATGGCTCAAAGTATATTTTAAAACTATAGACATGTTCCAGCACCCACATCTGAACATTCAGTTTTGAAACTTGTAATTGATACATGCATGGTTTGGTGGAAAGAGAAAAGGATTAATAATTTTAGAGGTAAGTGCAGTACCATGGAAAATAATAGTGTTTCTAATGTATGAACACCTACGGTCAAACCCCAGGTCTTGTACCTGCCATCTTTGTCACCCTAGACAAGTTACTTCCTTTCTCTTAGTCTCAGTTTACATCCTCTGTAGAATGAGGACTTTAAAGCAAATGATCTCTAAGGTCCTTTCTAGCTTTAAGATCCAATTATGTTCATCTTAGATCCACTGTCTAGTTAGCCATATGATCTTCAACTTCTCTGCGGCCCAATTTCTTCATCTCTAAACTAAAGAGGTCTAGTTGGACTGGTTGACTTCAGAGGTTATGTCCAATTCTGCGCCTGTTCATCTCTAATTGTTTCATGTTCTTCTATCTGCCTTATATCCCTAACTAGAACATGAACTCTCTGAGGGTAGGAGCCATATCATATATGTCTTTTAAGTCCTACTGCTCCTAGCATAAACACTCACTGAATTAAGTTAAACTGAATAATGGTTGTGGTCAGTTTACTACCAAGAAAATATAAAATTTGTATTTTTACAATATAATATAAAATTATGCAAATAATATAAAATGTTATAAAGATATAATATTTATAGTATATAATTAATATGAACTATATAATATAAAATGTAAAATTCCCAACATGTAGGAAGACATTGCTTCTATTTTTATATTGTTTTCCTTTCAAAATCACACACAATCTATCAAATAAAAAACAATAGATATCAATAAATTTTTTTCATTACATCTAAGGATATAGGAGGCAGAGCTAGGAATAGGGATGGAAATTGAAGAGAGGAAGATTTCAGCTTCATATAGGGAAACTCTTCAAAACTGAATTAAGCTGCTTCAAGAGATGATAGTGGATAAGAAGGAAAGATAACATTGTTTTTCCTAATTCCCACTCCCTTCCTGAGATTCTTTTGCCTCCTCTCCCCCAAAAAATTATCTTGTATTTATATTGCAAATACATGTGAGTGTATGTGTGTGCGTGTGTATGTGTGTGTGCATGTGTGTATGTGTGTGTATGCATGTGCATGTGTGTGTGTGTGTGTGTGTGTACTTGTCCTCCTGACGGAATGTAAGCTACCTTGGAGTGTAGACTGTTTCACTTTTGCTTTTGTCTCCCCACAGAGTTATCTGGCACATAGTAGTTATTTAATAAACGTTTATTGATTGAGTGATCAATTGATGAGAACAATAATCTATCAATACATCAAAGACTTGGGAATTTGCTGCTCTCTCTACCACAAAGAGCATGACTCCAGCTATAACTTAACAAGTAATTGCTTGGGAATTGCTAGAGGTTCGCAGAGGAAAAGTGACTTGCCTATGGTCACACAGCTAGTAATTTCTACAGGCAGTATTTGAATCCAAATCATCTTGATCTCATTCCATTTCTTGTCTACTACACTGACTCATAACATTGATAACAATTTTTATGGCATATAATATTCTGAAAGCACCAAAAGGTAACAAGTCATCACTGAAGCTGGATGATGATTTGTTGAGAATGTAATGGAGGGAACTCCTATTTGGAGATAGAATAAATTCACCTGAGGTCTCTTCTGTATGTGAGAAGCTGTGATTCCAGGACACTTCAAATCATTGAGCCTGGATAGGGGCCAGCATCCGTGCTACGTAACCTGGTGAAATGAAGGCATTGAACCAGGCAATTTCTAAGGTTCCCATTTGCTTTTACAGTTAAATTGCTATTAAGACCTGCAATAGGGAAATGCTCAGCTTTCCTTTTTTACTGTGGGAATTTAAAACATACAACAATTAACAGATGCTGCCCTGCAGCCCCAAGGGTTCAATTCCTGAGAGACTGTGATATTCACAACACAGGCTTCCCCATCTTAGCCCATTTATGGTTTGTTTTGTTTTCTCATTCCCCTTCAATGTGTCTGTGCATGCTATTCATAAATGGTCTACAGCAAATTATAACAAAGGTATCTCCCTTCTCTATTGACATTTTATGATCTATACTTAACTACAGGGTAACAGCAATACAAGCCCTAAATCACAGAGCAAACTCCCACCTTCCAAATCTACAGCTTGGCCAGAATCTTGTAGCAGGGTGCTACATGACTAGATTTAATGTGAATGTTGTAGTCTGAAGTGAATATTAATTTTACAGCTGGAATATAACATTTGCATAAGTTACAATTAAAACGGAAAAATATAATTACAAATTTTCAACTTAATTCGAATAGCTTTTAAAATGCTTGTTTGGCATAGGCAACAGCTCGCAGGAAAACACAAGACCCACCAGGAGCCGTATCTATTCCCTTTGTCTGGCCAGCGGCACTGTGGCTGTTTCCAGAGGCTTGTGGTTAACCCCTGCAGCCCAGAAAGGGTCCTGGGTGAGCTGGGACTTCAGGACAGTGGGAGCCGAGGGGTTAGGGAACCCATATACTGAAAATCACATCCCGCCCCCCAACCCCCAATGTGGCAGAATTAAGGATCCGCGGTATATAAGGCAATGTTTGTTTTCAAAATAGGATTACAAGATAAATTGATTCATAAATATTTGCATCTTATAATTGTTTCTAAAAATGATGTGGAGAATGGAATCGCACAGAAACGTGATTTCTCCTGTGAAAAGGTTGAGCAGAGGAATTTTAACTAGCTTCTATCATCTTCGACAGCCAGCCCATGTTCTGAGATCTTGCGATCTCATCTCCAGTATAATGTTTACCTCATGTCCCAGCCTCTTTGAGAACTTTCAGTCTCACCGCACACACACCCCCTCTCTATCCCAGTCCCTCACCACCAATACTTAATTAATTTTTCACAACCACTCCCCACCCTTTCAGCTTCTCCATGCTAGGGACATACCTTTCTTCCCAAAGATAGTTTCAAAGTATATAAATTATCAGGTCTTCGTTTATTTTTAGGATAGCTTTTTGGTCAGAGGAGATAAGACCCATTTACAAGCACACCTCGGAGATACTGCGGGTTTGGATGCAGACCACCATACTATCCCAATAAAGAGAATATCAGAATAAAGCTAGTCACTGAAATTTTCTGGTTTCCCAGTGCATATTAAAGTAATGTTTACACTATACTGTGATCCATTAAGTGTGTTATTGTATAAGTGTATTATGTCTACAAAATTGCACATATTTTAATTTTAAAAACACTTTATTGCTAAAAAAAAAAAATGCTAACCATAATCTGAGCTGTCAGTAAATCATAATCTTTTCTGTTGCTGGGGGGTCCTGTCCCGATGTTGATGGCAGCCGACTGATCATGGTGGCGGCTGCTGAAGGTTGGGGTGGCTGTGGCAATTTCTTAAAATAAGACAACAATGAAATTTGCCGCATCGATTGACTCTTCCTTTCAGGAAAGATTTCTCTGTTGCATGCCATGCTGTTGAGTGGCATTTTACCCACTGTAGAACTTCCTTCAAAATTGGAGTCAATCCTCTCAAACCCCGCCGCTGCTTTATCAGCTAAGTTTATGTAATATTCTTCAGTATTGTCCTGTCTCAGGGAATAGGAAGGTCCAAAGAGAGGGAAAGACACTCACAATATTGGTTGATTGAATTCTCTGTCTCTTATGGGCCCGGTGGATGACGGAACAAAACAATTACAACTGTAGCATCAAAGATCACTGATCACAGATATAATAATGATGAAAAACTGAAATATTGTAAGCATAATGGAAACGTGACATAGAGACACAATGTGAGCACATGCTGTTGGAAAAAATGGTGTAGATAGATCTGCTTGACCACAAGGTTACCTCAAACCTTCAATTTGTAAAAGATCAATAAATAGAATGCAGAGAGCAGGCTGGAGTCAGAAGGACCTGAGTTCAAATTCGACCCCAGGCATTCAGTTGTGTGACCCTGGGCAAGTCACTGAAACCCATTGCCTCTTCCCTCCCAAAAAAAAAAAAAAAAAACGCATTCTCTGCAAAGCACAGTAGAGTGTGAAGCAGAATAAAACAAAGTATGCCTGTACTATTTGAAATATAAGTATGGGAAATATCCTGAGATATTTCCTGGGCCCAGCATGTTGACATGAAGTTCTGCTATTAGAAAGCTACTAATGGTAAGCACAGTGTGATGTGTCAGTAGGTTCGGAAAGTGGAAACACTGAAGATGAAATAGGACTCCATTCAAATCCCTGCCAGGAAAATATATGTCCCAAAAGTGTACAGAGTTTGAGGAAATAGGATAACACCTGAGGATTTTCTCTGAATTATGCAATAGAGAATTAAGAAAATTAAGGTTAAATTAATGTTTAAATTCATTAATACATTCTTTCTCCCTAAACTAATTCTTTTTATCACCAGCACCATTGTCATAGTCTGCCTATCACCACCAATAACAACACACATTTAAAAATTCATTCCAGAAGATATGCTTTTGTCTTGTTACCCTAGAATACAACGTATTTATTAAACGCAAAATGGAAGAAGTAGGCTTCATCTCAAAGATGAATTCTAATCTTATTTGGTTCCAATTCAATGCAACCCCATTGAAAAGTCAGATCTTTCATACTCTCTTTCTCCCTCTCTCTCTCTGTCTCTCTCTCTCTCTCTGTCTCTCTCTTTCTCTCTCTCTCTCTCTCTCTCTCTCTCTCTCTCTCTCTCTCTCTCTCTCTCTCTCTCTCTCTCGTCCTCCTTAAAAATTCATTTAAAATAAGCAGACTAGATTTCTGGTTAGACAAAGTCATTTGTGATCTTATTTTCCTGTTAATTATTTGAAAGCATATTACAGAAAGACACAGGTCTCACATATCTCCAAAAAAGTGCACTTTCAGGTAGCTGCTGAATGAATGCATTCTGTGATCAAATTCTCATTCAAATCTCATAGCAAGAGAAAACAACCACAGACATACTACTGGGAAGTTCTCAACAGGCCTGCAACTTGAGCTTCCTGGAATCCTTCATTTACATCCCTCAGAAAAACTATAAAATGAGAAAACGCTATCTTTGTTACCCCGGTTCTGAATTCTCTTCCCTCACCTTTCAATGGAATCCTCCTTCTCCGCTGGTTAGAATCCTACTGCCCTTATGCTTTCTCTGTTCTTCTCTTTAAAAAGAAAAGAAAAAAGAAAAATCTTTTCCTAAAAGAATCTGATAAATATGCTTACACTGAAATGATAAATATGGGTGTAGCAGAAAGAGCACTGATCTAAGAAAGAAAAGAATTAATTTTATATCCTAAGAATACCAAATAGTAGCTTTGTGACCTGGGGTTATCACTTATCCTTTCTGAGCCTCAGTTTTCCTCCTCTGTAAAATAAAGTAGTTGGGTTAGATCATCCATAAAGATCTTTCCAGCCCCTCTGATTCTACAAAACATCATGATACACTGATCTAAACCTAAAATTGAATGTACAGCTGCTCCTGAAGGCATTTCACTAATACTTTGGGCTAAAGGAATAAATGGTAGGATTTCAGGCATCAGCTAGAAGAGGGGAGAGGTATTCTTTTAACTACCAGGTGCCCCTAAAATCAGTTCAGATTTGGGAGAACTTACGGGGATTCTGAATACTTACACAATGACCCCCAGAAAATTACAAAATGGAAGATAGGATGGTGAGCAGGACTAAGAGATTAGACCCATATAGAAAAGGGAAAGAGGAAGGTGGGTGGATTGAGAGAGCAGGAACTAGAGTATAAAAAATGTTGGTTTTTTTCCTTTGATATCAATTTCCCCCACTCCCTTCTTTTTCTGTTCTTCCTATTCCCTGTCCTTTTATCTTTCCTTGCCTTCATCATCTCTCTTCCCTCCCTTTTTTTCCCCATTCCTCCTACCTTAACTGACTAAATACAAAATATATTTTGTATTATGTATTATTTTATTGAATAAGTTCACATGGCTTCTTCTACTTAATTTAAAATAAAACTATATACCTTAAATCACATTGTGTAACAGGCAAGATGCAGGCTGAAGAAAAGAATGCCTTTCCCAATATAACTGGATCAAGAAAGAAGTAAAATGTCCCTGAAGAAAAAAATAAGAAAGCCATTTTCCATGAGGCATGTGAGTCCATGATTCAAGGTGATCACATTGAAGCAAACTTCTCATGGAAGAGAAGAATGGCAGATGATGCTTGTGTTCATGATTAGGAGGACTGGTAAAAGCATGGAGATGATCATGACTAGGCTGACAAATAGTACTTGAGACCAGACAAGGAACTGCATGGAAGCTGAGAGCAGGAGAGATGAGTAGTAAATATATATCCAAGCAGCAACTCCAAGCCTTTCTGCACTGAAGGCTTCAGACCCCAGTCTTCATTCTAGATGTGTGAATCTTAGGATATCTTATTTAAGTGTTTTACAGTTCCAAAACTACATGACATTAGTAGGATGAGCCACTGAATACCTATGATTTGTACTGAGTTGTTGTTTAAGGGTTGCTGCTTTTGGTTTTTGGTTATTGGGTGTGTGTGTGTGTGTGTGTGTCTGTGTCTGTGTCTGTGTCTGTGTCTGTGTCTGTGTCTGTGTCTGTGTTATGTGGGAACAATGTTTAATCATGTTGGGACAAGCAAGTCCGAGAAATAATGCCATTGAAAAATCCCCACATCGAACCTGACTACTTTAAGCATCCAAAATAGTTGAAACAATACCACCCATACCCCCTAGATCGCAAGGATCATAGATTACAGATGAAAGAGATTTTAAAATAATCTGATCGAAGCTTAAACAATTTACTAAAGGTTACTTGGATAGTAAGCCAAGTAAGAATCTGAATCCAGGTCTTCTAATGCCAAATTCTGGTGCTAAATGCTACTATTGAAAGTTAGAGGATCTCTCTCTCTCTCTCTCTCTCTCTCTCTCTCTCTCTCTCTCTCTCTCTCTCTCTCTCTCTCTCTCTCTCTCTCTCTTTCTCTCCCTCTCTCTCTGTCTCTCTCTGTCTCTCTCTCTGTCTGTCTGTCTGTCTCTCTCCTCTTTTTCCCTCTCTCTCAGATAGTGGAACAGTAAAGCAGAAGAGAATAATGACAGTAGAAGGGCACAGAGGAAAGGTTATGCATGAGGAAAAAGGTTACCAATCACTGTACTCCAATGTACTTCCAAAAAGAATTCCATTTCAACATCGACAAATATTTATGATTCATGTCTTCAAGGGCATTTAGAAAAGAGAAAGATATCCCTCTTGGAATATACTCAGGAATAAAGGATTAAAAAAAAAAAAGAGTAATGCATGTACCCTGGGATGACTTCAGAAAGTGAACATATTGCAAAGAAAATGAACATTTTTTCAGGCTGCAGGATCCTCCTTATACATTTCCAAGGTTTCATTAGTAGGTAGTGTTTATACAGAGCTTTAAGGTTTACAAAGAGTTTTATACATGTTATCTCATTTGCTCTTCACAATTATGTAAGGTAGATGCTAGTGTTATCCCCATTTTATGGATGAGAAAACTGAGACGGAAAAGCATTAAGGAGATTGCACAAGGTCATATAACTAGAAAATGTCCAATGTAGAATTTGAACTTTGCTCTGTTCAGTTCCAAGCCCAGCACTCTACCTACTGTGCCAGTAGACTCATATTAATCATATGAAACTCCCTTGTGGAGTCCACCATTTCCCGTAATTATTCCTGTATTTTCTGAGATAACCCTGATGGGTAGTTAGAGAGCAAAGGACCACTGTTTTCTCTTTCTTTTTCTTCCTTTTCTCAGTTTTTCATGACTGTGACAAAAGAACAAGATCCAGGATCTTTCAGGAGCCTAGCAATTCCAAATATTCCTTTACAGACACAGCTGACAAAATCCAGAAATATCCTGTGTAAAAGAAACTCATTAATTTTAAAAGGGTGTTTGATTCCCAAAGGGGAGACATGCTTCAATTGGAGGGTTGTGATGTCACAGTAGAACTTCATTAGTGTTCCAATTAGAAAGGAGTAATGAAAGCAACTAATGTGAAATGTAAATAACTGCCTAATTAGCTGTATACTAAAAACTGGAGCCTCTCCAAAGTCATCAGAAATGTCCATCTATGGTAGCTAGGTTTATAGGGAGACTAAGGGAAGTTTGGTGCATTCACTGCCTTCACAATTGAGAAATCACAGAGAGTTTCCATAGTGGCAATATTTCAAAAGAGTCTTGGGATACAAGAGCATCTCTTATACCAAGACTCCCAGCATTGTGTCATCATGGCTAGGTAACTGTATAGTAATGGTTTCCAAGCTTTTTGGACTACTTAAATGAAGCAAAATATCTCATTGACCACTTACCCCCACCACTCCCATTTCTCATCTTAATTCGATACTTCAAAAGATGCCTGACTGTATGATGTAGGTGCCAAAGCTTGGAATCTTTCCTTCTCTCTCTTCAACCACTAAATCCCTTTTAAATTCTATCCATTGAAATTCAAATATTATCTCTTTCATGAAGCCTTCCAAGATACACACACATGCACACTTTTCCACTTTAACCCTACTAAAAAACGTTGCTCTTTAATTCTCTAAAGCACATTTCATATGTTTGTTTGTATTATGATTTCCAGTATATAAATTCTATCCAAATTCTTGGCATTAAGCTATAAAAAGATAGGAAATACGTCCCACCAAAGATTTCTATTTCCTTCAACGTTTAGTATAGTACTCTGTATACAGCAGGTACTTAACATATTTACTGAAATGAACTATAAATTATTTTCATATGTTGCTGTGACCAAAAAAAAAAAGAAAGAAAAATTCATCAGCTGGTGATAATTCTCTGTATGCCCAGTTAGGCTGGTCTTCAGAAAGTAGTATATCATTCCACCTATATTAAAGCCTCCTTAACTTGGCAGAACCTATTGGTATTCCATTAATATGACTAAATCGATCAAAAAGAGGGAGGAAAAAAAGTAAAATAAAACAGACCAGTCCAATTAATGGCAAGAACTATGAATATCCTAAAAATATTATGAATATCCTAAAAAATAATTAGCTCATTCAGGAAAGAGAAATGGAGAGGATCATATCACAATCAGGAATATAAAAAGTAGTCCATAGACCACTTAGGAAATTACATTGTGAATCACAGATCTACCAGGACCCTGGAGAAGCCCACTATTCAGTCTAGAGCTGTTAACTACTCTACAAAATGAACAGAATGGATATTATATATCATTCTATTTCTTATGCCATGTTTTTCTTTCAGAATTGGGCATTTTTATAGAATATGTGATGATACAGAACCATTCTGAACCTCCAGAGAAAGTCTCCGCTCAAAAAAACTGTCAGTGAAGAGGGTACTTGCCAGCAGAAAAGGTAAATTAGAAAATTCAGGCCATTTATCCAAAGGCAACCTCCTAATCTGACAAATACACCATGAGATACTTAGCATCCATCAGTTTACGGAGGTCATAACTTTCAGGAAAGTCAGTGGAGCCCAAAAGACCTACTCATAAATCTATACAAATGAGTCGACCCCTGGAGGTCCTAGGGTTTTCCAAACCATTTGAACATATTCACCCCTTGTTAATCATGTATTTATTAAATATTGACTATGGGCTGGTCACTGTGTTAGATTACAAGCACAAAAGCCATAAAAGAGTCCCTGCCTTCAAGGAGCTTATATTCCATTGGGGGAAACAATATGTACAAATATGAGTATACATAAAAATTTAGGCACTTTAGCTGGTAGGATCTGGAAAGAGCATGTGGAAGGTGACTTTTGAACTGAACACTGAAGAAAGCTCAAAATTTTAAGAGGTAAAGACAGGGAAGGATAGGGTACATTCAAATCATAGGGGGTAGGGCTGGGTATGGCTCAAGAACTTTTAACAGGTTCTCCATATTTTGCATAATTAATTCAACTTTCTTATCAAATGGAAAAGCACCTTAAAAATTATTTTTTCAAAACAGTTCAACTTTCTTTATTGATATTAAGGTTTATTTTACCGTCAAGAACTGGCTCAAAAAATAATTACTTCAGTTTTATTTCAGGTGTAGCATTGCTTGCCAAGCAAAACTAGAAATCTTCCTTTTTAAATCAATTAAATTGATTTAAAATTTCCATCATCAGAAAAGACAAAAAGATGTCTAAAGACAGAAGTGAAGTCTGTTTTCCAGAGAAAACAGGGGGTGCTGGCTTCCTTCTGAGGGCCTAATCCTAACAAAAGGGCATTGCATAAGACAAGTGATTAAGCAAAGTAAACACCACATTGATGGGGCACAGTTTTGAAAGGGACCTACTATTCCAATAAATTCAGGCAAATCTGCCAATTTGGTTTCACTAGCGAGTTCTGAGTTGCGGCATTTTCCTTGTTCAGTTGTTTATTTTCCAAAACACATGTTGCTGCATCTGGGAACTGCCTTAAAAAAATTAAAAGATTAATAAATTAAGAGAGGATAAGCATGTAAGTCAGATGCGGTCACCAGATCAGGACAGTCACATGATGAAGTTATCAACAGAAGAACCAAAATGCTGAGAGAAGTATTCTAAGCGAAAAGAAACGAGGGGGAAAGGAAGGGAAATTAAAGCATAAGATACTAGTTGTAACATAGACCCCAGTAAAAAGATGAAAGGAAGACAGCAGTTCTTGAAACATCAGCGAGCAGCCATGAAAGGAGGGATTTTTTTTTTTACACGAAGCTTAGAATCTCACAAGTAACGTATGTTCCATATTATGTGGCGGTTGCTATGGTAACAACCTTTATTTTCTGAAGCAGAGTACACAGATGTGTACAACATACTAACTTGCTGGTAGTAAATTACTGCTTTCCCAGGGGTTCAATAACTTAAAAATCCTCTTTTTGGGGGAAATCTGAGAAGTTTTGTTACTGCTAAATAAGTCTTTTCAGGGTAATTTTCCTTGTATTTTACAAATGATCATGTTCTCAAACAGACCAAGAGAATGTGATGATGAGAAAATGTAGTGGATCATAGAGCAGAAGCAGGTTCTGCGTTGTATTGATACAGATTTCACAGGAAAATCTACTGAAATGAGCAGGAAATTATTTTAATGAATTAGGCCTCACGGACAACAAAAGTGCTAGGAAAAGAAGATGCCCGCAAATAACGTTGCCCACAAAACTACTTATTGATTCTTAATATAAAATGTGCCAGACTCACAGTTTTGGAATAAGGAAAAAATTATTTTCTTGAAAAATGTTATCATAAATATAATTTCGCCAGTTAAAGCAATGAAGAATAATACTAATGCAGGAAAAAAATAGCACTTGTATGAAAGTTTACTGAATCTCAGAAAGGCCTGTCTCTAAAAGGAACAAAATAATTTTCACTCATTAAGTAACCTGGATACAAAACAGAAGCTAAATTGTCATATATTGAAATACTTTGCTCTTTAGATTTTTGTCAACTATCAGAAAATATTTCCTAAGTACAAAATACTGTTCTCAACAAGCTGAAATATGTGTCCCTTTTTGTGTTGTTTGCAGAAAGTATGTATCGTAGAGATTTCAAGGAATGAGAAGAAAATGTCCACATACCTTAACTTCATTTTCAGTAAGATTACTGCCACCCATTTTGTATCCTGAAACAAAATGATCATTTAAAATCCATAATTCATTTCCTGCATCAATATCAGATAACTCTAGTAGATTAAGGTTTACATCCTGGAAAACAATTTTTAATAATAAAAATCATACATGTAACACTTAAGAGGTAAGTCCAAATTTCTAACGCGAGAAAAATGTCTGTAGTCATAAGAAAAAGCACACAACGTATTAGGTGAAAAGTAAAAACCATTCCCAGGAACAACTCTGGGAATGGATTTTCTGAACAAACATAAAACACTTACAAATGTTAATTCTGGTCACAATGCATTTATATTCGAGTTCAAAAATACTGCATCCCCCAAGGATGGTAAAGGATGACAGAACAAAAGACAGATGAATACAGTAAAGATAAGAATTGATCAATGTGGAGTGGGAGGGTAGACTTTGTTTCTAAGCATAATTAAGTCGTTGTTAAAACTTTTGCTGTGAATTTCCGCATTCACTCGTCTCTGCATCTGCCAAAGACATAATAAAATAGGCCTTGGTTTTTATCCATTCAAATCCTTAAGCTATCAGAGAGAGTTAAGTTATAACCTAATAGACACTTCAAGGCTAGGACTAAGAACATAGTGGAAAGAAGTACCTCCGTGGTGGATGCATTTTAAAAGTATTACTTAAATTACATTTAAGTCATCAGATAATTATGAACTTTCTTCTCCTTTATATTTATATGGCATATTTATTGAATTGCACAGTATGCTTTTACAATAAAGTGCTTTCTACGTGGCTTCTTTTGTTCATCCAAAGTAAAACTGACACTTATCCTTTTATAAGCTATTCTGAGAACATTTTCTCTTCTTTGAAACTGATTGATGCACTACTTTAAATGTTCCTGCAAATATCTTTTCAATTCAAGTTTTTGCATAATGTAATAAGAAGATAAAAGAATTCTATACTTCAACAAGAGACATTACAAAGCAAGTAGAGACATTATCAAGGACATTAACACGCTCCTAATAGCAATAAAACCTTTTAACTGTCTGCTGTAGAGCATGCTCCTACCAAACCACCACATATTATGGTAATTGGCTCCAATTTCTGAATCTTACATTGTAAAGTTACAAAGAGTTAGGTAGAACTGAAAAGCACAGAATACCCAGAATACCTAGAATTACCCAGTCTGTCGGCTTCCCCATTGTCAGGGTCTGGGCTGCTGCACTGTTCTGTTTGGTGCTATCATATCTTTGCATTATGCCTCGCTTTTATTTCCACAGTCAGATATAAATACAAATTTTTTTAAATATATATGACTTCAGTTTCTAAATCCAAAACATCACTGGAAGTCAAATAACATTTTCCTCTGAATTTCCATGTAACAAATGGGTTCTCTGTGCATGCCGATGTCACATCTCATTCACTTTATGTGTTCTCTCATCATGAGAGGGTAGAATGAGGGGGAAAAATATTCCAGGAGGGTGCTTCAATTTTTCCTTACAACACAGGACTAAATTATTTGAGTAGTCTATTCCCCACCCACTCTGGCCAAAAGAAAATAACGTCTCAAACTAAAGTGGATCCCAGGTTTTATTAAAGTAAACAGCAGAAAAAGATATTACTTGGCTTTATATCTCTTGCATAGGAAGCAGGGTAGTGGAGAAATGATATGGGTCTTTCCTCAGTGATTAACCTGCCGTTTATGGTTGCATTTCCAGATGACGGACGCACCATCGTACAATAAGGTTCTTCAGAGACTGGCAATAGCAACCTGTCTGCTTTGAGAGGTGCAAATCTATCAGTATCCAGAATCATACTCTGAAAAAGCTGTCATTTCATGTCTCCAAAACAGCCTCTGATTTAATATATGAGATGTCAAGAAGGAAAGGACAATGAAAGAAATACCAAAGAGGAGAACTATTTCAATTAAGAAGCGTTTTTACAATAGTTCTTGGAAATCACATGAAACAAAGCCTGTCAGACACAATCTGTGTTTAAAAGGTTGGTTCTGTTATACTTACAAACACCATGCAGGATAGAAAAATACACATCATTAGCACTGAAAAAAATGAACTTCAAAAACTCCTCACTAGAGTCTATATTTTTCTAAAATTCCCTATTGGAGATAGGAAAGATGCAGTTTTAGTGAAAGAGGCGATGAGACTGTCCAAGTGGGGTGGGGAGAAATCACATTGATCTGAATGTAGATTCCAGACATGTAAGAAGAAATAGTTTCATGTATTTTTCTTGAATTTTAAAAAATCTTTTTGCGGCTAATAATTAATAGTCTTTTAAATGACTTCTATAGTGCCATTTCCCTATGTTATTTGGTTATCTTTTTTATGGAAAGATAACTATTACTTCTGCAATTCTCCAATCACTCCAGTAATCAAAGAGCTAAAAGGAGAATTTAGAAATGTGTATTAATTTTCAGACAACCTTCTAGTCACAACAATAGCATTAGCATAGAGATAAACGTCATAAAGCAATGAGGTAAACCTATGCCCGTGATAGCAACCAAGACCTAATTTCTGTTTTTAAAAAAATCACCACAACACATTTGCTTCCAAAGAATATTGTTTATTAATTCAAATGAAACATTCATAGTACTTCCGACCATTCCTCTGCTTCAAATTTTTCTTATCATCTTGTGGGTTTTTCATTTCTCACTAACTATTGAGAGGGCTATTGGCTAGTGAAAGAAGAAATGAACTCTTGATGCCCCATTGCTTATCAATTTCAGTGGCACACAGCTTTTCAACAGGCTATTTCTGCCTCCTTTATGAAGAATCAAGTCCTTCTGAAGGGAGATTTTTAAGGAGAAAATGCACTCCCTCATCATGGAATCAAGAACTTTTCCAAGTGAGTCTTCTCAAGGCAATAAGGACAAAGTACTCCAGAGCTTCCTCCAATCAAAGGAAAGAGAATCAGTTTACCCAGGATCTCCTTAATACACTTTAAGAATCTAAAATCACATTGTTGCCTCTAAAAATAAACATAAGAGCACCATTATTGACTCACAGTCAAACCAAGGAACATTGTCACTTATTGATAACATTAAACACCCTCCAAGCCTTTAGTAATTTCTAACAAAAAGTCTGCCACTGAACAAAAGTTTGAATCATCATATTAATATATTAGGGCAAAAAAAATTATCACAGGAGGCACTTAGAAATTAATTAAAACCCAGGATCCGTTTGTTTGTGAGGCAAGATAAATATCACACATGGGAAAAGAAGTCTGACAACCTCCACAGTTTTCAGAGCCAAAATTAGGCTCTGACAACTTGCTACGTCTCTCTTGTATGGCTCTCCTTGGGGTACGCAATACAGATATATAGAATATGAAGATTTCCGATAGAAGTATTTATTACTTCTGAAACATTCCATGGGTGGCATCAGCAAAGGATGCTCAAAGTCAGACAAAAATGTCAGATTTTCTTCCAGGTTTTTTTCCCCCTTCTATTTCTTTCCCCTTTTTCCCTGCCCCCATTTTTCTTTCTTTCCTCCCCAGTATCAATTTCTTTAGAAGTTCAACAGTGGCCCCTAGTGGACACCATCCATTCTCTTTAGCATTTAACTCAATTGTTTGAGCTACCTCTTTCCATACTGTGTATTAAAAAAGGAAATTATTGTTTGTGTGCTCGGAACCACACCAGTGCACCATTC
Organism: Bettongia penicillata ogilbyi; assembly: GCA_023548195.1. Classification (NCBI taxonomy): domain Eukaryota; kingdom Metazoa; phylum Chordata; class Mammalia; order Diprotodontia; family Potoroidae; genus Bettongia; species Bettongia penicillata. The sequence continues at coordinate 27,492,182 of JAJHZJ010000314.1, read as the reverse complement.
CTGCGTGTCAGCGTTCAGAATGTGACCTCCCAAATGTACAAACGCAGTCCTTTGTGATGATAATTGGAGCTTATTTCAGGAGCTAAAGCATGGGGGTGGGGGTGGGGGGAGGAATATATATGTAGTCAACAATAAACATCTGTCTCAAATGTCACATTCATTTTATGCATGAAGACCAATAATTAACTGCTAAGTAATATGCAGGGATACACTTGTGAATAATACTTACCCAGAGCATGACTTCCCAAACACAAGGTGGAGATCATTATTCTATCGGAGGCCTATTGTGAATGCTGAAGCATTGGAACTTAGCAAAGTGGAAAAGCCCCAACACAATTCTGTGCAAGAAGGGAGGTCACTGGGTCTCAGCCAGACCCTACCCCACTGCTGCTTTCAAACCCCAACCCCGTCCTGCAGGAGGAGAACATCACTGAAGGCTTTTCAGGCCTGATGTTTTGTTCCTCCGTAGTTTCTAGCCACAGATAGTCATTCTGGTTAGAGGAGGGAATTTTTTCTTCTGGTAATGGGCAAGGCAGAACAAGAAGTAATAGACTGAAGAACTCGATTTTCCTGACTGGAATACCACATTATACCAGAGGAGTGAGAAAAGGGGTGTGTGTTAATTGCCGGGGAGTTGGCCACTTGAAAAGCCCCATAAATTAGACTCATTTTAGGGGAAAAGGAACTGCTGGGTACCTAACCAAAGATTACTTACTCAGCTTTCCGAAAGTACACTCTCACTGTGTTTACGAGCTTTTCTTTTTAGATTTGTCATTTTTTAAAAAGGAAAGGTATATCTCAAAATGGTTTCTTTATTCAAAGTAGTTCCTCTAATGACATGGTATTTTTTTTTAATTAATATACTCAACACTTGAGTGATGGCCTATAGAAAACTGCAGTTAAACTTGTAAATATGAAATTAAGGGGATGAAAGGCTGAAGTGGAATAATGTATGTAAAGTGCTTTGAAACCTTAAATTAATATATAAATGTCAGTTATCAGACAGTAGTTCTTAAAGTGCAGTCTTCAATCATCTTCCAGATGGCCCATGACTTGGTTTCTAGTAGCACTATTGTTTGCATTCCAGAGAGCCTCGAAGAATCCCTGGCCTCCTTCAAGATTCAGTCCAAGAATCACCTTCCACAAGAGGCCTTTCCAAGTCTCCCCAACCGTTGATGCCTTCCCTTCAGAGATTAGCTCCTTTATTTATTAGCTCCTATCTCTTTGAATATGACTTAACTGAGTCACTTTTTTTTTTAACTTTCAGGAGAAAGAGACAGACAGTCAGAGACAGAGAGAGACAGAAACAGAGAGACAGAGACAGAAAGAGACAGAGAAACAGAAGCAGAAAGTGTCAGAAAGTGAAAAAAATGAAAAGGTTGTCAAGAGAGTCAGAGGTTGGTATGAGTTTGAAATAATCAAAAGAACAAAATCTAATTTAAAATGGTCATAGAGTCATTGTTAAAATTGTCCTCTTCATTACAACATAAACTATTCAAGTACAAGGACTGTTTCATGCTTGTCTTTACAGCCCCAATACCTAGCAAAGTGTCTGGAACATAGAATGTGCTTTAATAAATGCTTGCTTACTGATGAACAAGGTAGTGATGTCTATATTTCAGTTTCCAGTATGAATTAATAACCTATATATGTGTGTATGTGTGTGTGCATATGTGTGCATGTGTGTATGTATATGTACATATATGTATATATGATATCTCTCCTCTTTTTTTTAATTATAGTTTTGTTCCCAGTACTTCTGGGTAGGTTTGTTTGTGTTTTGTTTTTTCAGTGTAACAAGATGAGATGGGTGCTTCTCACAAGGTCTTGTGCTTTACCCAAGTGGTACAACTGGAAAAAAAATGAGAAGTACTTCCAAAAAATTAGCCACCAAAGTCACTGTCCATATTTGTTGATCATTTGATATTCAAATTCCCCCCTCAGACACTTCCTACCTATGTGACCCTCAACAAATCATTCAACTTCTCTCAAACTCAGTTTCCTCATCTGTGAAATATGGCTACTAAAAATATCTCCTTTACAGGGTAGTTGTGAAGACCAAATATTGTTTGTAAAGGTAATGAGGTGTGTAAAGTGCTCTGAAAATTTCAAAACACTCCATAAATGCCAGTCATTAATATTATTTTAGCACCACCACATGTAGCAAACAATTAAAGTTTCTCTTCATTCACAAAAGAGTTCATTGTTTCTCCAGATGAAGAAAAACCACACTTAGGTTATTAAAATTCTTCTGTTTAAATTGGCTTTTATTTATTAAAATTGGCTCACTTAGAGTTTTTCCTATAATAATGAGTTGAGAGTACCCCCTCAAAACAGAACAGAAAAAGGAAGGGAGATTAAATCTGAATATTCAGAGAAGGACTTTCCAAGGAATCACAGAGCCTAAAGGTAAGAAGGGACCTCAGTGGCAACTTAGCCCAAACAGTACCTTTACAAAAATCATACTGTGACCTATCTGACAAACAGCCACTTATTCAGTCATAGCCTGACGATGTAAGAGGTGAGGCAGCCTCTTGAGGCAAATTATTGGATTTTTGAAAGCCTTTATGGTGGTTTTCCTTAAATCAAGCCTATGTTATTTCTTTCCAGTTTATGCCCATTTCTTCTTGTTGAGTCCTCTTGTCAGTCTCATCCCTAGACCAGGTGATAGCACTTCGAATACTTAAAGACAACGGCCACACCCTTCTAAAGTTCTATTCTCCAAGATTCCTGGGATAGTCAAACAAGCATTTAGGAAGCCTTTCCTTTGTGCCTGGCACTGTGCTAAGTGCTGGGAATTCACAGAAAGGCAAAAATAGTCCTTTTCTTCAAGGAGGTCACAGTCTAGCAACAAGCAGGACCAGTCTCCCACAGTAGCTGTATCATTTTAAATGAGTCTTGAAGGAAACTGGGGAAACAGAGGCAGCAGAGGTGATGAGAGAAAGGACTCCAAGAACAGGGATCAGATGATACTTCTATATTCCCTACTTAACTAAATCACACTCATCACTGCAGCATTTCCCAATATGTACTTCTTTTTTTATGCTCTTTTTACTTTTCCCTGTGCCCCTCCCTCTCAGCAGAAGACTTTGCTTCTTACTTTACTAAGAAAAGAAAAGCAATCTGCCATAACTTCCATCTTTTCGAGTGTTTCATGCTTCAAAACTCTCCTTCTTTCAAAACCCTGCTGCTTTGCATCAGTCTCCAAGAAAGTGAGGGCCTATTTCCTTACCAGGACCACACCCTCTATTTACGCCCTTCCTGCTAGTCCCTTGATGAAGGGATGATCTTCTGGAAATTTAGGTCAATCAGTCTTTAGATATTGAATCTTTCCCCACTGCCTACCAATATGATCATCTTTACCCTTCCTTAAAAAACCTTTACTTGATCTACCATTCTACCCCTCCATTACCGTGTATCTCTCCTCTCTTTCATAGCCAAATTCCTAGAAAAATCAGCTACACATGTTGCCCCAATTTTCTTATCTTCTACTTACTTCTCAGCCTCATGTCCTAGCCCGACACAGGGGGAAATGTATTGGTACCTGGCATTGTGCTAAGTTCTGGGGATGCAAAGAAAGGCAAAAATAGTCTTTTTCTTCAAGAAGTCACAGTCTAGCAATAGGTAGGACTGGCCTACTGAAGCTATATCATTTAAAATGAGTCTTGAAAGAAATTGGGGAAACAGAGACAGCAGCAGTGATAAGGAAAAGGATTTGGAGGGTTCAAAGCCAGATTGCATTGTTCAACTGAAACTAGTGTCCTCCAAGCTACCAATGATCTAATTGGTAAATCTGATGACCTTGTCTCATTCCCCCTTGACCTCTGCAAATTTCTATACTGTTGACTATAGTCTCTCCTGAAAATTCTGTCCTTTTTTAGCTTCAATGACATTGCTTTCTTCTAGTTCTCTCCAAAGCGTCTAACGTCTCCTTGTCCTTTTTTTTCCTAGATCATGGAAATTCCCCAAGACATTGTTTTGAGCTGAGCCATCTTCTTCTCTCTATATAAAATCTCTCTTTTGGTCATATCATTACATTTCATGTGTTTATGTTTTCATAAGTGGTATACATATTTGTGTGTATGTATGTGTATACACATACACATGTGTATACACATACATACACACACACAAACACACAAAAAAAATCTTAATCTGCATCCTGAATTCTATTTTTTCCTTACTAGCTAGATAGTGGAGTCACATTCAATTCAAAAATTTGACAACTCAATATACAATGTATTATCTTCCCCCACACACCTCAAAACCACCATTTTTGTTGAGAATACTACTATTTTGAATTTATTACCCAGATTTCCAACCTCAGTGCCATTCTTGACGCTTTTTTTTCCTTTTCTTGCCATACCCAATGAGCTGCCAAGTCTTGTCATTTTATCTTTACAATATCTTTACAATATGCCTTCTCTGTCTCCTCTCTACTCTCTACTCACACCCCACTACTCTAGTTCAGGTACCTACTACCTCTTGTAGTTAAATATGTATATGAAATGACTTAATAAAAGCAGAGAATGGAAACACAGTTCATTAGTACAGTGTGAAAATCATGACAAAGGTAGATAAAAACTTCTTCAGTCTGTTAAGGATGCTGCCGTCTTGCTGGTCCTCCAGTTTTTAAACCTCAAATTCATCCTTGGCTCGCCCTTTCCCTCACGATCTCCCCATTCTCCTATCAGTTGACAAGTCTTGTCAGTTTATAACCAGCAACACCTGTCATTCCAATCCCCTTCTCTCCCACTCACATGTATAACCACTGCCCTCATTCAGGTCTTCATTGTCTCTCTTCTGTAATACTGTAATGGCCTTGGAAGTGGGGCTCCCTACCTACAGTCTCTGAGCTCTCCCCTACAGCTGCCAAAGGTCCCTTTCTGAAACTCCCATACTCTAAATTCTAAAGTAGCTCTGATGAGGGCTAGAAAGGGGGAGTGAGACCCCACAAAGACTGTGGTACCAGGGGCAGGTCATCTGGAGAAGAATACACAAACTTCAGCATTGTTGAAGTCAAAGTAAAGATTTATTATGCTTTTCAGTGGGCAAGAGTTCTTGCAACCTTAAACGGGTACAGGGAAAGTTTACATAGTATATTCTATAGTATCACTTGTGCCAAATATGCTAACTAGGTGTTTTGGAGTGGGTTTAGGGAGTGGTTAAGGAGTGATCAATTCTTAAAGGAACATGTACTTTTGGTATCTACTGTGCAGGTATTTTACCCAAAATTCATCAGGAAATAACCCAAGGTGGAGGCTACCTGGAGGTGTGGTTTTAGGCCTAAAACGTCACTAAGTCAACAAATGGTCAGGGCTGTCCAGGAAAAACCAGGTTTCTCTCGTCAATGTCCTGTTAGATAAGATTAATGTGAGGGAGTATAGGTATGTCTAAGTCTAGGATACGTAAGATTGGTCAGGGAGTAGTAAATGTCGTTATGACCCAGTACACAGTCCATTAAGCCAGTATGCAGCCTAAGCCTAATGAGTTCTATAGGTGCAACTGGCTAGTATAGCAGGAAGGGAGATAACGGTTATTGCTAGGGTAGCCTGTGTCCTTGTGGGAGAAACAGCCTGAGATAGTATTTTGAGGCTAGAGAGAAATGTGATTTTTAAAGAGAAATGTGACTTTAGAATTGGGGCCCAAGTATATGCACCTAAGCACCCACCAGTTTCACCTGGTTTGGGGATCAAATATAAACCTCCCCACTGGCAACAGACTACTGAAATTAGAGTCACAGGCTCTGAACTCACATCCCAGCTCATCCACTTGTCACTTGTATGACCCTGGGTAAATAACTTTAATCAGTCATTATTAAGCACCTACTATGTGCCTGTACTAAAGGTAGGCATACCAAAAAAAAAAAAAAAAAGACAGTCCCTGGCCTCAAAGAGGCAATTGGCTGGTCCAGTGGAGAGAACACTGGATCTAGAGACAGAGAGATCTGATGTCAAATCCCACCTCATACCCTTATAAGCTGTGTGACCTTGGGCAAGTCACTTAACCCTATTTGTCTTACTTTCCTTAACTGTAAAATGAGCTGGAGAAGGATATAGCAAACCACTCCAGTATTTTTGCTAAGAAAACCTCAAATGGGATCGTGAAGAATCAGACACAGCTGAAACACTCAACAACAAAAGCCCTCAAAGAGTTTACAATATAATGGATTGTAATCTAATTAAATATAATTTAATCTCTCTAGGCCTCAATTTCCCAGTCTATAAAATGAGGGAGTTGGGACTACTTGACCTCTCAGGATCCATATAACTCTTGATCTAAAATCTTATGATGATGTTCAGTCATTTCAGTTGTGTTAGATTCTTCATGACCCCGTTTGGGATTTTCTCAGAAAAGATATTGGAGCAGTTTGCCATTTCCTTCTCCAGCACCTTGCACATAGTAGATACTGTACTTTTAATAAATATCATCAAGTTCAATTGAGTTTTCACCTCCATTCTCATCTTTTTTTGTAGTTCTTTCACAATGCTAACAAATTCATCTTCTTTAAGCACAGATCTAGTGTCACTCTTTTGCTCAAAACCTTATTGCATACTAAATAAAAGTTTAAACTTCTTATCCTGGCATTCAAGGCTCTCCACACTTTGATGTTATCCCACCTTTCTACTCTTACATCAGACTACTTCATTCCACATACTCTACATTCCTTCCAAATATGACTCTTCATTCCACCTTCCCCACCCTGACCACAATCTGAAATTTTCCACCTTCATACCTGAGCTCTATGCCTAGAATTTCCTTTCTATTCTATCTCTAATATGCTGAAATAGTGTCTGTACTTTAAAAGGCTACCTCAAACATCCTCTCCCAAATAGCATTTTGATTGCATTTCTCAGGTACTATGCATTATTTTGTATTATAATTATGTGTCTCTATGTCCTATATTACAGAGAGATAGTATGTTTCCTTCTCATCTAAGTGTTTTATATCTCTCTCCCTTCATGCCCAGCACAAGACACAATAAGGATCTAACAAATATTTGCAGATTGAATAATTGAAGTGAACCAGTATTCCATGGGTAGGACACATACCTTCCTGACACACACTGCCACCCCTAAAAAGGAAAACAAGGTACTATCAAGGGTGCATCAGTAAGTAACAGTGTTCTCCTGACATCAGAACCTGGACTTTACAAGAACTATACAATGAAGAAGCTGACATAAGAATTACTTGGAGAAGAATATTTTTCTGACATAATGTAATTTTTTGGCTCCTTAAGTTTTTCTTTGAATGGAAGTATTTTTCAATGTAATCCAAATCCATATATTTAGGAAAAGCTCAGGTACCCCAACCTGGTAATTTCCACAATTCTTTAAGAAGGTCTTAAACTATCTTAGACTGTCTTTAAGAAAGAGGGAGAATACTATTTTTTCCTAAACTATAAGTATTTGTCATAATTGGGAAAAGCTCCTAATTTCATGTGTTTGGATATGAGAACAATGAATTACAAGACTGTTAGGAAAAGAAATAGATAATGTAGCTCCAAGGGAAACCAGTCAGAATCCTTCAGAATTTTCACCAGGAATAGCAACCCACATTTTGACCTCAAGTCTTCTAGTTTGTGTGGCAATTTTTAGCAGCTTTGTAGAAAAGCTTAATTTAAACAAGAGAACTGTTTGTTTGGGTTCTACAATCTACTGGCAGTTATCTCCATTTCCTAGGATTAAAGGAAGAAAATGTCTACTCCCAGAATTGAACCCCACATAGTGTAAAATCCATTTACCCTGTGGATAAACCAGTGTATACCCTGGGGAGTAAGAGAACAGAGTGAAAGTCACTTTTTAAAATGGTGACAACTTGGAAAAGCTAAGCTGGTTTATTATTGATTTCTGCCTGGAGTTTAGGCCCTTAGGTCACATAGGTACCTCCCTGTGGTATTACTGGGAAGATAATCCATTTGGGCAAGATAACCAAGTATAGTTAACAGTAAATCACTCCAATTTCTTTTTCAAAGGTGAATTTCTTTGAGATTATAATTGCTTTTTCAAATATTTTGCCACTAGTGTTAAAACCATAGTTATTTTAAGTGTAATGACCACCAGAACTAAATTTTCCATCCATCTCGTAGTTTGATTCTCTTTTAACAGAAGAACTTCTATCTGTTGGAAATTATGCATTATGACAAACCAGTGAAATAGATATAGTGCAAATTTAACAAGCAAACTGATACATAAATACACTGCTTGAATGCTTTATGGGGAGGGGGCGTTGGGAGGGTTATACAAATAATAACATCTACCATTTCTGTAATGTAAGCTTTGAAAGTGCTTTATATGTAGTATTGACTCACAATGATCCTATGGTATAGATGCTGTTGTTGTCCCCATTTTACAGATGAGGAAACTGAGGAAAAAAAGAGAAGGCTTTTTTTTTGGCTTCTCTTTTATCTACAAAGGAAAATAACCTTTGCACTAAATGACAGAAAAATAAAGGTAGATGATAACTAAGATAAAGAAAGATGTAACAATAGAGCTCCTAGTTGGTTTTGATAAATTCAAGTCACCTGGCCCAGAAGAGCTATATACTCATGTAATAAAAATGAAGGAAATTGGGTTGCTGAGCCTCTATTTTTAATAATAAAAATGCTAGTAATAATAACATTTATATAGTAGTTAACAATAATGTAAGTGTTTATATAGCACTTTAAGGTTTGCAATGCATGTTACAAATATTGCATTTTATATTAATAACCCCAGGGGGCATTTGTTCTCATTATCCTCATTTTACAGATAAGGAAACTGAGGAAGAAAGCAGTTAAGTGACTTGCCCACAGTCAACATAGCCAGAAAGTATCTGAGGCAGAATTTCAACTCTGGTCTTCCTGACTACAAGTCCAATGCCCTATTATTAACTAACTGTCCCTGCCTCATGCCAGGGGCTATGAATCCTAATAAATGTGTCATATTATTTTTGCAGAAAAAAATGGAGAAATGTAGACATGCTGATAATGCAATCAGGGGTCTTTAAAACTGTTGCATGTCCAGACTCAAAAAGTAGTCATTAATGGTTCAGTCAACTTGACAGAAGGTCTCCTGTGGAGTAACTCCATAATTTGTACTTGGTTCCATATTGATTCACATTTTCATAAATGACTTGGATAAAAGCATAGGTGGTGTGCTTATCAAGTTCATAGATGACACCAAGGTGGCAGTGGCGGGGGGGGGCGGTGAAGGAAGGATAGGTAACACACTAGAAGGAAGAGTTAGGGCTCAAAAAGATGGGGCTGAATCTAATAAAATGAAAATCAGTAGGGATTAATGCTGTCCTACACTAAAATTTAAAAACAAAAACTTTAAAAAAATACCTTTACAAGTGTAGGATGAAGGAGGCACATTTTAGAAATTTCTCTAAAAAACGATCTTGGGATTTTAGTGGATTGCAAATTCAACATGAGTCAGTAGGGTGCTAATGTCCAAAAAGTCACATGATCTTGAGCTATTTTACTCTATAAATCCCAGGAATAAGGGAATGATAATTCTGCCTATATCAGTTCACATCCAGAGCACTATGTCCAGTTCTGGTTGACAAGGTTTATGAAAGAAAGTGGATAATTTCATAAATATCTTGAGAAAAGCAAGTATTTGAAGGTCTTTCACACTGAAGAGGACCTTAGTTTGCTCTAACTGGCACCAGAGTATAAAAAAGAGAGTGACAAAGAGTCTAACTGAGGTTTGATATCAGGAAAAACTTCTCAACAGTCAGAGATATCCAAAGTATAACGCACTGTCTTGGGAAGTAGTGACTTCATTCGCACTAGAAATCTTTAAAAGAAGCTAGATGCCGTTTTGTCAGGTATGGTTATGTTGAGGGTTCCTTTTGTGTACGGATTAATCTAAATGGCTATTGCAGTGTCTTCCAATTTCTCTCCAAAGTTTGGTGATCTGGTGATTCTAAGACAGGTTAAATAATTTACCCAGGGTCATAGAGCTAAGAGTCTGAAGCAGAATTTGTAGCCAGGACATCCTGACTCCAGGTCCACCAAGCTGTCCAACAACGCACACTGCCTGAACTGGGAAGGAGTTAGGAGGTCTGGATTCTAATCAGATATTCTGGTGCCCAAATGTGTGATTTTTTGATGAGTTACTTAATCTCTCTGGTTCGTCTATGGAGAAGCCTTTCCCATCTCTGTGCCTCAGTGTCACCATCTCACCATCTCTAAAATGATAAAGTGAGATTAGATAGCCAGTAGGTCCCTACCAGCTTGGACATTCTGTGATTCTGAGTCTAAAGCTTTTCCTTGGCCAGAAAAGCAAAAGGCAAAATTTTTCAGTCTCTTACCATTCTTCTATAAATTTACATCACTTCACTAAATTTGATAGCTAAATAGACTTCTGACAGTGTTGCTGAGAAGAGTGTGTCAGATTTGGAAATGTTATTGTCTAGGCTTACCTTTGATGGTGAGATTTTTAGAAGCCTGTTTCCCTACTAAACAAACGTATTATGGAATGATGGATAAGGGAGATTCAAAGGATTACAATGAAGGATCAAAAAGTTCACATGTAATATCTATTACATTGACAGCTGACTTTATTGAAGTTTCACAATATTAACTGCCTATCTGCAGACCAACTTAGCTGTAAAGCGATTATCAGTTTATCACGTCAAAACAGAGATTGCTTCAAGTACAGTATCTGTGGCATAATCATGTACCTAAAATCCTATCAAACTGGAAATATCCCACTGGAATTATTCTTCTAAGACCAAGAAAGAAAAATAGTGCTTTAGAGCTTTTTAACATGATTATCTTACCCTTGAATTTTGTTGGGGCAGGAGGGGGAATAAAATACTTTCTCTAGAACCTTGGTAAATAGGACTAGCCCAGCAGTTAAGAAGCTTTTAGGATGAGTGATAACTTGTGAAAGCTAAACTGGAGGTTAACCCATACTTTCCTACAGCTGGAGGTTAACCCATACTTTCCTAGAGCTGGAGGTTAAACCATACTTTCCTTTAAAGGTTGGGTGAAATTCCCAACAACAAAATCCCCAACACATTCACCCAAGTCTTGTCTTGAGAACTTCTAGTAAGAAAGAATCTACAAAGATGACCCACTACTCTTTGAGCCAGCCAGAGAAAATGAGAAATGTTGATGAATTTTAGAACTGCACCAATGGATTCATATGCTGTTTGAGCTGGAAGGAAGCTTAGAGATTAATTAGTTCAACAGCCTAAACCAGAGAGATTAAGTAACTCATCAAAAATCACACATCTAGTTAGGTTTAGACCTGTGATTCCAAGCTGTTTTCATAATTCCGATTCCCAATGGCATCATAAAGGGAACACACCAATTCCAAGAAACCTCTTCCTATAGGAAGTCTTGCCTCTAGAAACTGCATCCAATCTAACATTGCAGGTGTCAACTGAACTTGTGGGAAAGGAGCTACATGCCTGGCACATATTGGGCACTGAATAAATACTTTTTAAATGATTGATTGATTGATCTAGATACTGAAGTATCAGCATTCCCTTTTGATTCCCTGTACATTGATTTTAAAATGTCCCACCAATCCCACATTGACATCCTCTGATTCCATCATCCCTCAACAATCTGACCTTCTTTCATATCTTAATTGTTATCAATCATATTATCAACTAACTCATTAAATATAGATGTGGAAGGGCTTCATGTCCTTGTCCCTTGAGGACAGGACCTATGTCATACCTTTCTGAACTCACCACTGTACATTGCACAGTACCTCTACCCAACAAGAGTTCAAAAAATATTAGTTTATTCAATTTCATTCCCATATGATTTACTCTTCTTCCTGTTTTTCATCTGGGAAAACCAAGGTATTGATAGATACCATAACATCTTGATCAGAGTTGCACAAGAAATCGGATGTTTGAGGAATTAAATCTTTATGAGTCCCAAGGCAATACTACCATCACCAAATACATATACATATATACATACATATGTGTAAATATATATTTCTATATTATCTATACACACACATATGAAACAAATTCTTTAATTCTCCATTAATAATATGTGTATGTATATATGATACATATATATGGTAATGAGAGTATGTATACATATGTGGTGTTCAGCCATTTCAGTCATTTTTGACTCTACATGACCCCATTTGAGGTTTTCTTGGCAAAGATACTAAAGTGGTATGTGTATTTATATATAAATAGAGAAATTATAAATATACATGTATACATGTGCACACACAGACACACACACACACACACACAAAATTTCCTTTGGGAGCTTCTGTATGCTCTAGCTCTGCTTTCAAAAATCCTCAACTCCAAATTTGAAGAAAAGTCTATCCAACACACTTTTCCTTAGGTTGTTTTCCCTCCACCTATGCTAATTTAACATCTTGAACTCTTTCTTACCTCTCTATAACTGCATTTGCCCTAAAAGAATTACAGTTCCCTTTGTTCTATTAAAGCAGTACTTTAAAAAAAAAAGGCAGCCCTAATAGTCTACTCACCTACTGATCTGAGCTACTGGATGGAATAAAAGTTGAATGTCAGTAACTATAAACAGTCATAACACTTTGTGAAAATCCTCCATAAAAGCAACTAACTTTATAAAATGTGGGAACTGGACTCTGTATCACTATACCACTGATTTTTCTTTTTTTTCTTTTGTTTTTTTTTTATTTCTAATCCATCCAATTGGTGGAAAAAGGGGAGGTTTTTGGAGGTTGGAGGAGGGAGGGTTATCTATTTATTTGCTTTTGTCTCTTAAAGCTATAAATGTTCTTGAACAAAGATTTTTTTCCAGCACTACTCAGCCTTGCTATGATTGCATCACACTGGTACCAGTGGATGTCAGGTCCATGTTGGGGGCAGTGTCTGAAAATAGAACACTAAAGGATAGGCTGAATATTGACTTGCCAGAGGGGCAAACTATAGCAGGGAATGCAATCTTTCTAGGAGGACACTATTGTAGAATGAAGCTCTAGCTGGTTTTCCTCATTCAATACTGTCTTGTATTTAGTGGCTCTGTGACCTATTCTGCAATAAGAAATAGAGATTGCCCTGGTACCAGCACTGTGCAGCCCCCCCTCCCAAAAAAGATAGAGGGGTTTTTTCACATTATTTTTTCACACTATCCTCCCATGGCTTTTCTTAGAGAGTTTATCAGCATTAATAACTCCAAGCACTGCTGCAGCCTTTTAGGGTATTAGACCAAACCTGAAAATTAATGCAATAGCTCATCACAATTCATTAATCAAGCTCAGGCTGGATTTAACAGTAGATTATTAAAGACACAAAATTATACCCACAAAAAAGGGGGGGAACCTAGCTCCCAGAGGGTCAGATGTAATGCAAATGGTTTTGCATAAAATCATAAACTTGCTATTAAATTAAAAACAGGAAAAGAATTACATCCACTGCTTATCTTCAGGTTTTTTTTTTCTAAAAAGGAATGTTACACTAATTTATTTCTTCACTACTCCTGGTTACAGGAGTAAAAGACCAAAGGTTAAATGAGATAGGTCTTCTAATGTTTAGTTAAGCAACTTATACTAACATATCTTGACTGAGGTGAAGAAATTAATGAAATTGCTACTATAACTCACTATTCATGGAAAACCAATGATGCTTTTAGCTACCAGCTCACACCTTTTTTGCTTGTTTGTTTTGGGGTTTTAAGCATAATACTTAGACACTTATACCCATCATAGGGTCTTAGAGTCACTATCGCTCACAGCACTCACCAAAGTAGAACTCTGAATTCTTTCCCAATAAATTTCCTAATCTTCCACCTCTACAGTGAGTGTTTGCTTATGATAAAGAAAAAAAAGTTTAATCCTCCTGTGAGGTGGGGGTTGAAGGAAGTAAATGTTGTTTCTAATTTTTCTTCCTATTCAGAGAATTTAGGCAGTCACCAGGGACCCCAAAGACTCATAAATTTTTGGAAAGCTCCAAATAATGGCCAGTCTTGTTGACAGCACCAGTGCTTTCAAAAGGAAATTAACAGTTTAAGAGAAAAAGATAGATGGAAACCATAGCAAAGCAGAGAAAAATAAAAGAGAGAAATATTAAAGACCAGTCTTTTGGGCATTGCTGTTGTTGTGGTTGTTGAATATTCCTGAATGGTGGTGATAATATTTTGCTGTGCTTTTACAAAAAATACAAGCAGATCTATCACTATAAAAATGGATTTTTTTTTTTTTGCTTTTCCAGCTTCTACACAACACTCTAATTTCTGTCTCTATATGCTGTTTTTACTTTGCTTAAGTCAGTACTGTCTGTTTCAGATTATAGGTGTTTAATAATTTATCTCTGATGAACCTGAGAGAAATAAGGACATTGTGAAGACTTCTCATAATAAAAGATGGGGAATATTGTATTTTCTAAATAAAATTTCTTTCTATAAGGCCTCTCTCTCTGGATCCCTGATTTCCAGGAATCCAGGGCTTCTGGGCAGTTAGGGCCCCTTTCCTCCCTTCTCTCTGTGATAGTGCTATGGACTGTAGCTGGAACTTGGAAGTTAATCAGATTTTTTTTGTTTCCAGCCAAGTTCCCTCTTCTCTCCTCCCGGCTTTTTTACTTTAGTTATAGAATATCCACATTAGCAGTTAGTTAGGTATTAGATAAGGAAGTGTGTTGGGATAGGTGAATACTACCCGGGGTTTGTCTAGTTTTTCCACACTTAGATTGTAAGCCTGCTTCCCAGCCAATGGAGAGGTGGGATAGTGGAGGAGGTGTGGAATTCTCTGCATTAGGATATATGATGGTGTTTTATCCTCTGTAAGCTGCCTCCTTCCATTAGCCCTGTCCTGGGAGAGGGAATGCCCCTTTCTCACAAGAATTGAATAAAACATTTTCTGTTATTACCTCAAAAAGCCTCTTAATTTATTTAAAATTTTGGGTAAGGGTCTTGTAACCCACACAAGCTCCTATGATATTTGATATACCATGTAGTACCCAAAGAATCAGAAAAGTTCTCTCAAATGGATCTGTGATCTCATCAATTCAGGAGTTCCTTCCAATGACACAGATAGCAACTCACCCATGCCTGCCCTTCCCGTGTGATTTCTATGCATATCATCCCAACATTTTGCCACAGAGGGGCTGCCCAGTGTTCTGGAGGCTTCTCTCATTTTCTAAACCACACGATATAAAACAAATTTTAATGAGTGGTTATGAGTACAAGACTAGAAGCAGATTATATTAAAGTATACAAGCCAAACTAGATAAGTCAGAAAGATATATCAACAGAAGGTAGCCCACCAGGCAATGAATGTTTTGGCCATGCTGATCCACGAAACAGATAAAAATACAAAACAAACTTCAGTCTTTCACCACACCCTCCAACTCCATAATGAGAACAGCCATGACAGAAAATAAGGCAGAAGGTAGTGTGATAAGTAAAATGCAACAAAGGTAAACTGAGGCACGTTTTCTCCAGGCATATAGCTATTAATAAAGAGGGTCAGTGTGACCCCTTCAGTCAGGTCAGCAACCCTGAAGGGATGGAAAGGGGTGGATGGAAAGGACCCTCTTTATTGAGATGCAGGAAAGAAGGACTTCTGAGGTCGTCAAGGAACACCACAATTGGCTACAGCTGGGAAAAGTAGGCTAGCCTTCAAGTGTAGATGATCATGCCCCCCCTCTAATAATTAAGGAGTGTTAATTGTTTTATGGGACCCAAATGCCTCATGTAATCTTGACTAGAAAATTGGAACCACCTAAATCAGGACCACCTGGTTAGTTATCCCTTTGGGGGAAATCAAAGCACCCCTAATTTCACAAGGAGAGACAAGGGCAAAAGAATTATCTTTTGGGAAAAGGCTCAGCCTAAATTGGGTTTTGCTTGGGGGGAGGGCGGGAACAGAGGTCCCAAGTTATACTGCTTGAGGTGGGAGAGGAGCACAGATAAAATGCAGATGTCTCAGGGGGGGTACTTGTATGAGTCATAGCAGTGTTCCATTTCAATCATGCCCTTAAGCCAGTTCTAACTAGGGCAGACCACATTTTCAGCTTAACTGAGAAATGGAGCTTGATAAAATAGGGGAAAGGGTCAATTAAAGAATAGAATCAATTATTAAATGATAGAGCATAATTTTAATTTCCTCAGTACCAACAATCACAAAGCACTTAGAGAATCTATGAACATTAATTTAATTATTGATGAAGATAGTGGACTGGTTGCAAACAGTCTAGCAAGCTCCGATCCACAAAGTTCTCCAGATAGATCTAGAAAATGCATCATATCAAATTCTAGTGAGGAAATCAAAAAAAAAAAGGTTACAGTGAGTCATTTGTCCATCCCAGCTTAATCTAGGGAGATAAGGTGGTGAGGTTTTCAGACAATGGGAAGTGGTTGAGCCAAGAGCACATCTAGGGTTGTACACAAGAGAAAGAGGAGGTCCCAGAACCTCTGTAGAGGCACCATGACACTAATTCTGGGGCACTGAAGTGAGGGTGAGTGCTAACTGAAAGTTTGCTTACCCACTACTCAGTTCCAGTTGACAGACTCAGGGCAGGCTAAGAAGGGAAATTGTATGGGGAAGGGAACAGGAAGTCTTGGAACATTATGCCAAGAAGAAAGTTCAGAAGCCAGCAGTAGGAGCAGCAATAGTGGGTCAGATTCCAGTCACAGAGCAGATTAATGCACCTATCCCAGCTTGCAGAGGAGTCCCAGACTAAAGGGGACCCTACAAATTCTGCCACTCTAAAATAACAGCTTTGTATCTGGTTGAAAGGGGCTGAGTCTAGCAGCAGTCTACTCTTGCTCATCCCCAAACCCAGGTCAGTAACTTGCAGAGTTCAGACCAGGAGGCAGCAATCATACTTGCCCTGGGTCTGACCACATTGGGAGCACTGAAAGCTTTCAGGTCCCCAGCCTGTCCCTGAGATCCTGGAATAACAAAACACTCAATATCCCAAGAAAGCGACAATAGGACCCGCCTATATCTTTCCTCCAGAAATGAAACAGAACCTAGACCTAACATCAAGTCCAAAGTCTGACACTAGAAGAAAGGTCAAGCAAAAAAAAAAAAGAGACCATCATAATGAGCTATTATGGTGGCAGGGAAGCTCAAGAAATACACACAGAAGAAGAGGATAACTACAAAACAACCGTGAGCAAAGCCTCAGAGAAAAACATAGCTTGAGAATAACTAGAATTCCTGGAAGAACTAGAGCAAGAGTTTAAAAAAAAAAGTTTTAGAATGGGGGTGTGGGGGCGCGGTTAATGGAATGGGAGCCTTTGAGGAAAGAAATTGAAAAAAAAATGAGAACTATTGAAGAAAAATTAGAAAGGGAATTAACAGTTGGATATGAAACGTATAAAACCTTTCCCAAGCAATAAACTCCTTGAAAATGAGAAAAGACCAAATAGAGGCAATAATTCCACAAAGTCATAAAAAATACTAAAACAAAATCAAAAGGTCAAAAAAAAGTGGAAGAAAATGTGAGGTATCTCATAGCAAAAATAACTAACCTGGAAAAGAGATCAAGGAGAAAAAAGTTGAGAATTATTAGACTATCTGAATGCCATGACCAAAAAAAGAGCCTGGACCTCCTATTTTCAAAAAATCTTAAAACTGCCCAGACCTCTCAGAACCAGAAAGTAAAGTAGAAATAGAAAAATTCCTGACAATCTCTTGAAAGAAACTCCAAAATGAAACTTGCAAAGATCATCATAGCCAAATTCTAAAACTTCTAGGTCAAAGGGAAAAAAATGCTACAAGCAGCCAAAAAGAATCAAGTACCAAGAAATAAGAATCAAGATTACCCATATTAGCAGCCACCACTCTAAATAGGAGAGTTGGAATATGATATTCCAGCAGACAAAGAATATAGGTCTACAGCCAAGAATAATTTACCATGTAAAACTGAGTATAATATTACCAGGACCAAATGAACTTTTAAAGAAAGAGAGGATTTCCAAGCATTTCTGATGAAAAGACCAGAGTTACAGAGAAACTTTGAAATTCAAATACAGGAGTAAAGAGAAACATAAAAAGATAACTATAAATGTGCAATGATAAAAGACCAGATCAGATAAACTGTCTACATTCAAATATGGGGAAATGATAACATGTCCCCTCTGAACCCTATGATCATTAGGGTCCACAGAAAGAGTCCAGTTAGACAAGGCCTGGGAGTGATTCTATTATATCTTGATGATCTTTAAAAAATAATGGAAAGAAAGGGGGATACACTGGGGAAAGGGGAGGGAAAGAAAAATTAGGAAAAATTATCTCCCATGATCAAGGTGCACAACAGACATTTATACAAATAAGGTAATGAAGGGGAATAAATGACACAAACCTCATTCACATCTAAACTGACTCAAAGGAAAAAGGAGGTCCCAGAACCCTACAGAGGTACTACTAGACCAATATGGAGACACTGAAATGGGCGCTAACTGATAGCTTAGTGACCCACTACTTGAGAAGATATTCCAAATTAAATTAATATATACCCTGAAATTCAGTAACTTCAGTGCAATGGTGGACGAAGAGGAAGACAGCCACACTAAAAAACAAAGACCTGGGATCAAGAAGTGAAAGGGACTTTCAACAAATAGTCTTATAGACATCTCAGAATTTTCATACCTTATACATCATGGATTCACAGTATCTGGCACATAGTAGGTACTTAATAAATATTTATTGAATTGAATTCTTTTTTTAAAAAAAAAAGGGGGCAAAAAGCACTGGAAATTGGGGGGCATTGAATAGTAATACACTAAAATGAATTGACTATACATTAAGAGAAAGGAAATACTTTAGAACAGTCATATCGTTGACTGCTTAGAGAAATGTAAGATTAGAAATGTAAAGATGAAAAGAAGACATAATATGCAATTACAGCAACCCTGATTTGAACTGTTTAAATAGGCTGTCAACTCTGACAAATGGGAAATGGATAAAAGCAGAAACATTGATTCTATCATCATTTTTCAGAAAAGTTTAACCAACCCTAAATAGTCATCCCAATCAAGGGGTCAAAGCTGCCCAGAAATTATCTGTCAGGAAATATTTGACCTCATCCCCAAGGGGTAAGACGTGACTGTCAAGAGCACCTCCAATTTAGAATATGAAGCCATTTACAAAATGACAACAGAAAATTAGGAGCTGAATTGCCTCACAAAATGGTAAAAATCAGTCAACAAGTCTGCAGAACTTGGTGTAAGACGTAACGAGACCTTTTCATCCTCAGAATATTTGTCAGTGAAAATGGAAAAAAGGCAATGAATAGAGACCATGGACCTATTAGTGATTCTACAGGAATCTTTGAACTCTACCCCCCAAGCATCCGCATTACTAAAATGAAGTTAGGAAGTGAAGCTGGTGGACGAAATCCAAGATGAAGAAAACACAGTTTTGAAGGCAGTGAAAGATATATTTCCAGACATCTACATGGTACAAAGAGAAACAAACTCCCTGTGATTCTCACCAGGGTCAAGAAGAATTCCTTGCATAGGGTTCAGATAGAATTCCTTAACGATAGCAAATGTTCCATTCTTAGACAGCACTGTACCAGTCACACAGTTTAATGGATACCCCTTCTAAATGGAATCCGTAGTCACTCAACTGACAATAGCACAACCATCCACACTGAAGGAAACAAAAAACAAAGAAAAAAAACAAAGGCAGGTGGAAAGCATATGTTGCCCAGATTAAAATAAACAGTGAAATGACTAGTTAGCCCATTAAATTAGTGCATCAGCACAGACATCTGTCTGTGTTTGTATGTGCATGTATATTTTTTAAAGTAGACATGATTTCATCAGTGTAGGGCACATCTGGTGAGTAACTAAGCTCCCTCTACCCCATCCACAATTGTTCTCCAACGGATAAGTTGCAGAGTTGCCTGGTCCGCTGAGAGATTAAACAGCTTGCTTTAAGTCACATAGCCAGTAAGTGTCATGGGAGCATTTTAATCCAGGTGTTCTGACTTTTACGCTTGCCCTCTCTCCACTACACCAGAATGCCAACACACACACACACACACACACACATACACATACATATGTATGTATGTGTGTATATGTATATGTATGTATGTATGTATGTATGTATAAGACTTCCATTGCAGACAGTATTAGAATTCACATTTAGGAAACTAAGCAGAGGTTTCAACTATCCCTGGATACATGTCTCTTCAAAGGCCTATCATTTGCATGATATTCTCTTAGTCATGATGTATGGTTCTTCTTTATGGAATGCCACCAACACCAGATGTGGCTCTCATTTAGAAGGCTCTACAACATTACAGGACTTAATGAAATCATGTGCATGCCAGAACATCTGGAGGGACTCACTATCTGCAATCTTACTTCCATTTGAATTTTCTGTGACACTTGGTAAGCGCACATCTTTCTCTTTTTTGTCTCTCTTAATGATAATCAGAGGATTATTGAAAAAACTTTGTTGTATCTGTCAAGAAATTGCATATGATTTTTAATATGTGTATGCGAGGCACCTTGTTGTACAAAAAAATAAGTCGGTAGTGTTGTCCTCTGTATCAACTATTTTTTTCAGCAGTAAGATCCTCCAGGATTTTTCCTCTAATATTCAAATTTTTAACTGCCTTGAGAAAACAATATCACCTCTAGCACAGATTTCCTTTTTCTTTACATCTAAGCAGTTAGGTGGTACAGTAGATAGAATGCTAGACTTGGAGTTAGGCAAACCTGAGTTGAAATATGGACTCAGAGACTGTGTGACCATAGACAAGTCATTTAACATCTGTTTGCTTCAGTTTCATCATCTGTAAAATAAAGATAATAACAACACCTACCTTACGGTCATTGTGAGTATCAGATGAGTTTCTATCATTCTCTTCATCATTATCATTATAAACTTACTCCAGCTATATTGCCACCTATGATCAACTCAACGTGTTTTTCAGACCAGAAGAGGGTCCTGACTCCACATTTCTTCCCTGTACAATTAGAAAGTTTTAAAATACATGTAATTAATACAATTCATAAATCTCTGAGCTTTTGAGTTGTTCTTTTTATCACCAGGCCAGAAAGGAGTTTCCCTAGCCAGTTGAATTTGGTGTAGTCAATTATTCTTGCCCTTGTCCTCCCCCATCACATTCTGTAGAAAAAGTATAAACTCTTAATGCAATTAAACTGATGTTTACTTAGAAAACCATTGTTTAAAATACAAATAAACAATAAGCAAGATTTTAAATAGCAAACAAAAACTTAGTATTGAACCATGCCACTCATTGCGAGAAGCAATAAAACAGAAGGGAGAAACAGGGGATGGAGTAAATGCACCACCATTCTAGCAATTTCTCCAGATAATCATAATTCATTCACTCCCTATTGGAATCTTTTAATAAGCCAAGCAGCAAGCCAGGAAGAGGAGGAGGTGCCAGCTGCCCCAAGGCTCAGGATCAATCTTCAGCGGTCTTCATCTGCTCCTGATGTTTGCTACCACCAGTCACTCTCTCCTGTAGTCAGTCAATAGGCTGCTCTGTGCCTATTGTATGAGAGGCTGTCTAGAAGGAATAAAAGCTGCTCCACTAGCAGAAAAACTCTACAGTTCTATTCCTTTGATAGCTTATAATATGGTAACATTATATTACTGTTTGTATGATCATGTTATAATAATATTATTTTCCTAAGCTAGGAAAAACTACAACTTCCAGGATCTCTAGTGACTTAGCCCCACTTACAAGCCATTCAGGATAAGTTTTTCCTTGAACTAGTGGAGGGGTTCAACTTGGCCAGGAGAAGAGCCGCCTCCTTTTCTGACATAGGTAGAAGGCATCTGTGAGATGAGAGTTAAGGAGGAGGAGAGAGGAAGATCTCAGCAGATGGCCTCAATTTTTTGCAGTGAAATATGAGGCAAACGTTGTCAGCTGAGATACGGAGGGAGTAGGAGCTATGGACCAGTGGAGATTATGCAACATATACTCGTAGTGGATCCTAGGTTGGTTATTGTCCTTCATTGTCAAAGAGGATCAAATGACATCACTATGCTAGAATCAAGTTTCAATGTGTACAACTGTGGTTGATCAGACCAACATGAGCTCAGAATGTTCTGCCACAGGTTGGGCACAAATAGTCTATGTAAACATTTGGGGTGAATTCTCTCAATATACACATCCTGCATTTCCTTTGAGCTGTTTCAATTCTGCTTTGCTCATAGAGCACAACACCCTCTCTGATGTGGGCACGCCACGCTGAGTGGTCCTGTGCCAGTGTCTCCCATGACACACAATCAATTCCAAAGTTCTTAAGAGAGACCTTGAGAGTGTCCTTGTTTTGCTTCTTCTGACCACCATGTGAACGCTTGCCCTGTGTGAGTTGTCCATTAAATAGTCTTTCTGGATCCTGTAGTGAATATTTGTAGTAAAGACCACATCCCTCTTAATGTTGCCTAAGACTGCATTATGTTTTGCAGCTGCCATATCATTCTATTGACTTATATTGAGCTAGTTCCCTAAAAGCTCTGGCCTTCATTTTCAGTCTTCTCTTTCAGAAGACCTGCTATTCAGTCATACTTCCATTATCTACTAAGCTAGAAAGGCTCTGGGAGCAGCCTAGCCTGGAATGGAGAGGCTAGCAGGATGGCCATCCAGGGATGAATTATTTGACCACATTGACACATAAAACAAAGGAAAACATGACATGTTCCTTAGTAATTTGTAACTCTCTTCTCCTTCTACCTTGACAACATCAGGGCAGCAGGGAAAAAAAGGGCAGAGGATATTAAAAGTTGTATACTTTTAGACCATCTGTAATTACTAATTTAGCTATTGGTACTCTAAATGTGAGATCCTTGCCCAGTGAGTAGAGGCATGACAATTTAAGTTGTTCTGGAGTCTGCCTGCCAATCAATAAGTGTATGTCCCTAGAATGACCATGAATCTAAAGGCACAAATCTGCTCTTTTCTTAGTTGTCATCCATCCTGGGCAGGGCAGCTAGGTGGTGCAGTGGATAGAGCACCAGTGCAGGAGTCAGGAGGACCTGAGTTCAAATCTCACCTCAGACACTTGACACTCACTAGCTGTGTGACCCTGGGCAAGTTATTTAATCCTATGTGCCTCAGCATCTCCTCTGTAAAATGGGAACCCTGGAAAAGGAAAGGCAAGCCACTCTGGTAGCTTTGCCAAAATTCCAAATGGGATCACAGGGACTGAAAAGTGGCTTAAAAACAACAATCCCATCTGGTCTGACACAAGAAACTTGGGCCTTTCTTAGCCCCTTAACATTGTCTTGCTGTCACAGGCACACCTCGCCACCATCTCTGCCTCTTGCTCAGGGAACAGTATCCAAATTAATACCATTGTGACTTACAGACCAAAACCCATATGTTGCTTCTCACTATGAAAATGCACGCTGCTGGAGGGCAGGGACTGTCCGCATTTGTGTTTATCCCCACCCCTTAGCACATAATAAGTGCTGAACAAATTCTTTTTTCATTTATGAATTCATCAGTCTTGGTTATGTGGTAGAGCCCAGGTCAGTTATATCATGCCTTTCGTAGAATAAGAATCCTATCACACTGACTATAATTCCAGAACCTCCTCTTCATCTGGGTGGTGTAGTGAACAGATCCTTGCACTCTTAATCAGGAAGACCCAAATTCAAATTCTGCTCCAAGTACTAGCTGGGTGACCCTGCGCAAATAATTAAACCATTTTCAGCCTCAGGTTCCTCATCTGTAAAGTAAAGGTGGTTGGACGTAGTGGCTTCTAAAGGCCCTTCTAGCTCTTAACTCTTACGTTCCTCTGATCATACCCATAGTCTGTGCATTCTGCTTAGGCTGGGAAGTTATAAGAGGGAAAGCTTTGTTTGTCCTTCCTAGCATTCCTGGTTAGCTAGAAGGTTCCTGTGGTGTTTCCTATGACTTCCTATATTATCTCTTAAAGGAGTGTTGCAGTTTTCTGAAAGCAATCCTGGCTGCTTTCCTCCCCCAATTCATTGTCCATAAATACTACCTGTCCCTGACTAGCATAAGGGTAGACAAGCTCTAGAACAGGGTTTGTTACTCTGGGATCCATTAGTATGCAAATCAGGGACAGGTAGTATAGTTCCCTTTTATAAATTTTAGAAGGTATGTGAACATAGATGGGGGAAAAAATTCATCTTTATTTTCACTAACCTCTAACTAAAATTTAGCACTTTCTTCTTTTTTAATTGTTTTTTAGAGGCAATTGGGGTTAAGTGACTTGCCCAGGATCACACAGCTAGTAAATCTGCTCAGCTCCTCCTGACTCCAGGGCCAGTGACCTATCCACTGCACTACCTAGTTGCCCCTTTTTTAATTTTTAAAAATTATTCTGAAGAGTCCATAGGCTTCATAAGACTTCCAAAAGCATCT
Source organism: Bettongia penicillata ogilbyi (assembly GCA_023548195.1). Taxonomy (NCBI): domain Eukaryota; kingdom Metazoa; phylum Chordata; class Mammalia; order Diprotodontia; family Potoroidae; genus Bettongia; species Bettongia penicillata. The sequence continues at coordinate 27,467,888 of JAJHZJ010000314.1, read as the reverse complement.
ATAATATGAAAAAAAAATAGGAACCCCTGAATCCTACTCCAATACATAACTGAAAAAATATTTCCTTTCCAACACATCTGACAACTAGTTATCCATCCTTTGCTTGAAGAAAGGGAACATACTCCCTTCTGATAAAGATCTTTCCATTTTTGGATAGTTCTGATTTTTCTGGTTGAAAAGCTTTTCATTGCTTTAAGAATACATTTCTTTAAGGGAGAACACCAATTCATTATTGGTAGAACTGTGAGCTGATCCAGCCATTCTGGAGAGCAATTTGGAACTATGCCCAAAGGGCTATAAAAACGTGCATACCCTTTGACCGAGCAACATCACTTCTAGGGTTGTATCCTAAAAAGATTATAAAAATGGAAAAAGTCCCCACAGTTACAAAAATATTTATAGCAGCTCTCTTTGTGGTAGCCAAGAACTGGAAACTGAGGGGATGCCCATCAACTGGGGAATGACTGAACATTTTATATGAATATAATGGAATACTATTGTGCTATAAGAAATGAGGAACAGGTGGACTTCAGAAAAACCTCAAAGGACTTATATGAACTGATGCTGAGTGAGGGGAGCAGAACCAGAAGAACACTGTGTACAGTAATGACTACAGTTTGCAATGATTGACTTTGATAGACTTGGCCCTTCTCAATAATGCAAGTACATAAAACAATTCCAAAGACCCATGTTGAAAAAAGCCATCCATATCCAGAGAAAGAACTATGGAGTCTGAATGCAAAGCGAAGCAGACTATTTTCTTTTACTTTGCTTTTTTCTTTCTCATAGTTTCTCTCATTCATTATTATTCTTCTATACAACATGACTAATGCGAAAATATGTTTAATAAGAACATATAGATAAAGCCTATATTGGATTGCAGGCTATCTTGGAGAGGGAAAAGGGAGGGAAGAGGAAAAAATTGAAAACTTATGGAAATAATGTTGAAAACTAAAAATAATTAACTTAATTTTTTAAAAAATTTAAAAAAGAACAAATTTCCTTTTTAAGAACTTTCACCAGTTGTTCCTGGTTCTGTCCCCTTGAGTCAATCAAAACATTCCTAATCCCTCATCCAAGTGACAGCTCAAATCAAAGAGATCTGAACCTTAGCCTTCTTGACTCTGAGTAGCTCTCTTTACCAGGTTGGGGTGTTTCATCATGGAAGTAAACTCATAGTATCCTTCCTTCTTCTAGGCTTGGACAAGGAAAAGCATTCTTCTTGTACCCAAGTAGTTTTTGGAAGATAACAAAAAGAAAATACAAATATATCAGTTTGGGAGAAAAAAAAGGGAATATAGAATATATTCCCCAACCTTCCTTTACCTACCCACTTACTCACACTCTAGGCTAGGTAACTTTACTAGTGAGGTATTCTAAGTAGCAGAGGAACTCACTTTTAAAATTTAATTTTAAATGACCATGGGTGAGCTTAACTGTTGTGTATTATCTAAAACTGTATTTTCTAAAATAATTCTCTTTGGAAAAATAAAGTGACAATAATGTATCTTGTTAAACATCAAAATAAATGATACCTTGAGGGAAAAGTTGTCATTCTTAATTAAAAGGAGTCTTATTTCTTTAGTATAAGTGCCTTCAGGTATCTATTAATACTGTAAATCATTAGACTAATAGAGAAAGATTCTGCCCCTACCTCTATTTAAAGAACACTTAGTTTGTAGCTAATATAGCTTATAACCATTTAGTAGTGTTTCTCAGGGTCTACCTCCTGGCCTACCTTTTTCTTATGATAAAGTGCTCTCCACATATTTGAAAGGATTTCTTCTATTTCATTGTGTATGTCCAAACAATTTTTTAAATGCATAAGCCATCAAAATTTAAGGAAAAAAAACCTCAGTGACTGTATATTAATTATATCTTTATTAAACCTGTACTTTTCCATAGGGTTATGTGAAGATGAAAATAAGGCTTAGTTTAATAACAAAGCATGCTTCCCTAGCACTACAAAAATTATGAAATTTTAATGTTTAATGTGTTCCTTAATTATATAAAACTGCAAAGAATAACATCCTTGAAATTTACTATGCAAATTCTCCTAATTTATGACAGATTGCTACTTCAAATACAAGTATTAAATCTCTATTAGATTTGTTGAGGTAAAGTACTAATATGCATCACTAAGGTCTTAAATTTCTAAGTAGCAATGCTGTTTGTTAGATGCAAATAAGGATTACCTTAATTAAAACACACCTTCCCTGGTCTCTCAGAAGATTTAGCTCAGTCTTTATATAGGGCAGGTTCATTATCTACCTCAAGTTAATAAAAATATGACCTACTGTGATTATTTCCTTTAAATTTTAATTACTAATTTGTTAATAGAAATAAAGTAGTAAAGACTTTTAAAGATGATCCAAAAGCAATTTTGAAAACTTAATTAAAATACCTCTTGATACTCTCAAAAGGAATTTAGCATTAAATGATGGTCTCAAAAATATAATATTAGATAACTCCATTAAAAGATGGCAGAATGGCATATATCAGAAATAGTAGGTTCCTCAATCACCTCTTGAAATGATGTTCAAATGAAGTCATATTAAACTTTGCACATTTACTTGAAATGTTCAATATTTAAAATATTCATATTATATATTATAAATGATATTATTGTTATTATAGTCAGAATTTATTTAATACTTTAAGTATTTTTAGGTGATATTATTACCCTTTTTTTACAAACTTGAAAGTGACTTGTCCACGGTCATAGGCTAGGAAGAATCTGTACTCAGCTCTTATCTGATGCCAAGTACTCCACCACCTAGAGGCAATAAATACTTGTTTTAAAAAAAAAAAGTAATAAATACCTTTTTATTAATATGTTTTCTTAATATATAAATGTTAAAGTGATACAGTCAGGGGTTTCAGGAAATCGGAATTGCTTAATTCATATCACCACAGAAGGGGTTTTTTTTCTTTTCCCTTTCACTCAAGACCTGTGCAGAACTATGAAACTGATAATGTGGTTCATAAAATTCACCACCAGAGTTCTGAAGGCAATCACACATAAGAAAATGCAATCTGAATTTCAGGGCTGCATACATATATTGTTGATATTACCTGTGATAACACTGGTTTAGCAAGTAATCTTTAAGGCCAATGCAATTCATAGATTTTATTCAGATTCGCCACCCCTAGTCAATAGCAGTAGATACAGAAATGAGAAGGTGGCAAGCATCATGCTCTTTTCAATAAGCCAAGTTTTTATTATACTCAAAATGTATTTAGCAGCTCTTATGCAGCAAGCCTGACGATGTTATGGGTGAGTAATGCTATGTATATTATGCATCATGAGACTACTTTCAGCAACTGAAATCCCTGAATTCATTAACCATGATAAATCATTTTCCCCCCACAGATCCATTTAATGGAAAGGCACTTTGCCATAACTAAAAGTATTCCAGCACTACATTCAATTTAACATGAAGTCTTTTAAATATTGGAAATCAACTCTTCAGAAATTAAAGCTACTGATTTGAGTGGAAAAAAAATTAAGCATAAAAAGAGTATAATGGAGAAACAATGAACCTAAAGACTTGTTGCATGTCTCTGATTAAATTCTGCCAGGAAAAATGGGAAGTTCATTTGCACAAATTTGACTGTGAGTCACACATGTTATATACAAGTGTAAACATAGGTGCATGTAAACACGTATTACATTTTCTCTATGACTAGACCTATCTCAGCTGCAATTGTCTACCCAAATTCTATCATCACTTCTAGTTCTCTTTTAATTAACTGAAGGAAGTTTCATCATAATGCAGAATGGGACCCCACCTTACCCCACCACTATTTTAGCTCTGATACCTGAACTAGTTAAGTTTTGGGTTTTGGTTTTTTTTTATTAAATCAATCAAAACAGAGTGAACAGGACCAGTACACCTCCACCAACCAATAAAAGCTATTGTGTAAGTGGTTGGTCATTCCCAAGAAAGGAAGAATTTATCTCAGAACTGGGAGGAGATATTCTAAGGGTCCGGATTCAAGAGGTCAAGAGCAAGCATAGCAAGTCCAGTATACCTCTGAAGAACAAACAAAACTAATCTGTGGCAGAGAATTGAGATGTCAAGGAATGCCATTGGTTCTACAAATATCTCAGACTGGATGACCCAAACAGGACCAAAACTTTTCCCAAGAAAGAGCTGCTCTCCCCAACCTCCTTTCCCAATGTTTTAGACACTATAACAAAATCTGCTGTTTTGTTACCCAAATGTTTCCAGCAAACTCAATTTTATCTCAACCACAAAGAGGTTGGGATTAACTAGAGATAAAAGTAAATGTTAAGATTTGGTACAGAACCCATCATCTGCCTAGTGTTAGGAATTTCTTAACTCTTCACTTGGAGAAAATGTCACTAAACTCAGACCTTTTCATCTAAAATAATTTCCTAAAGCTGAAGAGAGGAAACCAAGTATAGATTATAGAGTATTACATTTCCCTGTGGGCTTATAATAAACTAATTATTGTAATGGACTATTTACAATAATAATAATTTATTGTCATTTATATAATTCTTTAAGATTTGCAAAGCAATTTACATACACTATGTCATTTGATCCTCAACAGTCCTGTGATGACTATAAACTCCCAAGAGTCAAATTAAAATTGTGTTTATTCACAATACAAGTAGCCTCTGAGAGAGCATAAAGCTTTCTTCAAAATTCAGCCCAGATGGCACATCTTCCATGGGACCTTTTTTGATCCCCTAGCTACTAATGCTTCCCCATCCCAAAAAATTACCATATATTTCCTTTATAAATACATATGTACATGTAGTTTATCTCCAACAGACTATAAACCACTTAAGTGCAGAAATTATTCTCTTTTTGGCTTTGTATCCCCAGAAACTAACATACTGCCTGGCTTACTAAAGTACATGCTTAATAAAGGCTTGTCAATCAATTGTTTGTTTGTTTGTTTTAAGAAAAGATGAAAACCAAGGTGTGGAAGTTACAACAATATTTTGATTCAAAATAATGAAGATCTTCCTAAGAATTAATATTACCTAAAATTTAGTAGATTGTCTTAAAAGGTAGTACTATACACACACACACACACACACACACACACACACACACACACACACACGTCCCTTTAAATATTCTAATTTCCCCATTCCTCAATCTACTCAATTCCCTAATTCTACTGTAGCTACACATAAGGTTAATCATACAATAGCTCTTTTGATCACCTACATTCTACTTTCACGCTCACTATTCAACCATATTTTCTAATATTAGATTATAATTGAATATTTGATAAAAATTTACTTGCAAATCCATCTAGTCCTGCAGTCTTTTTCTTTGGGAAGTCCTTTAAGACTTGTTCAGTTTCTTTTTTGGAGATTAGGGTATTTAAACTTTTCCTTTTTTTGTTAACCTGGGTAATTTATGGGGCTCTTTTTAAAAATATTCCTTTATTTCATTTGTTCTCAGTTTTATTGGAATCCAGTTTGTCAAAATAGTTCACACAATTTCCTTTATTTCCTTTTCATTTGTTGTACTTTCTTCTTTTTCATTTTTATATTAGCACATTGGTTTTTCTCTTTTTTATCAGATTAAACAGTCATTTGTCTATCTTTTTAGTTTTCTCAAAAAATCAAATGCTATGGTGGAGCCAAGATGGTGGAGCAGAAAGATGTACTCTAGCTCTTCCTCCAGAGCCCATCAAATACCTGTAAAAAATGACCCTAAACAAATTCTAGAGCAGTAGAAGACACGAAACAACAGAGTGAAAGAAATTTCCAGCCCAAGGTAGCCTGGAAGGTCAACGAGAAAGGTCTATCATACAGGGCACAGAGTGGAGCACACACCATAGAGACCAACCCAGCCTTGGCCACATGGCACCAGCAGGAACAGGACCAAAACAGGCCTTGAGGGCAGAATTCCTGGCAGCAGCTGTGGTTTTCAGACCTTTGAAGCTGTCTTTGGTGTTTATGGGTTGAGGGATCCCTCAACCCATAAACACCAAAGACAGCTTCAAAGGTCAGTGAGAAAGCTTTTTCACCTGGGGGAAAAGGGAGCAGGTTCTCTCCTAACCCCAGCCCCAGGCATCAGTGGTGATGGCAGCAGCAGCATCCACTTTTGGATCCCTTGGCCTAAAGCCCCTAGGGGAATTGAGCTGAAAAGTGCTGCCTGGCTTGGTGGAGCTAGCAGAGGCTCAGGAAAGAAATTTTACTTGAAGATCTTAGGCAGAAAAGCTTTGGTAGTTCCCAGAATAGAGCACAGGCCAGGAGAGGAGTAAACTCCTCTCCCTTGATTGTGCTACCTTGGAGGAACCGAGAATTTACAGGTCCCCAGAGTATACCCCGCCTCTTGACAAAGGACTCAAAAGTCAAGTTAACTGGCTGGGAAAATGCTGCAAAAAGAGGAAAAAATAAGACTATAGAAGATTACTTTCTTGGTGAACAGGTATTTTCTTCCATTCTTTTGGATGAGGAAGAACAATGCTTACCATCAAAGGAAGACATAAAAGTCAAGCCTTCTGCATTCAAAAGCTCCAAAATAAATATACAATGGTCTCAGGGCATGGAAGAGCTCAAAAAGAATTTTGAAAATCAAGTGAGAGGTAGAGGAAAAAATGAGAAGAGAAATGAGAGTGGTGCATGAAAATCATGAAAAGCAAGTCAACAGTTTGCTAAAAGAGACCCAAAAAAATACTGAAGAAAATAACACCTTGAAAAATAGAGTAACTCAATTGGCAAAAGAGGTCCAAAAAGTCAATGAGGAGAAGAATGCTTTAAAAAGCAGAATCAGTCAAATGGAAAAGAAGGTTCAAAAGTTCACTGAAGAAAAGAGTTCATTAAAAATTAGAATGGAGCAGATGGAAGCTAATGACTTTATGAGAAACCAAGAAATTACAAAACAAAGCCAAAAGAATGAAAAATAGAAGATAATGTGAAATATCTCATTGGAAAAATAAATGACCTGGAAAATAGATCCAGGAGAGACAATTTAAAAATTATGGGACTACCTGAAAGCCATGATCATACAAAGAGGCTAGACATCATCTTTCATGAAATTATCAAGGAAAACTGCCCTCATATTCTAGAACCAGAGGGCAAAATAAATATTGAAAGAATCCAACAATCACCTTCTGAAAGAAAGGCAAAAAAAGAAACTTCTAGGAATATTGTAGCCAAACTCCAGAGTTCCCAGATCAAGGAGAAAATATTGCAATCAGCTAGAAAGAAACAATTCGAGTATTGTGGAAATACAATCAGGATAATACAGGATCTAGCGGCTTCTACATTAAGGGATCATCAAAGGGCTTGGAACATGATATTCCAGAAGTCAAAGGAACTAGAATTAAAACAAAGAATCACCTACCCAGCAAAATTGAGTATAATACTTCAGGGGAAAAAAGTGGTCATTCAATTAAATAGAGGACTTTCAAGCATTCTTGATGAAAAGACCAGAGCTGAATAGAAAATTTGACTTTCAAACACAAGAATCAAGAGAAACATGAAAAGGTAAACAGGAAAGAGAAATCACAAGGGAATTACTAAAGTTGAACTGTTTACATTCTTACATGGAAAGATAATGTTTGTAATTCTTGAAACTTTTCTCAGTATTTGGGTAGTTAGAGAGATTATACACACACACATGCATGCACGCACACACACATGCACATACACACACACACACACACACACACACACACACATAGAGAGAGAGAGAGAGAGAGAGAGAGAGAGAGAGAGAGACAGATAGACAGAAACCACAGGGTGAATTGAATAGGAAGGGATGATATCTAAAAAAATAAAATTATGGAGTGAGAGAGGAACACATTGGGAGGAGAAAGGGAGAAATGGAATGGGACAAATTATCTCTCATAAAAGAGGCAAGAAAAAGCTTTTTCAACGGTGGGGAAAAGGGAAGAGGTGAAAAGGGAAAGTGAAGCTTATTCTCATCATATTTGGCTTAAGGAAGTATAACATGCCCACTCAATTTGGTATAAAAATCTATCTTACACTACAGGAAAGTAGGGGAGAGGTGGGGTAGGGGGGATGATGGAAGGGAGGACAAATAGGAGGAGGGAGCAATTAGAAGTAAACATTTTTGGGGAGGTTAAAAGAAAGAATAAAATAAATGGGGGGCAGGATAGGATGGAGGGAAATATAGTTAGTCTTACACAACATGTCTATTATGGAAGTTGTTTGCAAAACTACACATGTATGGCCTGTATTGAATTGCTTATCTTCTCAGTGGGGATGGGGAGGGAAGAAGGGAGAGAAGCTGGAACTCAAAGTTTTAGGAACGAATGAGAATTGTTTTTGCATACAACTGGAAAAAAAGAAATACAGGTAATGGGGTATAGAAATTTATCTTGCCCTATAAGACAATAGAGAAGATGGGGATAAGGGAAGGGAGGGATGTGATAGAAGGGAGGATAGATTGGGGGAAGAGATAATCAGAATGCATGGCATTTTGGGGGAGAAGGGAGAGTTGGAGAGACAATTTGGAACTCAAAATTTTGTGGAAGTAAATGTTGAAAACTTAAAATAAATAAATAAATTAACATTAAAAGAGGGAAAAAGAGAGAGAAAATCAAATGCTAGCTTTAACAAGCAAATTATCTTCACAATTTCTATTTTTGTGTTTGAGTTTTTAAATTTCTTACTCTTCCAATTTTTAAGTTGAAAGTTCAATTAATTTATCTGTTCCTTTTTGTTGTTGTTGTTAATGAAAGCATTTAGAGATACAGATTTTCCCTAAAGCTAATTTAGACTGCATCTCAAATTTTAAGAATGTCTCATTGCTGTTGTTTTCTTTTATAAATTTTTGTTTCTATAATTATTCCCACTAATTCCTTAGGACTGAATTGTTTAGTTTTCATTTTAAGTTTTAATCCTTTCTTCAAACATCCTTTACTCATTATGATTTGTAGTTAATAATTTTAAAGAGGTATTTAATAATTTTCTTTTGTCCTTTTCTTCATGAAATTTTTATGCCTAGCACATGATCAATTTTTGTAAAGTTCCTCTGCACAACATATTTTATATATGTACACATATTTGTGTATGTATGTGTGTATATGTGTGTATAAATATATGTATGTTCATATGTATTCCTTTCTATTCCCATGTTTTGTAACTGTCAGAGGTCTGTCATACCTAATGTTTCTAAAATTCTATTCTTATTCTTAACACCTTTCTTGTTTATCTTTTTATCATTAGATTTGTCTAACTCTGAAATGTTGAAGTCCCCCACTACTATGCTTTTGTTATTTTTCTCTATAATTCAGTTAACTTTTCCTGTAACTGCTTAGTGCTATGCCATTTGGTGTACATATTAATATTACTTGTTGTGCATAATATATATATACTGGCATATATATTATTATATACTTAATATCTTGAGTATTGACATTGTATTATCTATGATACACTTAAGCATAATATAATTATGCTTATCTCATTTTTACTGCCTGATCTGAAAGCATGATTGCTACTTTTGCTTTCTGGAATTAGCCTGGAGTATAATAAATTCTGCTGCAGCTCCTTATTTTAAAATTAATTTTAACTCTGTGTGAATCTTCATGTTTCAGGTGTGCTGCTTGTAAATAATATATTCTCAAATGCCACTTTCTTTTCCATTCTACCTTCCTCTGTTTAATGGTGATATTCCACTTACATTTGTAGTTATGATTATTATTTCCATATTTTCCTCCATCTTATCCTCTTATAGTTCTTCTCTCCCCTGCCTTCACCTTTTTTTTTTTTTGCAAAGAATGAAGGGGCTAAGTTAAAATGGCAGAGAGGAAGAATTTTTGTCTAGCTTTCCCAGTATACCTTCTCCCCAACAAAGCAGGGGAGATCCTATAAATCCTATAAAATGCAGGAAAACAAATTCTGATCAGAAAATCCAAGAAAACATCACACTGAGTCATTTTTCGGGCTGACAGCAACTTAGGGAGACAGAGATATTTGTGTCATTGGGGAAGGAGTTGGCCAGGAGAGGCATGTGGAGAGAATATTATAGCACTCAGGGAAAGAAGGAGGTTCAAGACAAAGCAACAGGGAAGAATGAGATCCCAGGGGACTCCCTAACTTACACTGAATTCAGAAATGGGTCCCATCTGACAACTCTGTCTCTATCCCATTACTCAGTGACAGGTCACAGATCCAGAAGAGAAAGGAGCAGTTGTTGTGAGTGGAGATCAACTAAATGAATACTGAGGAAGGAACAAGTTCTGGAAATGTAGCTGTGTGGCTGTCAGCCCAGAAGTAGAGCAATGACCCAGTTCTGGCCTAAGCCTGAAGTGGAATGACAAGGGCAGTGGAATGACCCAAAGAGTTTAGTCACTCTGAACCTGTAGAAAGCCTCCCCCTGGGTTAATTGTGACTGGGTAGAACAGAAATCTGCTGGAGTTCAACCACACACAGGCTAACAGACAGTTGGGTAACTTCTGTTACTCTCTGAAAGTTTTATTTTGTTTTATTTGGTTGAGATGTGTAGAGGGGAACTGAGCTCCTCTATAATTTTTACACTGCTATCTTAACCACATAGAGGACATGAGAAAATATTAAGAAGGTCAGTCAGGCCCAATTTTGTTGACTCTGGTTCTTCCTAGGAAGAGGAGGGGGGAACAGGGTTTTCTGGAAATGGAGAATTCATTGATCTCTAATTGCCAAATCTTTATCCTTCTTGACATTCCTACTGGTCTGACATTGTTGATTATCTTCTCCTACTAGATACCTTTCAGATACATTATAAATACTAGATACAGAATCAATATCAGTACCAACATTTGCTAAGCATCTTACTGTGTGTGAGGAACTGTGCTAAGCACCGGGAATACAAAGAAGGGCATAATATTGCCCTTGCTTTCAAGGAACTCACAATCTAACAGGAGAGACAAGACTAGAACAAGCTGAAATGGGAGGTTACCCCCTTAGGGGCATAATGAAGCTCTGTAGGGATGAGTAATGATACGAAGATGTATGAGTTACAGAGTAGAATTAAACTGACAAAATGATGAGTTTCTGGAGATCATGAAACCCAGAATAGCCAGGTAGAAAATGACAAGTTAAATTTCCTGGACACCCTTCTTAAATGGGGCAACAAGATTACGTGACTTTACCCAGAGAAATACAACCACTTTGTGTCAGAGGCAAGAATTAATTGAGGCCTTCCTGATTTGACTCCAAGGACAAGTCTATACTCCTCATCCCTTGCTGCTTCTCTCCAGATATAATTAAACAAAAATAGTTCTCATTTATATAAGTGCATTAAAGTTCATAGCTAACGTGGCACAGTGGATAGAGCACTGGGCTTGGAATCAGGAAGACCTATCATCTTCCTGAGTTCAAATCTGACATCAGACACTTCTTAGCTATGTGACCCTGGGCAAGTCATGTAACCCTGTGTGCCTTAGTTTCCAATCTTCTTTAAAAAGAGATGGAGAAGGAATTAAAAACCACTCCAGTATCTTTGCCAAGAAAACCTTCAATGGGGTCACATGGAGTTGAACATAACTGAAATAACTGAACAAAGTACTTTCATCTCAGCAAGGACTATTACAGACATTTCACAGATGGGGAAACTGAGGATCAGAAGTTACATGATATTTTTTTCTGGTCACACATCTAGCCTTCAAACCCATCTGTCTAGAGATAGAGAGATGCATGGCTCTTCCCACCCTTGTCACCTAATTGCCATATAGCCTTGAATTTTTTACTTAGTCTTTCTAGTCCTAAATTTCCATATCTGTGAAATAGAGGTAATAGTTTTCACCTTACAGGAATTCTTGCTGAATTAGATTTTTTAATATTCATAAGTATCTTGAAGCCTTTGGCAACAGATTTTACATACACACATATACATACATACAGACATACAATCGTATTCATAGATATAGACATGGAGATAGATATGTATATAGATACAAATTAGATATAGATATAGACATATGGACACAATATTCCTAAAATCTATTTCTCAAATTTTAAAAGTTTAGGTCTTCTCAACAGTTTCCTCTGGGTCTCAAAAGCAATCAACATTGCAACTCAATAAATTTTTATTTCAAATTATTTTTAAGTATCTCTAATGTATGTATTTTTTTTTAACTTGGATAGAAGATGTTTTCAGAATTGCTTTGGGTATTCAGAACTTTTTTCCTTAGGTAATACATGAATAAATATCTATCATATATTATTTACTTATATAAAATGTTTTCCTACTTGCTTTGAGTCTTCAGAATTGTTTTTTTTCATTATCTCTTCGTCTCAGAACTTGAAAATGATAAAGGTAAGAGTCAAAATGCACCTCCCAAAGTCATTGCCTACATTCTGGGTTAAATTTTTAAGGAAAAAGATTTGTCACCATGTGGGTGAAAAGTCATAGTCATAGACATAGTCATGGTCATACATTCAGTATAATAGGTTAGAATTAAGTAGATGAAGGTCAATATGGTTGAATGAAATAGAACATCTTGTTCTATCTTTTTTTTTTCTCAAGTTTGATAAAAAAACGAAATTGAATATGGTTGATTAGACACTACTTATCTCCTGACAGGTTAACCTTTCTCCACTACAAGTTTCTGGTTGGAAATCTGATAGCAAAACCACCACGTGTCCTAAAATTGGTCTTCTGAACTCTACCATGGGAAGACATTAAGACTCCTATGCATACTAATTAACCTCTGTAGCCTGTCATGATAACTGAAGCATAAACTTAGAGGCATGATTTATATGTCAGAGAAGGTAAAGACACATAGAAGATGCATCTCTTCACTTTTTTCCTCTTTTACCTTAATTTGTCAAACATTGTGGGAAAGAAATGAGAACCCAAATCCCATAAAAACAAGACTAAGTTCTAGTTTAAACTAAGTTAAGATTTAAGAAATGGTTTTACAAGTGACTGGCCCATTAGAATGATACTGACATTGTCAAGTATAAATTCCGACATTTTCTATTCCTCTGAAGTTCTCCTGTCCTGTTTCTTACCTGTGGGGCTTTTGTTTGTCGTTTGTTTGTTTTGTATAATAAAGAGGAGGCAAGTTCAGTTTTATCACTTTTGATATGGTTAAACTGTATCAATAGTACATTGATTAACTATCAATTATTTTTAAATAGGGCTTACTTTACTGACAATGATCTGTTTGACATTTTTCAGAATCAGTACCTGGCTGAATCAGTTCCTCCCTATGCTTGCACTAATATGTAATTATATGGGGAGAGGAGGAAATTTTAAAAAGAAAAACACTGCTTCTAGCCTGAAACTCTAAGTATCTCATTTCAGCCAGCAGCAAGTTTCTGCAATTAAATTATAAACTACGAGTAAGAGAGATTTATAATGGAAGCACTGATAAGATCTTAACTACAGTGCCACCATCTGAAATGTTCTAATGCAGTATATGAAGAGGTTATTTGCATTAAATTATCCTTAAGAAATGCAAATAAAACAAAGGAAAACATAAAGCTTGTTGTATGATAAGCATAAAATTAAAGTCCTTGAATACATAATTGTTCCATACTCAAAGTATTGAGATTTTTTTTTCTTGAAATTCAAAGACTCCCTAAGTTAATGTGCAAAAATGTTTTTATATTTTAGACAATGATTTTTTTCCCTTCCATATCAGAAAAGAGTCAGTTATATAGTTGTGTGTGTACGTGTGTGTGTGTGGTTCTTACTAGAAGAGAATACTATATGATTTACTCATTATCAACTAATATGAATACTATGAATCCAAATGAATCCAAAACAGTAACTATGGGCTGCTGTTAAAATGTTTGTATTTCCTAATTCTGCAACTATTGCTATAGTTGATACCAATTAAATACATCCGATTCTTTGCTCACAATAACTGAATTTACATAATGGAAAAAGTAAACACAAAATTATTCTAAAAATACCTTTCAGGATATCATGTAAAAGTACTTTAAAGAGATAGTACAATCTTTTTTTTTTAAGTTTTATTGATGTGTTTTGTTTCTACATTACAAACATTTGCAACAATCCCTTGTAACAAACCAATTGAGGAAAAGTAACAATATAGTGACCACATGTGAAATTGCATGTAACATTACACATTTATAGTAACACCCCCTACCATTTTTCTGTTTTTTTTAAAAAAATGTTTTAAGTATCAGAAATCTATTTTCTCTTCCTCTTACCCTACACTACCATCTCATGCCATTGGGGCAGGATAAAGTTCTTGGTAGAAAATGCAGTCAAGCAAAACAAATTCCTTTGTTGACTATATACAAATACATGTGTGTGTGTATGTATGTATGTGTGTGTGTGTATGTATATTGCATGGGTATATAAATGGCAGCTCTATGGTTCAGTGGATAAAGCACTGGGCCTCAAGTCAAGAAGACTTGAGTTCAACCCACATAAATCATCAGTATTTCTATATATTACTAACAAAGTCCAACTGCAAGAGATAGAAAATTCCATTTAAAATGACTGAAGGCAAAAGAAAACATTTGGGAGTCTACCTGCCAAGACAAACTGAAGACAATATGAACACAATTACAAAATACTTTTCACACAAATAAAGTCAGATCTAAACAACTGGAAAACTATTAATTGCTCATGAACAAGCTAATAGCACCATATCAATCAAACTACCAAAAAAATTATTTTATAAAGTTAGAAAAAATAATAATAAAATTCACATGGACAAACAAAAGGTCAAGAACATCAAGGGCATTAATGAAAAATGCAAATTAAGGTGGCTTCAGTGTACCACATCATGAACTGTATTATAATGAAGCAATCATCAAAACTATTTGGTACTGGCTAAAAAAGAGTGGTGGATCAGTGGAATACGTTAGGTACACAAGACACAGTAGTCAATGACTATCATAATCTACTGTTTGATAAACCCAAAGACTCCAACTTCTGGGCTGAGAGGTCAAAGGTGGTAGTTTAAATGTTTAAAGACAGGTAGTTTAAAGACAAAAGGTAGTTTAAAGATAAAACTACCACTATTTGACAAAAACTGCTGGGAAAAGTGGAAAACAGTATGGCAGAAACTAAGCATAGAAATAGACCAACATTTCACAGCCTATACCAAGATAAGGTCAAAATAGGGATGTGATTTAAACATAAAAGGTAATACCATAAGCAAATTAGGAGACAAAGGAATAGTTTATCTGTCAGGCCTACGGAGGAGGGAAGAATTTATGACCAACAATTAGATAGAGAGCATTATGAAATGCAAAGTAGGTAATTTTTATTACATTAAATTAAAAAGGTTTTGCACAAACAAAACAATGCAACCAAGATTAGAAGAAAAGCAAAAAAGCTGAGAAACAATTTTTATAGCCAGTGTTTCTGATAAAAGGCCTCATTTCTCAAAAATATAGAGAACTGAGTCCAATTTATTAGAATACAAGTTATTCCCCAATTGATAAATGATCAAAGGATATGTACAGGCAGTTTTCAGAGGAAGAAATAAAAGTTATCTGTAGTCATATAAAAAAAAAGCTCTAAATCACTATTGATTGGAGAAATACAAATCAAAACAACTCTAAGGTACCACCTCACACCTATCAGATTGGCTACACAAAAGAAAAACAATAAATGTTGGAGAAGATGTGGGAAAATTGGAACACTAATGCACTGTTGGTGGAGTTGTGAACTGATCTATTTTAAAGAGCAATTTGGAACTATGCCCAAAGGGCAACCAAACTATGCATACCCTTTGATCCAACAATATCACAATATCACTACGAGGTCTGTATCCCAAAGGCAGATTTCAGATTTCAGAAAAACCTAGAAAGACATGAATATAAGCTGAGTGAAATGAGCAGAACCAGAATACTGTACACAGTAACAAGAACATTGGGAGATGACCAACTTTGATAGACTTAGCTCTTCTCAGCAATACAATGAACCAAGACAACTCCAAAAGACTCATGACAGAAAATGCCCTTCCCGGTCAGAGAAAAAACTGTGGAGTCTAAACGTAGGTTGAAGCATACTATTTTCACTTTTTGTTTTTCTTTCTCGTGGCTTTTCCCTTTTTCTCTGTTTCTTCTTTCACAACATATCTAATGTGGAAATATGCTTAACATGATCATCATAGGCTATATTAGACTGCATGCTATCTTGGGAAAGGGGGGAGCAAAGGGAAGTAAGGAAAAAGTGTGGAACTCAAAATCTTACAAAAATGAATGTTGAAAATTACCTTTATGTGTAATTGGAAAAAAAATAAAATACTATTAATTTTTTTTATAAAGAAGACCTGAATTTAAATCTTGCCTCAGACACTAGCTATGTTACCCTGGGCCAATCACCTAACTTTTGTTTGCCTTAGTTCACTGGAGAAGGACCTTAAAGCCACCACCTCTCAGTCAGGAGATGTTTTTTCAGCATGTTTTGTCTTCAGTCCTCTGAAATTACAGATGGTTATTTTATTGATCATCATTCTTACAGGTTTCAAAGTTGTTAAAGACAGTATAATACTAAAGAAAGGATACATATGATCAAGGAAAAGTTTAAATTCTAACACCGAAATAAAACCTTACAAAACTACCACCTTTGAACTCACATTTACTTTAGAAAAAGGAAAAGAAAAATCAATTTTAAAATTAGTTAAATCACTTCCAATTAATAAATAAATTTCTATTGTCTCAAAAATGCTGGTCTGCTTTACCTCACTTGATCTTCATTACCCACACAAATCTGAGCAGCAAAGGTTATTCCCAAGAAATCTTGCCTAGATTTCATTTGTTTTCCAGTGATTTTTTTCAATCTTGCCAGTGAAGAGTGCTAAACAGATGACCTCATTCTATCATTTTTACATTTAATTTTTTTCATATCTACAAGATATTTCATCCTTTTTATATCTCTAAATATAGCTGCAAAAATACTGAATTTGGAATAATAGCTTTACGTTTTAACTTTGGACAAAAGCTAAGGAATGTGTTCTTCACAAAGAGTTGTCTAAAGTTTTCCAATCTTCATTGTTCAATCCAGCTTTTAACTTTGTGTCCCATTTGAACAAACCATATCCAACAATGTAGGGGATCTTCATCTAGCACTATGATCATGTTTATTGCTGATTAATTAGAGGCTGTACCACTTCAAGCCTCTCAGTCATACCCTACCATTTTACATTCCTCCTTACCTCTGTATTATAACTGAAAGCAGTATTATCAACCCAAATACAAAATTGCATTACCATTTTATGCAAAAATAATTAAAAGTGAAAATGGTATGAAGTATACTTTAAAAATCTTTTTAGGGTCCAGATTGGAAAATATATACAATATAAAAAGTGCTACCAGATAAAAAAAAGTCTTGTTAATAATCGATTCTGCTATTGCCTCATTAAATAAGCATGTGTGGATAAAAATGACATCTACCATATGTTCCAGTAAAAAGCACATGTTAGAAAAATTACTACATTATTTAAGACTTGATCAACTTAGAAGTTCCATAATTTCTTCCCATAATGGCTAGGACAAGAGATTTTCTCTTGTCTAAGTTGGTCCATTAGCTAATTGCTGGTCCCAAAGTTTACATTCATTGTCAGCAAAGAAAATCACATGGTTAAATGGTTTGTTTTATAAAGATTAGCTGAAAAGTCTACCTTCTTTTGGGGAGCTAAAAAAGTTGAAGATAGGCTGACCTGGAATACTTGTTGTCAAGTTCTCCATAAGATAAAATTTCCAGAAACAAAAAAAGGGGAAGTTTAAGTTCTTCTACACTCTGGTAATATTGTATCTAGCTTTTTTTTTTTAAGGGGGAAACATGGAAATTTGGAAATCATGTCATATGAAGAATAATTGCAATAACTGAGGATGTTCAAAAAAATATTACTGCTCTTATCATTATTTGAATAGCCACCATGTAAGAGAGAATGCAGGTTTATTCTATGATACTACAGAAGGAACCAAGAGGTGAAAGTTTCAGGGAAGCAGATTTCAGCTCATTATAACTACAGCTCTCCAATGATGGAGCAAGCTACCTCAAACATTGTGATAGTTCAATGAGTAAAGGTAATCTGATACAATCTGGATAACTGCCTGTCAGAGATCCATTTTGTTCAAATTATAGTAGAAGATTTCTAAGGTCCCTTCTAAATTCTGACTCTGATTCTAAATTAAAGGAAACACACAGGTTTATGTTATAATGGATTTCAGTGTATATTCACCATAATTACAATGAATGATTTTTTTTAATCTGGTTTTAAAGAATAGAAAATAGGTTATAGTAGAAGCACACAATGTTTTTAAATATACAGGGAAAGGTGTCGCAATTTAATTTTTTAGAAGACTGTGACTAATAATATATAATATTTGTGAAACTAATGAAATAATTGCAGGCGGATTCTAGGACACAGGTGGTATGCTATTCCAAACATAAATAAATCAATAAAACTATAGTGAGGTAGCTTTTGGGTGTTTGAGGAGGAAGAAATTCTAAAAGTTTACTATGAATATAATTCAGGAATAGTTCAGAAGCCAAGAGAAGACTTTTTTTAGCCTACACAAATATGCCAAAGATATTACAAAGGGACAAAACAAAAAGTGGCAACAGAAAAGATAAGCAATGTAAGTTGAAAAAAGAACACAAGGACACCAAGGTTGCAAGCCATTAGGGTTAACACTAATTGCAAAGTTTGGAAGAGTAAAAGGTTTGGGAAGAAAGAAAAAAAGTTCTGTTTTGGATGTACTGATTTTGAGATGCCCAGAGAACATTCAGTTCAGGATGTCCAAAAAGCAATTGGCTGTGGAAGAGAGGCGTTCAAGAGAGATTCTAGGGATGGATATGTAGATTTTTGAATCATCTTCGGAGAGATGGTAATTGAATTCATGGGAGCTAATGAGATCACCAAGAAGAAGAAGAGGGTGCAGGACAAAGCCTTGGATGACAGCCTTGGTTAGTAGGTCATCCTGGATGAATACTATGAGGAAGGAAGGCAAAATCCTTTCCCAGAGTCTGAACTGAACAACTGGAACCTAAGTTTAAAGTGAAATGGTAGTAATTAAAGATCACGAAGGGGTGCCAGGAGGCCAAGCCCCACAGCTTGCTGCTAGAAGAAGAAAGTGAAATTTAGTTGTATAGTGAATTCACTGTACCATGGGAAGTAATCAGTGAAGGGCAAAGTAAAGACTCCCATGCCTCAAAAAATGTGGAGGTCTTCCCCTTTTATATATGGTATAACAATTGCTATTCATAATGATGGTTTTGATTTCAACTCCACAAACACGCTCCCAAGCCAGGTACCCTCTGGTGAATCCCCTTTTTCAGCTTCTTTTTGTGATTGTCTTTCCCCATTAGATTGTAAGCTCTTTTAGAGCAGAGGATATCTTTCTTTCTCTTATTTTGTATCCTCAGTACTTAGCACTGTGCCTGCCACATAGCAGGTGCTTAATAAATGAATATTGACTAGCCCTATGTAGCAGCAAGCACCCTGATGTACCCAGGATGACCTGCTAGCACAGGTTCTTTGATCTGCTTTTTTAAGAAGAAAGCAACTTTAAAGGAGGGGTCAACAATCTACTTCAATTATATTCACCAATGTAATTGAAAATACAAGCAGAGAAATAAAGACCAACACACAGGGCTTCTAACTGTCTGACCATAAGCAATACATACATCACAGATCAACAGACAGATCCAACTGTCTGACCATTACATACATACAGAGTTATGTATGCAGAGAGAGAGAGAGAGAAGCATCAACATCTGGGTTTTCAAATAGGGTGGAGGGTGATCAACTCTCATTAATCTTATACCCTATTTCACCAAGAAAAGATTATATTATGCAGGTGTCCCACTCCTGAAAAAAAAATTATTATTATAGAGAAATAGCTAAAGCATTTTAGAAATATCCTCATTAAAAATAGTTTATATATTATTGACCAAAGGATTAACCTTCAGTTACCTGGGAACCTCTCTTATCCAGGACACATCATTCCCTTGATAATACCAAATAACTAAGGTAGTATTCAAAATGTATACATTCACATATATGTAGTCTACTTTTCTCTGTAAGCAATGGGAAAAGTACCCTAATACAGTGGAAAAGAGCAGTGGACCTGGCACCAGGAAGAGCTTGGTTACTTTGAATACTTGCTCCTACACTGCCTAACTGTGAGATTCTGAGCAAGTCACTTAATCAGTTTGAGCCTCAGTTCCTTCCTATGGAAAACTGGGAATAATAACCCTTCTACTACCATATAGGGGCATTGTGATAAAAATGCTTTTAAAACTTTAAGGGACTAATATGAATATAAACTACTATATTATACCTTTCTGATTGACTTTCTAGGAAATAAGTATTTGCATGGGCTGACTAAACCAATACAAATCAAACAATCAGCCTTGTGAAAAGATTATAGAGTTAGAACTCAGATCCCTGAGTTCAATCCCTTTGCTTTAAAGATAAGGAAAATGGGGCTGAAGGGAGCTGAGCAATTTGCTCAGGGTTCCATAAGCTCTTAAGTGACTGAGACAGAATTTGAACAGACATCAGTCTCTGTAATTCTTGATAAAACTCTATCCACTATGACATGTAGCTGCCTTTCAAGGGACTAAAAATTTTCTCCTTTTCTCCTTCCTTTTAAGGATTGTTATGAAGAATGTACTTTGTAAGCCCTAAAATAATATAAAATCTAAGTTGTCATTGTCATGATTATCATAATTCAAAATACATTTGCACCAGAAAAATGCCTAATTTAGCATAGTCTCACTGGCTATTGTCAGTACCTACAAAATTTTATATACATTTGCTGTTGTTTTCTTGTTTTGGTTGTGTCCAACTCTTCATGATCCCATTTGGGATTTTCTTAGTAAAAATATCAGCATGGTTTGCCATTTCACTCTCTAGCTTGTTTTACAGATGAGGAAATTAAGGTAGAGTTAAGTGAACTGCTCAGAGACACTCAGCTAGTAAATATCTGAGGCCACATTTGAACTTAGGCCTTCCTGACTCCAGGTTCAGTGTTCCATCCACTGCACCATCTAGATGCTTTTTATATATTTACAGAACACTGAAAGATTATTTAAAGCTTATTAAATTGACTTTCACTTTCCTAAAAACATAGGTGTATATTGGAACATGTACAAGTACACAGCTTGTACCTCTGGTCAAAGGGCAGTTGTTTACAGAAGTCTCAATTGCCAACTGACAAATGATCAAAGGATACTGACAGGCAGATTTCAGAACAAGGAATTCACTCTATGACTAGCCAGATGAAAAAATTTTCCAAGTCATATTAATTAGCAAAATGCAAATAAAGCAGCTCTGAGGTCCTACGTCATACTCAACAGACTAGTACAGTTGATTTTTTAAGAAGGAAACAAATGCTGAAGAGGCTGTGGGGAAACAGGAACATAATGCACTATTGGTAAAACTGTAAATTTGTCTAGTCATCCTGGAAAGCCATCTAGAGCTGCACCTCAAAGGTTACAAAATTGTTCATACCCTTTGATCTAGGAACACCACTGTTCAGTTTATGCCCCAAGGAGATTCTTTTTCATAGAAGAATTCATGTGCACCAAGATATTTATGGCAGCTCTTTTTGTACTGACAAAGACCTAGAAATTAAGCAGGTACCTGTCAATTGGGGAATAGCTTTGTTTTCTACAAAATGACAAAGGGGACAGTTGTAGAGAAATCTAGGAAAACTTGTATGAATTGATGCAGAGTAAATTAAGCAGAATCAGAAGAGCAATTTATAACATCAATAATGTAATAAGAAATGAGGTAAAAAACAACTTTCTGACACTAAGAATTCTAACCACAATTCCAGAGAATGAAATGTCCTAACTACCTCTCTGACAGAAGTGTGATGGACTCAAGGTACAGACAGAGACATATGTTTTTGGATATGGCAATGCTAGAATTTTGTCTGAGTGCTAATTTGTCATATTTGTTACAAGGATTTTGTTTTTCCTTTTTTTCCCCCTAGGGATGGAGGAAGGTGGGAAAAAGAAAATCTATTTATATGGATTTTTTTAAAAATAAAGAAATTGTAGCAACCAAAAAGAAATAATTCAGGTGTTGTGGAAATACAATCAAGATAACACAGGATTTAGCAGCTTCTACACTAGGGGATCAAAGGACTTGGAATATGATATTCCAGAGATCAAAGGAGATAGAATTAAATCCAAGAATCACCTACCCTACAAAACTGAATATAATACTTCAGGGGGAAAAAAATGGAATTTCAATGAAATAGAGGACTTTCAAGTATTCTTATTGAGAAGACAACAGCTGAATAGAAAATTTGACTTTCAAATACAAGAATCAAGAGAAACACGAAAAGGTAAACAGGAAAGAGAAGTCTTAAGTAACTCATTAAAGTTGAACTGCTTACATTCTTACATTGAAAGATGTTATTTGTAACTCAGGAGACCTTTTTCAGTATTAGGGTAGTTACAGGGAATATATATATGTATATATATATATACATGTAGGTGTATATGGGTATGTATGTAGGTGTATATTATATATGTGTAGGTATGTATATGTTCATGGGTGTACATATGTATGTATATATAGATGTGTGTATGTGTGCATACATACACAGAGGGCACAGAGTAAGCTGAATATGAAAGGAGAATACCTAAAAACAATATAATTTACTGTTGCATGGAATGTACTAGGAGTAAGAGAAAGGGAGAAGTAGAATGGAGCAAATCATCTCACATAAAAGAAGGAAGAAAAAGCTTTTTTACAAAGGAGGAGAAGAGGAGGGAGATGAAAGGAAATAATTGAGCCTTACTATCATGGGATTTGGCTTAAGGAGGGAATAACACACACTCCATTGGATATGGAAATCTATTTCACCCTGCAGGAAGGCAAGGAGGAAGGGGCTAGGAGAGGGAAGATAACAGAAAGGACAGCAAATTGGGAAACAGGAAAATCAGAAGAGGGGTGGGGAATGGGAGAGATGAGGAGAAAATTTTGAATTCAAATTCTTGTGGAAGTGAATGTTGAGAACTGAAAAATAAGTAAAATATATATATATATATTTTTTTTAAATAAAGCAACTTTTTAAAAAAGAAGAGAAGGCAATTAAAGGAACAATTTCTCATATTAAACTCATGGGTTTTGAAAATGAGCCATGCCATACACTACCATTAATCTTGCCAAGATGTTTAACAATATGAACTTTCCCCTAAGGACCATGTTGGTATCATAAGGGTTTTATAAAAAGGATATCCAGATATCACTGACTTTCCCACATCAGTGTTCTACTATTTCAAAAAAGCCCTACCCACATTTCATTTCATTCCTGACTCTCCTCTTCCTACCCACCAGTTCATCCAAAAGAGCTTTTGATTGTGGAATTCTGGGAGAAGAGATTTTGAAATTTGTTAAATCTTTTAAAGAATTCAGAGAAATATTGGCAGGATCTTACATAATAAAATTCTAGCGAAGCAAGCCCAGAATGGATGGGGAGCTCTACAGAATGAAAATCTAATTCAAGGTATCCTAGTTTGTAGTCCTCTCTCTTTCCTCAAATTTTCCTGTATTTATTAACTCTACCAACTATATCCCTCAGTAAATATTCATATCTTAAAGTCAGGGGATGTTTTTCATTTTTATTTTTGTACACCTAACACTTAAGAGAGGTAGTGTGGCATACTAGATAAAAAGTCAGCCTGGAAACTAGGATAAATGTTTTCTCCTCTCTGTTTAGGAATATTGCGCTAATTTTTAAAAGTGTTTTGTTATTTTGTTTAGCAAAAATTTCTCTTTTATTGTTCAAAGCATTATATTAAACATTTTTATTTTAAGAATCTTAATTGGACATCCAGTGCCAAGATGGCAGAGTAAGAAGCAGCTTACTAGTGTTGCAGAAAAGGTCTGTCTCACTGTAGTAGGAGGGGAGCAAAGTTTGAGAGCAGCAGCAGCAGCAGTTTCCCCCACTGCCACCACTCCTAAATCCCACACCCCTGTCCCCTCTCCCCACCCCAGGGTTGGCCCCAACTCTTCCTTTATATGTACTCTCCCATGTTGTAATATATAGTCCCACAAAGTATTCAGGATTGCCAGGTTCTGCCCATAATACCCTCTGTCTACCTTTTCACTGTTACCTCTACCTGGTGTCATAGCATCGCCTCCTAGAAGTCATGGTCCTCTTAAAGAACAAAGGACAAACAACAGCCTCTGTGAATAGTACTAGCTGCCCCACTGGAGACCCAAACTGGAACTGACCAGTTGAGCAACACAACTCTTTCTTTTTCTTCCTTCCTTCTTTCTTTCTTTCCTTCCTTTCCTAGCTCTAGCCAAAGGAATGTAAATCTTGATTGCTGAAACCCCACAAGATATCTTTGGGTTTACGGGCTAGATTTTTTTCTTAAGGGCTGTGTCTTAAACACAAATCATTCTGGCTTTCGTTGACTGGCCCTTAGCCATGCTTGTTCATTGTTTGAGCCTTGATTGGCTCAGAGTGAATGTAAATAGCAATTGTTTCTGTTTTGGTCGGAAACCCTGAGAGTCTTCCCTTCCCAGATTGATTTTTTTTTCACTATGTAAAAGAGAACATTCTCTGCCTCATTTTTATCCTAGCCTTAACCACTAAATGGGTGTTGCCTCAGTCAAACTGAGACCTGCTGAAGACCCTAGCTTAAAAAAGGTCATGGTCTTTTCTCATTCATAAATCCCATTCGCTTGTATATCATGGCATCACTCCCTGATGTTATGGTTTTCTTAGAAAAGGAAGGACAAACAACGACAATACCGCATACCAAGGTAAGATCAAAATGGGTGCATGATTTACACCTAAAGGGCCATACTATGAGCGCGAAATCATTTATCTGTCAGATTTACAGATAAGTGAGGAATTTAAGACCAAAGAAGATACACAGCATTACATAATGTAAAATGGATAACCTGGATCATATAAAATTAAAAAGTTTTTGTACAAATGAAACCAACACAACCAAAATTATAAGGAAAGCAGAAAAATGGCGGGGGGAAGAATTTTGCAACAAGTATCTCTCATAAGGGCCTCACTTCTCAAATACATAGAGAACTGGGTCAAATTTATAAAAAACATAATTCATCCCCCAATTGATAAATGAACAAAGGATATGAACAGGCAGCTTTCGGACAAGAAATTAAAGCTATAGTCATATGAAAAATGCGCTAAATCACTATCGATCAGAAAAGTGGCAATTAAAACAACTCTGAGGTACCACTTCACACAAATCAGAGTGGCTAATATGACAAATAAGGAAAACGTTGGATACTGGAGGTGATGTGGGAAAATTAGGACACTAATGTACTGTTGGTGGAGTTATGAACCAAATCAACCATTCTGGACAGCCCAAAGGGAAACCAAACTGTGCACACCCTTTGATCCACCAATACCACTGCTAGGTCTATATCCCAAAGACATCCAAAAAAAGGGAGGGAAAAAGATCTACTTGTGCAAAAATATCTACTGCAGCTCTTTTTGTGCTAGCTAAGAATCAGAAAACAAAGGGATACCCATCAAATGAGGAATGACTAAACAAGCTGTGGCATATGATTGTAATGGAATACTCTTGTGCTATAAGAAAACACAAGCAGGATGATTTCAGAAAAACTTGGACTTACATGAACTGATGCATAGTGAAATGAACAGAACCAGAAGAACATTGTACATAGCACCAGCAATATTGTTCAATGAAGAACTGTGAATGGCTTAGTATTCTTATCAATACAATGATCTAAAACACCCCACAGGACTTATGATGAAGCGTACCATCTACCTCAAAGAAAGAACTGATACTGATTAAATACAGACTGCAGCATACAATTTTTCACTTTCTTTCTTCTTTCTCTTTTGAGTCTTCCTATACAAAATGCCCAACATGGAAATGTTTTATATAATTGCAAAAAAGATCTTAGTTCTGATTTATGACTAAGAGGACCCCATTCTACAACTGCATAATCTACTAACGACATTGTTATTACTTTTTACTTTTACACATTTATTTTGATCTTCATGAAGTAGGGAACTATCAAAAGTATATGTGGGAGTGAGGTGGGAGCATCTCTGAAGGTTTTACTCTCTGAATTACTAGAGTCACGTGAACATTTGAGAACACATTAAAAAATTTAAAAAATTAAAAAACACAATTAAAAAATCAGATAATCTTGGAAATTGGTTCACAGTCTTCCCTTTGAGGGGAAGAAGGTACTACACACAGCAATAATGAATCGAAATGATGACAATATAACAAGTAATTTGGATTTGAAAACAGATTTGTAGTTTCACTCACACAGAATGTTCCAGAAGACCCTTTCCTAGAATTATTCTTGAGCAATGCTGAATCTACAGTCTGTAAACCAAAGATGTTTCTCTATTATCCATGGTGGAGAAGGCGTGAAGCTTCCCCAACTCAAAGAGCAAAATGGTTTAGGAAGGAAGACCAAAAGATAGTTCCATCATGGTGCAGGGAGTCACCTCACCTGTAAGTCATTTGGTGGCTAGAGCTTCTAAAAGGTTCTGAGGGGTTTCCTTTCCCTTTAGACTGAAAATAGTACACATTGTTAAAGACAGCAAAGATAAACCAAATCTGGGAACATTTTCAGGGAATAACCTTACTTGTTCTGAGGAAAACTTTTAGAGAATTGGGTCAGCTATGCAATAGGACTACTATTACAGGACTGGTAGGATTCTGATAATAACAATTATCTGCTAGTTAATGGAAAATTTTAAAGGCCTGTTTTTTAGCACCTTGGAGGATTGGAGGAAAGAAAATTAAACCCTAGACTCATACTTAAAATGCATACATAAATTCAAAGTATTCTATGGTCATGGCCAAACAGTGGCAATCTTGTGGCCAAACAGTGGCAATTACTGATTGAGTGGGAGGGAGGGGGAGAGTGGGAGTGGAATTCAACTAAGAAGAGAAGCACCATGTCGGCTCCTATCATGCATGAACAATCATTTATCCCAAACTAGTAGTTAAGAGTTTCTCACACTGAAATGAAAGGTCACTGAGAAATCCAAAGAGTATTTGTATGGAGTGATGTTCAAGTTCAGACTGGCAGAAATCCACTGACATATTCTGACCAGTCTTCTTGGATGCTGTCTATCACAAATGGGTGGCAGCACTAGCCAACTATGAATTCAATATCCACTCCCCTTTGGAAAAGATATGAATGTAGATGCCCTATGCAGAAGGCCATGTGACAATGAACCTATGTTAATACCTAAAGGAGTGAAAGCTATATTTAACCAACAGCCCAAGGAACAGGAAGACAAGATGACAGTACAACTGAAAGGTTCCACCAGATAATGTGCCAACAGTACATGTGAGCCTCACTCCATTAAGTCAATGCTATTTACTTCTGTTACCTGTGCATGATGGTGAAAAGAACAGATGGCTGACGCCAATGGACTGTATGAATGCATGATAAGAAGAAAGCAATGTCAGAGGGCTCAAATACCAATCTCTCAAAGTTACATTATTATCAAGACAATGGTAGAATTTGGAGCTGTAAGCAGGAGTACTATACTGAACTGTCCCTTATCACATGTATGACAATCAAAACCAGTTGATATTAGCTGGGACATATCACTTTTTGGTCATGAAAACTTTATATGACTCTAGTTGGAAATATGCATCAAGGAATAACCCTACAGTTGTAAGAAACATTTTTCCTGCTCAAGACAGCTACATGGGTCACCAAAAAGTGTGACTTGTGCCCAGGTGTGTGCAAAGAAAAAGCACTACCAACTCACACTGTATATTTAGAGAATGTTAACACCAATAAAATGCTGGAACTTGTCTGAATTTACATTTTACTTCTTGAAGGAGATAGTAAAATCAGCTTTTCAGTGGTAGCTGACCACTTCATAAGGTATGTACTTAAGAAAACCCAACAAAGAAACAGAAAGCTTCCACAGATGCTAAAATACATTGAGAAAAAATTTTCAGTTTATGGACTTCCCGCCAGGACCCATTCAGACTCAGGCAGAGACCTAGAAAGTACACTGTTCAAAGAAATGTTAGCTTTGGTATTTTTAAAAATTATTTATTTTCTATTCCCACTTTTCTCCCTTTTTCACCTCCCCTACATACTGAGAAGGTAAGAAAAAAGAAAACCCATGACAAATATGTAAGTCATACAAAACAAGTTCCCACATTTGCTATGTCCAAAAAAAAAAAAAAGGAAGGAGAAAAGAAAATATGCTTCAATCTGCACACTGAGCTCACTATCTGGAAATACATAGCACATTTCATCATGAGTTTTGGCTAGCATGAAGAAGTCTAGAAAAAAATGCCTTCGTACCCTAAAGGAAACCAACTATCTTAACATTTTAGCCATACACTGATGAGTGTAGTAGGAATACTGAAATAATAAATCTCAGCAGAGCTGGCATCTCACTTTTCTGGTAGATACATACAACTCCACCAGGAATGATGCTCCTGGCTTACGTAATAGCAGTTTAAATGAAAAGATCTTTCTCATTCATTAACAGGCCTATGTGAGCTGCTTGAATCACCTGGAGCTCTAAGTCACAGGTGGTAGGAGGAGCTTGCTGAACAGGCAGAACAGGAAAGGTAGAGCAGAACCTGGAGGAAGTGAGTGAGCATGGTTGGGGAAGAGGACACAGGCAGGCAGGCAGGCAGGCATGGCTCAGGCTCCTGAGTGTTTGGTTGCTTGTGAGAAGGCCCTGGCAGAGGGCGGAAGCTTAGGAATGGCTTTGCCCCCTGCGGTGATCATGTTTATTAACTTCTTGATCACCATGACAGATTTTGCTTTCTGGTTCTGGAATTTGGCTTTCTGGTGTCTAAATAAATGTTTTTCTTCTGCCTTCTATATGGAGAATCATTTACTTTTTGAGATTGAAAACTATGTCACCATAGTCATAGTCGCCACCAGAATATTGCCTTGGCAATACACTTAATACACTATTTAGTGATTTGGGGGCATAGTTATGCAATACCTATCAGTTTTGCGTTTGGGAGTCTCCAAGATTGAGACATTGCAGAAATCAATATAACTCTCGGCTGAGAAACTAAAGGAAAACTTACCATCTACCTACAACTTCAACCCATAAGAACAATAAAAGAAACAAAATATGTAATGCCCCAAATTTGTTGGTGAAACCTTCAACAAGGCAAGAGGCTGCTGAGAAATAGTGGTAGTCAGAGGATGCACAAGTTAGCAAATCAATGGAAAACCACTCCGTACTTAATAGTGGGGAGAATGAGCAACTTGCCTATCTATAAAATAGTCGGGTGGGAAGCAGCTTGCAAAGATAATCTATTAAAGCCTTTACTGGACCCTACCAAACAAGCTGAGATTGACAGACATTGATCTCAGCAGATTCTAAACCATAAACACCTATTTATTACAAAATGTGCCTGAACCAGGCAGTAGATCAAAAGCAGTCATTTCAAATGAAAACTCTGCCTATGAGTGAAGATTGTGCCTCATGAACTACTAACAACTGGGGGGGTAGCCTGGCCCCTCTAGAATCGGAGGTTTAGGAAAGTAGGGAGGTATAGTTCCTGATGAAGATTATGATCAACCAGTATCATCAACCAATACTGGTAGGGGGACAGCAGAAAAGCAAAGGCTATTTGAATGGTGACCAGGCTGGATAAACAGCTACACACGTAACCAGACGATAATGCTAACTCTTACCCAAGTAATGTGTGCTCTGCGGGAAATTACATGTATCCAGTTATGCACATATTCATTGCTTCATACTTTTTGTGTTTTGCTTTTTATACAATCAAATTACCATAATGAATCAGGTTGTATAATTTGTTAACTACTCTTAATTTGCTTTTAGCACATTAATCTGGCCATTTTGCACAGCCTATCAATGTTAATATTTCATGAATATGGCAATTATCCTGGTTTTTTTCAGGGTCTGTCCAGAGTTAAATATCTCACGGATCCTTGGAAAGGCTTTAAGTACATGCAAGGAATAGTCTGGCTAAATTTACAAAAGTTCATCAATAGTTGACTGAAGAGGGATGAATTTTTTACCATAACAGCTCTTGAGGACCATCTATTAAACTGCAAAGGAACTTTAAGCTGTATCAACAGGAGGACCCACATTAACAAAATTACAAATCCTTTAAGTAGTAACATTTGTGTGGATCATTGTGGCTTACGAAAGGCAATTTTACGTAGATTATAGCTTAGACTCGTACAACAATTTGAAGTAATTACTACAGATATTATTATTATTATTGCAGGAGAAAACAGCCTGAGAGGTTTAAGGGACTGGCCCTATCTCACTGTAGTGTTAATGGATTTTTGCTTAATTTGAAGACTTCTCCCATCCATTAATAGGCTCATGTGACCTGCTTAAGTCAAATTGAAGCCTAAATCACATGTGGTGGGAGAAGCTTGCTGAATGGGCAGAACAGGAAGGATGGAGCAAAACTACGAGGTAGTGGGAGCAGTTAGAGTGGAAGAAGAGAAGACACAGGCAAGTAGATAGCTAGGATTATGATTGTTTGTGGGAAGGTTGGGGAGGTGGGTAGGGGAAAGCTTGGGAATGGCAGTGTCCCCTGCAATGATAATGTGTATTGACTTCTCTGTTGCTATGATGGATTCAGTTCTAGCGTTGGGATTTGACTTTCTGGTGTCTAAATAAATGTTTTTTTCTGTCTTCCACATGGAGAGTCTGTTATATTTTGCGATTCAGAACCATGCTAGCATATTCATATTGCCATCAGGCTGGGAATATTGCCTTGGCAATACATATGGCACTACAAACAGGATGGCATGGTATAAAATCTCTGTTGGGCAGCAGAAAGGCTTGAGAGGAAGAAATGGATATCCCAGGATGGAAGGATTTACCTTATTTCTCCTTAGCAAGGGAATGGGCTAAAAGCACCAGACCCTATGAAAACCGGGAACCAAGGTTACAGGAGGGAGAACCTAGAGATTTGGAAAGATGTTTGCAAGGACTAAAAAAAACCAGGGAAAGAACTAGCAGAAGCGTGTAGGAGAGGCTGGATTTTATTAATAGATTACCGTTATTATGTGTAAAAGCAGAGACAAACCGCTGAAGGAAATAAATTCATATGGAAAGTTGGCTAGTTTGCATGGGAATTCTCAGCATTCAAGATCTCCTTTAAAAGAGCAAGCTGTAGGGTCCCAGATGGTGGAAAGAAAAAAAAAACTTTATTTAGCTCAGAAGATGTGAAAAGTTGGCAAAAGGAGTGTGCATGCAGTCCTTGTACAGGTCGAGACTAGTTGCCATGGTGACTTCCAGGAGAGTGTATGGCAGGAAAATGTAACAAAATCAGAGGAGGAAAATGAAACATTAGAGAAAGAGGCTTCTCAGGCAGCACACCCAATACTAAGATGAAAGCAGGAGACCAGGGGGTATAATTGAGGATTTTACTTAGCAAAAGTCACAGATATTTTGAGTCAGTTCACCCAAAGAATAGAAGAATCATTAATATCTTCAATGGTGACAATCAGTGATGAAGAGGCTGAAGGAGTATCAATACATAGTGTGGATTACTTGAAATTCATAGGTATTAGTTCAAATCCTTTTGTACAACAAGCCTTTGGAGATTATCATATGCAAGGTGGTAACAAAATGACCAATCTGTTAGCTTTAGCAGCAGATGGATGTAATAGGCAATATGCTACTGATTCTATGTGGCCTAGTGGAGACAGACCCTGGTATTCATTCAGGGACTATATGAGAAAGTTAAAGGAGGAGGTAATGAAGACTGCCATAACGATTGGAAATACAGATACATACTATGATACCACCTTAGCAGTTTCCCACAGAAATATCATAGTGAAGATGGCTCCTCCTGCTTATAAGCACCTAATTCTGAGTCTACTAAGTAGAGAGATAGGGCAACCTCTTTCAGAGGTGCTGGACAAGATTTCACAGTTAAATGACTTAAGGGACTCGGGAAAAGATAAATTTCCCTTAACTGCTCTCACCAACTTCCTCTCAGCTCTGTTCCACCCTTCCTATTCTACCCATTCAGCAAGCTCTTCCCACCATATGTGACTTAGGCTTTCACGTGATTTAAGCAGGTCACATGGGCCTATTAATGGATGGGAAAGATCTTTAAATTAAGCAACAATACATTAATAATACAATTTTAACAATTAGCTGCCTTGTGCTTCCACTCACAAATCTTGTGAGTTCCCAGTCAAAATTCCCTTCACTAGCCCCACTTTCTTGTGTGTGCTATCTCCCCCTATTAAAATGTAACATCATAAAGAAAAAGAACTTTTAAAAATTATCTCCAGCATAGTACCCCTCATGTAGTTGGCATTTAATAAATGTTTTCTATTTATTCATTCATCACAAATGCCAGTTATTGAGGGAATTTTTTGTTCAGGTGTAGGTTGAATCAGGCCTCTGAAAGATTTTTCAATTTAGGAAAAACCTCTGTCTCTAAGATAGCAATGTTGCTTAAAAAATAAAAACATTAAAGTAAATAACTTTACACATAATTTATTTTAAAGAAAAGTGATTAAGATTTCCAGAAAAAAACTCTCATAAAAACAAGGACTTCTCCAGGTTCAGTCAGACTACAATTAAGAAACTGATGTGTGAATGAAAGGAGAAATTTATAACCTAGAAAGATGGTAGAATTTACCATCATTTCTTCACATTTTGCCTTTCAAAAATGTGTCAACAATTAAAACTCAGACTTCCTTGGTAAATATCAAGACACAGTCAAAACCATTTCTCTTTGCCTTTCTATTCCTATTCCACACTGACTTGAACATAGGTACTTGATAAATTGCTTAATTAAATCTAACTTTTAATGAAACATAAATTGTATTTTTTCCTTGAGATGTTTTCACGTTTCATTCCAAAAAAATTAAAGTTGCTCCCCAAAAGTTTTGATGTAATTGCTCACTGAAATCAATCCACGCAATTCTTGTTTTATTAAAAAGACTCGTGTTTTTTTATTTCATTTTACCAGTGGAAGTACAAACTCAGAGAACAGCTCCTTAAGCCCTGCAGCTTCAAATTCCTTTAGCAGCTCATCCAACGATGAATACTCTTTGACTTCAAATGCCAGGAACCTACATTATACAAGAGAAACTCATGAATATGCCTAGATTTGTCAGAATGTAATTATCGATTCAGTTGCTATTCTATCTGCAATACTACTAAATTATACCTTTTGTGTTCCATCTGTACTTTTGTTTCACAGAGTATACTAATCATTTTCTCTTTGCATTTCTTTCCGCTTGAGTCCACATCAACTTTGGAGGTTTTCTGAAGAATCAGGTATTCCTAAAGGATAAATCAGAGCATTAAATATACATCTTACTATCTTAGAGGTTTAGTTTTAAAACTCATAAACATACAAGGTTTATTTTATATATAAAAAAAATATCCATTTCTTAGCCCATATTTTTATATAGTTACCTCTGAGTTTGCATACAGATGACAGGAAGAGTCAGGTATTTGGTATTTTCATGCCATATTCATGGTCTCAATGAATAGGTTTAGAATATATTTTTAAAAAATTATTCCAAACTCTTATTTTATTGGTGAAGGAACTCTTACTGAGCAAATTCCCTCTTCCAACATGGATGGCAATTGCTCAGTAACATATAGATGAAGAGTTACTCTAAAGCAGGTCTTGTGACTTTAAAGCCATCTCTGTATCCTACAACATACTACCTCTCTTCAAATGGGTATGATCTGACCCTTCAAATTAACATAAGATCTTTTAGAAATCTGAAAACAAATATTTTTGCAGAATTCCAGTATACAGACAGGTTAAAAAGTGAACTACATGAAAAGAGAAATTTGCCAATGTTTTTTCCATGTCCACTGATAAGTGTTCCAAATCATATAGATGCTTGCTGACTAACTTATCCAAATTAATTTGTCTATTATAATTTCATTTAGTCTTTCTTCTGAGAGACAGTGTGGTTGTGGGAAAAAGACTCACCTTGAACTTAGGAAAATGTGCGTTCCAGTATAACCTGAGAAATATTTACTATGTAACTCAGGGTAAGTCACCTAACCTCTCTAGGTCTTAGGCAGCTGTCTGACACTATATCTATAGATGGTTTGTCATCTGTGTAAATGGAGGAATATTCCTACACCAGAATTCCAACACTGAACAAATCACAAGTCCCTGATGCCTAAGAGTAGTATATGTATAAGGAAATGGCTCTGGATCTCTATCTAAATATTTGCCTATAAAGATCCAATTAGCTTAAATTCAATGCAAATTACCTTGAAATACATAGAACCCTTTCACAGCCTCCAAAAAAGGATACAAATAAAATCTAATCATTTGTTTTAACTACATAATTCAATACTAATCTGGATAAGTACCAAGATAATACTGTATAAAAAGATTATTCTATGAAGCAGCAATATCAAAGTTCTTAAGTCTTTATGATTACAGGTTATAACATGATACAAATTAAAATTTTTTTGTTACTTTGACATATGGAAGAACAAAACTTATTAATATACTATAACTGTTAAGTATTTTAACTTTAGAAATAATTTTTCTCCTCTGGTCCTCAAGAAAAAAGTGTTAACAAAAATTTCAAGAGATATACAAAATGTAAAAAGGGACTGATTTTGAAAGCAGCTGCTCAGACAAGTCAGCTAGAAAAGAAAAGATGGTGGGAGATAACGAACTGATGGCAATACTTCTACAACTCTGAAACTAAATCTCAGTTAAAGGACACAGACCACTCTATCTAGAATGAATAGATGCCCCCCCACTCAAAAGGTTGCATTGATTTTTTTAAATTGCCAAGAGAAAAAAGAAATATTGCTTATTCCAAACATAATATACTATTCCCTCCTGTGCCTGTCTATAAGGAGCTATATATTATATAAACACACTTATGTGCCTTTATAATATATATATAGAAATTAATATTATTACTTCAAAAAATGTTATTTCATTGATGTGAATACTATTTCTGTTAGAAGTTCTTTCACGTGTCATTATGGCCATAAAATTAAGCTAACGTTTTGGCAATGAGTCTCTCCAATTTAGGCTAATGCTTGAATGAAAATAAAATACTAGGACAAAACAAAGTCTCTCCAACACTGTAAGACATGTGAAATGGAATAATTTAATAAATAAAAACAACTCTTCACATTCTTTCAAAGAAAATAAAGTCTTACAACAACAGTAATATAGACTACAGATATATCCCTAATAATTTGCTCATTCTCACTAACTGATATGAAACACTCTTATTTATCCATTTTTAAGTAACAAAATAACCAAACTTTCATTCAGTATTCAATTTTGGCACCTTGATACTGTTTCTGTCTCCTTGTAGAAGAATGAGTATTACTTTGCCCCAAAACATCAGTCTTCCAGTAAGTCTTAAATTTGAAGTCCACTTTTCCACAGTTTTGACATACTTAGTCTTTGCTCTCATGTGATCTAAATGCAAAAGGGCTATCCATGTTCCATCATCCATAGATGTACTGGCTGACAAAGTACAGTCTTCAGAGTTAACAGCCGTTTTTGGTTGTTCAATGATGTGCTTGAGGTTTTGTTGAATCCAGAGAACCAGCTCATGTACCACTGGCTCAGACAAAAGTTTTTTTGCTTGTTCAAGTAACTTCTCTTTTATAACTATACACTGTGTCCTGGTAAGGTGCTGAGAGTTAACTGAGATCCCTGGTAGACAAAACGGGTAAGCAGCTGGTAAATGAAATGATAGTTTTAATGGTATATTTTCATCCAAAAATCCTTGTCCACTTGTGTTAATTCTGAATGAAGTGCCATCTGTTTCTGGAAGAGATCCAAAATAATAATCAACTGTGCATAATTCAGTTTAAACAGAACATTAATAACTTAACAGTATAGTCAATCAATAAACATTTTTAAGCACACATTAATGTGTGCTAAGCATTGAGGCCAGACCTTGCCCTTGAGGAATTTACAATGGAACAGGAGAGACAACACGCAAAGAAATATATACCTAATATGCTATACACAAGATAAATAGGAAATAATTAATGGAGGGAGAGCACTGGAATTAAAGAGGGTTAAGGAAAACTTATTTCAAAATATTTTACCATAATTCAGTGTGAAAACTTTTGTCATGTCACTGACAGCTAACAAAAGTTTTATTTACAAATTATTTCCTTTAAGTACTTAACAATTATATTCAATCTACCTATTCCTGACAAAAAATTAGAAAGTACAAATTCTCATAAACTTTTTTCTTGAACTTGGGTGAAAATACTGATTACTGATAACAAAAATTTAAATTTTCAAAGAAATTGCAGATTATATGTGCAAATCAAGAAATGAGATGACATCAAATCATAAAACAGACTGATGAATACTGAAATAGAAAAAATATCAGTCATTAAAGGAAATACAGTAAGCATATATATGACATATATACATATATATGACATATATACATATATATGACATATATATGTCAGTGTTCCTAATAGACCTTTTTTCTTTAAACATATCCAAGTCAATATAACAGTAAGGTCATATCATGAAATAAAAATGAGTGAATAGCAGCCAAACCCACTCTAGCTCTTTAACAACAAGGAAAAAAGCAGACACCAAGTATTAAAGAATTCTGTTCTCTTTCAGATCTGCTCTGCTTCACTCCTTTGATGTGTTCTACTTCATTTCACCTCACTTTTCAAAAAAGTTGATAAAATGTCAGACTGATTCATTCTACAGGGGGCAGAAGCAAACAGATCAGAAAGACAGAATACAACAGAACTGGGTGCACAAATGAATTTCTTTGAAGTTCAAGTTACTGCCTATCTCAACCTCTTTCTTTGCATGTACTTGTTTTACTCTCTTTTTTTCACATGATAGGAAGTCAAATGCTTTCTCATTTTCATACCTGAAAATCATTGTTCACCAGCTTCAGGACTAAGAAAAAACCACTGCAATGCCAATTTAATATAGTTATAATTCCATTTTAAGATATGTGATATTAAAATTCCTTACATTCACAAATGAATTCACAAATTTTCTTACATTCATAAATGAAAATCTGATGAACACTGACTCCTTCAACTCTTACTATTAAGAATTCTATGAAAAAATGTTACAATTGACTACAATAGCTTTAAATATTAGAGATTTAAAACTATACAACTGACATAATTTGTTAAATACAAGTGGAAATATTAGTTCTAATTGCCATCTAAAGCAATAATTCAAGAGCAGATTCTAACTAATGGAGAACAAAGATAGCAACCTAACACCACCCTCTCCCAAGAGAGTGCCTTTGTGGGATCCAAATTCTCAACTGAGGTTGATGCATTATCTAAATTCTTGGTTTGACCCAAACCATAACAAGGGCAGACATTATAAACAGGTTAAAAAAAATGAGAAGTCTGTCCTTCCCACTCCAATGATACCTCAACCGCCCAAAAGGTATTTTTCCCATCAAGAGCTTTCTCCTAGTGAATTAAATGTCACATCTGAACAATATTTAAGCATACTACCGGTTCATATGTGAGAGTACTTTTTTGGAGTAAAAATGTTATTAAAGTCCAAAGGAGCATTACATAATACCTCCAACATGTAATTATAGACACTGCTTTTAACTCATTTGAAGGAGATTACAAATGATTTTATGTTGCATTTAGTACTTTGCAAGCTTCCATTTCAAGTAACCATCTATAGCACCTGATACCAGAGGGGAACCTACTTCTATTATAAAGGTTTTTAGAAAGTACAAGAATTGTAATTATTTATGAAAGGAATGATTATGAGAAGTTTGAAGTCAAGTGAAAAGAAATTACCCCAGATAGTCTTTGGGGCTGCAGTTACCAGTGGCTGTTGTTGTTTCTCATTCGTTTCAGTTATATTCAACTCTTCAGGACCCCTTTTAGGGTTTTCTTGGCAAAGATACTGGAGTGGTTTGTTGTTTCCTTCTCTAACTCATTTTATAGATGAAGAAACTGAGGCAAACAGAACTCAATGACTTGCCTAGGGTCACACTGGTAGTAAGTGGCAGAGGCTGAATTTACATTCAGGTCCTCCTGACTCCACTTCAGGCACACACACTCTATCCACTTCACCACTTAGGTGCCTTCAGTTTCTCGTAGAACACTATTTTGAGGATTATCACTTTAACACGAAAAATGAAGTTCAACTTATAGCTGTGTGGATCAGGTAGGTCACTTAACCTCTCAAGGTTCTAAGCATCCAGGTTGGTACAACAGATAAAGCTCTCCATCTGGAATCAAGAGACCTGAGTTCTCAGACACTTAGAACTGTGTGAATGGATGTCATTTAACCTGGCTGTCTCAGTCTCCTCATCCTTAAAATGAGGATAACAGCACTTACTTCCCAGAGTAAAGTAAATTGTGAAGACAAAATGAGACAATATATTTAAAGAGCTTTGCAAATCTTAAAGGACTATATAAATATTCCATAAAAGGATACTATCATTATCAGCTTGACTTGATGTCCTGGTATACTCTCTTCTCTGCCCAACCCAGAAATTGAACTCTTAAAACAAACATTAAAAAAAAAAAGTTCAGCAAAAATAATCAATATATCAACTAAGTCACTTCTTCAAAAATGAAAAGAAGGTATATTTTCGCATCTCTTGTGAGGTCCCAAATTTGATCATTCCAATTATACAACATTCGGTTATGACTGTTTTAGTGTTCTTTATATTTATATTGTGGCAATCACTGTTTATAGTTTTCCTAACTCTACTTACTTCACTTTTAGTTTATGTTTTTTTCATGCTCTTCTGGATACAGTATATTCATCACTGCTTATAGTACAATAATAATATTCCATGTACCACAAACGTTTACCATTCCCCAACCATCACCTACATTATTTTTATCTGCTTTTTACCACAAAACAAATGCTGCCATAAATATGATAATTTGATATATTGTTACATATGATACATTTTTATCAATGACCTTGGAGTTTATACTTAGCAATGGTATCTCTGAATTAAAGGATATGGACATTTTAGTCACTTTCTTAAGAAGATTCTAAATTATATCTAGAATGTTTAGACTAGATCACAACTCCACCGATTTTAAGTGACTATGCCCATCTTTTGTTTTCTTTTTCCACTACACATGAGATGAAATCTTATAGTTGCTTTCACTTACATCTTTATTTACTCATTTAAAGTACCATATGTGGTTCTTAATAGTTGGAGAAGTCTATTTTCATCACAGAATCTGACTTCCTATCATGTGAATGAGAATAAACCAAGTACATGTAGCAAAAGATAAAACAAAATCTTAGTGTTAAAAGGCAAAAAATTTTAACATTGAAAAATCTACAAAATGACATTTTTGAAATAGTAAAAACAGTATAAACTGGGGTAATTTTAAAATAAGAATTGTAACAAACTAGAATTCTTATTTTAAAAGAGTTCATGCATAGTTAGAGGGCCAGGATTGGCATGGTGTAGAGCAAAGAGCACTGGATTTGGATTTAAAGGACTTAAGTTTGGATCTTGGCACTTCTAGTCACTTCTACGGACTCAAGCAAGTCATTTAATCTGTCTTGGCTTCAGTATCCTCATTTGTCATATTAGTAAGTGGGATGATATCATCTTTAAAATCTCCTCTGGGTCTCAATATACAATCATTTGATTAACTGATTCTATGTGATTTTCCTGTGTTCAAAACAAATGAGAAAACTCTAGAAATTCATGGTTGGTAGAGTCTTCAAGAAGTAACAAAGAAAAGGGGCCTAATGAATACCCAAAGTAGCTGCCTACCTATGCTTCTTTAATATGGTACTCTGAAAAGCAGCACAACAACTATAATCTGGGGTGCTGTCTCGAAACAAGATGGAAATAACTATCTAAAACTTTTACTATTTTCATTTCGTGCAGTCATTCTCTAACTTTAAAATTAAAATTCCTAATTTTTGTTTGGAAAAAATGTTTAGAGTTTTTATTTAGAAAGACAGATACTATAACAAATAGCAAAAGATGGAAGCGAGATCAGGGAACAGTCCTGTAAAAATAGTAATTGTCAGAAATAATAAAGCTCAGAATAAGCTGAGGTTAGGGAAAGATGTTAAGGACAGCAAAAAAGGATTTTGTTGTGGGGTTTTTTTCCTCCTTCCCTACTCCCAACCCCTAGTCCTATGAGAAAAAGAAAGATCAAAGAAGTGATAGGAGCTTTCCTTAGGGCATATTGGAGAATGATAACTGACAATAAAGAGGAAAGAATTGTCAATTCTATTTTTTTTCTCTTCTCTCTGACATAACCTTTAAATCAGAAATGACAGAAGAAACATGACTAACAGGGAATTGGTACCTAAGATAAGTAAAGACATAGTAAGAGGTGTACCTAAGATGCCCTTGAATTCAAGTCACCTTGCCCAGATTTACTATATCCTTCAATCCTGGAAGACCTTGGCAGATATAGTTACTGAAGTCACTGTCAGTGATATTTGAAAGATCAAGGGAAGCAGGAGAGTTACCACAAAATTGGAAAAAGACTTTTCCCAATTTTCAAAAAGGAATAGTATCTGAAAATCATAGGCCAGTACAGAACTTTGATTCCCAGGTAAATTCTAGATGGTTCACTAAGGATAGCTGGAACACCTAGAAAGAAAAGCAAAGATTGCAAAGACCCAGCATGGCTTTGTCAAGAACCTGTTATACAAGACGATCCTCATTGCCTTTTTTAACAAGATTTGAAGTTAGTGGAGGAGAGGAATGAAGTAGGTATAGATTTCCTCAATTTTAGCAAAGATTTTGATAAAGTACCTCATACTATTTTTGTGAAGAGAGCGAGATATGGACCATAATACAATCAAATGGATTCAGAACTAGTTGGATAACCAGATTCTAAAAGTAAATGATTATATGTCAGTGTGGTGGGAAGTCTCTATGGGAGTACCCCAGGAATTTGTGCTTAGCCTTTCCATGCTTGCCATCTTTATAAACGTCATGGATAAAGGAATAGATGGCATGCTTGTCAATTTTGCAGATGACACAAAGCTAAGAGGGAAAGATATTCCAGCAGATGACTCAGGGTACAAAAGGATCATGACAGGCTAGAGCAGGGGTTCTCAACCTGAGATTCAGTTCAGGTTCTTAAAGTGAATTATTTTTTTAAATGTTGATTATTCAATTAATTGATTTTCTTTGAAATCCTAATTTTAAAAAAGTTATACATTTTAAAATGTTATATTGTGAGAAAGGGTATATAAGCTGGTGATTGCCAACAGATTTCCATGACACATAAAAGAAAGAATTTCAGGGCTAGCACCCTAGACTAAATCTAACAAGATGAAATTCAGTAGGGATAAATGAAAAGTGCTACTCTTAGATACAAAAAAATCAACTTCATGAATATAAGATGTAAGAAATGTGGTTGTTCCAAAAAAGATCTCAGGTTTTTACTGGACTGCAAGATCAAAATGTATCACTGTGTGATGTGGAAGCCAAAAAAGGCATGACTCCCAGACCACAGCAGCCTTCTCACCATGGAAGTTCATATCACTCCTGCAACCCCTTCCTAAGTAGCTGGTTCATCCTAGAGCCTCCATTTTAGAAAGTGCTCAGGCCAACCATGTCTTCCTTCCTTTCCAGGGACTACTTCTGACTCTGAAACTTTTCTCTACCATGCCCCCACTCAGGTACCTTCTTTCTCCCCCTTCTCCTACTGTGCTCCCCCACTCACTGCTTTTTCAGGTTCCTTTTACAAGCTGTCTTCCCAGAATATAAGCTCCACAAAGGCAGGGAGTGTTTTTGTTCTTATTTATGTATTCCTAGTGCCTGGCACATAGTTAAGTGCATAATAAAAATGCCTGACTTAAAATGATAGTCTTATTAGTGCCTTAATCAGATCTCACTTGGAGTACTGTGCTCAGTTCTGGCTAAGTGATGAAGAAAACAGAACACTGGATTTACAGTGAGGAAGAGGGAAGATCAAAGTTCAAATGCGGCCTCATAGACGCTTATGGCTGCATTACCATAAGCAAGTCATTTAAACTCTCTATGCTTCAGTTTCATCAACTATAAAACAGAGCTAATAATAGCACTATCTCCCGGGTTACTGTGAGGATAAACATTAAAGTACCTTAAAGCACTACACAAATGCTAGCTGTTACTGTTGAAGTTATTTGACACCAAGAGGCACTGATAAGCTACAGGGTCCAGAAAGCAACCAGGATTGTGGCATATGAGGATCAATTGAAAGAACTGGGCATACTCAGCCTAGAGAAAATAAGACTCATACAGGACATGAAAGCTATAATCAAGCAACTAAAGGGCTGTCATCAGGAATAAAGATTAAATTTGTTGTTCGGTTTGGCCCCAGAGGGCAGAACTAGGAGCAGTAACGGGTAAAAGTTGCAAAGAGGCCAATTTAGGTTTGATGTTAGGAAAAACTTGCTAATAATTAGAGCTGCCGCCAAATGGAAAGGGCTACCTCAAGCAGTGGTGGGTGACCCATCCTTGAAGCTCCTTAAACAGGCTGGACACCCACTTTTCAATCTATATAACACTGAAGATTCCTTTACTGTATGTGTCTGACCAACCAGCCATTGAGTTTTCTTTCAAATTCTGGGCTTCTGTGAAATGCAGCATGGTACAGCAGATAGACAACTAGCCTTGGAGTCAGGAAGACCAGTATTTAATTGATGATCCTTGTAACTCCAAAAAATTATAAGACACTAATGAACTGCTATCTAAATCAAAAGGATTTCTTACATTGTGCAATGCAAAAACAGGTTTGAATCAAAACTGAACGGCATAAACCATAAGTGATCTAAAGTTTGGAGAAGTTGTCACAAAAAACTTTATAGAAGACTTGGGAATTGAACTGGACCCTGAAGAGGCAGGATTTGGAAAATCAAAGAAGAGAAGAGAATATTATTGTGCTGGAATTGAGAAAATCATGATATATGAAGGTAACAGAAATAGCCACCTTCTTCATGAAGCACTTTCTTCTCTTATGGATAATGCTGGACTTGGAGTCAGG
Organism: Bettongia penicillata ogilbyi; assembly: GCA_023548195.1. Lineage (NCBI taxonomy): Eukaryota > Metazoa > Chordata > Mammalia > Diprotodontia > Potoroidae > Bettongia > Bettongia penicillata. The sequence continues at coordinate 27,425,023 of JAJHZJ010000314.1, read as the reverse complement.
AAGATCTGAGTTCAAATACTTACTTGCTATGCAACTTAACCTGTCATAGCTTCAATTTCTTCACTGGTAAAATGGAGATGATAATAGCACTTACCTACCTCCCAGGGCTGTTATGAGGATCAGACAAGATAACTTATGTAAAATGCTTTGCAAATCTTAAAGTGCTACATAAAATCTATTACAGTTGTGGTTTTATAGTCATCGTTATTATTATTATTGCTTTCCTTATACTCATCCCATAATTACAGTGTGACCTTTCATATTTAGGTCACATAGCCATCTGAAGTTTATTAAAGAATAAGATATGCCACGCAATACATATGGGCAGGTTGGCCCAGGGTTGAACAAGAAGAAGAGAGGGCTGGACTGCCTTCAAGAAAATGAAAAGCTCTTTTAAAGACCCCACAAACTTCCCATAAAAGCAAAGGTCAATCTTTCTAATAATGACATTCTACCAATGCTACTGTATGGCAACAAAACTAATCTCTAGTAGCTAGGTGGCACAATGCACAGTACTTGTTATTAGGAAGATGTGAGTTCAAATCCTGCCTCCGACATAAGCTGTGTAACCCTGGGTAAGTCATTTAACCTCTGTCTACCTCAGTTTTCTTCAATTGTAAAATTGGCATAATAATAACATTTACCTCCTAAGGTGGTTCTACGGATCAAATGAGATATTAATCAAGTACTTAGTACAGTATCTGGCACTCAGTAGGCACTTAATAAATGCTTGTTCCTTCCCTTCCTCCCTTCCCTCAAAAGGATTAAAAATTAATCCCAGAAGAGGAAAATGGAAGGCACATGGTGACAGTTATCATAACCATAATAAGATAACAAGATATAATCAAGGAATTATGAAGATGAAGGAAAAAGATGGATTAGTCATGTCAAGGGATGGCAGATGAATGGACAGATAGTTTCACTTTCATGATTTCAAGATAAAATGAAAAAGGCCTCCAGCACACTGGGCAGATGTTCTATAATGAATTTATGACAGGACATTATAATAAACACATAAGATGGGCAGGCAAGGATGAGTTGCAATCTACATCCTGGAAGGAATTTCCAAGTTAGTGAGATCACAGAACCATTTGAAGAGTATGGTATAAGCTGCTAACCTAAACTTAATTTCTGCCAAATCACTTTCTAATTGTCTTTAACAAGGAGCCTTTCTCCCAATTTTTATTCTCAGATTTAGCAAATATTGAAACTGTCCTGTTCAACTGTTTCTGAATCTTGCTTATCTAGCCTGTTATACTGACCTTTCTATTTTAAAACAGAAGTAGTTTTTAATGATTACTACTTTATATTCCAGCTAAGATCTGATGATGCTATGCCTCCCTCTTTCCTTTTGTTTTTAATTTCCTTTAAGATTCTACACTTCTGTTCCTCCAAATGAATTGCTATTATTTTGGCTAATTATATAAGTAACCCTTGGCACATTAATTGGTAGAGCATTAAATCTGTACAATGCTCTAGTTTAGTGTCTCCACTAAACCAAACCATGCATAATGAATCTCTCTCCAATTATTTGTCTTCTTTCATTTCTGTGAAGAGTATTTTGCAGTTATATGTATATGAGTCCTAAGTAGTTAACATCTACCTATTTTATGCTTTTTCTATTAGTTCTGAATGGAACTCTTCCTATCAATTCCTATTAGTTTGCTTAGTACTACACAGAAATGCTGATGGATTTATTTTATATCCTAATTCTGTTAGAAACTAGTAATAATCCTAAATTAGTCTTTGTTGACTCTATAGGGTCTTCTAAGTGAACTATCATGTTACCTGCAAATCAGCATCATGCTATCTATCACCTTTTTGATAATGTTAACAAGCCTTAATTTTTTTTTCCTCATCTTGCTGCTATGACCAGCATTTCTATGGTGAACCAAAGTTTTCAACTGTAAACATAACTGTGTTTTTAAAAAATATTTTTGTCCATCTTCTCCTTTGTAAAGCTTCTATTTCCTGCCCACTAATTCCAATTTTACTTTATGCTGAGACTTAAAGAAAGAGCCTTGAGCCAGAAATCTAAGTTCTAGTCCCAGGCTACTATGCCTTATCTCAGATATATGGCCTGAGCTAGTCATTCAACTCTTATGCTACAATTTCATCTTCTGTCAAACATAAATAACTGTTCTTTCTAACCCTAAACAGCTGCTATAAGAAAAAAAAAATTAGATTGTGAAATTTATGTAAAAAGTGCTATTTAATACAATTTGTTACTAAGATAATTTTGCACATATTAAAAAAGCTTGGCATTGCCACTTACTACGTATATTCATCTTTATCTATATCTAAGAACCAGGAATTAAAGAAAAGTATCTTAAACCTTCATATACCTCCAAGGTTCAAGTGCCCATTTGGTCATCTACAACCAAGTGTCTTAGTACTGCTCCTCTCCCTGGACCTTTGGCCTCTTAATCCCAGAGACTTCGGACTCTTCCTAGCCCTCAAATACCAAATTAAGTGGACTACACTGGGGCTGAAGAATCAAATCTGAAGTTTGAAATACAGGATGTGAGTCAGGAGCTAAGACTGTGATAAGGTACAGGCCATAATTATAGGAGCTAAGGATTACAAACAGAATCCAGAGACTTTTAAATGGATGAATAGGATACCTAAAAAAGTCATCGTGTCATAAAAACGCTAGTTAAAGAATTTCACTTTTTAATTTTACTGTCATTCTTACCTAATTTGATGTCTCTCACCCAGGAACTTTTGCACTATTGTACTATATAAAGGTGATATTTCTCTTCTCATTTTGGAACCATACCTATCTGGGACAAATAAATTTTCTTAAGAATTACCCTTTCTAAATTACATTTTACAGGACTGATACTCCTACAGTAAGAAAAGAAGTTTCTGAATATATACATTTTCTCAATCTGATTTTAGGTTGCACTAACAGTTTGCTAGCTGAGCACTAGCCTAGTAAAGTAAGCACCAGCAGGCTAGCTATCAACTGATAAATTGTTTGGTCATGGCAATTCATGAAAAAAAGAAAAATATAAAATAGCCCTCAGGTCTATGAAGCCACCTTCCACTGCTATAGGTAAACAAGAAGAGCCAGAAAGGTCCAAGAACGACCATTTTTAGATCACTGGTAAATGATAAATTAACTGGTGGGTACTTTGTCATAAGAATAAAGAGCTTTCTTTGGCTGGCAGTTCAGATTGCTCAAAGTTTTTATTAGACAACTTGCCAATTGGGAGACAGTCTGAAAAACTGGCTCAAAAGTCTCAATGTTCTGGATATTTTTAACATCAACTAAAAAGCAAATAGAAACTTCACACACAGGGGAAAGTCGGCATGAGAATGTCTACCGGGTTCCAGACTTTCTTAAGTACCAAAACTGGGATATAGTGAAGTTGCTGCAGCAAGGGAAAATGCTGTACAGCAAAGGATAGCAACATAAAAGATTTCCATGTGTTAAGCCAGCTTCTATAGTATCCCTTCTGGGACACAAAAACATAGGACTATTATGGAAAAGTGGAGCATCTTGGGATTAAAGAAGTAAGAGAGAGAAATTACTCTAACTTAATTTTAATCCTAATGGAAGACAACAGCCAAAAAAATAAAGTACTTACGTTAAGTTGACCTTTCCAATTAGATATACTAATAAAGAGACTAAATCATATCACTATTAACACTTACTACAAGTGAAATAATCAAGACATAAAGAAATTGCAATTGGAAGGATAGTTCACAGGTTCTTCTTGAAGAGGCAAAAGAAGATTAGCAGAGTTGATTTAATCAGTGACTCGACGGTAAAAGGAAAGACCACTGTTCATCTTTCCCTTTAATCTTTCTGATGCATATAAACAAAAAAAAATCATTAAGATAATAACAAGAGCTGATATTTTATGGGTTAAGATGTAAAAAGTCATTTATATAAAGTATCTGCATATATAAACTTCACAATAACCCTGTGAATTAGGAGCTTCATATTTTACAAATAAGGAAACTCAGTTCACAGAAATTAAATGACTTGCCTACACAAGGATCACCTACAAAGACTGAGGTAGGATTTGAACTCCATTCCTTATGACTTCAAATCAAGCTCTCTATCTTGTTATATGTCAACATTTGATGTCAAAATTTAAAAGGTAAAGAAATCCTACTTAAAAAAATAATCAAAAAGAACCTCTAAAACAAGAATCTGAATCATAGGCTCCTAATTCTAAAGCTGGAAAGCAACTCAGCAGTCATCCAGTCCAATCCCCTCATTTCACAAATGAAGAAAATGAAGTGTAGAAAGATTAAGTGACTTACCCAATATCACACAACAATTGTCAAAGGCAGAATTTTAAGCCAGATCCTGTGACTCCAGAACCATTAACCTAATTGTACCACATTATCTCCTAGTCAGGAGATATACTGATTTTCCCTACTATATTTTGCATTCAATCAATCAACAAGCATTTATTAACTACTATATGCCAGGCCCTGACCTAGGCATTTGAGATACATACAAAAAATGAACAACTCTTTCTCTCAAGGAATTTATTTATTTAGGAATACAGTTTTCTCCCAAATACTTGAGTTCATGAGCTGTTCTAAATTTTAATAGGTTAGCCCAATTGATCGTTTAAAAAAACATGTTTCCTATAAAATGAGTCTTTTAGCAAGGCATAGGACTGACCACATCACCTAAAGCCAAAAGAAATTATCAATATAATATATCCTACGTATTGATGCAAAAGGCAATGTTTCTGATTGGGCAAAAAATGGATTGCCTAAAAAACGGATTGCCTTTATTTATAGTAATTTCAAAACATTCTTCGAAAGCAATTTTCATAAAAATTCATATAAGCTATCACTCAAATAAATGTGAGGAAGTTTTTAGCAAAAATAAACTGGGAAGGAAAGAAACATCTTTACACATATGGAGGCACTTATTTTTATTCTATTTTAGCTCCTGCAAATGTCTCCCAGATCCACGTATCTGGCCTAAGCCTCTCTCTTCAGCCCCAGTCATATTATCACCATTTGCCAACAGGTGTATCAGTAAGCACCGCAACATACACTGGGAGGCCTGCTACAACAGGTTCTTAGCTCTGCATTCATAAAAGTAAAGTAACTTTCAACAATCATTTTAATCAAGCACTGGTATCATTCCTTTAACCAAGTACATTTTTCATGCAGTTAGTTCAGGTAGTCAGCACCCTAAATTTCAAAGAAAATACAGAGAAAGGTCAACAGACATGGCTTCCTCTGCCTGAATTCATCAGACAATTGGACCCCAACTGTCTCACCATAGTTACCAGAGAGAGAAGTATGACATCTGGATTCTCAAAGTAAGGGGGCTCCTCAGCAGCTTCCCAGAGTCCTCATCTGACACTCAAATCTTCTTGCAAAAACTAAGCCCCAAAGTAAAACCTCACCCTCAGAGTATTTATGTTTCTTAGAACCAGAAGGCATCCCCACTCTCTGACCCAGTGCCTCAACAGAAAGAACAAAAAGGTACTTGGGACCCTCCTACAAAACAACTCCCCTAATCAAGCTTCCCACAATGGGCAGGCCCATCAATGAGTGGGAAAGATCTTTAATCACATTAAAATAATTATTAATTTTAATAATCAAAAAATAAATACAAATACATACATCATTTCTAGTTAAAGAAACTCTTGTTTCTATACTTTACTCCTTGTAAAGACTCTTGATTTGAAAAAGGCAGGATTCAATCAGAGGCACTTGATTATACTAAAACAAAAACAGCAAAAGATTCTATTTTGATTGCCATCACAACTGGTCAATACAGAATAGGCATCTCAAAATCAACACAGAACTAATTTTTATTCCTGAAAAAAAACAAACAAAAAATCTTTTCCTTCCTAAATTAACTCTTATCTTTCTGGTCACTCAGATTCACAACTTCAGAAGTCAAGTCTCTATTTTGCATTCTCTCTCACGCCTCACATAAAATTAATTTCAAAGTCTTATCAATTCCACCTCTACACTGTATCTCATATCCATACCCTTCACTATGATTATGTGAAGAAGGGTTTGGAAAGGAGAAAGACTAAGGGCAGGGGACCAATTAGTAAGTTATCATAAACGTAAGTTCCCAAAGTGGGTGATACCACCCCTTGGGGAGCGCTGGAACAATCGAGGGGATGGTAGTAGCCTTGGGTGCAATGGGGGGGGCACTGAATAAAAAATAAGCGGGTGATAGAAGCATAAGGAAAGAGAAGAACATTTTGATAAACTGTATGTGTTTCATCTGTTGTGGAGGAGTTATACCGATTACATTATTTTCCAAACACACAAAATGCAAGTTACAACCTATCAGTGGTCAAGTTCATCAACAGGTCTTAACAGGTAAATGTTGGCAGATGAGCCTGTCATGCACTGTCGAAAGTCCATCATGCAAGTCCAACATGCATCAGCAGGAATATGTGCATGTAATGACTTGTTTACAATATGATACTATATGGTTACATGATACAATTTGCACTGAATCAATCAATATGCATTTATTAACTACTATATGCCAGGCCCTGATCTAGGCACTCGAGATAAATACAAAAAATGAACAACCTTTTCTCTCAAGAAATTTAAATTCTATCAATAGCATCATAGGAATAGTTTTCTCATCAAAACTTTAGTGCAAGAAAAAACCCACAAATTTATAAGAAATTATTAAATTCAAGATGTGTCGATTTAAAATATATATGTATATATATATATTTTATAATTTTTTGAAATTTTGCAAATTTTTTTTTAAAAATTAAAGGGCTAAAGAAAGTAGCTTTCCGGGGGAATTGACTAATTTTTTTTTTTGAAAGGGGACAATAGGCCAAATAAGTTTGCGAACCTCTGCTCTAGGTGAAAGGTGACAAGGGTCTGTATTATAATGGTGGCTTTTCATTCCAGGTAAACCTGCCTAGCTATTCCCCAAAAACATCATTCCATCTCCCACACGTACTTCTACATAACCTGTGTCCCTTGCCTAGTACAGATACTCTTCTTCACCTCTGCCTCTTAGAATCTCTGGTTTCTTTTAAAGTTCAACTCAAGTATATCCTACAGGAAGCCCATTCTGTTGCCTACAAGTTGCTAATGCCCTCCCTCCCATCACAAAAAAATTACTGTTTCCACATATTTATTGCTTCCCCCAACAGAATATAAGTTCCTTCAGGGCAGTGCTTCTATTTTTGTCTTTGACTCTCTAGAACCTAGGACAATGCTTCTTATATAGTAGGCATATAATAAATACTTGTTGAGTGAATGAATTTAAAATTATAAATTACAGAAAATGACAAATCAGAATTGGTAGAGGAAGTTCCTGATTTACAGCAATGAAATTACAAGTTAGGTTCTTTTTTATAAGCCAGGAGCCATAAAAAAAAGGAAAATATAAATTCTACCCTATGTTAGGAGGTAGAAAAAATTCTAAATAAAGGGCAAAGTTCTGTCATTTCCTCTTTAGTAGCAGGAAAATGTAAGTAATAAATAAACCTAGTACCTATTTAAAAACACCTATTTTGTAAAAAAAAAAAATTAAACATAAGTTCATACTAGATAACTGAACAAACATGGAATGACTAGATTCAAATTCAGGATTCTGTATCACTGCATTCTTATAATAGATATTTATATAGTACTCGAAGCTTTACAGTGCTTTATTATAATAAGGTTTACATATATTATTTCATGTAAGCCTCAAAATAGCCTGAGGAAGGTACCTTAGGTACTGACTGTATTATAATTCCTACTTTACAGATGAGGAAAATGAACATCCAAGAGGTTGTGTAAAAAGCTCACGGTCACACAACTAATAACCTACCAGGCAATCCCTATCCAGCAATTTTTTCACTATTCTGTTCTTTGCAATATAGAATCTATTTTGTGGCATGTTGAGAGTCATGCACAAAAAAAACTAGGCCCTACTTTAGTATGGCAAAATGGCTCACTATTTCTGCACCTAAACTACAATCCCTCTCTCATATTCACTGTATCCCAGTGACAAGAGGAAAAGATGTAAATTGCAGAGTCCGGCCAGTAAAGGAAATATCAAAGAGGGAGATTATAGCTGCAAATTTCTGCTCCCTATCCCACCTTTTTATGTAATTTGGGCACTAGCAATAGAAGCTATAAGGCTACCCTGCTCTCTACATAGCATATTAAAAAACACCACTGTTACATTCAGTGAAATGTCCCACTTTCCAATGAACTTTTCTGTAACAAAAAGTGCTATGATGTTATACTAAGTTCTTTTGTAATTCAATTACTTATTGATGCCAGAATACTGAATTAAATTAATTAGGAGGCATGGTTTTAAAGTCACGCTCAATTTAACAGCTGATAAAAAGTCCACAGTGTCCTCATTATTAAGGCACTATTCTCTTGTTTTCCACATTTGTATCACAAGTCAAAGATTTTCTTTGTTTCTTCTCTGACCCAGGCAACATTTTTCAATTTCTCAGGCTTGTACTTCTAACCTAAGAAACCACACCCCCTAGGAATGTGCACCCATTTTCTCATAAACACATAACTAAGAGGCATAAAAAGATAAATATGAAAATATCCTTATATCTTTAAGTAACAAAAGATATCAAAATTTAAAAATGCAGACAGTAAAAAATGATAAATGTTTGGGCAGAAAATAGGATGTAGTGAATAAGGAAATCAAGCTAAATCAAAAGAGAGAGGATGAAAGAACATTGTATTAAAACTATAAGCACCTTGAGGGCCTGACCATCACAGCTCTTTGTAACATCCCCCAACACACACATACACATACACACACACACACACACACACACACACACACACACCCTATTATGATAGAGCCATAATTGTATATTATAAGTGCTAAATGAAGGAGAAAAAATGGCCTTTTTAAGGAAAAAAAATATCCCTTTTCTTCCTTTTACATAAGTGAGTCAACATAATTTTTAACCTAAAAAGCCATGGAAAATGGTTCTATAAAAGGTGCCCCTTTCTTGTTGGAAAATCACCTTTCCCTAGAGATATAATCCATTTCGGTAGTCCATTAATCACTCAGATGTACAAAGAACCAATCCCCCTATAATAGCTTCCCTCCCCCAAAAATATAAAAAATCCAATTTTCTGACTTTCCAGCTATAAAGGGAAAAGAACTTCTATAACTATCTGAACCTACCCTAATACTGCTCTCTGCAATCATGTGGATAACTATCCCAGTATGCACATTTTACAAATGTCTAACCTAGGTAATTGTTATCTGTACTAACCATTTCACCTAACATTAGTGCTTTTCCCACGTGTTACAAAGCATTTCACTGCTAATTTGTCTCTTTAATTTTCACTTTATCACCATTTCTTAGGCAGTAAGGTGATACCGTTGAATAGTGTTGGGCCTGTATAGTCAGGAAGACATGAGTTCAAATGCCTTCAAATACTAACTGTGTGACCCTGGGCAAGTCACTTACCATCTGTCTGCCTCAGTTTCCTCATCCGAAATAATAGCACCTACCTCCTACAGTTGTTGCAAGGATCAAATGAAATATTTGTAAGCCCTTAGCCAGACTCTGGAACATAGTAGGTGCTATATAAATGGCTATTCCTTTCCCTTTTCCCCAATGTAAAAGTTTACACAACAAGGAGGGCAAAATAGCCCAGGAAACAACTCCAACAAACAAACATAACTCACAAGGGTAACATTGGTTTAGTACAGATACTCATCTGAAATATGGTATGAAGGAGGATGATAAATGATTACAAGCAGTATCTCCACACAAACTACTGAGCAACAACTAGAGGGGAAGATGAGTGTACAAAAAAGCAAGGTCAACTAAACCAGTTAATTCCGTGTGTGTGTAGGTAGGTAGGTAGATAGGTAGGTAGGTAGGTAGGTAGATAGATATACACACAGAAAGAGAGACAGACACATAGATAGATGAAACTAGAAGAAAACAAATAAATAAATAAATGTGAAATGGAAGTATCTCTATAGGAATTTATGCTAATCATTCATGACCAAGAAACTATCACTAACTCTAACATTTCAGGAGCCAGTGAGGAAATGAAAAAGACAAAGATGAAGTTAGCACCAATAAAGAGACAGTATTTGGTTCAGAGGGGTGTCCAGTGGGGTTTGGGGGTAGATGGAGCGGGGATCTGTGGTGCCCACACCACAAGCCTACTTTAAGTAAAATAGCAATCAAAATGAGAATAACACAAAGCTGGAGAGACAGAAAGTTGATTATAGTTTGGGGTGAGCAGGGAGGGGTGTCTTTGTACATTTGAGTTATCAGTGGATTATTTAAATACATGGCTAGGAAATTATTTTGGCCAAACTTTTTACAGACGTTTCATATCCCCTGATTTTTTCACTGTTTTAAGAAGCAATGCTACTTACAACATTCTGCTATTTTCCTCCATATTTTACCAGTGATTTTATATTCTAAAGCAGTGTTGCCCTAGGCTGCAATCATACATACTTATACACACATATATACATATATTTCTAATAGAGGGAAATGTAGTGAAAACTTTGGCCCCTTTTTCTCAAAATACTTTTAAATACATTTTTTTAAAAAAAAATAGGATTAGAAAAGAAACAAATTACATTGAAAGTTATCAAAATACTCTTAAAAATTCATAGACATCAGGTTAGGAACCCCTGCTCTAGCCTATTTTGATCCTTTTGGACCCTGACTCACCCACTGGATTATTTCTCCCTCTTAGCTTTGTGCCACCTACAAAATTGATGAGCATGCCATCTATACCTTTATCCCAGTAGCATATGAAATATATCACAAGGCCAAGAACAAATCTCTGGGGTACTCCAGTAGAGACCTCCCACTACATTAACACTGAATGATTTACTCTTTGAGTTTGGTCATCCAAATAGTTTGAATCCATTTGACTGCATTATGTTCTAGTCCATATCTCTCTATCTTCTCCACAAAAGAAAATACAACACTTGTATTTTCTTACTTGTCTTCGGTATTCCATGTTGGTCATTTTTGTGATTTCAATTGAGTAGCTAGTTCTCTTGGCAGTTATTATCCCATATATCCCAAGTCAATTCACCTTTTTCTCCTGATATAAACTTGTTAAAAATCATTTTGTTGACCTTAGCTTCTATTATTCCCCTCTGTTCATTTCGAGCTTTAGGACTTCAACATAAATTTAACATTCCTGACCACGCCACACTCATGAATTCACTTCCCATTACCTGGCCTTGCTTATCACCTTTTTTAAAATCCAACTTAGTTGGTCCCTGTGCATGTACATGGGCATAGGTCTCCTCAGATATGTTCCATTTCTTCTCATTACAACTGTTTTCCTTTGTGTCTTCCATCTCATTCTTGAGGCTCTCCAATCGCTCCTGGGGTGGGTGACTTTCCATGAAGTATTTTACTCTAGGTGATCCTACCTACCTATCTTTCCTCTGAACTCTTTGAAAATTTGTTTTCTCAAAATGTAAGACTAAACTATTAAACTACACTGTTAAACTATACCTAGATTTCTTTTCCTCCACCACAAACTGTGAAAAGGATTGGTCCCCTCTCCTCAAGTAGCCATTACTTCCACTTCAGCCCTTCCTCCGTCCTGGTGAGAATCAAATATAGAATAGAATTTCCCCTTGTTGGTTCTTTTTCATCTTTTGAAAATGAAAGTATCACTAAGACCAGTCAATCAGATGATTTTCTTTTGACTGAAAGAGCTCTGTAAGTCCTCCATCTCTAGTATATCATGCCTCTCTGCTTGTTATGTTTCCCAAACTCATCTTTCTTCTTCCTATCTGGGCAGTCTGTAATATACTCCAGAGACAACTTCTTTTTTCACTGACATTCACCAAATACTCTCCATCATGCTTACTTTCTGTAGTCCCTGGATTTCCTCAAATAAGTGCACCTACTTACTAATTATACACTGCTTCCCACCCTATCCCCTTTCATCCATCTTGCTTCTTTGGAATAAGGTATATCCATTCAGAGAACAGGCCAGCCTTGGGTTTTTTTCCTCCCTATCACCACCACTTCTCCCCATCCTCACCCCTCTGTGATACCTCAGTTTCTAACTGCCACTAGGATCAAACAGCAACGTCAATAGCTTTCAAAGCCCTTTACGATGTAGACCCAACATACTTTTCCCAACCTCCTTATCGATTACTTCCTTCTAGAACTCTATAATCAAAACTGGCTTTCCCTGTCACCCATTACTGGAATGCATTTCCACCTCACCTTTACAAATACCTCTTTTCCTCCAAAATACTCCTCAAACTCCCCAAGCATCTCCCTCCTCATTAAAAAAGGTAAGCACTTGCAGGCAAAGACTATTTCACTTTGGTTTTTCCATTCAGTGCTTCCAATTCAGTAGGAACTTAAGAAATGTTTGAATGATGCAGTCTGAGCTTCATTTCTCCTCAATGCAGCCACTGCTTTTACGTAAGTTATATTTTTGCAAGAAATGGTGATAATAAAAGCAAGTTTCTTTATCATTTTCCATTTCCCAATTTTCAGTTCATTTCATATAAATAGGTCAGATTGAAGCTATTGCACTCGCGCATGGTTTCTTCTCATCTGTAGCTTTTCTTCTAATTTTATGCTGATTGTAACCCTTACTCTAACTAGTCAGTGGCATGATTATACTCAGACAGCTGTTTCTTTTAGAATTTCACATCAGTAACTAGCCATTTCCTGTCTGTTTAGATATAGTCAATTTCATTTTTTATGATGTTTTTCAGTGCTCACCATGTCTAATGCCTTTCTAATGAGTTTCTGGAAGAAAATATTCATTATATACAAGCATGAAGTTTCTGAAAGGCTTACTTATCTGTGGCACCTTTGAGCCATACTTTCCAACATGTTTTTCAACATTCTTCTCTGCGTCCATCTTTGCACTGAAATCACCAAGAACCAAAGAATATGTTGACTTGCTTTGGAGGATCTTTTCCATTTTTTTTTTGTTTGTTTTGAAGATTTATAATCTCCCTACCTTTTCATCCTCCTCAGTAGATGATGACAAATAAATTGCAACTGTCTTCAAGGTAGTCTTATGCCTATGCTCAAATGAGTATCTGTGAATAAGCACCTAGCATATGAAGGAAGAACTAGAAAAGGTATTGGAAATAAAAGGCAAACAAGTATTGTGTTTGTCCTTCATTCTCGGAAGACCATGACATCAGAGAAATGATGACATGACTTGCACTTGACTTTGTTGCGAGTGAGAGAGGACTGTGCAAGGTCACCAGCCTCACTTTCTCCTCCTGAGCCATCTGGGTCCAGTGGCCTGATATTCATCAGGAAGACCAGAGATGGCTCAGGATACAATGTCCCTTGTCCCTTTCAGGCTAAGATTGTATCACATTCTCCTTCTAAGACAGACACATTCAATAAATAGGCTTAAGTTACACAAGGGGTGGCCCCTTTAATTTAAAAAAAAATCAGACTGGGAGGGGAAGACCCTCAGGGTTCCTGGGTAAAAGGGAAACAATTACTATTTAGTAACAGGGTGGCAGAATGGTGAAATAACCGCTATTTGATGGCACAGATTTTACCACGTTTCCTAGAAGGGTATATAATTGAAATATAGCCATCTCATTTAATATGCAAATAGATAAATGCCCTCATTCACACACCCTTTAGCTTCTATTCCAAATATTAATCTATGCTTCAAGATTCACAAAGCCCTTTACACAGAAGTATCTCATTTCACTTTCCTGATAACCTTGTGAGGTAAGTTTGTGAGGGGAGGGGGAGCAAACCTCTAACTTCGGACTCCCACTGAAGGGCAACTTTTCTGCAAATTATTGCTTTAGAACTGTAAATTCTATTACATTCTGTAGGTTATAGCTGCAGCACCGGGGTGCTACAACAGTGACTCGTCCTGGATCGCACATCGGCTAGAATGAGCTCTTTGGGACTCCAAAGCCGGCCCTTTTTCTCAGGCGGGTTCTACAGATTATCCCCAATTTTTCAGACAAAGAAACCGAGGGTCAGGAAGGTCGGGGCTTAGCTCCCCCGACTCGTAACGGAATTAGGATCCATGACCCACGACCAGTGCCGGGGCCTGGGCAAGTCCGGCCAGAGACGTCTTCCTTTAAAGGCACAAAACAAAGGGAGATGTAATTACAACTACAAATGAGGGCAGAGGCCAGGGAAAGGAAGGTGACCTCTCGGGTCATCCACCGGCTGCACGGAAACGTGGGGAGCTTCCCGGATACGCGTTACAATTCCGGGGCCTCGGCCCAGCCCCAGGCCCGGGGCTCGGACAGCCTCCTCCGTCCCTCGCGGCCCGGGGGGTGGGAGGCGCCGCGGGACTCGTTCTGAGCGAGCTGGGGTCTGCGGGGTGAGCGGGGGTTGGGGGGCGTCGGTCACCTGAGCAGCTCACCACCTCCCACTCGTCCGGCCCACAGAAAATAGCCGCCAGAGCCGAGAGCTCCTCCTGCACCGGCTCGCCCATGACGCCGGTGACCGGTCGGATGCGCCGCCCGCCGGAGGCACCGCCCCTTCCGCCCTCTCGCCCCGCACGGCGCCTGCGCGGCCGCCAGAGGGCGCGCCAGCCCCTCCCTCTGCTCCTGGATCGCGCGCGCCGCAGGGTGGCTCACGTGGAGCTCACGTCCCGCAGCTTCTCGGCTCCGTGGAGCAGGGGCGAGCGCCAGGCCTGGGGGCAGAAGGACCTGCGTTCAGATTCGGCCTCAAACACCGGCTAGTGTGTTTGCCCCAGTTTCCTCACCTGTAAAATTGGGGGCAGGGCTGCTGTGAGAATCAAGGAGATAATATGTATAAAGTGCTTAGCACAATGCAGAGCACGTGGTGGGCCCTGTGTACTTAATATGTGACCCTGGGAGAGGCGTTTAACCCCTACTGGCCTCAGTTTCCTCGCCCCTGCCTTAAGGGTTGTATATAAATTCTTTCTTCGTTCAGTCATATCCGACACTCTGTGACCTCATTTGGGGTAATTTTTGCAAAGATGTTGGAGAGGTTTGCCATTTCCTTCTCTGGTTCATTTTACAGATGAGGAGACTGAGGCAAGCAGGGTCAAGTGACTGGCCCAGGGGCACCCACCCTAAGTATCCGAGGCCGGATTTGAACTCAGGAAGACGAGTCTCCCCACGCCTCTCCACTTTCCCACTAGCCATTTTCAGGGGTGCCCAGGCGTCCTATGGAACCTCCAATAGCAGTTAGAGGCTCTGGAGTTGGGATCTTCCGACAAGGACTGGCTGTGGGACTGACATGAGTTTGCCCAGCCTCTCAGGCACTTATCTCTTAAGAGACAAAACCCTGGATTGCTGATCTTGGGCTACCTAGGCACATTAAATTATAGGTCCCAGAAATGGAAACTAACAAAGCCTCAGGAGGAAACAGGTCAGGAGAAGTGAAACTGACCCAGCAGTGTGGGGTAAATGTCAGAGTCTGGAATCAGTGTCTCCATTGGTTCCAGTTCTTCCTGTAGATATAAGCTGTTTGCTTATCATCTCCCACCCTGGACTGCCAACTCCTCAAGAGCCTGGACTGTCTTTTGTCATTTTTTGTGTCCCCACTGCTTGTTAAACACACAGTAGGAGTTTAATCAATGTTTACTGATAGATTCCAAATTTAAGATTCTTTTCACTGTACGGCTGTCATGAACAATATATAAATTAGAAATCATGGGGTATATAGAATTTTAGAGCTAGAAGAAACTTTACAATCTAATTCATTAGCTTTGAAGATAGGGAAATTGGAGTCCCTATATACCCTAGACTTGTTCCATTGAGGATATACCTGTGCCTGTGAGGAGAAGAAAGGGCTGAAACTGCCTCCAATCCCTCAGACTCTAGGACCTAAAACGAGCTAAGAGCCTTTATAATGCAAGGTGTGCAATAGGCAACTTTTCAGCCACAGCAAGAAGGTATTTTCTAGAATTTGGACTCCATGACCTGATTACTCAATATAAATGGGAGGAAATAGCCATGGAGCTTAAGAGAATAGGTGAAATAATAACTAATCTTGATGAACTTTAAAGTTCTCATGCAATAAACCCTTAAGGTAGGTAGTGTTGATAGGGTGCTGAGACAGTATCAGTATTATTATCTCATTTTATAAATAAGGGAATTGAGGCTCAAGTAGGTTAACAAGCTTCCCAAGAGCCAAGTATCAGAGGCAGAATTCGATCAAAAGTCTTCTTGACTTCAAGGCCAGTGCACTTCCAATATACAACTTGCCTTTCTATATGTAACATCCAAATATGTGAAACTCTCCTTCACATTCTCTGGCTTCTTTTTGGAACTGAGCACTCAAGGAATAAATCAAGGATCTGAAAGGAAATGCGCAGAACTTATAGAGGATATTAGGTGGGATAGTGGATACAGAATAATGGACTTAAAGAGTCAGGTCAAATACTACCTCTAACATTTACTAGCTGTGTGATCCTGGGCAAGTCATTTAACCTCTGCTACCCTCAGTTTCCCCCATTTCAGTTTCCTAAGTGGGAAAATGCCTCATAGGATTCTTGTGAGAATCAAATGAAACATATTAGCAAAAAGAATACAGCATCTTATCACAAGAATAATACATTATGTTCAAGTAGGATTTATTTATACCAGGAATGCAGGGCTGGTTCAATATTAGGAAAACTATCAGCATTATTGATCATCTAACAGAAACCATATGATTATCTCAATAGATGCAGAAAAAGTCTTTGACAAAATACAACGCCCATTCCTATTGAAAACACCAGAGAGCATAGGAATAAATGGAGCCTACCATAAAATTATAAGCAGTATCTATAACCATCAGCAAGCATTATATGTAAAGGGGATAAACTGGATGCATTTCCAGTAAGACCAGGGGTGAAACAAGGATGGCCATTATCACCACTGTTATTCAAGATGGTACTAGAAATATTAGCTTTAGCAATAATAGAAGAAAAAGAAATTGAAGGAATAAGAATAGGCAAAGAAGAAACTAAGTTATCTCTCTTTCCAGGTGATATAATGATATACTTAGAGAATCTCAAGAGAATCAGGTAAAAAACTACTTGAAATAATAAACAACTTTGGCAAAGTTGCAGGTTATAAAATATACCCACATATATCATCTGCATTTCTGTATATTACTAACAAAGCCCAAAAGCAAGAGATAGAAAGAGAAATCCCATTTAAAGCTATGGTAGACACTATAAAATATCTGGGAGTCTACCTGCCGAAATAAACCCAAGGACTATATGAACACGATTACAAAACACTTTTCACACAAATAAAATCAGATCTAAGTAGAAAAGCATCAGTTGTTCATGAGTAGGCCGAGCTAATATAATAAAAATGACAATCCTACCGAAATTAATTTACCTATCTAGTGCCATAACAATCAAACTACCAAATAATTATTTTCTAGAACTAGAAAAAATAATACTAAAATTCATCTGGAGGAACAAAAGGTCCAGAATATCAAGGGAACTAACAAAAAGAAATGGTAGGGAAGGTGGCCTATCCATACCAGATCTCAAATTGTATTATAAAGCAGCAATCATCAAAACCACTTGATACTGGCTAAGAAATAAATGGTTAACTAGTGGAATATGTTAGGTACTCAAGATACAGTAGTCAATGAATATTGCAATCTACCATTTTATAAACCCAAGCACCCCAGCTTGACAAAAATTGCTGGGAAAACTGGATAACAATGTGGTGGAAAATGGGCATAGACCAATGCCTGACACCATACACAAGAATAAAGTTCAAATGGATACATGATCAAGGTATAAAGATTGATACTATAAACAAATTATGGGAGCAAGGAATAGTGCATTTCTCAAATTTATGGAGAATGGAGAAAATTTTGACTAAACAAGAGGTAGAGAACATTATGAAGTGCAAAATGAATAGTTTTGATTACATTAAATTGAAAAGTTTTTGCACAAACAAACCCAATTCAGCCAAGTTTAGGAGGGAAGCAGAAAACTGGGAATTTTTGTAACCAGTGTCTGTGATAAAGGCCTCATTTCTAAAATACAGAGAGAACTGAGTCAAATGTACAAGAATGCAAATCATTCCCTGGTTGATAAATGGTCAAAGGACATGAACAGGCGGTTTTCAGAGGAAGAAATTAAAGTTATCTAATCATATGAAAAAAATGCTCTAAATCATATGAAAAAATACTCTTAAATCACTATTGATTAGAGAGATGCAAATCAAAACTACTCTGAGGTACCATATCACCCCTATCAGATTGGCTAACATGACAAAACAGGAAGATGATAAATGTTGGAGAAGATGTGGCAGAGTTGGGACACTAATTCATTGTTAGTGGAGTTGTGAGCTAATCCAACCATTCTGGAGAGCAATTTGGAACCAGGCCCAAAGGGCTAAAAAAATGTGCATACCCTTTGATCCAGCAATATCACTTCTAGGACTGTATCTCAAAGAGATCGTAAAAATAGAAAGGGTCCCACAGGTACAAAATTATTTATAGCAGCTCTCTTTGTGGTGGCCAAGAACTGAAAATCGAGGGGATGCCCATAAATTGGAGAACTGCTGAACAAGTTGTGGTATATGAATGTAATGGAATACTATTGTGCTATAAGAAATGATGAACAGGAAAACTTCAAAAAAGTTTGTAAAGACTTATATGAACTGATGCTGAGTGAAATGAACAGAACCAGGAGAACATTATACACAGTAACAGCCACAGTGCGAGAGGAATTTTTCTGGTAGACTTAGTCCTTCACAGCAATGTATGGACCTAAAAAACTCCCAATGGACTCTTGAGGCAAAATGCCTTCCGAACTATGGAATTGGATTGCAGAATGAAGCAGACCATTTTCTCTTGTGTTATGTTTTGTTTTGTTTTCATGGCTTCATTCATTTGAATTCTTCTATGTAACATGACTAAGGTGAAAGTGTATTTAATAAGAATGTATGTGTAGAACCTATTTAAGATTGCACACCATCTCAGGAAGAGAGGAGAGAGAGAAGGAGGAAAGTGGGGGAGGGAGGAGGAAAAATCTAAGATACATGAAAGTAATTGCAGAAAACTGAAAATAAATTAATTAATTAATAAAAAAGAATCAGATGAAAGCATGTGTGAAGAACTTAGCAAATATATGTGTTTATACATATATATATATATATATATATCTTTACATATTATAGGTATATAAATCATTATTGAGGAAGGAAGGGTAGGGGAAAATTATTTATATAGTATCTATTGTATCCCAAGAACAGTGCTAAGTGTTTTACAAATATTGACTCATTTGATCCTCACAACAGCCCTGCAAGGTAGATGCTGTTATTATTCCTATTTTGTATTTGAGGAAACTGAGGCAGACAGATTAAAGGACTTGCCCAGCATTATACAGCTAGAAAGTATCTGAGGCTGGATTTGAATTTAGGTCTTCCTGATGCCAAGCCCAGTAAGCTACTTAGCTACCTCTAATTATCTATATATTGTTGTGAATTGCCAAATCAAGGATGAAACCTGAAAAAGGCAGACCAATCTGCTCTTCCAGGACCACCAGAGCAGTTCTAAATCTATGGAGAAGAGAAATGTCCACCAGGATACAGTTACACTGGACTGTCACACTATAAGAAAGGAGTCACCTTGGAAGATGACTAGTAGATTCTCTGATAACAGATTCTAGCAGATCTCTCTCAAGCATGCTATACCACCTATCTTTGCCCAGCCAGAGAAGAAATAATAATAATAGTTATTGCTACATATAGCATTGCTATATTTTATATATCATATATAATATGTCATATATAATATATATTCATAATATTTATATATGATATGATAATTATAACCAAATCTTTGTTTTATGTTTAATACTTATATTATTATATACTTGCATAATATTTATATTGTTATATATTTATGTAATAAATATAATGTTTATATTATAAATAAAATTATAAGTTAAATAAATCATTATTATTTTAAATATTTATATAGCTACAAATTGAGGTGTGTAAAGTGCTTTATTATCTTCTTATATCTCACTAAAACTATGGCAGGTAGATTCATCTTAATTTTACTGATGAGCAAGCTCTAAGTCTCCACAGTGCCTGCTTCAACTACCTTCATGGATGTTGGAACAAATTGTTCTCATCCACCCATTCCACAGAGGAAAGTCTTCACATACTTGGGGTAGACACCCTCCTAACCCACCAACAGTTTTGAGGCTGTCAGTGATGTAACCTGGGCCATGGCCAGTAGTTTTGACTTTTTTCCTACCACTAGATTTTGATGACTCAGGAAGAAAGTGAGGCCGATAATTTCACCCAGCTCTGCCTCGCTTAAATCCAATTCATTCACAAGTCAAGATATCACCCTTTGACGTCACTGGTCCTCTTCGAAAATGAAGAATGAACAACAAATGATGAGGAAACTGAGGCAGAAAAAGCTTAAGTGATTCACCCAGGTCACCCAGCTGGATGCAGGACTTAAACTCAGATGTCCCTCATTTGAGTGCCAGCCCTCAAATTCCTGTACCACTATCCCCAGCTGCCTATTTGTCCACAACAGGAGACCCAGAAGAAATGAGAAGTCAGATGCGATCATTCTCTCTTCCTTCCTGATCCTTTCACTGCACTGAGGGATCTTTCGGATTCCAGATGTTGGAAACATGGTAGGGTTAAGTTTAGACCACACTACCTCAAAGCTAGGACTGCAAGTAAAACAGCTGTCAAAATGTCTTCCGGCTATGGCTGGCCCTATTATCTAAGCAGCAAGAAGTCACTTGAGAGAATATCAATACTTGTTAATCATCTTTCTATCTCTCGCAGTAAATGTACCTGAACTATAATGGGTGTGTATTTTTCTTTTAGATCACATCGGATGGAAGAGATAAACATCTTAAAGGGAGATGAGATGACCTATATTTGGAGATTTTTTTCCTGATGTTTAAAACTTCCATTTAAAGTCAGAAAGGCTTTATCATTATTATGATGATGATTATATATAACACAATATTATTTATCATATTGTGTATTATTATATGTAGTAATATATCATATAATAATATAAAATATATAATTAGATTATTATAAAAATAATAAGTAATACAGGTAATAAGTTACAGAGACTAGATTTAAACTCGCGCCCTCTGACTCTACATTTAGTGGTGTTTCTACTGTGTCATGTCATGCTTTTTTCAAGAGAGAAGAGCATCCTTTAAACAAACAAAAAAAGAATGAGAAAACGCCGCTAATTACCAAGCCATGAGCGTACTTCCTCTCAACTCTATAAACCCTTTATGAAAATGACCTGTGCATCTGTAGAGGTATCACCGAAGAAATAGAAGGGAACAGGTAGGGTTTTACAGAGCACATCTTCACAGCAAATCAACTAAGAAGCGTGTAAAATATAGATTACTCATTCTTAATTACCAAAAAATCATTCAGCTCACACAACAAAAGAGAGTCTTGAGGTCTCTTCTTAAACAAAGTGCCCCCTACATATAGTTTAATAACATACAAGATTCCAAGATTGATGCGGTAACCATGGAGATTATTTTGTTCAGTGATCACTGAGAATCAACTTCAAATGAAGTTTTAAAAAATAAAAGCGAGGCATATGCTCACTACATGAGCTTCCCAGTTTCATGAAGAAGGTCCTACGCAAATGGAAAAAGAGTTGGAGCTGTTCTCTGGTTGCTCTCCTTGTAGATATTGCTGTGCTAATTTCCGCAAGACCTGGAATACTGTGATCTCCTCATTGGGATCCATAATCACTCAAAAGAGATCTGCCTAACAATCTACACTAGAAAAACAAAGTGGACAAAAATGAGGAAATAAGTGTTATAGAAACAAAAAGATACCAAGAAAAATTGTTAAAATAAAGACTTTAACTTGCCTTGTAATAACTCTGACATATCATTTTGCTTTTATACATGCAGATTTAAAAAAATTTAACTAAACTAATTGCTTCCAGAAATGGAGTTTGTGATTCTTGTGCTTGGAGTTGTCACATAATTTGGTTCATATGGAGGTGTTTCCTAACTACTAGTGCTTTCCCTTCTAAGGTTGCCTTCTATCTACCATACGTACCTTATACATACCTACTTAGGTGCAGTTATCTCCCCCATTAAACTATAAGCTTCTTGAAAGCAGGAGCTAGGGTTTTTTGTAACTATTAAAAGACATCAAAAGATTTGTAAAGGACTTTATAGATCTTAAAGCTAGCTATTATTTGTAGCTACAGCACCCTCTCACAAAGCCTAGTACATAGTAAGCATTTGATAAATATCTGCTGGTTGGTTTTAGAAACAGTTAATATTTCTTGAGGTTAACACAGAGAATTCACAAAGTGTGTTATTTTGTCTCAGTGACCTCCAGAGACTAGAACTTTACTTCACTGAATCTAGCAGCTCTAAAATAAATCAGCAGTTCTATAATTTCTTATTTGTTGTACATAACCATTACTAGTCCCAGTTTTCATACTGTTATCACCACCAAGAAGAGATTTGGAGAGAGAGACAGAGACAGAGAGACAGAGACAGAGAGAGACAGAGAGAGAGAGATAACAGAGGTTATCAGCTTCAAAGACCAGAAAGGAAGTTCACTAAAATGGACGGGAGAGGAAATACTTTTTTTCTGAGAATGTCATGCGATTTTAGTGACCCCCGGCAATTAGGAAGTCTACTCTGCATGTAATTGAAAAGACAACGATTTATTTAAAGTAATAGCTATCTATGACTTTGTCAATTTGTAGAATAATCTTCTTTGAATTATTTCCCTAGGAGTCATGGTTCAAAAAGCTCACAATTGGCTGTTAAATAGTTTGAGGAAAATGAGCAAGAAATGTCTTTTCTATTCATAATCTAACTACTGATTTCTTCTCTGTTTAAAATGTTAGCACTGGGTTTCTCAATTGGAGTCCTATGGTACTGTTGACTTCTTCAAGAAGAGGTGAATCCTGGAAGCGGGATCATTTATTAACTCTCAAAAAACCAATCAAATTATCCTCACTCTTTTGGAAATAGCTCAGCTTCTTTGTGTTAAAGTGATATGTTAGGGGCCTCAGTCATGAATGAGTGAAATTATAGGAAAAACAGCAGGACTACAGCTGTCAAAAAATTTTACGAGGCAATTCCTGAAGCTTGCTGTCAGCAAGGTAGCCAGGGAAATTAGTCTTAAGAGTGCTTCAATCTATTATTAAAAATTTTCTTGTCAATAGGTTTCTCCTTCACTTTTCCTTTCTCCCTGGATTTCCTAACCTGTTTTGCATATTCCATTTTACATGTTTAAATTTTAAAAAAGAAGTCGATGTAAATGTCTTTTAAACTGACACTATCACAAGACATTGAAGTACCCATGAATAAGTTACTGCACTCTGACATTTGGAAGTAATCATCACAGAGACAGTATAATGTCAGCTTGATATTTCTCATACTATAAAAATATCAGCCACATGTCAAAGATCTAAATTCAACCTTAATGCAATAAATTTTCTTGTATTCACAGACTACTGAAAATGCTAAATATTTAAATATGGAATGAATTTGTACAGTTACAACATAGCCTTCATATCTATTATTATTAAACTGGAAGTCACGATTCTTTTCCACCTTTCCTTTCACTCCCTCTTAATATTCTTTAAACAGTATAGGATTTGGTAGAGCAACACTAGCTATATACATTGTTTCTCCAAACATTTTTCTCCAGAGCCCAAGAAGAAGAAAAGGGTTTCAGACTTCTCATCTCTACTTACCCTACTCTTTTCAACAGTTTTGACATTGACATGGCTTTTAACTCTTCGGGGGACATCATTGCCACACTTATTTTTCTATAAATGTTTGAATATTTACATAGTCTCAAGAGAGGAGGGAGAGGAAAAAACCTTTCCTTTTCTACCAAATAGGATCAGTCAGTGCTTTTACAGAGCTGGGATCTCATCAATTTGGGATCTTCCTCCAACAATGCAAAACATAACTAATCCATACTTACCTTGACCTAGTGACTTTCATCCATGTCCTATCACTCAATTCATCACAGAGTGTCCAATCAACATACTGGACAATCAAGATACATTCTCTTGACATCACATGGATACCGTTGGAGCAAGTGGGCTATTCATCAACAATCCTTCAATTCTATTTTCTAACTTATCTTTTTTTTTTAAGTCATAAGCCTTCTCTAATAACATCTTTTACTTTTTATTAAATTTTATTTGAATTCCAAATGCCAGCTATAATGGACATTTGCCTATACATAGTAGAAGGGGGGAGAAGTATTGTACATGAAATTGCTGGTCTCATGTAACGCCTGTTTAAAAAAGTCTATAACAAGATAAACCAGTAGTTTTATTTTTAAAGTTTAACAAAAACTGATTTTTCACTCCTTCCTACCTCCTCTTCAGTGAAAAAGAAAGACTAATCCCTTACAACAAATATTCATAATCGAGCAAAACAAATTCCCACATTGGCCATGTCCAAAAACTATATGTCTTAATCTTCACTCTGAGTCCATCACCTGATTGGATGCTTCATGCTTCATCATGAGTCCTTTAGAATTGTCTAGAATTGTCTTGATCAGAGTTTTTAAGTTGTTTGTCTTTAGTTTTGTTGTATAAATTTTTCTTTTTGTTCCACTTACTTCATTCTGCATTGCTTCATTGGTCTTCTCAAGTTTCTCTGAAATCATATCCTTCATCATTTCTTACAGCAAAATAGTCATTCATTACATTTATTTGCCATAATCTGTTCAGCCATTCCCCAAGTCATGGACACTACATTCCCTCCCTACCCTGCCAGCCCCATAGTTTCCATTTCTTAGCAACCTATGACTTTCAAAGCTGTCCTGCTTGATTGGTCTTCATTCTGGTCTTTTTTTTGTTCTATTTTCTCCATCAAAAAAAAGAGAGAGAGATATAGAGGAGGAACCTTTAATGATCCTTTCTTCTTCCTCTCTCTTTTTGTTGGTGCTACCCTATCCCTTTGCCCTCCTTCCCTTCCACCCACCCAACCTCTCACTCCCACTCCCAGAAAAAGAAAAATAAGATAAGCCTCTTGTAACAAATATAGATAATCATGCAAAACAAATTCTCACATTGGCTAAGCCAAAAGATGTATATTTTATTCTGTTTATTAAGTCCAATACATCTTTGTCAAGAAATGGGTAGCAAGCTTCATCATTTTCTGGAATTGTGGTTGGCTCAAGTCTTTCAAAATTTGTTTGCTCTTTATTTTTTTAATTTTAGACTCAAACACCATAACTCAAGTAAAGAATAGAGAAAAGAAAAGGAAACATGTCATAAACTTAAATATTGAAACTTAAATACAAAGTAAGAAAAGGGGGGGAAAGTATGCCACATGCACGGCAGAACATGAGAGGATTCAAAATATGTAGTGAAAAATTTTCATTTCAAGAAAACATTGTTTTTTCTTTATTTTTATTACATAAATTGTTTCCTTAGTTCTCGCTGCATTCTGTATTGATTTGTATAGATTTTCCCATCATTTCTTACAGCACAATAATATTCCATTATATTTGGAATTTTGTTTGACTATCTCCCAGTAGATGAACACTCCCCTAATTTCTAGCTCCTTGCTACTACAAAAGGAACTGTTATAGATATTTTTTGTATATAAAGGTCTTTTTTTTCTTTCTTTGATCTCTCTGGAGTACAGACCTAGTAGTTGTATGACTGAATCAAAGGATATACACAGTGATAACATCCTCATTTATAATATGCTGCAACCCTTTCAGCCTATTTGTATAACTCATTGCCTTGGAGACTACAGTGTTCCATGACTCTTGGCCATACAAGGTCATCTGAGGAGTACTGGAGTCAAAAAGTTTCAAAGAGAAGTTTGGGGTCATTCAAATGATGGTACATGGATTACCCAACCACATGACTATCCATAGAAAGTTTCTTATAAAATCTATAGTAGAAAAGAGACATACGCTTTGGAGGATTTGGAAATTATAATTGCTTATTCAGTATATAGACTGTTACAGAAACATAATCATAACAGTAAAGGAAAGTGTTCAAGTTAAAATAAAATTAAGGGAAATTCAACAGCAGTTAAGAGTGAAAAGCTCATTCCTAGATACCACTTTGGAACAGTGGATCAAAGATTATGCCCAATGATAACATTCTTTTCAATAGCTGGGTCAAAAGTTATATACAGTGATAAAACTTTATCACAGTGATTTCGTCTTTATTGCAATGGAGTCAAAGGGTATCCACAGTGATAACAGCTTCTCCTAGTATAATTCCTTTCTTGTAATTTGTCACAAACCTTTCAGTCCACTCTGTCCTTTTCCATTGTTCGCTCTGGAGATTGTAATGTTCCATGACTCTCAACTGGACAATGTAATCTGAAGAGTATTGGTCCTGAAAAGATGTTTGTTTCAGAGGGAAGTTTGGAGTGATTTAAAAACCAGTACAGTTGTAGTCACCACTCTGGCCTCACTGTCACAAGTGTCCCAGCTACACTTTCCAATCAGAGTTAGTTCCAGGGGTATCTCTTTCACATACACATACACAGTGGAGTATGTCTTTCTCTGATGCTATAAGTTCATGCCTATATTGTAGTGTGTGTTCCTCCTACTGTCAGCTACCATTAATATTAATGCTCCAGTTTCATTTTCCAATTAATATCAATTAGCTTTTGCATCAATTTAGCTCTTAAAGGATACTTGTTTTTAAAATATCAGAACAAGATTACAAATCTCCTCCCTTCTCCCAAAACTTCAGGGACACATTATCCTCTTTGCACTTCTGTCTCTAAAGAGAGCGAATTCAGTCCTAAATCAGATTCTACACAGCATTTATCTTGCCAAGTTCACATCCAAATGCTACATTGCTACTGAATGAGTCTTTAACTCAGCTCCCATTGGCCTGTTGTCCTACAGGAAAGTTGCTTCTCGAGGCTTCAAAGTTGAACCAGCTATCTGAAACATTCTGGCGTGGACTCCATTCCCAGACCTCTGAATAGCTGGCTTTCCTGATCTTTTGAAATTCACAAAGCCTCCCATGTCCTTCACCTAAAATCAAAAACACAGGTGAGGCAAGGAACTAAGGCCAAATGTCAACCTTCCACAACAGCATTGTTTCTCTTTTCTCACTAGATTACGTGGACCTGCTTACAAAATGCCTATATCTGCTCCAAAGTCCACATAGTGATTGCGTCAGAAGCACTCTAAGCATACTCATAAAGATGGGGCTTGTTATTCAGTCTCCAATTACCCAAGTTGCCTAACTAGAGGAAAATGTCAACATAAAGTCATGAACAAAGCAGAGTTAAAGGAAGAGTCAGTCTCATCTATATCACCCACCAGTTCAATAGGTAAAATTAGGTAAGCCAAATAACTTTGGCTATGCAAAACTATCTACCCTTTACCCAGATCTCATCCCAGATATTTAAATGTTATATGCTTATTCCACCCACTTCAATTTGTTTTGGCTCAAATCTTCAGAATGACTACCTCAAAAGCTCTTATAACTTTTTATTCAGCTTTTAATTAGTTCCCTATTGGTAATGTATCCCCTTACTCTGTATCAGCTCTCCTGAGTACTAAGCTCTTAGCTCCTAAGATCTGGATAAATAGAGAAAGACATAATGGGAAAATTATTAGTCTCCATGGACTCTTTTTCATACTGGGGTTCCTCCTGAAACTAGCACTTCCACTAAACAGAAAAGTTCAAACTCTGCATTAAAATTTACATTTTTACAACTTGATTCAACCAAAACCTAAACCTAAAATGCTTCTCTACCTTTCCTCTTTCCACTGAAATTAAAAAATCAAACCAAACCAAAACCCCAAACCACTACACCTGGTTTGGAAACCAGAAATGGTTTCCAAAAATACACTTGTTTCTTCACATATTCTTAAGTACCCAATCTCCCTTATATTTCCCATGGCTACGGTTCTGGTTCCTAATCCTAACTAACTTAATCATTCTCTGTTTGGTCTGCCCAAATTTCTCTTCTTGTTTACATTCCTCCTAACCTCTAGAAAGACAGAAGTTAAAGGGGTCACATATTATTCTATGTCTTGTTATATGTTAATACTTCTTAATATCTATATCAGCATTTACATTTAACATTGGGTGGCTTATAGCAAGTGAATTGTAGAATTTTAGAATTCCATCTAGTCTCCAACCTTTTCACTTTACAGATGAGAAAACTGTGATCCAAGATGGCCCAAGACAATGGTTCAACTTTTCTGACTCCTATCCCACTTTTTAAGTCTTTACATAATATTCTCTTGCTTTTCTAAAACAAAAAAAGAAATATTTACATGTATTTAATTGGCTGGGAAAGTATTCTTCAAGAATATCTAATTAATGTATTTGTTACCTGTTATTATAATAACCCATTATAATCTTTTTATAATAAAATTAAAGCTGTCATCATCATATTTGCATTTGCAATACAGCTTGGGATAGTAAAGAGTCAGAAAGACCTGGGTTCAAGTCTTGCTTCTGACATGCTAGCTGAGTAACCATGGACAAATTACCTATTAATTCTTCAGTGCCCCAAGAAAATTTCTAAGACCATTAGTTCCAGAGGGGTTGCTAACCTTTATTGCTGATACAGGAAATACTTGTGGGCAAGTGACGTTTTCAGCGCCCTTCAAATCAAAAGTGAGATAAGCACAAGACATCAGGAAAAATTCAAGGAAAACGTCCTGGCTAAATTATCTGAATAACTTGGAGGAGAATTTCCTTTCATTTACCAGGAGAGTTGTGATCAAAGAAAACTTTCCAGTGTCGCTGGCACTTTACTAGACCTGAAAGCTAGACTTCTTAACCTTTTTTGTGTTGTATCAATCTTCGGTAGTCTGATGAAATCCTGTGGATGCCTTCTCAGGGTTATGTTTTTAAATGCATTGAATAAAACACATCGAATTATAAAGAATATCAATTATATTTAAATAAAGATGTATTTTTTTCCCATCCAAGTTCATGGTGCAGATGGGGAACAGGAAAAGTGTAAGATCAGTTTGTGTCAAGATTTGAATGCCCAACTAAGGTATTTGCCCTCTTCTGTAGGCAATAGGTAGCTATTTAATGATGTGGAATGGAAAAATTGCCATGGGAAATGATTTTAAAAAACAGGTTTTTAGAAAGATTATCTAGTAATGGTATAAAGTATAGACTAAATAAAGGCCAGGAAACTAATTAGTAGGCTATTGAAATAGCCAACCATCTGTCAAAATCCTTTCTCTAAGAGTGAAGGATAAAGAACAGCGCTAGAACCCATGACACGCTAAAAGACTTAAAAGAAAGTTGCTGGCACATTAGAAGGATCTTTCATTGCGAATTTCTGGAAGGACATAGACAAAAATTACTCAAGCTGAAAAAGTCTGTATCATTGGAGGAAGTAACCACACTGATGAGGTTACATAATTCAGAGTCACATGAATAAAACAAAATGAACTAGAGACACCAGGTCTGTCAGGTCTCCAAACTACCTTGAATACATGTTCCAGCACACCTACATCCCTATTGTTCACATCAGGGCAACATATGACTGTTCGAGTACAATTCCTCAGCAGGGATCTGCCAATCACCATTCTTCTCTTCTTCCTGACCCATACAGGATAGTCTCTCTCCTATTACCATCTGTAGATCTTCATCTTTTTCCCCTGGGTTCCAAAGGTGCTTTGTCCTAAGAGAGTGTAGTCACATCTAATGATGATGATAGTAATGTTTCCTATTGTTCAGTCATGTCTGACTTTTCATGACCCCATTTGGGGTTTTCTTGGTAAGGATACAGTGGGAAGAGGAGGAGAAATTGGAGCAATAAGACGGGAAGAGGCTTATGTTGTAGGATTTTTGATTTTGTTTTCCTACCCAGAAGGAATTTGCTTTTTGCCCTTTTGGAAAGACTGAAAATAAATCTAAAAGCCCTATTTTACCTATCTAGACTAGAATACATCCTCTATAACATATAGTCCCGCTCTGACACTTACTAGCTATTTGATCAGTGTCAAGGTGTTAACTTGCATGAAACGTTCCTTCTCTGTAAAATAAGAATAATAGTAGTACTTATAGCACCCACCTAATAATAATAGCTCACTTTTATGTAGCATTGTAAGATTTGCAAAGTCCTTCATAGACTTGATCTCAACAACTTTGTGTGGCAACTGGATGGCGCAGTGGGTAGAATTCGGGGTTTGGAATCAAGAGGATCTGAGTTTAAATTTACCCTCAGATACCTAACTAGCTTTGTGTCTGTGGCAAGTTGCTTAACTTCCTTTTGCCTCAGTCCTCAACTATAAGAAAGGAACAATAATAGCACCTACTTCTCAGGGGTGTTGTGAGGATCCCATGAGATATTTGTAAAGCACTTAGCACAGAACCTGGCATAGAGTAGATGCTATGTAAATGCCTATTCTCTTTCCCCTAAATGATATTAACCTCATTTTGTAGATGTCTCTCAGGCTCAGAGACATTAAGTAACTTTCCCAGGATCACACAGTTAGTGTCTAAGCCAAGATTCAAATTTATATCTTCCTAATTGCAAATCCAGTGCTCCACCCATTACACTGTACTTCCTCCCACAGTTGTGAGGAAGGTGTTTTATAAGTCTTAAGAACATTATAGAGAGACAGACAGACAGATAGATACATGATGGAAAGATAGATGTATGTAATCTGTCACTGCTAGTATCATCACTGTTTCTGGCATGATCTTTATCTAATTTATTATCATTACTTCAAATTATAAAATTTAGAACTAAAAGAGATCTTAGATATTTAGTCCACTGCCTTCATTTTACAAGTTAGGAAACTGAGGCCCATAGATGTGAAATGAATGCCCAAGGTCATACAGAGAACAAAATGGACAAGCTAAGATTTGAAGTCAAGTCCTCTGACTCTAGAAAGGGTGCTCTTTCCACTGTATCTAACTTCAGTGGGTTCATGATATCATCCACATGGTGATTTCAGAAAGGTATATGGAACCTATCTACAACTGCCCATCATGCTGTTATTCAGTCATTTCAATTCTATCTGACTCTGACTCCATAAGGAGTTTTCCTGGCAAAGATACTGCAGTGGTTTGTCATTTCCTCCTCCAGCTCATTTTAGATGACTCTTCTTGATTCCAGGACTGGCACTCTCTCTACTGCACTACCTAGCTGCCTATACCTACGTACTGTCCGTTAGCATTCGTAGTAACTAGTAAATTACTCTAAGCCTGCCAGAACACCAAACACATTTTCAGTGCTAAGGCTGTAAGGATTTACACCTCTTCACCAGTCCCACCATGTCATCTGTCCTCACTGTCCTCATGACCTCACTTTCTGTTCTTTTGGGGTAAGTGGTACTGTCCTTTAGCATTCGTAGTAACTAGCAAATTACTCTAAGCCTGCCAGAACACCAAACACATTTTCAGTGCTAAGGCTGTAAGGATTTACACCTCTTCACCAGTCCCACCACGTCATCTGTCCTCACTGTCCTCATGACCTCACTTTCTGTTCTTTTGGGGTAAGTGGTAGGAGAAGGAATTGGGAAACCGTGATGCCACTAAATACAATGTAACAGTGCTGAGATACTTTCTCCCATTTACTCTCTCCCTTTCTGTTTATTTCTAGTCTGGACCCCTTCTTTTCTAAGATAAATCATACTACTCAGCTGTATTATGTAGTAATAAGACTTTTCAGTGTCCTTAGATCTCATTCCTTGTAAGGCAGGAGACGAATGAGCAGTGTAAACAATGGATTACCTCCAATAAGACACCCCAGATTCAGATAAATGTAGAAAAGGTAGTACTATTATATTTAATAGACACTAGCTTTGCCTTTGGATAAACACACCAATCAACTAAGAATTGTCACTTCATTATGAATTGCATAATGTAAAAGTCAGAATGAATTTTAAAGTAATCCTTATCTGTGAGTGTGAAATGCAGTGGATGAAGTTTTCACATTGCTGAGATGAAGCCAGAACACAAGTAGTAGGCTCAGAGTATTTATGTCCCAAGTTGAAAGAAGAAACTATGTGTTACATAATCTATTTTGGCTGTAAATATACCGCACTCCGTCCTGTAACTATGACTAGAATTTTCTGTTTACTATGCAATCTTTGTAATAATTATTTCTTTTAACTATAAAGATGAGTAGAGATGAGTAACAATTGCATATTATTAACTAAAATAGCTCTCTCTATAAAAAGTAGCTGGTTTTTATTTTAAAATTTAAAACATGAATTTAAGGAATGGAATTTTTTTCATCTGCCTCAACATGTTGACTATCTCTTAAGTTAGAAAAGCTCTCACAGGATCTCAGGATTAATGCTCTTTTATGTATATGAAAAGACATAGGAAATATACTCAGCTTTAATTCAGATGAGAACTTTGTACTTTATTCAACTTTGAGATGAGAAGCAGCAGACTTCCTATGAGAGGGCATAGTTAAATGGGGATAGAAGCAGTCAGGTCCCTAAGAATCAGAGAAATCTTAATAGTTGCCCCAGAGCTCTCTGTATTTTTGTTTGGACCCATAAATTGTGAGGGCATTTATTTAGGCAACAGAATTCAATGCAGTGGATTGAGGGCAGGGCCTGGAGTCAGAAAGACCAGGTTTCAACTCTGGCCTCAGACACTAGCTGTGTAACCCTAAACAAGTCATTTAACCTTTCTTGCCTCAGTTTCCTCATCTATAAAATGAGCTGGAGAAGGAAATGGCCAACCATTTCAGTGTCTTTGCCAAGAAAACCCCAAATGGAGTCAGGAAGATTCAGACATGACTGAAACAACTGAACAAAAAACATTACTTAAAAAGCAAACTAACATTGGAATTCTGATATTCCAACTCACACTTATAAGATTGGCAAAGAGGCTGACAAAAATTATAAATGTTCCCTCTCAGAATAAGCTGACCACTTTAAATGTCTTCATCATGCTGTTTTAACTCAGCTTTGGGTACTCAAGACCTTCCCAACTCGCTCAGCTTCCTCTCCCCTGAAGATCTACTCTTCCCAAAGTTTTCCTTTAGGGGGGCTTGACCTGGATTCCCCAGTTACCTTTCCACTTTCCATGTACAGCTCCACTTGGACTGAACTCCAAGGAAGATGATCCTCCTGAGCCTGGTGGACCCTCCACCTTCCTTTTGTGTTGTCTTCCCTCGTTACATTGTAAACTCCTTGGAGGCAGGGACTTTTTCTAATTTGTATCCCCAGCATTTAGCACTGTACCTGGCTAGTAGTAGGTGTATTGTATTGAATTGATTTGAATTAAAGTGTCTTTTCTAGAAGAATGTAAGTTTCTTGAGGTTTGGGACCACATCTTTTTTGTCAGGGGTATCCCCCCTAAGCAGCAAACCAAAGGCACTTAGGGAGTGCTAGTTGATTGAATGATTGATTGAATCCTCCCCTATCCCCAAGCTGGAGAAGAGGGGGAATTGGATCTTAATTAAAGAGAGGATACCTTCAGGAGTTTGGCAGAGAGGGAGGAAAGAGAGAGGAAAAGAAAGATACAGTGACTGTCCTTTTTATATTCCCTCCCTTTCTCCTGCCATTATGTGGGCAGCAAGTGAATTTAAAACTCTGACAAGATAGTTTAGACCATCAGGAAGGAAGCTCAGGCCTGGATTATGTTGTTGGTGGCTTTTAAGAGAGAGCCTGGATGCTCTGAGTTTGGCAGCATAGAGTCAGAGGCATCAGCTGCCACGAGAATGTATTCTAAGCATGCTGCTGTAAGATGAGGGAGAAAACAGCAGAAGTATTTGGAGAGTGATTACAGTGCTTAAAATATTCAGGCACAGCCTAACAAGGAGTGGTGTGAGAAGAGATTGGGCACAGGGCAGTCTGTGACCTGCTTCTAATGCCTTGTCCAGGACCCAACCCCTGCTCCCACCCACAAGAAGTTCAGATTATCTAAGGCAGGGTATCTGAATCAGGGCATCAGAACTCCCTCTGGATTACTGTTTCAGTAGGAGGGACAGATGATTGGGTAAATTAACAGGTGGATGTAATAAGTGAAATCACCAATCTTTTGATGTATCCATGTAATAGCTGCATTTGCCCAAGGGGCAGCTAGATGGTGCAGTGGACACAGCAGGAATCAGGAGGACCTGAGTTCAAATCTTACCTCAGACACTTGACACTCACTAGCTGTGTGACCTTGAGCAAATCACTTAACCCCAATTGCCTCATCCTGGGTCATCTCCAGTCATCCTGATGAATATCTGGTCACTGGATTCAGATAGCTCTGGAGGAGAAGTGAGGCTGGTGACCAGCACAGCTCTCCCTCACTCAAAACAAAGTCAAGTGCAAGTCATGTCATTGTTTCTCTGATGGCATGATCTTCTTCGGCAACAAAGGACGAACACACACACATGCATTTGCCCATAGACTTTGTAGATACAGATAAAAATTACCCTGAAACCATAGAAGCATGAATTGCCTCTCAACACTTAGTAATGTGTATTCACTTTGCTTGTGTGTCCTTCCATATGAGTGCCTTGGCTCATTTCCCATGTGGTATGCCTCATAAATGAGTCCTCTGAACACCCAGTCTTCTCATTGAGGGAGTGGATGCAGTTGAGGGGTGGAGGGGGGGTGAGAAATGTGCTCCAGAGTTATGGCAAGAATGTTTTATTGTTATCATATTATTGTACCATTTTATTAAATGTCTTTGCTTCCAACAGTCTCCTCTGACTGATTAGTAAAATTATACACATAAATGGGGATCCATGAGCTTTGATTTGGAGAATGTTCTGGCTCACAAACTATGAGGTTGTAGTTGGATTCTGTGAACCTAGTGAGATGGGCCTGTGGGTTTTATATATTTAAATGTTTTCCTTATTTTGGGGGAAGGGGTTTTGCCCATTACAGCATTTGTGGAATACATACCTTATAATTTTTACCTTATAAATTTTATATTTATTTACATTAGGATATTATTCTGACCTCATAATTTGTGTTTTTCCAACATATCAACATTTTTAAAAGATTTCAGTTCCTGATTTGTAAATATATATATATATAATATATATATATATTCATTTATTAAGTTTAGGGTATACAAAAATGCCCTTTTTGCAGCTACTCATCACTTAATAATGTGGTTTTTATTTTTTCTTCTCATCCTGGAAGAATAAAATAACACCATGCTATATTTGGATACTAAAAACTGAAAACTATTGACTTCAGTAGGAAAGACAAAAGCATTTTACTTCCCTTCATTTTATGTGACTCTAAAGATTTATTTCAGCTGCAAAAAACAAATGCCATTTTTCTGAGATTAAAATAGAAACTCAAAGTACATTTCCTAAGCTTAATGTCTTTGTCAGTCCTAAGCCAAAAAGTCTTTTGGCTCCATACCTGGAGTAGAATCTTCAAACCAGAGTCCTTTTTGATCCTACCTTTCAGTGTCTTATTACCCATTTTTCATATTGCCCAGAAAAATATTTGTCTCTATTTAGCTTTGCACAATTTAAAGTGAATAGATTGATCATATATCTTTCTTTGAAGCAAATATGCACTACAAAAATTACTTAGGCAGAAAACTCTTATTTACACACATGTTAGGCAACATAGCACCAACTAATGAGTTTTCCTATACTAAGTGGGGTGTGTTAGACCATTAAACGTGGAAGATTTGGGTTTGAGTTCCAGCTCCAATATTTGCTAGCCCTGTGACTATATAGGCAAGTCATCTAGCTTCTTGGAAAGTGTTTTCTCATCTACCAAATAAGAAGTATTATCTGCACTACCTGGCTCATGGGATGGCCATTAGGTAAGCACTCTGGACATCTTAAATTGTTCCATAAAAGTGTGACAGAGCTAGCAGTGGAGCATAGGGCTCCTTCTGACCTGATTACAAAAGCCAAAACTTTGTCTCTCTGTCCTAGGGGGCATTTTCCCACTGTATAACTTTAACCAAAGAATCAGAGTATCACAAGATCCCACTTATGCATTATTAAAGAGACCACAATTGAATGTCATAAGGAAACAAATCCAAAGGACTTGGGCTGAATCTTAACTTCAATACTGATTAGCTGTGTGATCCTAAGCAAATCACTCTGAGCCTCAGTTCTCTCAGCTGTAAAATGGGGGCGATCTTATTCACATTAGCTTTTACATATTGTCTTCCCCACTGGAATGCACGTTCATTGAAGGCAATGACTGCAGAGACTGTCTTTCTTTTGTATGTATTTTGTGTTTCCAGCACTTGGCACAATCTGCCACATCACAGGCACTTCTTACATGCTTGGGGACTGCTGACTGACCACCTAATGCACAAGATTATTATGAGGAAAATATCTTGAAAACCTTAAAATTCCAGAGAAATGAATTCTCTTTATTAGTATGATGATGATCTCATGTCTGCAGGTTATATCCTAAAACTCTGCCAATCTCACTTCAGTCAAGAGATACTAGATAAAAGAACTGGGCTATTCTTACATAAAGAGAGTGAAGGTGACATTCACCTATGATTTTGAGAAACCAGATTTCAAAGAGTTCAGGGAAAATACACCTAAGGACCTGTGCCTAAAATTCTACAGGGCAAAATTGGTCAAAAAGGAAATGGAAACTTCCAAGAATAAAATTCTGATTTTATAGATGTAAATAATTCTGATGAAAATAAAAAGGGTGAGTAATCCAGAGGGATGGGAAGATGCATTTCTATTAAACCTACTATGCACTATGCTACATGATTTTTACAAATATTATTTCTTTTCCTCCTCACTAACACTCTGGGAGGTAGGTGATATTATTATCCCCACTGAGGAGACTGAGGTAAATAAAGGTTCAGTGAACCCTAGGAGGGAGGTGCCATTATTATCCTCATTTTATATCTGAGGAAACTGAGGTAAATAAAAGTTAAGTGACTTGCCCAGGGTCACACAGTTAGTGAGAATCTGAGGTGGGATTTGAACTCAGGTCTTCGTGACCCTAGACCCAGTGCTTTATCCACTGCCAACTACCTCCATATATGTGGGAAAATAATGAACTCCTCTTCATCAGAGGTCTTTATGCAGAAGTTGGATGATCACATGTCAAGCATGTGGTAAAAGTGACTCTTATTCATTTATGAGTTGTATTGAATGACCTCAGAAGTTTGCACCGAGACAATCTATGGCTCCATATACCTTATCACTCCAACTGAAAAATAACTCAAATCTATGTTATCATTTTTTGCAACCATGGGGAAAATGACATTTAATGTCAAGAAAGCATAATTCCACAAATAAAAGATTGCATGCTACAAGAGGCTAGAGGGTCATCTCTAAGTGAACTCTAACCTCAGAATTCTAAAATTGAACTACTCATCTGGCAGAGAAGTCAGCAAAGCAAAGTGACAAATCAAAATGCTTAAGCATTACCTCAGCTGCACTTTCTTGTGTTAAATCATACATCTGCAAGGAGTTTCCATAAAATATCCATTTTCTTGGTTTAAATACCATAGACAACATGTTAATAGGACTTTTAGAAGACTATAATTTTGTGAGACTGTTTTTCTTGAACACCATCAATTTCCAAAACCTACTGTCATTGCTTGTTAAGCTACACCATAAAAAATGAAGTTAGCTTTCAACCATCTGGCTGAAATTTATCTTGAAGCTCTTGAAGTTTTAATCTTACTAAACAAGGTATGAAATCACAGGTTGATCAACTTAATGCTGTTTTAAAAGGGACTGTTAGAAAGTCATTTATTAATCCTGCATTTTAATAGTTTCTCAGGATCCTTGTTTGTTATCTTTTCTTTTTTCCTGTGTTAGCTCCAAAAATGAGAATGTTTCTTTCTCCCTCTACTCTGGCTGACATTCTTCAGAACATTCCCCGGGGGGTGACATTGCTAGAGGCAACAAGGTACTTGTCATTAACTTTTTTTAGGATATAATTAGTTACTGATTTTTTAAGTCACTCCTTCATGGCTAATATGAAATCTTTAAACTTGTAGTAATCTTAATGACCAATACAGGAACCTGAAGTTGGAATGACTAACATTTGTTTAAATGGAACCCTTCTGGATAATTCAATTGAATCAGAGGAGGTGTAGAATAATAGATCCTAACATGATTGGGGAAACTTTGAAACTGTATTCATTTGTGTGCTTGCTGATTCCATGAAATTATTTTCAAAGACATAATTACTTTTCTTCTGCTAATATGGCTTGGTTACAAGTCATGGAACATTAGTCTGAATAACTGAAACTGATGATCAATCAGCAAATCATTATAAACATTGAAGATACAGAGACAAAGATGACATTCACCTAACCCACTATATCTAATCCATCTCAGTTCAGACAACATTTTACATCCTATCCAATTGCTCATCTGGGACATCTTGCCTGATGCCACATGGTCACACCCAACTCTTTTTTACCTCTTGCTCTAGACACCATAATAAAATAAACACTGTTATTGCTTCAGGAAAGGGCATAGTAATTAGTTATCTTTAGATCAACTCACTATCCCTGTGACTCCCCATAATGGGATACAGGCTCTGAGAACCCCCTTGAACTCTCCTTGAATTTTCCCATTTGATCTGGCATTCCCTTGAGGCCACAATCCTTTCATTATCACTATCTAAATCTCTTCAGCTCCTTCCCACCCTTAATCCTATTCTTCAGGGTACTGGTCATTCCCATCAAGATCCTACCTACATTCGACTTCTAGTCACCTCAGGCTACTGACTACTCCCATCAAGACCCTCTCCAGACTATCCCCCACCTTCTCCAGACACCCCAGACTATTTGACCACCCCTAGATCCCTCCCTCAGTTTTTCTGTATATAAGATCCATCTTGTTTCCATAAAAGTGCTCAGATTCTATCTCATCTGTTTACATTAGCAAAGGCTCAGGTTCCTTAAGAGTCTGCCTATATGGTGAGTCTTTAATAAACTTTGCTTTTCTTTGACTAAAAGAAGGCGTGGGTCGAATTTATTATGACAGGATCCATGTGTCGCTATTTTGGGGTCTCAGTACTCTTAAACCTTAACACCCAGACTAAAACATCCTTTCCTGGCCATCATTCTATGTATTTTAACTCCCTCACTGGAATGTAAATTCCTTTAGGAAAGGATTGTTTTATTTTCCTATTTGTATTACCAACACATATAGCACTCTAACACATGGTACAAGTTTAATAAATTCATGAAATTCATTCATGAAATAGTATTTGCCCATAAAGAATTTGTACTATGTTAAGGGGGAACAACATGTACACATATTAGTGTACATAAAAGATATGCAAAGTAAATGCAATGAAATGAAAAGAGGAGGCATTTAGTAGATCAGTGAATCAGAAAAGGCCTCTTTGAGGACACTGTATTCTTCAGAAGCTGAGCTTGAAAGATGATAAGAATTCAAAGTGACAGTGAGCAGAGTCCACTTTAGGAATGGAGGGGAAAGCAACAGGATGGGGGATGAAATGTCGAGTGTCAGAAAAAGCACGAAAGCCAGTTCGGTTGAACATATCAAAGACATATCAGCAGAAGGATCTGAATAAACTGAAATATATTTATTCAGTCCTCCTAGGAGACTTTGTAATATACCCAAAATGT
This sequence comes from Bettongia penicillata ogilbyi, assembly GCA_023548195.1. NCBI lineage: Eukaryota > Metazoa > Chordata > Mammalia > Diprotodontia > Potoroidae > Bettongia > Bettongia penicillata. The sequence goes on along the minus strand of JAJHZJ010000314.1, from coordinate 27,385,619 downwards.
CCATTTACCTAATTTATGAGACTCAGATTTGGATATGTATTTAAGTACTCAACTTCTCCTTTAACATTATAGCTTAGAAAATCTGTAGAGTGTAGGAAGGGAGCAGTGTTCAAAGAGCCTGATAAGATACCCTGGAGTCAGATTGTAAAGGATTTTAAATGCCATGAAACAAGTACAATATGGCTCACCCTACATCAAGTTGATAATTGCCAACCTTAAACTAGGGTAGAATATGTCCAAATTCATTAGAAAACAATTAGACTACAATGACCAGGCAAATTTTGATGAGCCCTGATATCAAGGTGCTTATAAAAATTTGACCAGTTCTTAAAGAAATCAGGCGCTACTAGCTCACTGTTGGTGAAGCTGTGAGCTGATCCAACCATTCTGGAGAACAGTTTGGAACTATACCCAAAGGGCTAAAAAAATGTGCATACTTTTTGACCCAGCAATATCACTTCTAGGGCTATATCCCAAAGTGATCATAAAAATGAAGAAAGGTCCCACATGTACAAAAATATTTACAGTAGCTCTTTTTGTGGTAGCCAAGAACTAGAAATTGAGAGAATACCCATCAGTTGGGGAATGGCTGAAAAAACTGTGGTATATGAATGTAATGGAATACTATTGTACTGTAAGAAATGATAAACAGGAGAACTTCAAAAAAGTTTGTAAAGACTTATATGAACTGATGCTGAGTGAAATGAGCAGAACTAGGAGAACATTATACACAGTAACAACCACAGTGTGTGAGGACTGTTTCTGATAGACTTAGCTCTTCACAGCAATGCAAGGACCTAAAACATTTCCAAAGGATTGTTGATGCAAAATGCCATCCACATCCAGAGAAAGAACTAAGGAATTGGAACGCATAATGAAGCAGACTGTTTTCTCTTGTGTTATATTTTTTTTTTCTCACAGTTTCTCCCATTCATTTCAATTCTTCTATGCAACATGACTAAAGTGAAAATGTGTTTAATAAGAGTGTATGTGTAGAACCCGTATAAAATTGTATGCCATCTTAGGGAAGGAAGGGGGAAGAAGGGGGAGAAAAATTGAAATGTATAGAAGTGATTATTGAAAACAAATAAATTAAATAAAAAATAAAAATAAGAAAATAATAAAAATTAAAATCTTCAGAATCTGACCCTGGCTTATCTTTTTCTATCACATGCATTCCAAATTCTGGCCAAACTGGCATATTTGCTGTTCCCCATACATACTATTCCTCTTTTGTTGTGGTCATCTCTGTGCTTTTGTTCAAGCTGTCTCCCATGCCTATAATATTCTCTGTCCTGACTTATACATTATGAAATGTTACTCCCCCATATAAAACTCCACTCAAATGCTACTTCCATCTTTTAATTAAATAAAATAAATTTTAATTTTTTCAATAAAAAAAGAAATCAGGTGCTGAGCAAGAAAATAAATAAATAAAATTGAAAGTATGTCCCATAATCTCTTCCAAAATCCTACTTTGATGGCTTATCATAATGTAGATGAGCCTAGTTTCTTGAAGGCTATTCCCATAGAATACAAGATCTACAAATTTATACTATTCAGGAAAAGTTTAGAGTGTGGCTCTATATGAAGGTTGTCTGAAAACCAGACTTAGCCATGCCTGGATAAACTCTACACTTGAAAGTTAGCCATTAGGTTATTAAATAAATTAAACTTATTTCAGTCACCAAAATTCAAAATTAGCATCTATTGAAAATAAACGAGTTTCTATGTACTTCTAGGGGTAGAATACTTATACAACAAAATACCAGAATCTTGAAGTGTTTGAAGTGCTAGCATATTTCATCACTAGATGCTGGATTGGAACTTCTGCTATTTGCTTACATCAGATAAAGAAAGCATTATTATTCAGGTAATGAGTATTGGGGAAATGATGACTTGGTTTTTTTTCTATTAAGGAATTTTTAAGCTATGTAAAAATTTGAATAAGATATTGAAGAGAATCAAAAGAATATTAAGCCACCAGTTCAAAAAAATTAAGAAGAGACATATACTTAACTGCTGACATAGAGGTGATGAACTTAAAATGCAGAAAATTACATATTTTTTGGATATGACCAATGTGGGAATTCATTTCACTGAGTCATATAAATATGTATTAAGTTTGGAGGACTTTAAAAATCATCAATAGGGCAGGCTGTAGTAGGAGAAACAGATTAATTAAAAAAATGAACTTGTTCCTTAAAAAAGAGTAAAAATAGTAAACTTTTTTAAAAAGCATAGAGAATTATCTTTGAATTAGGGTCCAGGTTGAACACTTGTTATAAGGATGATGCTAACATTTTCCTAAAGGAAATAAGTCAATTTTGAATACTGCACATCTCTCTCATATAATTTATTAAGATGACCCTCAAAATTTACCTTATTTTTACCTTAATTTATTGCAGTTTTAAAATTTTGCTTTTTAACTGTCCATTGCTCATCAAATTTCATTTTTGTTACAACAGGTAAAATATTCTGAATCATGGCTGTCTGGTTCTCCAAAAGCCACTACTAGTGCCTGAAAGCACAGTCAATAATGCTTTTCTAAAAAACATGACAAGACAACCTTATCCTGATCCAGTCACCAAGGCAAAGCACCTGACCCTGGACAGGGCATATACAACCCACATAAACAAGGGAAGAAGAGCCAAGAGGTCAGTCATGCTGAGTGGAATGGGGATGGTATCTTTGAGGTCTGGTAGTCCTTCCAGACAATTAACTGCAAGGGAAGACTCATTACCAGTAAATTGACCTTTTAGGAGAGGTGAAGGGACAGATGACTTTTTTCTTCTAAGTTCTACTGATAGATAGAAGCAACCTACCGACCACCTATTTCTGATGCATTTAGCCATTCCTGCTGCAGACAAAGGGATAATCTGGGACTCCCACAAACATCAGTGGATTGGCAAAACTTAAAGGCAAGAACCTTCTGAGCATTGTATCTGCCCTAAGGTCCTACCTAAATCAACCTCCATACTGCTGAAAGCCTACCACTACAGAGATTTGCAGGAACACATTGTCATCCTATCCTGACTCCTCCGAGAACCTATTTTTCTTTCCACCTATCTACCCAAAGTAAAAGCAATCCTGGAATCAGAATAAGCTGAGCCAAAATGAGATATATTTATGAACCTAGGAGGTATGATAGGTAACCATTTACCAACAATCAGCTAGATTACACAGAGACATTCAGCTGCCTGCTACCAGTAACAGCCTGTCCTCTGAACACTGGAGGGTTCCTGTGAATAACATTATCTCTACTTGTGTCGGTATCATCTGTTTCCTTTACCACTGCACTTAAATTTGGGTACCAAGCAAAAAAAAAATGGTGACATATCGGAATGTGATCATTATAATCACGATGCAAACATCTGCAAAATGTCATTACCAAGAAGCGTGAATGTTGGGTTTGTTTCTAAGTGGAATGAAACATTAACATCAGTTTTTAAAAAATCATAATGACTCTTAATCCTGGCTGTATCAAAGGACTCAGCAAATATTTGTCTAAATCTTTTTATTGGATGCATTGATTACAGATGAGGAAACCTGAGTCATAAGGATGTGGCCTCAGATTCAGGATGAAAATCTCACCATATAAATTTTATATGTAATCTCAGACTGTGAACTTTCCATTAGATTCTGAGCTCCCTGAAATCAGAGGTTGTTTTTGCCTTTCTTTGTATTTCTAGCACTTACCACAGCACCTGGCACATACTAAGAGCTTAAAAAATGCTTCTCAACTTGGCTTCAGAGAATATCTAGTTTTATACACAAATACACACACCAATACACATATACACATACACACAAGCACATATGTATATAGTCTGTTTGTTGTTGAGTCACTGCAGTTGTGTGTCCAAATCTTCATGACCCCATTTGGAGTTTTTGTGGCAGAGATACTGAAGTGGTTTGTCATTTCCTTCTCTAGCTCATTGTTACAGATAAGCAATTGAGGCAGCAAAGGTTAAGTGATTTGCCCAGGGTCACACAGGTATTAAGTGTCAGGGGCCAGATTTGAACTAAGCAAGATGAATCTTCCTGACTCTCCAGATCAAGGAACTTTATCCACTGCACCACTTAGTTGCCTGGTATTCTCTCTCTCATTCTCTCTCTCTCTCTCTCTCTCTCTCTCTCTCTCTCTCTCTCTCTCTCTCTCTCTCTCTCTCTCTCTCTCTCTCTCTCTCTCTTTCAATTACATGTAAAGCTAAATTTCAACATTCATTTTTATAAAATTTAGAATTCTAAATTTTTCTCCCTCCCTCCCCTATCCCTTACCTAAGATAACAAGCAGTCTGATATAGGCTATACATGTACAATCATGTAACAGATTTCCACGTCAGTCAAGTTGTGAAAGAAGAATCAGAACAGAAGAGAAAAACCATAGGAAAGAAAAGACAAAAATGAAAAGTGAAAATCGTATGCTTCAATCAGCATTCAGACTCCATAGTTCTTTCTCTGGGTGTGGGATAATATTTTCCATCATGAATCTTTTGGAGTTGTCTTAGATCCTTGCAAGATAGACTATAAGCTAAGTCTGTCATATTGTAAGATAGACTAAATCAGAAATATCTTTAGTTTGGGGAAAAGAATTTCAGTCTTAAGTTTCTTAGAGGCAAGTAACCTCTGGTAATATTTGGCATTGATGGAAAAGTTAAATGTTTCTATTTTGATTTGAATTCATTTCATGAATCTAAGTTGAAGTTAGTGTTTGAACTTATCATATGTGAAGCTCATTCTTTTAGATTGAGCAGGGTTAGAAAGGGATAGAGAAGCTTGGGAAACAAATGTAAATCTACTGGAGCTATAACTTATGGTTTTAATGGTAATTTGATATTATGATTGTTATTTAATCAGGAACTAGAATAAGCATAGACAGCCATGTAAGCTACTTAAGACTTGCTTCAAAAGAAGTTCCTTAGCCAATGTGAAGTTATAGTCATATTTGAAATTGATTACTGGAGCTTGATATTTTATGGGACTATTAACTGACTCTTCTTCTGAGTCTAACTCTAGATGTGGATAGCAAGAGAGACTGTCTGAACCATTGTTCCATGATGCCAGCAAGCCTGTGAGATGCCGGTATGAACGGCAAAGGGGTGATCTCATGGGAAGGTTGGGAGAGTGGCTGTTCAGCCTGAGCTGAGGTAGGATTCTCCTGACTCAATTTCCCCACTGACACTTGGCATATTTTAAGCCTGGTTGAATGACAGTTGACAATCTAATCCTGCATGGAATTGACATGAAGTTAGGGAAATGTTGTTTCCCTGCAATGTCCCTACTCTTAGTGGCAATTTCCTATAATCAAAAGCTTTATAAGTATAATACCAGATCTATTAAATACTAGATTGTTGGTAGAGGAACATCTGAGGTTAAGTCTAAAATTAAGCTATTAGGCTTGGAATTTCAGATTTAACAGCAATAAGTTAGGGTCCTTTAATTCTTAGTAATAGTATGGGGACAATCAGGTCAAGGGCTTGTGAGGTTAGCATATATAGTTATTACTTTGTCTCAGTTGGTTAATGTTAAAAGAAGGATGGTTTGTGGTCTATATTGTAAATGCTTTAAAAGAAGCATCACATGACCAGAAGTTGGAATTGTTTTATGATGTGATATATGCTGTGTTAAAGATGATTATTTATTGTATTTATATAAGTATTGGAGCCTGGTTTTGACTCCTTAGTGGAATCTCATTTTTCTAATGGGGGAAATGAATAGTGAATTAATGTAAATACTGGGTTCTAATGTGAATTTCTTAAACATAATAATTGACCAAAGTTCCAATTTTGATTTTGTAAGAGTGATAAGTATATAAAGCTTAAGAATGGTCATCTAAAATGGTATTAAGGTCAGTTTTGTAGGAGCGGAGACATCAGAATTTCTACAAGATAAAGGGAAGAAGATGCTGAGATGTTGTGCTGAAGACGTCATGCATCAAGACCCGAAAACTTTGTATTTTGAATCTCTGTACTTATAACAAGGGGACCGCCCCCTTGTAATTTGTCAATGAGTCATCAACTTTGCTTCTGTCCCATATTCATATAAAGAGGAATAGATGAAGGAAAGAATTAATAGGGGAAAGAATGTGAGGAGGTATTTATTGACAGGATTTAGAAATGTTAATAATGAAAAAGACGGGGGATTTTGTGGGAAGTAAGAAAGTTCTGTTGTCCACATTCCTAGGTGATAAGGATTGTGACCTAGCATGAACAGGTTAGAGGTCAGAAACTAATACACAGGCCCAAGGAGCTGTGTGAGGAAGAGCCTATCAGAGAGGAGAACATGGAGTCACATGACCACGGAACAGTGTTGCAAGGAGATCCAAAGTTCAGAAAACAGTATAAGAAACCCCACCTTCCTGCACATGTTGTAGTCTTCCTGTAACCTTACTGGAGAGGTTACTTGTCCATTAAGGGGGAGTGGACATAAAGATTAATAAAGGCTTTCCTGATTTCGCAACAGGTATTGTTCTTTACTTAAGGTGAGCATGTTTCTCACTGTTGGGGGCTATTAAACAAACCCACTTCTATTGTAAGATAGACTGCAAGCTAAGTCTATCATAGTTGATCACCGTGCAATGTTTCAGCACTACCTCTAATGGGATCTCAGTGCCTCCATTTCTTCTGCCAATATCCTGATTATAGATGAGACAAAAAGAGATAAGACTATATAGTTGATCCATGTAGAATCAGCAGCAGCCAGGACAGGATGGCCATTTGCTGATAATGAAAATGGTGACATCCCAACTTTCCTTTTCCCTCCCAGGGTAGCAAGTATCCTTTCCAAAGCTTATCTATATTTCCTTAAACACTGCCCAGTCACTAAAAGCTGGCATAAAGATAAAACTGTGATTAGTCCAATGCCCTTCTGGTCTATATGTATTTAATTTGCTCAAAGGCAACATGAGTGACAGACCAAGAGAAGTCGTAGAACAATGGGTAGATAATAAGCTTTTTGTCATCTGACGGTATATCTTTGTGCAAGCCAATGCTGTTTCCTCATCATCTATAGTTGTAATATAATTTGTCCTTAAAATCAGTGATCAAAAACAACCAGCTGCAAAAATTCCCGTGAAATTAATAGATCCATTGAAAAAGGTATATAAGTTCAGTGAAAAAGTGAGAATCACATGAACGTCAAACTATACACATACAAACTATACAAGGGGAAGCTGGGTGGTGCTGTGGATAGAGTACCAGACCTGAAGTCAGGAAGCCTCGTCTTCCTCAATTAAAATCTGGGCTCAGACATTTACTAGTTTTGTGACCCTGGGAAAGTCACTTAATTCTGTTTTCCTTAGTTTTCTCATCTACAAAATGAACTGGAGAAGGAAATGGCAAACCCCTCTGGTATCTTTGCTAAGAAAACCCCAAATAGGGTCACAAGAATCAGACACAGCTGAATTTATTCGGCAACAATAACAAAACTATACATAGAAAAGTCACTAATGAAAACATGCAAACCTATTTACAGTTGCAAAGAATAGGGAGATTTGGAAAAGATCATGGGAGTTGGCAGGAGAAGGTGTATTCTTGTGCTAATTGGACATATAAAAGAGTTCAAGGTAGATGAAACATCACAAGTAAAACAACACATGTCGTTAAACTTTTACAAATATTTTAAGAGAAATTGCCCTTGAAGAAAGTTGTATTTCATAAATGCGCTCCAGAGAAAGTGAGGTAGACTATAGAGTCCATAGAAAATGTTCAGCTTCAGAAAATCTACAACCCACATGCATAAATATTTGACATGAGCTTTTGAATTCCATCAAGTATTTTTTTTTTTAATTTTGATGTGACCACTAATATGAAGTTGGTGCTGAGTTGAGACTACCAGTGACTCTTGTATGTTTGGAAGTGTATGCTTGAATTGTCTGTGATCCAAAAGATAAGACTGTGCAAACTGTAAAAGATAAGAGAATTATAGTAATTATTGGTAGGTCTTCAACCATAGACTAGTTTCTTATATCTTACAGTGAAGCCTTTTTGGTTGGGTCTAATGCCATTCATACACAATTAGAAGGTGTATTTGAAATCACTAAGGTATTCCTCCATATCTTCTAGGAATAGCAAATATTTTTTATTAATTGCTTTGAGACTTGTTCTTCTTTTTGTTAATAATTAATTTATTTTCAATTTTGAACAATCATTTCCATAAGTTTTAAGTTTTTCTCCCCCTCCTCCACCCTTCCTTCCCACGGTGACATGCAATAGGTATATGATTTCTACATATATATTCTAATTAAACACATTTTTCATATTATTCATGTTGCATAAAAGAATTAAAACAAATGGGACAAATCATGAGAAAAAAACAAAACATAATAAAATAGAAAACAATCTGCTTTATTCTGAGTTCCAACTCTATAGTTCTTTGTCTGGATGTGGATGACATTTTGCATCAAGAATCCTTTGGAAATGTTTTAGGTCCTTGCATTACTGTGAAGGGCTAAATCTATTATAAATAGTCTTTTATATACTGTGGCTGTTACTCTGTATAATGTTCTCCTGGTTCTGCTCATTTTACTCAGCATCAGTTCATATAAGTCTTTCTAGGTTTTTCTGAAGTCATGCCTATTCATCATTTCTCATAGCACAATAGTATTCAATTACATTCATATACCACAACTTGTTCAGCAATTCCCCAGTTGATGGGTATTCCCTCAATTTCCATTCTTGGCCACTACAAAAGAGCCACTATAAATATTTTTGTATATGTGGGTCCCTTTCCCATTTTTATGATCTCTTTGGGATACAGTCCTAGAAGCAGTATTTCTGGGTATGCACATTTTTGTAGCCCTTTGGGCTGAGTTTCAAATTGCTCTCCAGAATGGCTGGATTAGCTCACAGCTCCACCAATGAATTAGTGTTCCAACTCTCCCACATCTTCTCCAAAATTTATCATCCTCCTGTTTTGTCATGTTAGCCAGTCTGATAGGGGTGATATGGTACCTCAGAGTTGCTCTGATTTGCAGCTTTCTAATCAATAGTGATTTAGATCATTTTTCATATGATTAAAAAATTTTAATTTCTTCCTCTGAAAACTGCCTGTTCATATCCTTTGATCATTTGTCTATTGAGGAATGACTTGTAGTCTTGTACATTTGACTCAGTTCTCTATATATTTTAGAAATAAGGCCCTTATCACAGACCCTAGTTGTAAAAATTCTTTCCCAGATTTCTGCTTCCCTCCCAATCTTGGTTGCATTGGCTTTTGCAAAGACTTCTCAAATTATCCATGTTGCATTTCATAATGTTCTCTATCTCTTGTTTGGTCAAATATTTCTCCATTCTCCATAAATCTGACAAACTATTTCTTGCACCCCTAATTTGTTTATAGTATCAGCCTTTATACCCAAATCATGTACTCATTTGGACTTTATTCTTGTGTACGGTGTCAGACATTGATCTATGCCCATTTTCCACCACACTATTATCCAGTTTTCCCAGCAGTTTTTGTCAAACTTAGTTCTAATCCCAGAAGCTGGGATCCTGGGGTTTATCAGACACTAGGCTGCTATAATCATTAGCTACTGTGTCTTGTAAACCTAACCTATTCCACTGGTCTATCCCTCTATTTCTTAGCCAGTACCAAGTAGTTTTGATGATTGCTGCTTTAAAATACAATTTGAAATCTGGTAGGGCTAGGCCACTTTCCCTAGCATTTCTTTTTATTAATTCCCTTGATAGTCTGGATCTTTTGTTCTTTCAGATGACTTTGATACTGTTTTTTCTAGCTCTAGAAAATAATTTTTTAGTAGTTTGGTCTTCTTCTTCTTAACTTACCCACTTCTGGTCATAAACTTTTCCAGAGCAATTTCTTTACTTTTCTCTAAGAGGGTACTGGCATTTTCCCTTCCCCTCCTCCCTGATTTGGTGTTCCTGGGCTTCTATCCAAAGCCCCACTCACAGGGGTAAGTGTGATCCCTAAAGGCCAACTGCTTCTACTCCCCTCTCTTACCTCCTCAGGGTTTATGGGTAACTACTAGGTAGGTGTTGGTAGGGGGCTACGTGGAGATTTTCTAGTGCTATAGCTTTTGATCTCCCATGGAGGTGTTTCCTCCACTGATTATCAATTAATATCGATTAATCTGACCCACAACTAATTAGCTTTTAGAAAAGTACTTTTAAGTTGGTATGGTAAAAATAGTTAATCCCACCATTACACCAAACTGGGGACTCACTCCTCCATAGTCATAGAGAGTCCAAGAGAAAGCGAGCACAAGTTTGGCGAGTACATGTGGCAAAATCCTTTTTTCTGGAGGTCCTTTTCTTCCTTTCTTGGGTCCCTCATGAAATTCCCCTTAGGCAAGTCCTGAAAGGCATCACTTAGATTTTACCCTGTATTCTTTTCTCAGGGAACCCTCCTATAAAAGAGAAAAGGGAGGAAAAAATAAGCAAAACTGATCAGGGCATCTGAAAAGATCGTAATATGCACACAATGCTCCACACTCGTAGAACTACCTCCTCTGCAGCACGGTAGGAGCTAAGTCCCTGGGAAGGAGTCTGAGGTGGGGAGGGATAGGAGAGGAGAGGTCTACCCCCTTGACAAGAAGAGGGCCTTGTATACTTCGAAGGGGCAGAGGTTTGGGTTTCTTCACGGGAATCCTAGTAGTATTCTTGGAACAACAGTGACTGGTAGCAGTGTCTCTTTACATTGGGAGCCAGGGACAAACTACACACACAGAGGAAAGACACTCTCTGCATGTGTTCCAACAATATCATTCAGTTTGAAACAGGTCTCCCTGGTTACTAATCATCTCTTTATTTCGAGATCTAATGGCCTTTTCTCAATCCTCACTCTTAATGTTTGTGCAGTACCTCTGATCAATCACCTTCTGTATGCAATAGTACCTTCTCTCAAGACTTTCCGGCCATGGCTCTCCCCACCACGCCCCTGCCCACTAATCACGTATGAAGGGCACAGTGCATAGGGCACCCACCCAGTCTTGTGTCAGGAAGACTCATCTTCCTGACTTCAGATTTGGCCTGACACTTACTAGCTGTGTGACCCTGGACAAGTCATTTTTAACCTTGTTTGCTCCAGTTTCCTCATCTGTAAAATGAGCTGGAGAAGGAAATGATAAACCACTCCAGTATCTTTGTAAGAAAACCACAAATGGGGATATGCAGTTAGACACAACTGAAATGACTAAACCACAACTTTTGTATATCCACCAAAACTCTCCTCTAGGTTTATCTTCTCTTTTTATACCATCTCATTTGGAGATTTCATCAGCCCCCATGGGCTCAATTATTAGATCTATGCAAATGACTCCCAGATCTATTGTTACTATAGTCCCAGCCCTAGTCACCACAGACCCCCAGCACCAGTTGCATGTTACAGTCATCTTAAACTCCCACGCCCAAAACAAAATTCATTACTTTTATGTCCCCTTCTTCTCAACTTTCTTATTACTGTCAAGGGCTGGCTTCACTATTCTTCTAATGCTCAGATTTTCAAATTTGGCATTATCTTGGACTCTTCAATAATACTAACCTCGATGTTCTTTAAATTCAACACTCTGTCAACTGACTCTTCGACTTTTGTCTAGACTCATGCCTGAATGTTCTTTCCTTATCTTCCATGTTTTCCTTCAAGCCTCAATTCAAATCCCACCTTCTGCAAGAACCTTTCACAGTGTTACTGAATCATAACCCCCCCATCCACCCACTGCCATGGTCCCTGATGTGCCTTCCCTGAGAACCTGCCTTCACATCTCCTCTGTAAACATCTTGTATGTACAAAGTTGTTGGCATGTTCTCACAGGATAAGAACAGTATTTTTTTATCCTTTGTGTGCATACCACAGTACCTAGAACATGGTAAGCATATAATAAATGCTTCTAGACTTTGACTGATATGCTATGGATAAACCAAAATGCATATTAGGAGAGAAAATTTGCAAATTCTTTAATTTTGGCCATTTTTCAATTCTTCTCGCCTATTCTTTATGGCAATATTTATGCTTGGTTTTGGCTCTTAGAACATGAAAGTGAATTTGAATTTTGTAGGTTTTGTCTTTAACAGTTGGGAGCCCATATAAGTGCACTGAGAATGGCAGGAGGCCTTAATGAAATCAACAATTAACCTTTAAAATAATAGAATGAACACAGGAATGGTGATTGAATTTGCTCATTTTTCTGTCAGCCTAAGCATACTAGCCAGCATGTGGTCTTTTTTAGTAACTACTTTTTTCTCTATTAATTAACAAGTATTTATTCTTTCTCCCTCCCACTTCCTTTCTCCATCCCCATTAAACAAAGAAAAATATGACCCTTATAACAAATATCCATAGTCAAGCAAAGCCAATTCCCTCATTGTTCATATCCCAAATATATGTCTTATTTTGTATTTTAAGTCTATCATGTCTCTTATCGGGAATTGAGCAGTATGCTTCATCTTTGGCCCTCTGGAATCATGGCTTGTCATAGTATGGGTAAGAGCCCCAAAAGTCTTTCAGTTTTTCTTCACAGTGTTAGCGTGTAACTTTTGCTTTACTCACTTCACTGTTTCCATTCATATGGTTTGAGCTTTCTCTGAAAACAATTCCTTTTCTCTTTTTTCTATACCTCTTTTCCTTCCTTCTCTCCTTCTCCTCCCTACTCTACTCCCATCTTATCCTCACCTGCATTGGTCATGCTGTTAAAGAAACTAGACCAGTAGGAGATTATATTTCACTCAACATAAAGGATAAATGGATATGAAAAGTCACCTAAAGAAGGCAGTTTCAAGGATCATGACCCTTTGTACCAGAAAAAAATGCTAGCTGTGGATAGTAGCTAAGAACCCAGGCCACAAAGTGCCAAAAGTTATGAGTCACCTTTATTATATGTTTATAATTTTTGTGTGCCTCACTACCAATGTACTCTCAAGCTTGACCCCACTCTTTCTATGGACCTGAATGTATTTGTGGGAAAGCATGACCCAAACCTTTGGAAAGAATGCTTTGTTCCATTTTCTCTTACCATATAATCTAAACAAATACCTTCGCTAAAACAAAAAGGTAGTCTTATTAACCTACTAGATGGTAGTTATTGAGAAATACACTGACAAGGACTTGTGAGAGCTGCTGATCCTAGAAACTCTGAGATTAAGTAGCAGTTCCCCTTCAGGGACCCCAAACCATCAGCGAAAATGAAAAATTGGTACAGCAATCTAGAAGTTGTTCTACATCTTATTTCAAATCAAAGATCTTATTAACAGAAGTGCAGAATTTTAGATATAAGGAAACCTATAGTTCACCTAGTCCAGTCCCCTTATTTTACAAATGAGAATACTGAAGACCTGAAAGGTTAAATAATTTACCTGAAGCCACATCCTGTACCTACTGCCCTTCCTTCCTGTCTTTTCTTGCTTAAATTTAACAAAAGTTTTAAGTTCATTACCCTTTCCTGCCTTAGACTTGGCATTCCCTACATCTAATACTGCAACTTCCATTCATTGCTTCTAGTTCTGACCATTCATAGCAAACAGACCATTCTAATTCCGCTTCTACGTGATAGGTATTAAATTAGTCAAAGACAGAAATCATACATGTCTCTACCCAATCCTACTCTATCCCTAACAAGGTTTCTCTTTTCCAGATTAAATACTAGTTATTCTTTCAAAAGATGCTTTCATAAAATGATGTCCACACCCCTCACCATCAAAATGGTGCCCTCTGAACATAGCATATAGCTTGCTAAAATATTTTCTAAAATGTGACACCCCAAACTACTTAACCGAGGCTTGTTGGTTTATTTGTCCTTCATTCTTGAAGATGATGACATGATTTCCAGTTGACTTTGAGTGAGGGAGGGCTGTGCAAGATCACCAACCTCACTTCCTTCTCCTGAGCCATCTGAGTTCAGGGACCAGATATTCATTAGGATGACTGGAGATGGCCCAGGATGCAGGAGACCCTGGCCCAGAATAAAGTGAGAATATCATTTTCCTGATTTTATTCAATACACTTCTGAATAAGGTCAAAGATTCTGTTATCTGTTTTAATCATAGCTTTAGTATTTAGATACCTAGTCACAGGACTTTACCTAGACTTTAGTCAAATCTCCATCCACTTTGAATTTGTATAGTTGATTCCTTGAAGTCAAATAAAGAACTTGAAATTTATCTGTTAAATTTAATCTTATTAGATAAAGGCAATTATTCTATCCCACTGAGATTTTCTGATCCCAATTTTCTCTCCCAGATTCCCATCACCTACAAATTTTATAAGCAGACAGTCTAAATCTTCATCTAAGTCATGGTCAGAAATGTCAACCAGCACAAGACCAGACCCAGATCTCTTAGACACATGCTAGGAAATCTTGCCCCAAGATGGCATCAAACCACAAATAGATACATAAACTTTAAACCTCTTAATTTAATCAGTGCTGAATCCAATTAACTATATTATTATACATTTGATTTGCATTAGACTACCTCTTTACATTTCTCCTTAAGTATAGAACCTTTTCAAATCACTTGTTGAAATACAAGCATTCTGTGTCAAATTTAAATTCATTCAAACATTTATTAGCATTTACTATACGAATAACACAGTCCCTCCTCTTACAAAACTTAAATTCTACTTGGGGCAGAGGTGGGAAGCAAAATGAAGGAGGGGACACATAAACATGGAGAAATATAATACAAGTTAAAAGTATGGTGGGGCAAAGGAGTGATTCATACAATGCATTCCTAACAGGGTAGAGAACAGCTTTCAGAAATGCATGGAGGTGGAAGACACCATGTCAATACAGACATTCAATGTACCATGAATACATTAAAGTATGCACAACCAAAAGATGTTGCTATGAAGGTTAATTCCATTCAATGGTCATCAGAATGCTTGGACTTTATCAAGGTATTCTATCCTAGTGTACAAAATTGAAAGACTATTAACATATATTTCAGACTACTCTATAGATGGAAGATAAGATCAGATTGGATCACATTTGGGAAAGTCAACTGTTTTTAACAATCCTCGATTGGTTGCTTCCTCAAAAGTCCATCTATCTCCAACTGCAACATCTTTACAAAATAAGGCAGACAAAGGACTATTTGCATGGTAATAAAAGCCTGGGTAGCACTATTCATAAAATCAGTTGACAATTATTCAGCAAATCAAAAGGTTCATATATGGACATTAGGTAGATACAATTAACTTTTAAAAATAACATTCAAGGTCACCAATTTTGTATCTGTTGATAGGATGGAGGTAGAACCTATATATCAAATAAATAAATAAAATGTTAGAAACCTCTAACTTTGCCCATAGCCTTCCTTACACATGCTAGAAGTCAAGAGCAAGGTTGGAGGAATTATAGTAGACCTGAGACAGAAAAGATAAATAAACACAATCTAGAGTGGCAAATGTGAAAAGTGGCAAAAGTGGTTATGTGAAATAGAGGAAACTCCATTTACACAGGACTTAACTGTTAATCTCATAAATGATAGGACCAAATTTATTCTGACCTATTTGTAATTTTATCCATGCTTTATTTCTCAAGTGACAGCTGCAACTATTTTAATCTTGAAATTCAGCTGTTCCCTTTGACAAACTTTCCCAACACGAGTCATGTTTAGAAGCATGACTCATTACACTCTCCAGTTGCTAGAGGTTTCTTCTGCATTACATCTAGTTAGGGCCCTGCTTCCTGGTCTATCCTAAGGCTGAATTGATATCAAATTGAGTAACAACAGTAGAAGGCCAGAATCATGGTCAAGACAGCTGGCTCAAAATTTGTGAGAGTAAATGAGAGTATGGAGGGATAGCAGCACAGAGAAAGGGAAATGTAAACTATAATTGCCCTTTTTTTCCTTGATCTAATCTAAAAAGGCCTATTAACTGAATGACTGAATGCAAAGCACAGTTCCCTCTGCTACTAACTCTGGCTAATATCTATCTTATTTATCTCAAGCTTATTATCTCAAACCTTATGTTTGCTAGAAGGCCAGAACTTGAGAGGAAAGCAAGCTCTGCAACAATACAGTGATTTCTGAATATTTCCCTCTTTTAAGGAAGCTGGTGGGGGTAGATGGCATTTAGATTTGAAGAAAGATAACAGGGTCAGCTTATTAATTAGGATTTGAAATGTAGGCCTTTAATGAAGCCAAACTTTCTATCTGAATTAAAGTATTTTTTTTTGTATTTCTCTTTCACAGAATACAAACCTTTTATTTTCGTATATCAAAAGTCTTGAATAAAAGAATACAAACTTTTAAAAATTTTACTGATTCTTTTGAAATAAATGTAATTTTACAGAATAAAACTGCATTCTCTTTATTATAAACTTAATCATACAGAAAACATAAGGATTATTGCTCAGATACTATTGCACATCTCAAAATTACATATATTTATAAATATCTTATTCAAATGTTCATAGTTTTAATGAAAAATTCTAAATCATATGTTATCTTTGGAGAACATCCAAAGATCCAAACAAGAAAACCAAAATATATACCACTAACAATGTCAGATTGCTGATTTAGTTCCATTAAATTTGAGTGAAATTTTGTTTTATTGTCCAACCAATCAAGGAAAACAGGGTAGCCTGCCTTTAAAAAACTTGTTTTACACAGATTGCATACCAATAATCCAAGCACTCTATAGTGCTTATTTTAAATTATGTTATTGGCTACATTTAAAGCAAATAGTTAAGAGTGAACAGAATAAGGAATAAAGCTATGCATAGAACCATGAGATTTTAAATAGTATGTGCTATTTATTCTTTTACATAGAATTTGTGTGCAAGCATTACATATGTAGTTCATTTCCATCTAAAATATCTAAATATTTGAATTTATTGCAGTATGCATACATTTTCAAATAAAAACCATAACTTTAGATGACTTTTATATTAAAAATTTTGATAAAAAAATTTTAAAACATTCTCATACATTTCTTGGTAGCAAGTACTAAAAATCTAGTGTCTTCTATGCTTACATAAAAGCCCTTAAAATATAGACATAATTATACAATATTTCAACAATCAGGCAAGAGAGGAAGAAAAAATACATGTTTTGTTTGCTTTTGTGTTTTATGTTTCATTTACCAGGAAGTAGCAAATAATCCTCATGTCATTTAATTACAACAAGATTACACAGAGGTACAAAGGAAAAATTATATAGCCAATGCTTAACGAGTTTTCAGCCAGAGGTATTCCTTTATGCAAAGAATTTTATTTTTCAATATGGAAAGTCTTTTTTCCATTGCCCTTGGTCCCAAAAACAGGGCTGCACATCAAGACATGTCCTTTGCTCAAAGTGAATCAATGTAAACATTTTCATTGCAAATCATTTTTTTCTATTATAGCTGCCTTTGATTCTTCATTCATCTCCAAAATGCTCTCTCCCCATGTACACACTGTTGTTATCATCGAAGAAATTACAGGCTACTTGGGACTCAAATTTGGGAAGGAAAGATTATCAGTGTTATACTTTTGCAAAATATCTTAAACAACTCATTTATTTACTGTTGGAACTGATGAATAGATAATTCCAATATGAAGGTCCCTAAGTAGCTCATAAAGTATTTATCATCCAACCACCTTTCATCAGAAGTTACAGATATTTTCCAGTGAAACCATTTTTAGTTTTCCCTCACACAATAAACGGATGTTAAGATTCTTAAATATTTTTAAATACCAGAGAAGCATTTCTATTTGGATTGAACAACTTTCTATAGTTGTCTAATAAAATAAGGTTTGACTGGTCTTCACTCATATCTTCATATAATCCTTCCAAGTCTTATGTGGGCATATCTGCTACAATGAACTTGTAAATTTCTTAATTTGCCCAACACACATGAGGACTGAGGGTCCGGTGGAAGGGAGACATTAACAGAGGGTATACTAGTCAAGTGCTGTGGGAGAAGGATAGTAGTAGGCAGGCTCAGAGGAACCAATACTACCAGTGAAAAACACGGTGTACAGACGGATTAGAAAGGGACTTGGGGGGGGGGGGGGGGTCTCTGTGTCTAGAGCCTTCTTCACATATAGGTAAAAGAGTTCCTTTCTGATAAGCGTACCTTATCCCCAGGCCCCAGTGGGTCTGTGCTGCTTTGCTGAGATCTAGTGAAGCATTAGTTGCTCTAGCTTCAGAGGTGTGTGTGTGTGTGTCTCTGTGTGTGTCTCTAGGTGCACCAGCTGGACATGACTACTTTTCTGATGCCATGTTTTTCATTTGCTTCTTAATAGAACCTTACCTCTACAACTCTATGTTCTGTGCTGAATCACTGTTAACAACTGCTATTACCAATTATAGACATATTTTCAAGTTAGCCAGCTTAGAACTACTACTTTCAAACTTTTACTTTTGGGGTAATTGCAATTTTAAAAAACATTAAAAAAAAACAAATTTAAAAAACATTTAAAGTGACTCATTTTAAATATCCCCAGTAAGACAACTACCTTTTGGACATAGCAAATTTCCTTCTAGGAACTAGAAGAACACATTTGGAAACCACAGCAATACCTACCCACACATACTTTTATTAGGTAACTCTTAGGTTACATGCCCTATAAACTAATCTTGCACCTGACACTGAAGTCACCTTTTCTCAAAAATGAAGGTCAATTTTTTGGAGACTATACTACCAAAACTCCACACATACTTCAAAGAAGTTATATAAATTTTAAGCCTAAATATTTTTTTTAAAAACCTACATTAGTAAAAATGTAATTCGAGTCAAATTTCTTTTTAATTTTAGAAAAGAGTTTAATTTAAATGTTTGTTGTAAACTATGTAAATTTTAGTTAGACTTTTAAGACTATACTGAATTCTGCACAGTACATTTAAGCCACTTAAAGTTATTTAAAGTTGATCAAGGCATGTAACTATTATATCTCTTTTAATGCAGGACTTCTCCATAAATGTTACATATTTTTAGCAGCTGAGCTGAAAACAAACTTAAAATAAAGAACTTTCCCTATCTTATACATAAACATCCTGTACCCTATCATGCTGAATTTTAAACAATTGCAGACATTCTTCACTAAGAGGATTTTTATATGTAAGAAAGCAAACTCAAATTCCTAATTCTTTCATTTGCCCAAAGAAAATACTTAATTATGTTAATTACTTACACAGCTAATACATAACTCTGATCTTGCATGGATAATCACATAAGAAATTAATTTAACTTACATAATGAATTCTGCTGATTTTCAAAATTGCAGTTTCAAAGTTTTAGTTTTGGTAATATGAAGTTACCAATAATGCAAATTTCCTACAAAAAAAAGTTGTTAGAAAATTTGCTGTATTTTGAAAACTATTTAAATTACATATCCAATATTAGAACCCCTAAAAGATTCATCTAAGATCCATCTAGTTAGAATATTTAGTAGCTAAGATGACTCATCTCTTAACCAGAGGTATCCTCACAGCCATTAAACTGTCAGAATAATGACAGTACAACTAAGTCTGAGGAAATATATTTTCTGAGAACTGTGAATTGCAAGCTATTAAATTAGCCTTTCATTTCATGTGTTTTATATCAGCAATGAAACTGAAAATGAGGTTAGATTTTAAAATTAAGGAATTAATGATAAATTATATGTAATAAAAACATAAATAATAAATATTTGGTTAACATAAGCAAAAATAGCTTAATCTAAAATGACAGTCAAAATCGATTTATATTTGAGGTACTTATGCCAATGAAAGATATATGACAGTCACAATGTGAATAATTTTGGTGGAAATACTGCACTGAATATCAAAATATTAAATTTACACTGTCTTTATCTTAAGCAACTTTTTAATCTCTATATTCAGAACTAAAAAGATATCTAAAGAGTTTAGTTCTTTATTTCAAAATTTATTTCATTCTACAGGAATGTATTTCCAAAGCAGCATATGTGCAAGCATGTTTGTCAGAAAGGTAGGGATGAGACAAATATTTGTCCTATGTCTCCATCTAAATAACGAAGACAACAATTGACTGTTTATGTGCAAAGTGCTGTGTGTTGTTAACAGTGGGCTATTAATTTTAAGGATAAAATAAATGTTAATAGTTTTAAAAATAAATAAATGCCAATAAATTTAACTACATGGTTTAAGTTTTTTTCTTCAAAAGGTTTTATGACTTACAGACTGGACAAATGAATCAAATAGGAAAAAACCCACTTTGGTTTCATTTAGTAACTCACTACTGACTATTTCAGGTCATTTACAAGCCAAAATGCAATTTTCATCATACCATGAACAGTGAAAGTTCTATTCCAGTGAAAGTAATTTGGTGCAAAATTAGAAACCTACCTGAAACAAATCTTTTTTTTAAATTAAGATTCACTTAGGCCCTGATGTAAATCCTTGGTTGGATAAAAACAGTATTTTCCTTTCAAAGGTAAACCAAAAACAACAGAATTCAATCACCAGGCTTTCAGCAAATAAACTATTCTCTTTTACATGCATATGATAAAGTGATAATACTGATAATCAACACATGTACATAATTACATTATCATCCTTTGTCATTTAGACCAAATGAAAACAAAAACAAAACTTGAAAAGCACTGTCTACACATCAGAGGGTCTCAACTCTATAAAAATATTAAACAAAAACCCTGAAATAGTTTTAGGGTATTTTTAAAAACGAAGATAAATGCCCTACCTCAAGCATCTGATGGATATCATAATGCACAAGACAACCTCTGGAACTGATGACTATTGAGCACTAAATGAAGCAAAGAGTTTTGCAAACCACAAGAGAATCATTTATCTTCTGCAAGGTAGGTGGAGAGGGAGAACAGGAAGCAAAATCATAGCATTTTTCTTCACAATTCATCCTTTTATTCTAACCACATAACTGCCTACTGACATTTTTAGAGAAATAATTCCTCTTTTGGAAGTTTTTAATTAGGTCTATTTCAGTTCTTACTGTAATATAAAAATAGACCCCAGTAATAAATGGATAAAATGTTAAAGAAAGAAAAATTTTAAAAACGCTGTTTAATAGCTTTCCTTAGTAAATGACCACATGAAATGAAAGGCTTTACTTTCTGATAGTAAAATAAGAATGCAGATGAATATTAGCATATCTTGTCGTAAAGATGTCAACAAATATTTGGAAGTTTTGGAGGGATTAACAAAATGAGATAGAGCTAAAATACTAGAATGGGCACATTTGGAATATCCTTCTGACATGTGTACTAATGTTAAATACTGGTTGATTGTTTGGTTTGCTTTTTTTCCCAAATATTTTCTCTCAGCAACACATGTGAAGAAAGGATGTGCTTAGTTCTAGAGAAAACTGTAAGACAGTTCTCTTGAAGTCAATTATTAAGAAAAAGGGGGAAAATAAGTTTTCTAATAACAGGGATTTCTTCCATCAGGAAAGACAGAATGTGAATGCAGTTTTTAAACTGGGAATTAAGAAAGCCCAAGTTGTTAAAATACCTCTGAAATGAAGGTTGGTTTTTTATTTCAGCCACTCCCCAAATTTGGTTATCAAGTAACCCAAATATTATGTAATCAGACATGATAAACAAGGGAAAATGTAAAAAGTGCATATGTACAAAATCCTCATATATTTAAAAAAAAAATCTCACAATGCAAGAAATATTTCCCATGACCAAGCCAATTAGGTACATATAATGAAGCAAAAGTACTTCATCTTGATATTTAAATGGATAAGCTGTGCTACAGTCACCATTTCATGTCCCAAAGTCCTTTAGTTAATATTAACAACACAGAAGCCAAGCCCCATACAAGTGGTTGCCAAGAAAACACTGATAGAAAAGAGAGTTAAAGGTCATTTAAATTCTGTTGACAGAATTAACCAGTTAAAATGAGGTGCACCACACACATGAACACAGCCATCTTTTCGTGGTGAAAAAAATGCTAGTGCAAGTAATACATTTCTGAAGAATCTCCATTGTATTTGTAAATTGTTCCTTAAACTCCTAAGGTTGTATTCATGCTTATAAGGCAGCTGGAAAGCTGAAAAGATGTCTTGGAATAAAATCTACTCTTAGTTTTTCTTTCCTAAAGTTAAAAACAGATGATGTCATGGATATCTTGAATAGCAAACATTAATAAAGAAGCACAGACCATGCCAAGAGTTGTCATATCAGCAAATATCAGCACAAATGTTAGGTTGTAATGAAGTAGCTTGCTTTTAATGTGCCATTTTTAGTCAAGTTTCCCATTCTGATGACTCTTGTTGGTTTTCTCCTTTCTTATGAGAGAGATGACTCTGAGGCATCCCTTTGAAATTTTGATCATCCACATCACATTCATTACATCTAAAACAATACAGCAACCAATCCAGGCACTTTGGGCTGCAAATCCCAGTCTGTAGAAACCTTCTGTTCCAAATACAGAAAACATATGACTATAGAAAGGAAATATGACTGCAATCCTTACGATGAAGAACACCACTGTCATGAGTATGCCATTGATGATGTTAGCTTTTGAAGACTTGGGATATCCAAGGACTTCAAGGAACCACCTGAAAAATAAAAACATTTATTAAACTAAATCTATATGTTATGGGTAATATGCAATAAAGGCGGACACTTTTAAGTTTTGCTTTTAGAAGGCAATGTGAGTTTTGATCCACTCTACATGACAAATATGTGCCCATACTAATTTTGCCAATTTTTATATCATTCTTTAAGAAAAAAAATTGTATATATGATATCGATATTAAATATAACAGACACATTACTAGCATCTACACTAAACTGGAAAGTTCAAAGTAAGGGTTTGAAAACAATGAAAAGAAAAAAATATGTGATAAAGGGCAACTATTTAAATAGTCAATAAACTTCAGTGGTTCCCAATTACCTCCAGGAACGAATATAAAATTCTCTTTAGCTTTTAAAGAGCTTCACAACTTGACCCCTTCTACCTTTCCAGTCTTTTTTACACCTTACTCCCCACCTCCACACACATATTCTATCACTGGCTTCCTTACTGTTACTGAAACAAAACATTCTACCTCCCCAAGGCATTTTTCAGTGGTTGCCCCCTATGTCTGGAATTCTCTCTATCCTTGTCCCTGCCTCCCAACTTATTCAAATCTCAGCTAAAATACACCTTTTGCAAGAAGTCTTTCTTAATTCCACACATTCCATTGAAATGGTATCTCCAGTTTTTCTTGTGTCTTTTTGTACTTGGTTATGAGCATGTTAACTCACACTTAAAACTATTAGCTCCTTAGAAGTAGGGACAGTTTTTCGCCTTTCTTTGTATCCCCAGCATATGGTACAATGTCTGGTACATAGTAGGAGTTTAATAAATAGTTGATGACTTCACTTGGAAGGTGAACAGACAAAGAAGTTTTTAGCAAAATATTCACATCTACAGAATTATCTTTTGTAAACAGAGGCAAGTCACAATGACCTGGTGAAGAAAGGAGAGTAATTAAATGACTTGTTCAGGACTCCACAACAGGCCAGGTCTCCTTAGAGAGCCAGAGTAGAGTCATGCAATGGTATTGAGGCCAAAAGATCTGGGCTACAATCCTCCATCTAAGACTAACTAGTAGTGTGGTCATAGATCAGTTATGTGACATCTCTAGATCTGTTTCCCCATCTTTGTTGTTGCTGAGTCATGTCTGACTCCTTGTGACCCCATTTGGGGTTTTCTTGGCAAAGATACTAGAGTGGTTTACCATTTCCTTCTCCAGCTCATTTTACAGATGAGGAAGTTGAGGCAAACAGGGATAAGTGATATGCCCAGGGTCATACAGCTAGTAAGTCTCTGAGGCCAGAAGATGAATCGTCCTGACTCCAGGTTCAACACTCTATCTACTATGCCACCTAGCTGCCCCACAGATGGGTATACCATGTGTTAAAAAAAACAGAAACATAGTGTCTTACAAAATGTATGGTTCTGGGTCATATTTTCTGTGGAATCTTCTTGAATTTGGCAAAGATTGCCTTCCCCAAAATTAAGAGACTCAGAGTCTTGCATGCAAAGAATATAATATTATATTGCACTACCAAATGAGATAATTTTTTCAGTATATGTTTATTGATTGTGCTCAGTGATCATGGTACTATGCTAGGTAATAAATGAAAAAGTTTCTAATACCTGTGAAATGCTTTCTATTTACAGTAATTAGATCACTTGGAAGGCTCCAAGACAGAACCCATGATATATAGTGCTTGATTTCATTATGCATTACAAGTTACGTTACAGTGAGCCCCAGGTAGTAATAGAAAAATAATTTTAGAGATGGAGGTACCAGGGCAACAGAATATCATTTATTTTTAAAATGCATCTTTTTTTTTTAACTTTTTGTTTTACTTTATTTTTTACAGTTTTCAATTTATTTATTTTTAGAGGAACATCATTTTCTACGAAAAATAAATGGTTTACCACAGCCAACTTTAAAAATCATTAACAGTATCAATAACCTACCGCTGATTCACAAAAGGATTCGAAAATTCTGCAAGGAGACGAAAGTTACCGAAATACCCCAACAATCCTCGTGCCTAGATCATAAACATTAAAAACAAAGAGTCAGGTACATTAACTTTTACTAAAATTTTCAGCTGGTTAAGAAAACATACAAATTATACATATTTTCACTATCAAAGCTTAACTTCCTAACAGAATTTTAATATTAAAAGGGTCAAAGATGAATATTTTCTTCTCTTTTACTATCATAATTTTATAAATTCTATAGAAGAATGTTAAAAATTTGAGGTTTCATTGTTTTCAAGAGTGAAAAAGGCCAAATCATTACATACAGTACCATTTTTGCTTCTGAAGAAAAAATTTCAAATAGGGCCCCCAAATTAAATAGGTTCTGAAAAAACAGTAATTCAGAACTGCATTCTTAAATGACTGTAGAGTTTAAAGGTTGGCATGTTTACACTAATCATTTAACTTGAATTTTATATAGACTGTTAAACATTAACAAAATCTCAAATCAATGTAGCTAAGATCAGAAGGAAAGTAGAAAATTGGGGAAAAAAACTTATAGACAATTTCTCAGATGAGGGTCTCATCTCAAATATAGAAAGAACTTTGTCAAATCTAAAAGAACATGAGTCATTCCCCAACTGATAAGTGGTCAAAGGATATGAAGATGCAGTTTTCTATTGAAGAAATCAAGGAAATTTATAGTCATATGAAAAAATGCTCTAAATTATTACTGATTAGAGAATTGCAAATTAATAAAGCCTTGAGATATCATTTATACCTATCAGATTGAATTAAATGACAGAAAGGGGAAGTGACAAACATTAGTGGGATATGGAAAAACTGGGACATTTATTCACTGTTAGTAGAACTGTAAACTGGCCCCGCCATTTTGGAGAGCAATTTGGAATTATGACCAAAGAGTTATAAAACTGCCTATAGTCTTTGATCAACCAACTCCACTAACAGGTCTGTCTCCCAAGATGATTACGGAAAAAGGAAAAGAAACTACATGTCCTACATGTATATTTATAGCAGCTCTCTTTGTGGTGGCAAAGAACTGGAAATTTCAGGGGTGCCTATCAATTGAGGAATGGCTAAAAAGTGGTGGTACATGATTATGATGGAATTCTACTGTGCTACAAGAAAATGATGAACTCGATTTAGAAAAGCACAAAAAGACTTGCATAAAATAACAAAAAGCAAAATGAGTAGTACCAAGAATCATACACACACACACACACACACACACACACACATATATAATTTTAAGAACAACTTTGAGTGACTAAGTCATTTTGACTGTTATAAATACCCAAATTAACTACAAAGGAATATGCTATCTGCATTCAGAGAAAGAACTGATAAATAGAAGTATATATAGTATGGATTCACACACACATAAATATACATACACATATTTGTGTCTAATGGTAGTCATCTCTAGGGTGGGAGAGAGGGGAAAAAGGGAAGTTACTTGATAACTTTATTATTTATTTAGAAGGAAAAGTGAGTAGTACATAATAACATTCTATAGCCCAAATATACATACCAAATTAACTTAATCTACTAAATTTGTGCTGCTAAAACGTAGGTATCTGTTTCAATTCAATAAAAACATTCATTCAATATGTTTATTATTATGCAGAGAATTGTGCTAAGATTAGATTTAATAGGATCCCTGGATGCAAGAAATTTATAGGGTGCTAGGCCACATACACAAGGGGCTAATACAAAAACAATGAGAGCACTAGAGAGGCGCAAAGTGCTACTAACAGGCGGTAATGGGTAGAACTTATGATTTATTAAAGAGATAAGGAAGACTTCATGGAGGCAGTGGCATTTGAGCCTTGGGTTTTGACAGATGTACAGATATTCAATGGGCAAAGAGGGGGAAGCAGAATATTCCAGGCATAGATATCAATCAATCAAAAAGTATCTATTAAGTGCCTAGTATGTGCAGTCATGGAATTAAGCAGTGGATATATAAAGATTAGAATGAAAACAGATCCTACCCTAGAGTTTATCTTTGAAAGGGGGTTAGGAATGAGATAAAATGTGACCCTCTAAGTATATACAAAAGAAAATTAATTTGAGATAGTTTTGGAAAGGAGGGAGCTTGAAGTTGAGGGGGGGTCAGGAGGGGTCTCATGGAGAAAGCAAGTCTCAAAGGAACTTAAGCTAGGTCTCAAAGGAATTTTAAATGTAAACTCCTTTGCGTTTAAGACTTCAGTATCTCCTTCCTTCCTATGCTTCTAATCTTTTCACCATTTACTTAATAAGCTAACTTTTACATAGTAATTCATATGTACCAGGCACTGAAATAAGATCTTTATAAATATTACCTCATTTGACCCTCACCACAACCCTAAGAGGAAGGCACTATTACTATTCCCATTCTACAGCAAGAAACTGAGGCAGAAAGAGGTCAAGTGACATGCCCTGAGGCTGGATTTAAACTCTGATTTCTTACAACACTTAGTAGCTATGTGACTCTAGTCAAGTTACTTTACCCCTGTTTGCCTCAGTTTCCTTAACTACAAAATGAGGATAATAAAAGCACCTACCTCCCAGGGTAGTTGGGACAGACCAAATGAAATTCATATTTATGAAGCACTTGGTAAAGTGCCTGACATAGTGTAGGTACTTAATAAATGTTTGTTCTCCAATTCATTAAAATTCATGATTTCCAAAATGTCTATCAGGCTTAAAACAGAGATATAACAGATTTAAAATCCTGTATAAAACTGGTCAGTCATTGCCAAACATCCTACTCAGTTACTAAGCACCAGCCCACCCTGGGGGTGTTTGGTTTTTTTTGTTATTGCTCTTTGTTTGTTTGTTTTTCACTAAAGCAATGGCTCCAAACTTCTGTCTAAAGATGAGGGACAGCCCTATCTATATTCACAAATTTCATTCATAACCACTGATGTTCCCCTCATCCTTTGCTCCTTTACCACCGCTTTTGTCCCTGCCCCAAAACTAGGTCTGAAAGCAGAATTAGCAGCAAGATACAAATCTGATGAGCTAAAAATCATCAGTCAGTTTGGCACTGAGTACAAAAATTGACTGGACCTTTAAAATCTGGAGACTATATTCCTGAATGGAGATACAATCCCAGATGAATTTTACAGTGTCTTTTGTAGCAGTTTATATCAAATCAATCCAATAGATAAACATATATTGTATAACAACAGTAAATAAGATGCAGCATTCTTAAATTTGTACCATGAATTTTTAAACAAATATGAATAATCAAGCAAAACAAATTTGCATGTCTCGTTCTGTATATTTAGCCCATCACTTCTCATCAGGGAGTGGGTGGGTGTTACTCATCACCAGTCCACTGGAATAATGGTTGATCACTGAACTGATCAGAATTAAGTCTTCCAAAACTTCATTTTTACAAAGTAATATGCATCTCTAATGGTCTCTAAGATATTTTGGAGTAAGAAGTGAAACAAACGATCAATGTAGGAGAGTAAATGATTTTAGCATATGGCAGTTTAAAAGCAGACATTAGGCAAGAAGAACAAGACTCTAGTGCCTGCACTATGCAGAAGAAGGAAGAAAAACCAACTGAAGGTGGATTTCTTCAGGAGACATTCTCAGGGATACAGCCAAGGAAGGCTACTGTTGGCAACAGGGTGCTGTCGAGAATCTGCTAATTATAGGAAAACCAACTCCGTAAGCAGTCGGTCAATGTCCTCTGTGGGAAGGAGGCCTGGAAGAAGGAAAAGCAAGAACAAATAACACTGTTTGCCCTCTTAGCCCGAAAGCAGCAAGAGGCACGGTGACGGCAGGATCCAACCTTTAGCAAGTGGGAAAGCAAGAAAGAACTTCTCAGTGACTGGCCGAGGTCATGCAAAGTTTTTCTTGCAGGGCCAATGAAAAACCACACATATAACATATTCTTGTGTCACACATGCCCTCTTCTAGTCAAATTATGATTTCCCTTTGGACCAAAAGGAAGTGATGATTTGGAGGGAGAAGGTGGTATGTTCAGACACACCCTATACCACAAGGACAACTAATTGCACTGGGTGCTACACTTGCAGCCAACAAGACCTGAATCTCAATCCTGACTCAGACGCTTGCTTGCTATGTAGACCTGGGTAAGTGACCTGTCAGTTTTCCCACATATAAAATGGGGATAATAAAAGGACCTACTTCACAAGATGGCTATGAGAATCAAATGAGGTAATATATAAAAAACATTCTGCTAAACTTAAAGCATTATAGGAAAGTTAGTAGGAGTACAAGTAGCGGTGGTGGTGATGGTGGTGGTGGTAGCATTAGTGTTTGTAGTAGTTGTGTAGTAAGGGTGGTATCATTAGTGGTAGTAGTACCAGTAGAGAGAATGGTGGTAGAGTAGTAGTAGTAGAAGCTGTGGTGAGGTGGTGGTAGTAGTAGCAAGGTAGTAATGGTAGCAGTGGTAGTACTAATGGTAGTTGTGATGATGGCAGTGGCAGCAGTAATAGTTGTATTGGGGTAGTGATAATGGTGGTGGTGGTTGTCGTAGGGTAGAAGTGGTAGTAGTAGCAGTAGTAGTAGTGGTAGCACTAATACATTAGTAATAGTACTGGTGGTGTTAATAGTGGTAGTGGTAGTAGTGGGATAGTAATAGTGGTGGTAGTGGTAGCAGTAGTAGTAGTAGTAGTGGTAGCAGTGGTGACTATGGTGGTAGTGGCAGTGGTAGTAGTAGTACTAATGGTGGTGATGGTGACAGCATTAGTGTTTGTTAATAGTAGCATAGTGATGGTGGTATCACTAGTGGTGGTAGTAGCAGTGGTGGCAATGGTGGTGTGATAATAGAAGTTGCTGTGGTGGGGTGGCAGTTGTGGTGGTGGTAGTAGTGGTGGCTGTGGTGGAATGGAAGTGGTAGTGGTGGTGATAGCAATAGTGGTGGTGGTGGTGGTGGTGGTAGTTGTGGTGGGGTAGTGGTATGGTGGTAGTAGTAGTAGTAGTAGTAGCCGTATTCATGGTGGTGGCTATAGTGAAGTACTGGCATTAGTGGTAGTAGTAGTAGTGGTATGAAAATGACAGTAATGATGTTCATTGGATACAGAGAATATAAGATTTGTACACTGAGGTATAGTCTAGAGTCTTCCATTCACTGCCCTTGAGATTTAAACTTCCTGCTTCCATGTAGGGAAATGGGAGAAATCAGAAGTTAAAATCAAGCCAGATTTCCTGACCATCATGCAGGGGTTCATTGTCAAGAGCCAACAGTTACTGTACTGGACCCAGAAAGAAGCTGGGGCAGCCAGGACTGTGCACTCAGGCAGTTCTCAAACCATTCTGGCAAAGGAGCCCAAGATCCTGGAGCAAAAACAGGGATTACAGCCTGCCTTCTGGTATGCAACACAAATAGCTCAAGGTCTTCATGCAAAATAAATATACAGACACACCGCCTTTCTTAATAAATAATTGTTGCTTCCTTTCACCTTAGTGTTTGAAAATTCAATGTGTCTGCCAGATTAACATGATCATAAGCTGAATTACCAAAAGTAGAGTTCTTAGAGTTAGGAAAATGATAGTATTACTATCATTACACTGACCTTACACTAACACATCTGGAATATAGCACTTATTAAACACCGAGCATGACCAGGGACTATGAATACAAGTGCAAGCAGAAAGAAAGACAGTCCCTGCCTTAAAGGAGCTTATATCCTAATGGGGAAAGTAACATGTAAAAGATAATGGGAAGAAGGGCACGTCCCCACTGGAGACATGTTGGCAGGAAGCTTGGAGAATGAAAGATAGCTGGTCTATGCCCTTGCTCAAAATCCAATTTCAAAATTGAAAGAAGGGGGCCATATGTACAGAGAAAGAAGGAAACTGAGGCACTGAAGTAAAATCCAGAGAAGAAAGGAAAAAAAGACTATAGAGAGTTATGTTAATAGTAACAGCTAACACTTAAATAGCAAGTACTACATACCAGGTATTGTGCTAAGCACTTTACAATTACTATGTCTTTTAATCCTTACAACAACCCTGGGAGGTAGGTACTATTATTAACCCCATTTTTACATATGAGGAAACTGAGGCAAATAGAGGGTGACCTGCCCAGAGCCACACACCTATGAAGTAGCTGCAGCCATATTTAAACTCAGATACTCTGGACTCCTGGCCCAACACTCGATTTATTACACCACCTAAGCAATTAGTTAAGAAGGATGTCAAGACAGATTCAGGACCAGGGCTCTGTAGACAACTGAAACAACTAAGCCACAACAAAATTCCTAATACCAAGCACAGCACTTTTTTCACAGAGTAGGTGCTATGTTATTGAATTTTTGTCAGGCATCTGAAAGTATCTCTCCTGGTATGTTTCTGGAAACAGAGATGTTTAGGCTAGTACAGTAGTATACTTAGAACTATTCAGAAATGTTTGTATGAAGAATCCACCTCATACAACCAATAGGTTGAAGGACTATTTTTCTGACCCCCTTAACTTTTCAAACCTCTCTAAAACACAGGGAGGGAACAGTCACAAGTCCTTGTTCTGATGGGGGAATTAAATGTGGAAACATAAAGAAAAGAACTAGAATCTAAGGGAGTATCTTAAATTACTTCTTAGACAAAATTTGTGAATGGCTGAATAAGTTGTTGGCTATAGTGGAATATTATGTTCCACATGACATGATGAAAGAAATTACTTCAGAGAATCCAGGATAGTATGAACTGATACAAAGTGAAAGGAACAGAATCAAGGAAACAATTTACACAAGGACAGTAACACTGTAAAGAAAAACAACATCAAAAGATTTAAGAGCTCTGATCAAAGCATTAACCAACCATATCTACAAAGAAACAATGAACCCACCTAGTGACTTGCCCTGGCCCTGGTCTCCGTGTGTATTTTTCTTAACTGTGTTTATTTGTTAAACATTATTTCCAGTCTTCTCCTCCCTTTTCTCTTTTCTTTTTAATTGGAGGATGAAATTGATTTGGAGAAACTAACAAAACTGTTGCCAAAGAAGGCACCGAAATATTTTTTAAATGAATAGAAGGGAGGGGATTACATTAACAAGTAGGATATTTTTCAAAGTAAAGTGTAGAATTTATCTATTTAAGATTCACAGTATCACATGGAGTCTGCTTTGAGGTTTTTCTATGTGAACAGAAAAGCTTTTTTTATGTTTAAAATCAAGATGGAGAGAATGTAAATATAATTTTTTGCTCCTTGTAGAGGGAAATATTAGTGTTTCCCTTATAGTTCAAAAGTAACATTTAAGAAAAAAATCAATTGTACAAGCACAGCATGGAAGATACTGCTGCCTAGATAGTGATTCCTGCGAAGAAGACCCAAGAATTTTGGTGGACTGAAAATGAATTAAACTCAGCAGCACGATATAGCAGTCAAAACGGATAACAAGAAGAAATGTGCAAAAAGAGAGAACAAATAGTTCTGTGGTCCTGAGAAATTTGACATACTCAGCCCCCAGTTGAAGTACTGTGTTCTGCTTTAGAAGTACTGACAAACTCATGTCCAAAGGAGTCATAATCAAGGCTATGTCAAATCACTGAATGATTAGGGATGTTCAGTCTGGAGAAGAGAAAAATCTTTGGGAGAGACACAGCCTTTTGTATTGTAACTGGCTAATGCCTTTATTAAATTATGTAATCCTGTTACATCTAAGCTGGTGACTCATGCTCCCTCCTAGACTAGCTTCTTGAGGGTTAAGTCCTTAGTGTCTTATCTAAACTTGTATCTTCCTTATCATCTAATACAATGCACTGCACACAGTCGGTACTTAATAACTAGCAGTTATTTTGTTTGTTGATACGAACTTGTCTTCAGTATTTGAAAGCCTGTCATGAAGAAGCATTGGAATTACTTTGTCTAGACCCAGAGAGAAAAAGAGAAGCAAAGAGAGAAGATTCAGATGCCCACTATAAGGACTTATACAAGATAACTGACTTTGGACTGAAAGGCGCTTCTGAAGACAAATGGTCTAACATCCTTATTTTTTGGATGAAGGAGAGAGTAAGAGACTACCCAAAGTCACACAGGTATTATGGGAGGATTTTTTTTTAAACAGGATTTTAATTCAGTCCACTGACTTCAAATTTAGCACTCTCTCCTTCCTAATAATTAAAGCAATACAAAAACGGAATGGGTTACCCTGGGAATTATCCATTACAGGAAGTCCTCAAGAGAAGACAGATGACTACTGGTTAGGGATGTCATAAATCCCCAAAAGATACAAAGTAACCTCCAAGTTTCTTTCTAATTCTGAGATTCTCTGGATCTATAAAGGGATATACTAAAAAAAAAATCCTGTCACCCTCTGGTTCATAAAAAGCAATAATAATAATAAAATGTAACATTTAAGAAAAAAAATTTTCTTTCCAGGTACCATTCTCAGATCACTCAAAATTTCCCAGTGAATCAGAAAAATTTTTGATCAGACAGGCACTGTGGCCTTAAGGATATAGAGCTGGCTTCAGTCAAGAAGAACTGAGGTCAATCTCTTACATACTGTGACCCAGGCAGTAATCTTTTATCATCCCAAGCAATTCTCTGATTATAAAGCAGAGATGAGTTGCTTATCTGTATTGGTGAAGGAAGTTTTCATGGTGGGAAGACTGATACAACAAGTCTTGCCCTGTCCCCCACACCAATTTCTTTGACTAAGAGACAAAAATAGTATCAGAATAAAATCTAACCTTCACAGGATTATAGATTTAGAGGTAGAAGGGTCCCTAGAGGCCATCAAATCCACTTCCTCCCCTATTAATTTTGCAGATGAGGAAAGTTAGGCCCAGAAAGGTTAAATATCTTGCTTAGGATCACATAGGAAGTTTCTGGTGAGGGATTTGAATCCAGGTCTTCCTGACTATAAGTCCAGTGCCCTATGTACCACTCCAGGCTGCCTTGTCATATCTGATCAGTCATACAGCTAAGAATATTTCCTTTGCAGTGATTACGAAACTCCAAAAGTTCATATTGTTTGTTAAGTCTACCAGCATTCTTCTCCTTCTGCCCGTTCACTAACTTATGCCTAAAACTTTTCCCAAAAGGGAAAGGAAATATACATCTAGATTTTAATGTGGTGAAGAAATTGATTAGATAATAAAAGCTGAAATTATAATGAAAGAACTGTGAATTTCTTTTTGAAACTAGAAAAAAAATAAAACAACATTTTGAAAGACTTCAAAAATTTGAAAACTTTCCTAATTTGGGGGTATCTGAAGACCAAAAAGTACATAAGTAGAAGAAGAGACAGTAAGTTGAGGAGGAAGAAATGGAGTCATGTTATAGAAGTCAGTTAATCGTCAAAATGTTTGGGAAAAAACTGGTCTGAATTAGTGAACATACCTAACATGATTAACAACAGGCTGAATAACGTACAAACAAGTCCGAGCTAGATGTATGCTGCAGGACAGCTTGTGGATGAGCTAAAAATAGCAAGTTAATTTAAGCCGTAAAATATATCATTCTGTACTACAAATTTTTCTTTTTTCTTTTCAACACTTTTCTATCCAGATATGTCAGAAAGTTAATTAAAAAGTAAAGTATTTCTCCAAATTAGGTATTTTCTTCCTGCTGTCACAACTAAGAAACTGAAATTTCAGGACAATCCTAGGGATTTGTTATTTCCTCCTTGGCTGTGATCCGTCATCTCAGGTAAATGGTGAGGCATGGTTATGATAGGCTCAGCACAGGTCTAGTGATTAGAATTTTTTCAAGCATGAATAACTTAAAGACATTATTATTAGCTATAAACATATACTTAGTGAAGCTAGGAGTTCATTGGTGCCTTTTTAATTAAAAAAAAAATCTACTCGTTTAACCAAAAGCCAAACAATGTAATTCACATAATTTATAATCACAGGAAATTGCCAAGGTAGTGTAAGATTTCAAAGGGAAGCGGCAGTATCCTGAATGAAATAAATATGGGATGCTTGCTGAATAAGTGAATAGAAAAAAAGATCCTCAAAAACACAAAATTATGTGACTACTTATACTTGCCTATTATATTTAACATATTCAGGGTATCATAAGTTTACTCCTCAGTTCTAAATCTCCTGTACTACGCCCAGTCTATACTTGGCTATCAGCTAACTGGGGCAAGGCTATGTTCACTAACATACACATTTGCGAAAGGTAAAAATCCTCCCTGTCCTTCCCAGTGAAGAGCTCTTCACTGACAATTCTCATTTCTGCTTCTGAAGCTTTACCCAGCTCAAATGCCACTTAGTTGACCTCCCAGGGGTAAATGATCTTCTCCTTTCTCTAAATTCTCATAATATTCTTCATGCCTCTCTTATATAAATAATGTATTTATTTCACAAGTTATTGTATATTTGTCTAAGTGCCTATTTCTGAATTCATTGTATCTCCCCAGCTTCTAGCATACAAGTTATGTGAAAGCAGGGTGAATTATGCATTTCACCCATGTCCTAGCAGTCTTACACATACAAGAAGTGCTAAACGGAGGGATATTCTACTCTTCCAGCTATTCTTCTCCAATTGTCATTCTCTTAAAAAGCCAGGTCATTTTTATGCAGCATATGATCACATGGAATTCGATTCAATACCATCCATATTTGTAAATTAGGAGCTTTTTTTATTCAAACTGGAGCTCCACCCTCCCAGATGAAACTCTTGTCCTGCCTCAGTTTTTTTATTTCCTAGAGAACTTTGTCAGTCTCTCTCCTCTGCCCTCATCATACTCTACTTTACATAATACTTAACAATGTATACCTAACGTATTTTATCTTTCTATCTTCAGCTTCCAGCACAGTGCATTGGATGTAGCATTTTTAAAAATCCTTGCTGAACTGAATATACAATTTAATGAGTCTTAGATTGGAAGACAATAAATAGCATGGGACAATGAAGAGGGCTAGAGACTGGAAGGACCGGTCTGGGATCCTGCTTCTGAGGTTTACTAGCTATATGATCTGAACAAGCTATATAAACTCTCTAAGTCTCAGCCTCTTCACATGTTAATAGAAGATAATAAAAATAATGATGGTAATAACAGCTCACAAGGTTGTTGTGAGGATAAAATGGGATCACAAATGTAAAACATTTTGCAAAATTTAGAGAGCTATATGCCAGTTCTTACTATGATGTTGCCTCCAATGTACATGAAATGATTAAAAAGTTAATGACCACCTAGCAAACCCAACTATTTAAATAATTTCCCAATTGTAAAACAGAAAAAAAGAGTTCCAAAATGTTTATACCCTCTCTGCTTTGACCTTTTAAAGATTACTTCTACTTTCTATGAAATTAAAATCTATGACCATTTTTCATTATTATGAAAAATTGTCTACTTCCAAAGTTTTCCATAATAGCTTAAAATTTTTATTGCATTGATTTTTACTTTGATATTACACAGAATTTCATGGACCACATTTCAATTTTTACTGTCACTTCTTATCATTTCTCACAACCTAAATAACATTATGTTTTATCTCTTTTTTCTTTCTTTCTTCCTTTTTTTTTTTTTGCATCTTAACACACATCACACTTGGTTTTCCCTTCTCCTTCAGCCTTGGTCTGCTTAACATTTTAATTTTTTACTACATTTTTGCTCTGACAGTTCAGTTCTAGTTTCAATTTATAACTTCAACATTTCCCCCTGAGGGCCTGAGTAACTGACACTTTTCTTTTGAGAAAAATGCTTTCATAAAATAAATTATTATTTTACTTCTAGAACACAGTTTCAAGACTTTGTCCTATGGCAGAAATCTAATATCTATTTTTATTCTAACATGCAAGATCTGGGGAGAAAGTACATATTTAACCAATACATGTATCACCTGAGAGAATAACTGAATTATACCTATTTCATTTTTGTGTTTTAAAAAATATTTATATTTGTGTATGTGCATATACACATATCTGCAAGTAACTGAATCACAAAATTATTGCTATTTCCTTACAAATACTATTGTGAACTATAAAACATAAGCATTTGATAGGCTTACAATACTGTAGACTTACAAAAGTTTGCAGAATATATTACTTTCACTGTAACTAGTATGAAAATTGGGAGAAATACCTTGTGTAAATAAAAAAATTACAAATTACAATAAAAAAGAGGTAAAAGTTTAGTTGCTGGGAAAAGTCGACAAATGATCTTTGAAAAGTAATAGATAAGTTTTACAAAAGATGATTTTGCAAACCCCAAGTTAAGAATTCCAAAAAAAAATTCAAACCAAGAGTAGAATACAAAATTAAGCTTACTTTGCAATGCAAACTTTTAAAATACTTTTTCAACTTTCTATTTCTCAAGTGAAGAAATATAAACTATTTTACTGTATAATAATAATTATTTGGGTCTCTCCATACTAAAAACTTTCATTTTAATTTTAGGATTATTGAGTTGGAGGTGAAGGCCATGTCTTCCAACTCTCTTACTTTATGGAAATAGAAATAGAAACCCAGGGACCGTGGGATTTGCCCAAGATGGCACAGATACAAAGAGCTGAGAAATTAACGAAGACCGCATGACTCCAAACTCAACATGGAGTATTAATATTCATTGTACAGAATAAAACAGGATGTCATTCTATGTTTTCCAGCAGGACTAAAACAACAGTGAATTTGTCAAAATAAATATTCCACAGATAAAATCTTCTATCTTTCCTATTCTACAATAATCACAAAAACTTAACTGGATTCCAACACTTAGTCATGTCAGGCACTAATTAGACTATCTAGGAGAATCTTCCAAGAACACTAAGGCATCCTCAGAGGCATTCAAATGACCAATTAATAGGTAACTATGTTCTACTGTCCAAGCACTTTACAGTGAGTACAGCCCATATTCTGACACTGAGCCAGCCCAAGCGGAAATTAATTTTAGGACCATTCAAAACTATTCAGATTTTAGGTTCTAATTACAAATAAGCAGGATAAATAATCTCTGCTCAAATGGTATTTAGTCTTGTTGCTCCCTTTTGAACTTCAAATTTAATTCTCAAGCCTAAAGTTTCCACAAATACCTTGCAATATTTTTTATTTTTGCTTAGTTATTGATATTTATCATGTTACCAATATGGTTGTACTAATTTTGATCTCTACTAGGTCACTTTCAAACTGTGTTAACATTTTCATTGACAGAGTAATCCTTACCGTTATGAGGTTTTGCTTTTTCAAATTTGGTTGAAGTTGATAAAGCGGCTCATTTGTGAATAGACACATGTATGTGTATGTATGTGTGTGGGTGTACACTATAGGCTATCACTGTATATGTGCACACTATCCTTAAAAAGAAATGTAAAGACTATTCATAAAACCCTAGAATCGTAGTGTTGTTAAGGATCTTAGAGATCACATAATCTAACCCTTATGTGTTGATCAAATGCCTTCTACAGCTTCACCAACATTTTGTCTTCTAATTTTTGCTTGAACACTTCCAGAATGAGGAGTTCATTACCTAAACATGATAGCCCAATCCATGTTTTTAATAGCTCTAATAGTCCTGAAGTCTTTCTTTACATGAATTGAAATTCACCTCCTCCTAATTTCCCTTGGTCCTTGTTCATGGTACATGGAATAAGTTTAACACAACTTTGTTAAACACCTTCAAATGTGTGATTAGAATTGTCATGTTCCCTTAAGTCAATTTTTAAAAGTTTCCTCAATATCAACAGTGGAATATCTGAATTAGAAAGATCGTACAATCAGACCTAAACCTGAGGTAGAATCCATCTACTCTACATCTGTGATGTGTAGTTATTCAACCTTTTTTTGAACAGACTGAAGGCTTCCAGTGAAGGGAACTCCACTGATTCCTAGGGCAATGCATTCACTTTTGTACAGCCCTCAATACTGCTAAATTTTTCTTCTATCAAGCTTCTCTGTAACTTCTATCTATTGCTTCTAGTTTGCCCTTTGGAACCAAGTCTAATCCTATAGGGCAGTCATTCAGATACAAAACAGTTAGTAGGTCCTTTCGACGCCCTCTTTGCAAATTTTTCAACCAATATGTGTGTGTGTGTGTGTGTGTGTGTGTGTGCAGACACAAAAAGAATACACAATATACATCCAACCCTGATTTCTCTCCTGAACTCAAGCCCTATATTACTAAGTGCTTACCAAACATCAGCTAATTGTATTACTACTTCAAATACAATATATTCCAAACAAAATGCATTATCTTCCAGCTCCCCTTGCCCTCAGTCATACAAATTTACAACTGTAGGCTTGTCCTTGGCTCTTTTTCTCTTACCACTCCCCTGCCCATACCTCTTGGCTAACAAGCTGCCAGTCTGGTCCATGCAATCTCCAAAACAGCTCTGGCATTCATCCCCTTCTCTCTATTCATACAACTACCGCCCTTGTTCAGGGGCTAATTGCCTCTTGCCTATTATAACAGACTCTTAAATGGCTTTCTTATTTCCAGTCTTCTATCGATACTTCAATAGAAGCAAACCTTCCTAAGGCACAAGTCAAACCATGTCATTCTGCTGCCCCAAAACCTTCTGCTGCTTTCTAGTGCCTCTATGATAAGGCATTTAAAGTTCTCCAAAATTTGGCTCCAACCTACCACTCCAGTCTTATTTCACCACACTTCCTTTTCAGACCCTCTTTTTTAGTCAAATTAGGGTAACAGCTGTTTCCTGCCTCTGTTCATTTGAACTGATTTTCTTTCTTCATCTCTGCCTTTCAGAACCATCCTCTGACTGTAAGACCCAACTCAGGGGCCACCTTCTCTCTGTGTGGCTATCTCTAATTCCCCAGCTTAAATTGTTTTCTCTCTTCAATTTTTCCTGGATTCTTTGTCTGAACCCCTTATATGCCCATATTATTTCTTTCTTTGAATTAAACAAATGCTTTTATATGCTGTGGCATTTTACAGAGAGGGAGAAGGTCTTTGTGGTCACAGACTAAGTCATATTTTATCTTTGTACATCCCAGTACCTTGCACTTAGTATGTGCTTAATTAATTTTTGTTAAATTCTTAAAGAAAACTCAGGTTTGTCAATGTCTCTTTAAATGATGGTTAAAACTCACAATATGTGCATTATCTACCTCACAGATTTAATGTGAATTTAACAAAACTTAAAGTACTAGATCTAACACGAGTTATTAATGTAATCTATGATCATATTATATTTGAATAGAAGATGCCAACTCACATTAGTAAAAAGAGTTTCCCTACACCAAGGAAGCTGAAGATAAGGTCTCTAGTCCCATCTCTATAATCGTACTTAACTTTATGGATAAGCATATCATATGAATCAATCAGAACTCAACAGCCTTTTGTCTGTTGAGCCACACTTCCCCATCCTTTAGTTTTCCCTATCCCTGTACAGCTGACTGTTTTTTTAGCTTAAGTACAGACCTTCCTATTTATCTTTATGTAAAGTTTCACCTTCATGGCACTTTCTTTTTGAATTCTAATTCTGATGTCCAACATATTAACTATTCCTCCTAAGTTTCTCTTCATGAATTTGATAAGCATGCCATTTCAATTTTCATCTTGGCTACTTGTAAACATGTTTAATCAAACAGGACCAAGGACAGAGTGTTGCAGTAAACCAGTAAAGGAGGATCGTTCACTCTTTTGGCGGTAGTTATCTAGCAACTCTGAAACCAATCTATTTATATCATTATCCAGACAGATCTTTTCATTTTTGTCCACAGTGATATGAGGTTTTTTCAAAAATCACACTGAACTCCAGATATGAACAACATCTAAAGTATTCCCCAAATCTACCAATCTAATAATGCTATTTAAAAAAAAAACTGTTAGTCTGCATAAATGACTTATTTGGAATGAGACATTACTGTATTCAAGTGATCACTGCTCAACTTTTTAAAGGCTCACAAATCATGTTTCATGAATTCTACTTGAGAATGAGCTCAAATTGACAGCTTCTAGTCAGTAGAATATACATTATTTCCCACTCAAAACAATGAACACCTCTTCTCTACTCTCTAGTAGATCCTCAGAGATCTCTGACAGCAGTAAGGAAATAACATGTTCAAGTTCTTTCAGAACTGAACTCATTTGGAATTTCTAGGCAACCTTATATTATTTTTTCACCTATCTTTGGGAACCATTTTCTCTTAAGCATGGGTATTCTACTCTTTTCTGTTGAAAAATCATTCTCTTTGATAGAACAGAATGAAGCAAAATAGTAAAGAGATTCCATGAATTGAGGGAAGACTTCTGGGGTGTTGCCAAGATGATACAGAAAGCACTCAGTCAAGCTCTCTCAAAATTCCCCTCTAAACTACTTTAAAACTACTTTAAAATGATGCCTGAAATCAAATGCTTGAGTAATAGAGCCAACAAAAGATCAGAGTGAGACATTCTTCCTGTCAAAGACAACTCAGAAGTCTATAACATGGAGGTAAAGGTTGGCCCAGAGCCCACAAGAATACAAAACCCATGGTGGACCAGGTGTTGTTGACAGAAGCAGCTTTGGGAGCTCTCAAGCCAGAGACAATAAGGGAACCTAGCAACTAGTCAAAAAGAGATTACAGGGGACTCCTGTGCTAGGAATGGACACAGGACTGGGCACTATTTGGAAACTCCATTGCCTACACCCACTAGTGGGACACAGTTCAAAAGCAAAGAGGAACACTTATAGTCAAGAGAGAGTGGGAACCCTGAGGAATTGTGTTGTTTTTGATCATAAGGGATCAGCAACCTTGAGGAACAATATCACTTTCAATCCTTAAAGATTAGGGGACCTTCCTTCCCACAAGTACAAAAATATTTACAGCAGCTCTTTTTGTGGTGGTCAAGAACTGGAAATTGAGGGCATGCCCAACAATTGGGGAATGGCTGAAAAAATTGTGGCACATGAATGTAATGGAATACTATTGTGCTATAAGAAATGATGAGCAGGAGGAATTCAGGAAAGCCTGGAAAGACTTATATGAACTGATGCTGAGTGAAATAAGCGGAACCAGGTACACAGTAACAGCCACGGTGTGTAAGGACTGTTTCTGATAGACTTAGCCCTTCACCACAATGCAAGGACCAAAAACATTTTCAAAGGACTCTTGATGCAAAATGCCATCCACATCCAGAGAAAGAGCTATGGAATTGGAACATATAAAGAAGCAGACTGTTTTCTCTTGTATTATGTTTTGTTTTTTTCTCACGGTTTCTCCCATTCATTTTAATTCTTCTATACAACATGGCTAATGTAAAAATGTATTTAATAAGAACATATGTATAGAACCCATATAAGACTGCATGTGGTCTCGAGGACAGAGAGGAGATGAAAGGGGAGAAAATTTAAGACTTATGGAAGTGATTGCTGGAAACTGAAAACAAATAAATTAATTTAAAAAAAGATTAAGGGACCTTCCTGGATAAGAACTAGAGTGCAGATCAAGAGAACAGTGACCATACCTCTCCCCAGATCACACCACCTGTGAAGCACCACAAACTTCCAAACTCCTAGAATTAGCTCTGAAAACAGCAAGGTGAAAAATCTGAAGCTTAAGACAGTGGTCCACTCCCCATCATGCTGGGAACATAGTTCAACTTACATATAAAGTTCACAATCAAAAAACAGGGTCGAGAGGTGGAGCCAAGATGCCATAGTAAAGGCAGGAACTTCTCTGAGCTCT
Source organism: Bettongia penicillata ogilbyi (assembly GCA_023548195.1). Taxonomy (NCBI): domain Eukaryota; kingdom Metazoa; phylum Chordata; class Mammalia; order Diprotodontia; family Potoroidae; genus Bettongia; species Bettongia penicillata. The sequence goes on along the minus strand of JAJHZJ010000314.1, from coordinate 27,343,682 downwards.
CCTAAATTCCTCTCCAAACAAAGCTAAAATAACACCTCAAAATTAATTCTGAAGCAGCAGAACCAACAAATGGATGAGGTGAAACAACTTTCCATCCCAAAACAACTTAGAAGGTTGGCAGGAAAGGCCTGTCTCACTTGGGTGAGAGTGGAGCTCAGTCCAACATAGGTCACACCCCAGCAAGTCAGCAGCAAGCATTGAGGGTGACTGAATAGGCAATGACAGCTTCTGGAACTCTCAGCCCAAAGAGAGTAAGCTTGTAGTTGCTCACAAACCAGAGCGCACGCAAAGAGAAAAGTGACCACACCTCTCCTTACATTATACCACCTTGAACGAATCAAAAAACTACAAAACCCCCAGAGTTAGTTCTGAAAACAGTAGCACAAAAAAATGTAAAGCTTGGGATACTGCCACCTGCACCCCAGGAGCAGAGCCCAATTTTAACACAAAATTAAAAGTCAGGAAATAGGCTAGAAAATAAAGAAACAACGACAACAAAAATAACCTGACCATTAAACCCAGAAAAAGACCACAGAAACAAAGCAACTACACACAAAGCCTCAAAGAAAAATATGAATTGATCTCAGGTCCCAAAAAAGAATTCCTATAAGAATTCAAAAAAGGATTTGAAAAATCAGAAAGGTAGAGGAAAAATTGGGGACAGAAATGACAATGATGCAAGAAAATCATGAAAAAAGAGACAACAGCTTGATGATGTAGGCACAATAATACTGGAAAAAAAGACCATCTTAAAAAACAGAATAGGTCAAATGGTTAAAAAAAGACACAAAAATCCACTGAAGAGAAAATCTCCTTAAAAAGCAGAATTGGCCAAATAGAAAAAGATGTACAGAAATGCATCAAAGAAAAGAACTCCTTATAATTGGCTAAATGGAAAAGCTCACTCCAAAAAATAAATCCTTAAAAATTAGAAATGGACAGGTGGAAGTTAATGACTTTATGAGACATCAAGAAACAAAATCAAAAGGAAAAACAAAAGAAATAATAATTTCTAATTATTGCTTATTTTGTATACTCCAACATATAAAGCAATCTGAGTTATACTGGCTATACTTGTATTTTCTTGATCCTGAGTCTTTAAGTCCACAACCCTAGCCAAATCTATTGATGCCAATAACAGTTTGCAGTTCAAGTGATGCTGCTTGAGATCATACATTTGCCTGTACAGTCTCCCATGGGAAAACAAAGTAGATTTGGGCCAAAAACCAAATGTAATTGCTAGACTAAAAACACTATCAGAGGCTAAGAAAAAATTTATTTCCCATTCTAAATCATACAAATTCTCACAAAGGAGAAACACTATGTTTAAAACATAAAAGTTTGCTAACACCTACTGGGCTAAAGATGAGTGGTATTTAGAACACTGAAAGGCTAACATCCTTTGTGAAGGAAAAGTCAAAAAAAAATTATTCAGTAGAGAGCCTTTTACCTAAAACCATGAATTTAAAGTAATTCTTGATCTCAAAGCTATACCTTCTAGCCTCTATCTTTAAAAAAATAGTCCTGAGAATTACTAACTACTAATGTGACAAAGAACTAGTTAACTCCAAGGTGTACTCATCATGTTAAAGGGAAAATAAAGACAACTTATCATAAACTAAGCTTTTATCACCTATGCTGATTTTATATTGAAAACCTCACTGATTCAAGTTGTGTCAAAATTGTTTTGTTCTGTGCTTGCCTGTAAGTAAACCCAAAAATTTAATAATCTTTGGTTCCTTAACCTATCTCTATTCTTTTTGTTCATTCCCTTCAAACTAGTTTCACATGACCCAGTACCCAGACTCACTGGGTCTGTTACTCAAGTGTTTCTTCCAGAATCCCAGGGTCCCCTTTGTGTTTTTCTGTTTCCATGGGTCAACTATTGTGCCTGGGTAATTGTCAGTATAGAATTTCTTCACTCCTGTTCCAAGTCAGCTAAGAATTCAGAGAAAGTAAACAAATTAAGCTAATTTCCTCCACTACAAATGTATGGTACCTAACAACTAGGTCAAACCTGCTACTCAACAGTATGTCTGTTCTGTTCTCATTGAGTCACTCATTCTCCTTAGGAACTAGCACAAAACATTCCTTCTTTTCTCTTGCCCCCAATCACAAGCCTACTTTCTATCCCCACAAAAAACAGATGATCTAGCCTATTTTGAGCACTGAAACCACCCAAAGTGAGTTCCCTTATTTCTCTTCTACCCCTCAAAACTCCTTAGTATTATCATTCATTGACTTTCCTCCTTTCTTTCTGGTCAGAAAAGATGAGGTGCCCTTCCCTACTCCTCACAAAGATCAGTCCCTTTACAGATTCCCTTCCTGCCTTAACTAGGAACTTATTCTAGCAGTCAGTCCTAATCTCTCACATATCTTCATCTCTTTCTAACCTACATGGCCACAAATAAGTTAAAGTTGTCATAGCCTAAGAAAAAGGAAAAAAAGCATTGTCTTGATGCTAGCTACTATTTCTTCTCTCTTTACTTTTATAGGTGAACTTCTTTTGGAACTTGTGTATATCTAACACTTTTACTTTTTCCACTACTCACTCTTCCCTTAACTTCTTACAAAGCTGGCTCCCTCTCCCACTACTTTAAGCATCCTAACTTCTTGTAAGATGACCAAGATGGCCCAATCACCATATCCAGGGGACGCTATTTCTTTCTTCACCTTCTGTGATATCTCTGTAGCTTTCAACACTGCTGATTAGCCAGCCCCTCCAGATGTCAAAAACAACATACTTTCTTAGTTTTCTTCCTGCCTCTCTAAAACACTCCATCTCCTATGTTAGTTCTTCATCTTGTTCTTTACCCCTTGAGATGAGTGTTCCATGTGCTTTAGTCTTTGATCCTTTTATCTTTTCTCTAAAGAAATTATATTCATTTCCAGGGTTCCAACTAGTATCTCTATGCAAATAACTCTCAAATTCCTATCTCTAGACTTGACTTTTCTACCAAGCTCTAGACCTACATCTTAAATTGCCTGAAGATGTTTTTAAATTTAGATATAAATTTGTCTCTGCATACTGCTTTAGCTTCATTTATATCACTTATATATTATGATGTATTTCTATTTTTGTTACTTTTAATATAACTACTGATTTTAATTTTTCCTTAATACAATCAACCAGTCATTTTTTGTTTCCATGTAGGCTTGTATATTAACACTTACATATTACATTATTACATTATGATTCACAAATGTAATGGTTGAAACGCTAGCTTTATGAATTTATCTATAAACTTCATAGCAACCTAGAACATAATCTATTTTGTGTACGTAACATGTATTTGACAACATCTACCTCTTTCATTCATTTTTCATGATTTTTATCAAATCTAGTTTTTCAAATGCTGCATTCAAGTATATATGTTTATCATTTTAATAATCTTATTCCATTAGTGTGATGTTGATATTTCCCACTATTACAGATTTTCTGATTTTTCCTTGTACATCAGTCAACTTATTTTATAAACTTACTTGCTATATAGTTAGATTTTACAGATGTTCAATACTAAGAATTTTTCATTACTTAAGGTAATTTTAAGTGTGATATACAATCATAGTATAAAAGATCAAGAGCTGAAATGGACTGAGACTATCTGGTCTAAACAGCAATTTTATTGATGAAACAAGGAAATGGAGGCCCAGAGTCTACAATTAGTCCAAGGTCACAACGATAGGTAGTAAGCATCAGAGGGAGGACTTTTTTTCTTTAATCTGAATTTACCTTTGCTTACCATTATCACAGGAATTCTAGTTGCTGTAAGTTAGCTGTAACATGATAAATTTAATCTGCTCTACAATTTTATACTTATGTACATCCTTTGATAGTAAACTGTTTCCTGTAAGAAGCATATTATTGCATTGTGGTTTCTAATCAACCCTTTTTCTCTTTATTGGGGGATTACCCATTTACATTTAATTACAAATGATAAATTTGACTTCTCTACTATTCTTTATTTATTCCTTTCTCCTATGATGAATAGTTTAACAATGTTCTTTATTTCACTAACACAACTCCTTTCTCACACTTAGCAACAAAATCCTATTTCAATCCAATTAACTCTAAAAGAACAGCACAAATGTAATTCCTCCCAGTTTGTCTTCTTTTGGTTTATGACTGGAGTTTATATGCTCTTTCTATCTTCATTCTCCTGCCTCTCTGTCACTCACTCTTTGTAATTCCCATTTTTCACATAATTTTTAAAAAGAATTCAGTCTCCATTTTCCTTTTTTCCATCTTCCATCATTCAGTACTTATCAAAACAATTTCATCATTGTATGTTCCCTCCACTATGACCATTGTGTTGAAATCTCAATCTAGTTATAATTGTATAATATCTATTAATCAAAGGACTAAGTTCAATGATCTTAGTTCATTTCAGAGGATCTTTCAAGATGTTCTTTTCAGCCTGTAAGTAATTCAAGGGCCTTCGGGATTTCTGTTGTTTTTTCAAAGCAAAATTGATCTGAGCTAAGTCCTTTTCTCCATGAATTGCTACTCAGTCATCTTGATTTTTAAATGTCCATCTTTTATTTTAGAAGAGAATGCTTGGTTTTCTAGGAAACTGATTTGGGGATTACTAAGTCTTAAGTTCTTTAGCTGTCTACATGTAACTGTCTTCAGTTTCTGTTAAATCTCATTTGAAATGCTAACTGATATTTTAGAATGGAAGAAGTAAAATGAGAGATTTAGATCACATGGCTTTTAAGGTCCTTTTCTAGTCACACACCTGAGATCACAAGTCCTTCACCCTCATTGCTTATAGCATTCTCTCCTTGTAGATGAAGTCTTAAAGCTTAACAACAATATGTCTGAATTGAATATTGAATTCTTCCATCTTACCATTTGTGAATTAGAACTGTAACCTGTCCCTCATTTTCTTAATATATAATGATCAGATTCACTCTTCTGAGTTTTTAATAACCTTTAATTGTTCCTTCTTGATTTGTCTTCCAAATTCCTTTCATCTGTGTTGCTTCTAAACTATTTTCCTCCTGTCTCTCTAAATGATTCCTCTGTGCTGCCCCATCATCCTCTTCCCAACCCTTTGAAAGGGACAAAATGGAAAAGAAAGGGGAGGGAAAGGAGAGAGAGACAGAAAGAGAAAGGTGGAATAGTTCCTAGGTTTGTTTTTCTGTTGCTAATGTTCCTTCTACCAATGTCTTCCAGTAAAATAATTCCACATCAGTGCTTCTATGATGTATTTATATTCCCTATAGGTATTCCTAAACTCCTGAGCTTCATCCTTCATGGCACCCAATTCCCTCACTCTCTTATTTATTTCCTCATTCCATTTTTTAATTTAACTTAGTTTAATTCCTGTGTTTGTTGATTTTATTTTGTTCTGAAAATATGTATTTTGCTTCCAATGTTGATATAGATGAAATATAACTCCTGACTCCACCACTCCAGTGAAACTACTTTCTTCAAGGTTGCCACCGATCTCTTAATTGTTAAATCTGATGGACTATTCCCAATCTTTATACTTTTTAAAAATCTCTCTACAGCATCTGTTAACCATCCTCCTCCTGGGTAATTTGTATTCCCTAAATGTTTTAGCCACTACTTTCTCTTGGTTCTCCTCCTTATCTGACTGGTCTTACTCAACTTCTTTTGCCAGATCATCATACATGTCCCTCCCTGTACAGCAGGTGTCTCTAAAATCCTGTCCTGGTTTCTTTTCTCTTTCTACATTTTCTCTTTTGGTGTGGTTTAGTAATCTTTACCCAGATGGCTCCCAGATCTATATTTCCAGTTCTAATCTTCCTCCTGAGCTCTAGTAAATTCATATTAATAGTGGCTTTTTGGATATCACCTGGATATCCTCTAGCCAATCACATGGTCAACAAACATCCAACACAAATCTCTCTCTCTACCCCAACCCACCCCCAAGCACACTTCACTTTTCTCCTAACTTCTCTATTTCTGTTTATGATCCACCATTCTTTCAGTCACTGAGATTCAAACCTCTGAATCACCCTCCATTCATTTCTTGCCCTCACTCCCCACATCCAATTAATTGTAAGATCTTGTCGATCCTTACCTCCAGAACATCTTCTACATCTTGTCCCTGGTCTTTAAACACTCAGTCATCACCACAGTTCAGAACGCTCATTCATCTCTTGCCTGATTACAAAGACCTACTGATAAGTCTCTCTGTCTTTAGTACTCTCCCCTTGACAATCTATCCTCTATTTAGAGGACAAGGCGATACTCCTAAACCACACACATTCTTACAGCAACCATGGCACTTCCCTAACCAAGAAATGTTAATGGTTCTTCCTGTTGCCTTTAGGGCAAAATTAAATTCATTTGCATGGCATTTGAAGTCTTTCTCAATCTGGCTCCGGGACACCCTTCTAGCCTTGTCGTACAATAAGCTGGTTATTCTAGCTGAACAGGTCTATGTGCTGTTCTAAGAACTTAGCACTGTATTTCCCACGGCTGTCTCTTTTCCACTGGCTGTTTTCTAAGCTTGGAATACAATCCTTCCTCATCTCAGACTCCAACGTTCAATTTATCTATCATCTCCTTCCTCCTCAAATGAGTGTTATCTGTTTTCATATTGTATCCAATAAGCAGAATGCAAGATCCAGAATAAAATGATGTTTTTAAATTGTGTCTATACTTCCAGCACCTTGCATACTGCTTTGCAAATAGGAAGCACTTAAAACAGTTGTTGAACTGTGTTGGATTACTTCCTTTTACCCACTCACTCCTACAAAAACATACTACTCTGTCCTCCCAGCTTCGGTCTCTGTATAGCTAAACAGAGTGAATGGATAGGAAATGTTGACATTAAAGGAAGGAATATCTTGGATTCAAATCCTATAACATACATTTACTAGCGATGTGACCATGGACAAATCAGTTAACCTCTCTTAGATTCAGGCCACTTCCTATTTAGTAGATAACAGTTATCTACTAAGTTACAGTAGATTCATATTTTCATGAAATCATGTATATTCTTATGAATTCTAACCACAAGATTTCCCCTTTTTTTTTAAATTTCAATAAAATATTTAATGTTTTGAAATTTCCTTGACATTTTAATAAAGACAACTAAAGTGATAAAGGAGTAGAATAATCTAATTACCATCACTGATGTTTAATTCAAAGTAAATCTTGCTTTTAATGCCAATGATAACAGAAGTAACTTGACCTAAGTGTGAAGAGCAAAGGGCTGATAGTTAAAGTAGGTTCTAATCCCAGTTCCACACTATTAAGCTTTATAATTTCGAAAAAGGCATTTAATCTCCATAAGCATCAAGCTTCTTCATCTATAAAATGAGAGTAGTGGAAGAAATATTTAAAGTCTCTTTCTAGAAATAAAATTCTAGGTATTCAAAAAAGTTAAACAAATAATTAACTAGCTCCTGTTCACAATTACTTACTCCTGCCAACTGGTATATATCTGATCCCTACTAAAATACCCCATTAACTCACTAAACCTCATAAAGGTGATAAGAAATTCATTAAATTTACAGAAAGTCATCTTAGCCTCAACTCTCAACCCGATAGATTCCCTACTAAGGAATTTTATGTATTAAGGAAGGAAGTATTTAAAAAAAAAAAAAAAGCTAAGTAACACTCTTTTTCTTTCTAAGTCAGTTTTTCACACTGTGGGTTCATTTTGTTGTTTCAAACAAAGAAAGAGTTATAGCCTGAGTAACCATACACCACTTGGAGTACAGTGGGTAAATCTCTCTGGACAACATCCAAGGTATATATGTCCTACACCAAATATCACTTTATAACTAGTGTCATAATCAAGGGGGGTTTTAAGACAGAATATATTCAGGGGTGGGGAACCTGCAGCCTACTGACGACGTGGCCTTCTAGGTCCTCAAGTGTAGCCCTTTGACTGAATCCAAACTTCACAGAACAAATCCCCTTACTAAAAGGATTTGTTCTATAAAACTTGGACTCAGTCAAAAGGCCCCACCTAAGGACCTAGAAGGCCATATATATATCTATACCATAGATACCTTACTGTTCTTCTAGAACCATAAGAAATCTGAGAGATTTGTTGAGATATTTTTGCTTAACAAACTGAGCACCAGAAAAATGAAATGCTCATTCAGAACATATGCTTTGTGTGATTCACTAATCAAACAACCACACACATCACAGACTTACTCTGAATTGCCTGCACTACAAAATGCAGAGTTTTAACAGATTAAAGAAGCTCATGCAAATACGTTGCTAACAGAAAAGAAACCATGCATCTTGTGAAAAAACAAAGTATTTTCAGGTGTGTATAAGTACTGTATTAAAAAAACACTTTCAGTGGTATAAGATGGCATTAGGAACAAGAAGGTAGTAGAAATAAAGTAGCAGGAAAAAGAAAGGTTATTACAAAGAACAAAAAAAATATTAGCACTGGATGGACTAGGACACAATGATAAGATAGTTTGCATTTTTTAACTTCTATTCTGGGGAACACTCTAAAGGGACTATGGATAGTCCCCAATATTTGGACTGGTGAGTTAATTGATAGCCCTTACGTACCCCAACCTCCCATAAGCATCTAATCTGGACTACCAAAAAAATGTTCCCTGATTCCCCTAGGGCAATAGAGACTTTGCTCTAGTCCCTGGAAATAAGGAGGGAGGGAGGGAAGGAGGAAGGAAGGAGAAGAAAAGAAAAAAGAAAAGAAATGAAAAGAGGAAGGAAAAGAAAAGAAAAGGAGGAAGAAAAAACATTTTAGAGCCTGAAAAACCTTCTTTACTTCTTTCTGCCAGTATCCCCTTATTTTGCTACTCTATTCCCAAGGCTCTAAAACTTTCTTAGCCAAGGGAAGGGCTGGGAAAGAAGAAAGGGTTTAAAGAACAGGAAAAAAATATTAAAAAGAGATACCATTAATGCTCATCAGTTGTGAGGGGAGAGCGCAAATGAATGAGTAAATGGAAGAGGAAAGAGAAGTCCATCTCCTTCCAAATACTTCCTCCTCAGATTTCCTTGCCTTGCTAAGAGGTCTTCACCAACTTCCTAGCCTACGATCCATGCCTCACTTCAAACCCAGCTATAGAAACATACACAACCATGTAGGGAACAAGGGTCTTCAATCTGACTGCTCAGCAGTCCAGGGTGAGAGATGGGGAAATCACTGCCAGAGGAACTGTTCTGAGCATCTCAAGTGAGAATGCTAAACAAATTTTCTCATAGGAAAACTATTATAAATAGTGATTAATATATATGAGTTAAAATCTAAGGTAAGCAGGAACAATCTAGGAGTTTCATTTTTCATTTAAGGTACCATTTATAAGGAAGTATCAAGCAGATGTGATCAATGATGACAGACCCAAAGAGTAGTTTTACAAGGGAAAGAGAAAACAAAGTTCACCTTGCTAGAGGATGAGGCACAACATCACTGCCTGGGGGAGTGGGAAGAGGGTAGAATCCTCAATGTTATTCAATTCAATCCTGAAAGCATGAAAACTATCAAAACACACTGTAACTATGGATGTGCCAGAGCTACACCTCATAAGAAGGTAGAACAGGATGAGCAGTGAAGACCAACGAGGCAGCATCTTGAGCAGGGTGCTGGAGTGGGAGGCTGGAAGATTCCAGTTCTGATCTCACGCAGCACCAGCTGCATGGGCACAGACATGGCATTTAACCATTCGGAATCTTAAGTTTCCTCATATGCAAAATAGGGAGAGATAATAATATTTGCAGTGCTATCTCATGGGGATTTTGTGAGGATCAAATGAGATAATGTAGGCAAAGTGCTCTGCAAAGTACATAAATAATAATGTAATACAATAAATGCAATAATAATAATATATTATTTATAAATATATTTATAAATATGTATGTAAATATAATATATTATAAATATAAATACATATTTATATATGGCTAATAAAATAGTAACATGCTACATAAATAATAATTAACATTATTATTATTATTATCCCCACAAAAGAAGATTAAAAAGCTACCAAAGAATCTGAGTTCTATTCTTACTCAAGACACTGTGTCAAAAAGTTAGGAGTTTATCCACAACATTTACCATATATATATATATATATTAAATACTTAATATAAATGGATTACTTTCCCTCCATGACAACAGGACAGTCTACAAAGTTTTGCTTTGGTAAGTCAACAAAAGGGGAAACCACTGAATTGCAGCATTTTACTATCTAAGAACAGAAACCACAAAAAAGAAGAAACTGTAAATCACTATGCTCATATTCAGGTCAATATTAATCTTTATTTTTTCCCTACTAAATTTGATGTAGAGGAGGGAAAATTCCTATCCTTGATTCTTAAGACCTTAATTCAAGGCATTAAAGCAGTAATTGGAAAATAAAGCTTCTCACCTCTCCAAACTAAAGGACAGCTAAAAAACACTATATGAATTTTATTTTTATGTGGGAATGTTCATATATTCATTTCTTAGAACACTTTGCTTTCCCTTGTTACATTATATTTCTACTTTGGATCCAAGTAACATTGAAGTTAGGTAACAAAGAAAAAGTTCTCTTTATTGGAAGCAAATTAGAATCTTATTCTTTCCTTCTTGAAGATGAAATTCTAAATCAGCTACAAAAGAAATATTATTTCAGAAAGAAAACTTATTGTAAAAATCTTAATTATAAACAATGCAAGGTACAAAAAAGGTATATTTTCTTAAAATGGAAATTAGGCCAATATTAAGAATGACATAAAGCAAAGCACCAGCTTTGTGAAAGCCTGTGTTAGGATACAGAAATAACAAGCATAAAAGTTACATTATACAAAACAAAATAATTCTTCCATCTTGAAATTCTACAGGTGGGTCTTGATATGTAGTTCTGTTACATTTTTAAGTATAAGAGGTATCAAATATTTGAAATTTCAATATCACCAAAAATTTTTCTCTTTTGGGTTTCATAAGATTCACTTTTATTAGCATATGCTTCATTAAATCAATGAGACAGAACTTTAATATATCAACACACTACCACATTTAGAATCAAAGCTGATTTTTATTCATTAATATTATTTAATGAGAAAAATAAGCTAACTGAAAATTAGACTCCAACATGCACTTATTTTGGTTTAATAAAAAAGGCAAGAACAGAGGAAGGTCCAATGAGAATCAGTACCCATTCTACAAACATAACACTCAACATGCAAAACCCAAACAAAGACATCATTTATCAAGCCTGTGATTTGCAAGCTAGACCAAGAGGGAACAGTGGATTCATAAGATATTAATATAATTAACAGTAAAAAATATAATACTTTTTTCATTAGGTCATATTATTTTCATAGCATCTGTATTGACAGTGATGTGTTCAAAAGATATATTTTTCCTTAAACTGTTACCTGATATTACAAACATATACATGCATTCAGTCTTTCCAAATAGCATGCTTACATTTTTATTAGTTACACTACAACGAAAACCAACAACTGCAATAGACTTTGTTCTGAATAGATTTTAGCAATAGGTCTTGCTCAGTACAGAGCAGCAACCTATCAAATAACTACAGTCATAAGAAAGAGAATTACATATATACTTTTAGGTTGTACCACTCTTTTTTAAGTAATAAAAATCTTGAAGTTATAGCATCAAAAATTTTATTTAGTTTTCTGAAAAAATATCAATGTATCATGAGAATCTCTTATTTTGTAATTACCTAATATATCAATCATAGGAAGACAAAAGATCTAAAACCCTAAGGCAGCTCTGTCTTCTATTTACAACCATACCGCTCCACAGAAAAGTGGATGATGTGGAATGCCTTTTTGTAGCTATAAATGGGTATAAATATTTATACCTCTTTAAAATTGTAATTTATTGCTATAAATATTTGCATTAATTAAAGCTATTATACTTCAGATGGGTGATTTGCATAGACCTAGTACCAAAGAAAAGCAATGATCTTAAGTCAGAGGACCTAGGCTCATCCCACTTTTGATACTCACAACACTTGCGATCCCAGAGAAAGAATTTACCATTCTTGAGTTATTAGTTCTCTGATCTGTAAGATGAGGGGAGTGGACTAGATAGATTCTGAGATTTCTTTCAGCTAAACATCTATTATACTATGATCTGATTTTTGAAGGGAAATATATCAGGAGAATTCCTGTCATGTACAGTACTACAGAAGTTAAAGACTTAAATTGAGTATTAGTTACTGATAATTTTACACTAAATATAATATAACAAAATGTAATTCTCACTCTGGCTTGTCACCAAAAAAGGTGAAGAATTCTCTGCTATAGCAGAAATTTAAACCAATATGGTATCTTATATTAGTGATAACTAAAAATAAAAATACCAAAAACTTTTCTCATATGCATTTCTGTTATTTAAAAAAAAAAAACTCACAAAACCTCATGTTAAATAGCTGTTAACATTCTTTCATTTCAGGTTTTATGAAAGTCTATGGTAGAAAATAAAATTTAAAGAGAAAAATCTATTATGATACAAAATGAACATTCACCCACAAAACAAAAGCTGGGGAGGCGAAGGGGAACAGTGAGGGGAAAAAAAAGCCAGTACTGATATGTAGGCTTTAAAACTACAAACATAAAGGATATTTTGCTTTGTAGAAAGCTTAGACATATTTACTGTTTTGGAATTTATTTTATACATATTAGTATATCTCATCCTAGAGAAAGCATGGAGATAAGTTACTAATGTCACTTCTATTTGGAAGAATAATTTTTTTATATGAAATACATATGAGATTTGTTATTTTACTTTGCTCTCTTATCTTTGATAAAATTAGTCTGAATTTGCTCATTCAGTCCTAGGACTCAGATGAAGCTCCAGGCATCCAACAACATTCCAGAATTAGATATCTAGCCTAAGTATGTCATTAAGTGGGAATGATGATTTGAACTATTTTACAGGAATTCACAAATGCCTGAAGCTGTATCATCACAAATAAATTATCTGAACTACCAACAACAGTACATCACTAGTCCGATCCCTAAAAAGCTTTAAAGGGTTTTGAACACAATTTCAAGGAAATATATATACCAACTTTTCTCAGAGTTTATTTAGATCTATTCACAAATAAACGTAAACTCACATAGATATCCTCACAAAAACTCACAAATACCAGTATGCACACAACACTAAAATTTGAGTTAACAGTTAATCAATATTGTACAACTATCACTAAGGTGATTTCAGTGTTCTTGGAATGCTCTCTTTTGGGGGGAGTAGGTTCTAGAGTTATATATTTAGATCAACGTTCACCCTTAGCTGCTATGCCCAATCTTGTCTACTTGTCCGACTACTGTAACATATGGCACTCACCAGTACAAAGTAGTATGCATATAAAGCTGCTGAATGGTGAATAATAAAAAACTTATCACCAATCACCTTCCAGTATAAAAGGATAAGAAGCATATCTGCAAAAAGGGAAAAAAAACGACCAAAGTGAGGGACTGGATATGCGGAAAACTTGCACCACTTCAAACTTACTCAAAATGACTTGTTACCTGTGCTCCATACTTCAAACCTATCAGCAGCGGATGTCAAGTTAAAACAACAAAACTATTAGATGCTGGAAGATGCACAAAATATAGAATTAGACCAAGTCATAGAGAAGGCAAATGCCTCTGCTATAAGGATTCACCTAGAAGCAAGTGAAGCAAATGGCTACACAAAGTTGCTATGCTATTCCAAGGGGGGAAAGTATAGCCCATCTGACTAAGAGCTATGTAAGTAAGTAGAAAAAGCTTTATAATATTTCAGCTTTCACTTAAATTCAATAAATTTGAATTCATGATCTAAAGTCATCAAAGAAGAAAGTTATGAAAAGAACATCTCGAGTATTTCATTTCTAGCACAATAATTGTCCAAAGATTTAATCACAAAACAGAAATACAGTGAAGAGGTCAAAATACCCTAAAATTACTCTCTGAACATTTTCTAACATAAGGGATTTAGGTTCAGAAACTTAAAGAGTTTTCAATATTCTATTTTAAAAGATAAGGAAAAATAATTTAAGCTATTTTTTTAAATAACTGATATCATCCCCAAAAGCACATTAAATCTGCAAATGCATAAAAGAGAAACTAGCTAGAAGGAAGATCCACAAAGACCCACAATACCAAGGTCAGAGTAACCGGGTCCCTGCTCTTTGACACTTAGCTCATCTGTTCTAGGTTGCATTTCTCCCTCATAACCTCCTCTGGAGAGAATAAATCATTTAGCCATAAGGCAAAGAGGGAAAGGTTTCACGCACATAATCAAAGGATAATTTTTTGGGGGGTCACAGTTCTTAAAATGAATGGCTGACATAAAGGAACCAAAAGACAGCTCTACCTCTTCATAGCATAGTTACAGAAATATAATCAAAATAAATGTTGATTACTCATAATCATCATTTAATTATATCACATAATTACCAGAGAGGAGGTAGCCTGAGACAATGGCAAGATTCACTTGAACAAGTGAAGGCTCACCCCTGTGAATAAACATGAAAATAAAGCTTAGTCTTGACCATCCAACTTGGGGATTTTTTGGCATAATTTTTCTAAGAGAACATTCCAGTACATTTGTTTTTGTTGCCATGGTTTAAATATTTTGAAAAATTGTTCTATCATTATTTGGCAAATTACTGCTTTGTATGTAAATCATATCAGCCCTCTAATGGTTTGCCATGACACACTTCCTGAGATGTTTTAGAATATTCCAGCCAATGGAAATTCTAGAAAGAATTCGTTGTCCATAGGATGCCTCAAATACAACTTATTTTCTTCAGCATTTTTTTGGGTCTCCTTTACCAAGGTATTGACCCATTTTTCATGCTTTTCTTGCATCTCTCTCATTTCTCTTCCCAGTTTTTCCTCCACCTAATTTGATTTTCAAAATACTTTTTGAGCTCTTCCATGGCCTGAGCCCACCGGACATCCACCTCGGATATCTGGGATAGAGAGGCCCCGACCTCCACGTCTTTCCCTGATGGCAAGCATTGTACTTCCTCATCAGAAATGAAAGGAGGAAGTAACATCTGTCCAACTTGAGAATCCCTTTGAATTAACCCAAAAGAAGGAAATTTAACTGAGAAATATGCCTTAGGACATACTTTCAATGGGGAACCTCTTAGAGGCTTAAGACAAATCTCCAAAGTTTCTTTTAGGACAAATGATTAGCTCGGAGGGGTCCAGACTAGGTTGATGGTAATGAAAAACGATGATGATAATTGCATTTATATGGTGCTTTTAAAGTTTATAAATATTATGTCTTTTTACCCTCATAATAATACTGAGATATAGGTGCTATTATTTTCCCCATTTTACAGGTGAGGAAACTGAGGCAGACCAAAGTCCACTTGACTTGCTCAGGATCACATAGTATTAAGGGTATGAGGCTAGATTAGAACTCATGTCTTCCTGATTTCAGGCTCAAAACTATGTATTGTGCCATCTACCTGCCCTGCTCCACTGAGGAGCACAGGGGGAAAATTTACTCCCGCTCAATTCTTCTAAAGTAGGAATATATTTTTCCTTCTACATTCCCTCTCAAAACACACACCATACCAGGAAAGCTATAAGTACTTGGCTTCATGACTGTTGCAAACTTAAATCCCTGGAATAGTTACAGTAAGCAGAGATTAAACAGTAGTAGTCATTATTCTGAGCTGCAAAGGATAGCCAGGAGCCCAGCGTAGCAAATGCTTTATTAAGATTACAGGGATTATCATAGCATTAGCTCCCTCAACTAATTACATCAAATGAATAGTATCTATAATTATGTAGAAAACACAGGACTAAGGACTGTAATACAGTCTGACAACATAAGTAATTGCTGATATATGGTACAAATTAACCAAAAATGTAACTTCTAGTTAGGTAATTTTACTAATTTTGTGGTTCAGCCCTTTCACTCATGTCCAACTCTTTTTGACGCCATTTGAGGTTTTCTTGGCAAAGACACTGGAGTGGTTTGCCATTTCTTTCTCCAACTTATTTTGCATATGAGGAAACTGAGACAAAAAAGGTTAAGTAACTAAGTGAAATTTTAAATTACGAACGCTATTTATGCTAAAAAAAGAAAGAAAGAATCAAATTTCCAGAACTGGAAGAAATAATCTACTCCTTTAAGGCAGATAAGGCATTATTATATTTAAGGAATTTTAAGACCATATAGCTGGAAAGCTGGAAAGGGGACTTGTTTCTTGAATGTAAATGCTCTTATGGTAACACAAGCCTCTCAGGCTTACTGAATTAAAGCAAATCATTCACAAATACAAACAAAATTTCAGCCTATGTTTACTACTGGAATGAAGGATAAGTGATTTTTATTAGTGTTGGAAATTCATGTAGTAAAAACTCTACCATTACATCACACCTATAACTTGGGAGATAATTGCTAGGAAATTGCCTGAAGGATAGAGAGGTTAAGTGGACTTGCCCAGGGTCACAGGTATCAAAGGGAAGATCTGAAACAAGGGACAAATTTATCACTCTATCCACTGCAATGCACTCATTACTAGAAATGTTATTTACTCGTTTCAAAAGTGATAACCCAATGGAAATCTTGCTACCTTTGACCATATTACAAGTTAAAATTTTATTCAAGTTCAAATTTCTGAGAAGTGACTAGAATACTGAATCTTGCAATCAAGAAGACCTGAGTTCAAGTCTCACCTCTAACACCCAGCAGATAAGTGACCCTGGACAAGTCACTTAACGTCTAAGTACTCTAGGCAACTCAAAGACTATTCATGCTAAGAAGATAATAAACTGCATAATTCCTCTTCCTATATTGAGTATCCTATATCAATGAAATCACAGGTCTAATCCCTATTCCCTATTAAAAGGGAGAATCCAAATTTTTGTATCTAATATCAAATTATAAGACAAATATTAAATTAATGATTGAATCAAAGAGGTGGCTCAGTGGATAGAGCCCCAGGCCTGAAATTAGGAAGATCTGAGTTCAAATTTGACTTTAGATACTTACTAGCTGGGTGACCCTGGGCAAGTCACTTACCTCTGTCTGCCTCAGTTTCCTCATTTGTAAAATGAGCTGGAAAAGGAAATGGCAAAACACTCCAGTATCTTTGCCAAGAAAACTGTAAACAGTGTCATGAGGAGTTGGACACAACTGAAACAAGTGAACAAAACAAGATACTTTTCAACTAGACTACCTTGTTCTACTTAGAAACATTCTCCAACACAACTGAACCACAAACTCTGATATATAAAGAGAAACCCTTTATATTTTCAAGGTAAATGAGAAATAATGTTACAAAGAAACATTCCTTTCAAATGCATAAATGAAATCAAACCATTTGGGCAAATGTCTTACCAAAGGGGATCAGCTATAGTAGCTTCATCAAAAAATAAAATATATAGGCATAAAGAACCAACCAGCAAGGAATGGAATGTGGATACAATCCTGAAATGAGAAAAAAAATACATTCAATATTATTCAGACTGAAATGCATCCTTATTTCATTCAGGCACATGCAATATTCTAAGGGAATGATGATGGAAAATTTAAAAAGTGAATGGAATGGTAAATAGCCCTGAACTTGGAATCAGTAGAGACCTGAATTCAAACCTCTCTGAAATACTGTCTATATCTGTAGAAGTAGGATAATAATACCTGCTGCATTTACCTCACAGAGCTGTTGTGAGGAATGATATAATGAGTTTAAACATTTTCTAAATCTGAGTGCTGTAGAAATGTCTGCTATTATTATTCTGAAGATGACAGCATAGAACTATAACATTCAGATATTCAGTATATTCTAAATACTGCCAATACCAAAATCAAATCTCCCTTTAATTCTCTTACTTAAAAAATTGAGATATGCTTGCTCACAAGTCATATAACACATACTGTCAGTTGCAATCACTCTTCAGGGTAGTTTTGTTCAATTACTTCAATAACTGTATGACTTAATCAATATGAGTACTACCTCCCAAGATGCAGACAGCCAACCATTCATGCCCTCTCACTCTGCATAACACTTGTCCAGGTCCTTTTGTAATTCCTCCATGGCAGGGCTTAAACTGCTTTTAGGAAAACATCATTTAATTTTCAAAATAGCCAAAGACATATATACCATTATCTCTATTTTATGGAGGAGGAAATTAAGGATCAAGTGACTTGCCCACTGTTAAATGGAGGTTAATAAGCAGAAGCATTAAGACCAGAGCCCAGGTCTTCTCAATCCTACTCTGATGTTCTTTCTAAATTATATTGATAAAGATGCTGCAAATTTGAAAAATGATCTTTGCCAGGGCATAGTAGGGAACCTGATCACATTTAGGGTATGTTATTTCCCAAAATCTAGTCTATTCAAGAATCCATTTTGAAAAGAAATATATGAAAGCAAACTGGAGATACCAACTAATTAAGACAAATTTTCTGTTTATAAAGAAGGTCTAAAATTTTGAGGAAAATTCAATTCAACCTCAACCAATATTTATTAAGCATCCAATATGTCCTTACCAGGCACTATATTATTTCTCTTCTCAGTAGAAATGTACATAACATTCTAGTAAATTGTATCTGACTAATATTTACAAAGTGAATCAAATCATATAAACTTAATTTTATATATAAGCATGTATGCATGTGTATTTGTACATACTACTTGTACACTAGTACACACTATTTACTTATGTGTGTGATTTATGCATGTATACATTCTTATATAATATTTTTATATGTACAGATATGTGTACATATATTTATCTATGTATTTTGTCCCATAAACTCTAATACAATGAATATTTACCTATGCTAACAATTGTGGATCTATAAATATCCTAACTTCAAAATTATAACAAAATAGTTCACAAGCTTTAAAAACTTTACAGAAATAAAGGAAGAAAAAAGGTAAAGGGTCAGAGTATTATTTCAAGCTTTCTCAAGTCCAAAGTACTTTTTTCTTCAATAATATCAAATAGCATCCTAAAATAATTAAAATATAGTCATCACTATGCAATTCAATACTAAAAAATAACCCCATAAACAAACTTGGGAGTTTATATTATCAAAATAAGTGTTCCTAAAAAGGCATATGTAAATCAAAGTCAAAGAGAATTTTTAAATACTTTCAAGGTCCTCACTATTTAAAGGATTCACTGCAGTGAATCCTTTTGTAAAGCAAAAACTCCTTTAATAACACAAATAATGAATCCACATTTCACACCAGGTCCCCCACATTAAAAAAAAGTGTATTGATTTCTTTTTTCTATTGCCTAAATTTCCCCCCATATTCTTCCCCATTCTCCTCTCAAAAAGGCATCTCTTATGACAAAGATCTCTTTTAGAAAAGAAAAAAACAGGAAATGAAAAAAAATTCAGCAAAGCTGATAAGCACATTGAAAAACTGGCAACATACGCAACGTTCCATACTTGTAGACACCCTCACTTCTGTAAGCATGGGGATGGGGAAGAGATATCTTTTAGTTCTTGTTTGGTGCCAAGCTTTTCTTTGTAGTTTTGCAACACTCATTTTTTATTGTCCAGTAGGGGTTGTTTCTTCCACTTCTATTGCTGTAGTCGCGTGTAATGGGTTGGGGTTTTTTTGGCTTTGCTTACTTCACTTCCATGATTTCAATTAAGTCTTTCTATGCACCTTGGTATTCAACATATTTATCATTTCTTACAGCACAGTAAGTGGCACCTTCATGTACCACAATTTGTTTATTCATTCCCCCAACTCATGGTCAGTTGCTCTATTTTCAGGCCTACGTTACCACACACATAGACAAATGCTGCTATAAATCTGTTGCTATATATGGAGACAATACGACCTCTGGGACAAAGGCTATGAACATTTAATCATTTCACTGTCATAATTCCAAACTGCTTTCCAAAAAACTGTACTAGTTCACAGCCTCAACAACAAGCATTAGTGAGCCTTTCCCAACCCTTTCAACATTAGCTATTCCAATCTTTGGTCATTTTTTCCAATTTTCTGTTTGTCAGGCGAGACTTCAGGGTTTTTCTGATGTACATTTCTCTTACTGTTAGGGATTTCTAGTATTCTGTCATATGCAGTTCTTTTGAGAATTATATTTTGACTACTCATCTACTGGTGGAGTGGCTTTTGGGTTTTATCTGTCCCTTCTTGTCTCTCTAATCTGATGTCCAGATACTTGTCCATGACTTGGAGGTAGCAATAAAGACAAATCTGGGTGTGCCACAGACATTGACCAAAATTCTATTGAGTTGACTTCCCTCTGAGGTTACTTTTCATCTACAGTATAAATAGTTTGTATGTAAATGGTCATTTGTATGTTTTTGCCTTTCTATGTCCATTACTTAGCACAAAACCTGGGACATACTAAGCACTTGAGATAAACGATTGTTGACTGACCAACTATAACCTGTATATACAACTAAAAAAAGTTCAAAAGCAGCCAGTCAAATCACTTAGAAAACTACTTGCATGTATCTCACTGACTGGATATAGCAACACTCTCAGTCTGATTCTACTACAAAGTGTACAAATTTATCTCAAATTGGGTAGAGTTGTAAATACCTCAAAACAAGAAAAAAATACAAAGTAATTTTAACATATCAGTGAAATGGCAAGAAAAAAACAGGATAAAATTAATTAGGAGAAAGTAAAATGCAGTTTAGGAAAGTAAAACAATCTAGGTGTTGCCCAATCAAATCATGCCAATTAATTATATCATAATTTCCAGGTCTATATTTTTCTATTTGTCAATAACAAATACTACATTCCACTGAACAATGGGAGTAAATATTGTTTACTGAAACACTTATTCTGTATTATAAAGCATATCCTGAAATATAATTCATAATTTATCATTTCAGATACCTTAAGAAACATTTTTGCAAAGTGTCACAGGTCATTTCACAAACAAAATTAATTCCTGGCACACATGAAATTCAAATGCCCTTTTGTTTAGAAGGAATGGTAAAATTCACACTCACATAAAGTATGTTTTTCACTTTTAAACTTTATTTAGCATACTAAATTTGTCTGTAAAATTTTTTCTAACAAATAACTAATAATAATATTAGAATGACAGTTTAGAAGTTAGAGATTTAATCTAAGTAAGGCAAAAGCAGCAGCTTAATTAGTGGACCAGCAAATAAAAAAAATAAGTCATGAGCAATTCAGCACAGCAGGATTCTCCATGCTAAGTGAGCCCATCTGGCTAATGCTGGAACTAAGTGAATAAAGGAAAAAGAAATAAATTACAATATTGTGGCAAATAATACCTATAATTCTTATCTTTTATGTAAGAGCAACAATTAAGCTTAATGACTTAATTGCAATTATAATCACTCAAATTAATATTTTCTGATGGGGATTTTTCTATGCCTTTCTAAGTGACTCAGACCATCCAGGGTTCACAGACCTTTAGGCATTCTCTGATGGTGAGGAAGCAATGGCTTGTATTGTATCAATTGATTCTCTCCAAGTTAGTAGAAAAATTGTTTCTATAAGGAAAGCCCAAATCCTGTGGGTTTCAGGAGGCAGAAATCACCCCCAACTTCGAACTAGTATTCTAAAGACAGCTTCTCCTCTGAGATATTTTGGTAAGCCTGATTTTCATTTATACAACGGTGACTAGCGACTGGTCAGAGACTCCTTCTTTTGCCTTGTTTTAAATTACATAATATTGGTTACTAATACATAGAATGCTCACAAATCATTAAATCTACCAATCCATGGGCTATTAGGAATGCAATTCTACTTTCTACCTTCCATTCCAGGTATTTTCCATTTTCTGCTCAATTCTTCATTTTGCTACAGTGAAAGTTCCATTTTGGGGTAGCATACCCTAGTAGGAACAATGCTGGACTTGGAATCAAGTTAAGACTTTGGTTTGAATACTATTTACTAGCTGTGTGACCAGTTACTTAACTTCTCTGAGATCTTGGTTTCCTCATCGCAAAATTGGGATTGAAATACCTACAGTACATGTTGTATAAACATCAGATGAGATAATGTAGTTTTGTAAAAGTGTTTTACGAAATGTTACATAAATATCAACAATTATTACTTCTACCTCTCCGGGAAAAAGAAGAAGAAGGTTAAAGGTAAGGTGTCAGAGATATGAATAGTCTTTTCAAAAAAAGGAATGTGAGCCATCAATAAGCATATGATAGAATGCTCAAAGTAATAAGACAAATTAAAACATCCATGAGACTTCACCTTATACACATCAGATGCGCCAAATTGACAACAGCTGAAAATACATAAACTAATAGACTCTTTGTGGGGCTGTGAATTAATCCAACTATTCTGGGAAACAATCTGGAATAATAATTTTAAAAGTTGTTAAACGATACATGGAATGGTACCACATCTGGGATTCTGCCTTACATAAGTTACGGTCAGAGAGTTCCCTTAGATACAAAAATGTAGTAGCCCATTATGAAAAAGCAAAAAATTAGAAGGAAAGTGGGTACCACTGATGCTAGAACAGCTTCACAAATTATGCTTTGTGAGTGAAATATTATGCCATATTGAATCATAACTGTAAGGAATTCAGAAAAACTTGGAAAGAACTGCATGAATTGATGCAGGCAAAACAGAACCAGGAAAACATATTATTCCCAGTTCAAAAAACTTTAGCATCTCCTCCATGTCTCCAGAATAAAATAGGAATTCGTCAGTCTGTACAAAGCACTGTGGTAAGCTGAGAAGCTTTAGAACCATAATATTTTATATAAGATATGAGGTAGTCAAACCAAAACTCACTAAATACTAAAAATATCTTCTTATACATCTTTCAATGAAGAAACCATTTTTCACATATTTCTATAATTCATTTTCTCCTCCTTTCTTATCAATATTAACTTATTTTTTTTGTTTGGTGAAATGTGTTTAATATAATCTGATCAAAAATAAATTGAATTCCATTTAAAGTATATATAATAAAATCTAAAGAAAATAATATTTCAAAATATTTGGGTTTTAAATGATCATGTGACTATAGTTTGGTGTCAAGTTTTTGGGGTCTTGTGACTTTTAATATTTTCCTACATTACTTAGTTTTAGAAACTTTACCTTGAATTCCACTCAATCTTCTTTTGGGTGCTTAGTTTGTTAAAACCTGAGGTTACTTGTGCTGAAAACCAAGAACTTACAACATGGAAAAGAAGCTGAAACATGAGAAAACTGGTAAAAACAATGCCAATAATGCTGGAGGAATCCATGTTTCTTCAATCTGTTAAGAGAAACAGTAAATAATTACTTCTATGAATTGTTTCTAGAATTAAAACTTTAAACGTTTAAAGAACAGTCTATGTCTTTATGCTGAGAAATAATTTTAAATAATTTAGCGCAAGAATAAAATATAAAGAAGCTACTGAATGTTTACAGGATTCGGCTGTTTTCTTATCTTTACTAGCTAGTCTGTCAAATCTTACATACACACTTATACCAGAAAAGCTTAAAAAGTATCTGCAAAAGAATACTTATGTAAGGATTCTTAAACATTAATTAAAACACTGGGGGGCCAATTTCAATATAGTCACATTAGAAATCACCTCACTTCATTTTAATAATTGCTATTATAAAAACTTACCCACCACAACAGCAGTTACCCTTTGAGCACTTTTTTGACTTCTCAATTCATACTCCCACATTGGAATAGAAATCAGCCTTCACCGATAGCTGCAAACCAAAAAAAATTAAAAGTAACTTAAACAACAGCAAAAATAATGTCTAACAGAATAAGATATATTAAATATAAAATAAAATTTATGTTGAACACTCAAGAGATCAATACAAAATACAAATTATATTTAATTTGAAAGTTATGAATCCTGACCAAAGTAGTATCTTAATTTTAAACTTACTCTACAGTAATATGAATGTTATGCCTAAAAATTTTTCCAAGTAATTTTCTCTCAAAAATTGTTTCAGATGATAAAAATTAGATTAGAAGATGGAGGAATATTACATACAAACACATACAATTAAATATTTCTATATGAAATTAAATTTAACTCTTAAAAACTTTAATAACATTCAGACCAAAGAATGAAATGAAGCATGTGTTTTATACCCAGCAGAAAAGTAGTTTTAGGGCTCTCTCTTTAATAAAGCTGAATCCAGATGAAAATAAAATTAATCAATATAAATTTCCCACTGCCTAATGAGAAAAATTAAAGTTAAAAGTCATCTACTAAAGGCAATTCTCCAGTGAAAACAAGCCACAAAATACAACAGCAATAACATAACTTTATCCCCTTCCACTACAATACCATAATGAAAATTTGCTTTTCATATAACTGTTTTCCCATATCTATAAAGAATTCTTTCCTTATTCATTTTTTGTACTGTTTCTTAAAAAATCTGATATTAAAATCCTTTGCCATGAGAGTCCATTAAGTTTATTACTAATTTATTTTTACTAAAATTAAATATATACTGTTATTATTATGTTCCATATTGGTTTGCTTTTGAAAAACATGACTAAGGAGATATTTTAAAGCAGATGTCTTGTAACATTTGCTGTTGTAGGAACTTTTAATTTAGCTGTTCTAAGAGAAGACAAGTTCCCATCACTAATAACTTTTTCTTTCTAAGTCACAACATTGTCTTATATTAGATGCCATATTTCATATTTTAAAAGATTTACAATTAATGCTTTTTAAACTACCTGTGACCATTCTATTTGAATCTTCTCTATAAAGTGTCATTAATATGCATAAGAACTCCATTTACTAAAGTTGCAGCCCTATAAAAAGTCTAAAGACAGTGAAGGCAAAGATAACAAAAAATTTTTAAAAAATTAAAAAATAGAAATAATGTAAGAAAGACATAGGGTAACAGGCACACTAATATGCTGTCGGTGGAATTAAAAATATTCTGAATAAAAGATTTCTCTTGCACATACTTCTATGGACCTAACCCATGTTACTCCACTAACTACACATTACACGCCAATTGGCCTAGCCTGCTACTATTCATATGTGGCATTTCATCTTTTTTCTTTTTTCCTTTTCAGACTCTGCCCCCTACACCTGAGATGCAACGTCTCCTTATCTCTACCTCTTAGATCTTTAAGTCCTTGAATCCTTCAGAGCTCAGTTTGGGTTTCACCAGGATTGTTCAGGAAGCCTTTTCCAGTTTCCCTCCCCCTTATTAATACTCCTGTTCATTTAGTGTGCAAAGAGAATGTAAACTCCTTCTGATCGGGAGCTGTATCATTTCTGTTTGTCCTCAGTGACCTTGCATAGTACCCTGCCCATAGTTGGTATTTAATAATTGCTTATTAAATTGAATTATTCTCCTTAACCCAAGAGGGTAGAAATACGAATAGTTTGAAAGAGTTGAAGTGAGGCAAATTTAAGTTCAATGTAAGGAAAATATTCAATATCCTCAGGAGGCAAGAGTTCTCCATCAATGGAAGACTTCAAGTAAAGGCTAAATGACTATTTATCAAGAATGTCAACAACTGGACCAAATGATAATTAGATTCCTTCCTACTCAGATTCTATAATTCTGGGTCCACTCACTCTACTGCTTCCAAATCTATGTAACAGCAAGCACGCTAGCATACCCAGGATGACCCACTAGCACAGGTTCTTTGAGGTGCTCTTCTAAATGGAAAGCAACTTTTGAAAGGGTCAATCTTCTTTAATTACATATACCAACAGAGAAAAGACCAACAGACAGGGCTTCTATCTGTCTGACTATAAGCAACACACACACACACACACACACACACGTCACAGGCCAACAGATAGAACCAACCGTCTGACCATTACATACACACATAGTTACCAGAGACAGAATCTGGTACAGGAAACATTCCAAAGATTAAGCCCCCAAAGCAAAACCTTTGCTCAGAATATATATACTTTTCAGAGCTGGAGGGCAAGATCCTTGTGATTAAGTGCCTCATTAGTAATTAACAAAAGTTATTTATTCCTACAAAACAAGCCTCCCCCAAATCAAGTTTCCCTTAATGAGCTCCACCTGAGGCCCATAAATTGGGAGGAAAGATCTTCTAACTCCCATTAACATTACACTCTACAGGAAAGAACAGCCCCCCATCTTGATCACAAAAGATTCCCTGCCAATTTCTACTATTCCTTGACCATACTTTAAGCTTTCTGACTTCACCAATTTAGTTCCAGGCAAGGAACTTCTACGTTTGGGTACAGGGATGAAAAATGACACTCTCCTTCAAGGAACTTAATATTTTAACAGGGAGAACACAATATACAACAAGGTAGAATAAAATAAGAATAAATAGAAAGTGCTGAGAAATTTTGAGGAAGGAAAAATCACTTTTGGATGGATCATGGAAGGCCCATGGAGAAAGCAGGACATGAGGTGGGTCTTGAAAAGCAGGTTTTCAACAGGCAGAAGAAATGTGGAGATAGTACATCCCAAGGGAGCCCAGGAAAATGCTCAGAGGCAAGAGAATGCAGGACAATCGTGGGGACCAGCTAACAGACTAGAGAAGATGGGGAATAAGGTAAAATAAGGCTGGAGATACTAACAGGTTAGGCTACAGAGTTGATCTTGTAGGTAATAAGAAATAGCTAGCTAGTATTTCTAAAGCAAGGCACTGAATCTGTTCATACATATGTTTTAGAAAGATTATTTTGGCAGCTGTTTGAAAACCAGTTTGGAAAAGGGACTTTAGGAAGTAGAAACAATTTAGGAAACTCCATGAAGCCTTCCTCTTCTAAAAATTATTTCATTTCTCTGAAATTTTATAGCACTTTGTACTTCCCAAGCACCTGTCACATTCTGTTTTGTAATCTATTTGTCTGCATACTTGCTACATCCCCGACTAGGCTGAAAGTTCCATGAGAATAGGGAATTGTTTTCATTGCTCTAATTTCCACAACTCCCAGTATAGTGTTTTGCATGTCTGCTGAATTAAACTGAATTTCTCATTGGCATTGCACTGGCAAGGACCCTAATACTCAATTTTTTTTCTCTTTATCCCCAACAAAAGTGAACATATCTCGAAAGAGATGCCAACGAAATGGATCTCTCCCTTAAATCCGTCATGCCCTAACTTGAGGAATGCATGGAGAAGCCATATCCTCCTTGCAGAAGAAGTGTCAGTTCTGGTTTTTTGTTTCTGGATTCCTAATATGTAGGTATAATGCCTTCCTCATAGAATGGTGCTGAAAGGAACTAAGGGGCAATTTAGATATAAATAGACCTTAGTATGAAACGTGTTATAAATTTCTTGAAAACGGGTCCTGTGGCAGCGAAATGGTGCAGTAAATAGAGCACTGGCACTGGAGTCAGGAGGACCTGAGTTTAAATCTGGCCTCAGACACTCGACACTTACTAGCTTTGTGACCTTGGGCAAGTCATTTAACCCTAATTGCTTGCCTCCCCCTCCAAAAAACAAACAAACAAGACAGGGATCCTTATCCTGGAGTTTATAAACTTTAAAAAAAAATATGTTGATAATGGTACTTCAATATCATTAGTTTCCTTTGAAATCTTTAGTAGTATTTTATTTTATGCATTTAAAAACATTATTCTGAGAAGGGGTCCACAGGCTTCACCAGACTACAAAATGGATCCATAACTCAAAATAGGCTAAGAATACCTGCTTTAAGACAATATATTCACATAAGGAAACAATTTCCTCTTAATTTTAATTAATTTGGGTTTTTACATATGCACATTTCTAGTTGTTTAACTAAGGATTGGTAAAATCTGAATAGAAAAGTTTAGATTCTACGATAAAAATCAAAACTAAACAGTGTATGTGCTGGATTTATAATCAGAAGAAATATAGGTTTAAATTCCCATCTGAAACTATGAGCAAATAGTTTAACCTCTCTAAGCCTCAGTTTCCTCATCTGTAAAATGGGGATAAATTCCTCAAGAATCTCAAAAGAATCTTGGGAGAATCAAGTAAGATAAATGTTTATAAGATGCTTTGCAAACCTAACAGAGTTATGTACAACTCAATTATTATTAATAGTATACTTTCTCCTTTTTTGCTTTTTAAGTATATGTGTATACACATATACAAACATACCTGCTATAGTGAGTAAATTATCATAAATAAGAGGCCTACCAGATTAAAAGACTGAAAACTCTTCATGGAAAATATTCTACCTCTGAATGATCAAAGAATACTGGCTCCAGAGCCAGAGGACTGACTTCAGATCCTGCCCCTGACCCTATGTGACCCTGGGCAAGTTATTTAACATCCCTGGGCCATAGTTTCCTCATCCATAAAATAAGACATTGAACCCCTTAGGTGGTACATGGTCTTTGGGGTTTCTTCCAACTCTAGGTCTATGCGTCTACTCTTACAATCACCCACCCTGTCCCTACCTAGCCAGAAGGATCACACAGTGCAACAGCATTTCTCTTACTTCAATACATTCAGCTCTCAAAGCAGATCTTCCTAGGGGCTGGACTGAGCTTGTCACCACTCTGCCCAACTCAACAAACTCCATCCGTTCCCTATTGCTTCCAGGTTCAAATATAAAACCCTGTTTGACTTCTGAAGCCCTTTATAACCTGGCCCCTTCCTACCCCTTCCTTCCTTCTTACATCTGACTCCACCCTAAGTACTCTGTGATCCAGAGACACTGGTCTCTGTGCCATTCCTTGAACGCCATCCTCTATCTCTTGACTCTATTTTCAATGACTGACCCCATGCCTGGAATTCTCTCCCTCTTCATCTCCTGGTTTCCTTCAAGTACCACCTTCATAAGAAGCTGATCCAAATCCCCTTTAATGCTAGTGTCTTCCCTTTGTATTTATCCCCAATTTATCCTGTATATATCTTGTTTGCACATAGTTCTTTATATGTTATTTCCCCCATTAGACTGTAAGGTTCATGAGAGGAGGGATTATCCTTTTTTTATATCAATCTTCAGTGTTTAGCACAGTATATGGCATGTAGTAGGCACGTAAGAAACACCTACTTGCCCCACAACACCATTCTATGAAGACTCAGAGTGTCCCAGTTCACCTGCCACCCACTGCCACCCACCTGTGGTTAGAACCCCTGTGGTTACTCTCCCTATCCCTGGATTAATCACCAGCTACCAAGAAATAAATTATTCTCACCTCATACCCCTGTCTCATCCCCATCTTCCTTAAGTCTGTCTTACCTATGACTCACTTTAAATCTTCCTACCCCATTCCACCATGTCTGCTATAATTCTTGTTCCATGATATGCAAACTTCCCTTCACTACAGACCTGCTCCTCTCATACCCCTTCCACTTGTCTACTCTCACTGCATGCCCAGCCATCCTCGTTTGCCCTGGCTCTACCTTCCCTCACACCCTCCAAGACCCTGGTCCTGAAGAAAAAATTGGAATGTTCCATCTATAACACTATAATTCCCAGTTTTCTTCTGTCACTCAGCAACTTTGGGTGCTTTACTCTATTAACATTAACATTTTGTATCCTATACAGAACACAGTGGCTACTGCAAACCAACCTCTAGCCAGGGGTAGGGAACCTGCAACCTTGAGGCCACATGTGACTCTAGGTCCTCAACTGCAGCCCTTTGACCAAATCTAAACTTAGTAACAGGATCTGTTCTATAAAAGTTGGACTCAGTCCTAAGGCCATACTCAAGGACTTCTCTAAAGGTCACATGCGGCCTTGAGTGCACAGGTTCCCCAGCCTTGCTCTAGGCCCATCTGACTCACTGTCATGCTCTCCTCCCAAAGCTCTTAACCTAGTGACCTTCAACATCCATGCTAATGTGCCCTCAACCACCCTAACCTCCAAGGTCCTCAACCTCCGCAAATCCCAGGACCTATCCTTCCATTCTACCTCTCCAAATATTCCATTTCCTCGATCAAGAATTCTGAAATTTCCCTATATGTTCATAACCTCCTATCATTCTATTGCTCCACAGCCCTCACCAAAAACTGGCAAACATCTCCATCATGACCTCCAATACTTCCAAATCCTCACTACCTTCTCAGGTTATGACCTCTGCTTTGACGTCATTGTTATCGCTTTCCAATCTCAATGTACACATCAGCCAACTCCATTATACACAGCTGTTAGCGAATTCCTCACCAATCTGTCCTGTTGCTACTCAGCTGCTGCCCCACCGTAGTCCTGGATCACTCCCCTCAAGCACTTCCTCCAAACCTGTCCTGCTGCTGAGGAAAGCAGGAAGAAGTCACGCAATCTTGCTAACTGGGTAAACTATAAATGTACATTCTACAACTTCAACTAGATCCTCACTGCAGCAAGGCAATCTTCTTATTGCTTCCTAGTTCATTCCATTTTACTGTCACAGAAACTATATAAACTTCTTTTTTCCTCAAATCTCCACCTCCTCCTTTTCCCCCCTACTCTCTCAGTTTAGGATATTGACTCATTTGCCTTCAATATCCCCAAATCCTTCCATCAAGCCTTCTTTCTCTTCCACCAGGAAGCTATCCTCCACAATCATTACTCTCTCTCAAATCTTCAACCTCTCTCAATCTACTAGGAGTCAAAGAACTACATATATCCCTACATGTGTTTATTCCAAGTAAGCCACTATACTTGATTGCTTTTCCAAATCCTTAACTCAATCCCTCTCAGCAAAAAGGTAAAGTCAACTTAGAACAGAAATATATCTACACTAGAAGTTATTCAGAGAGTAATCTTATGATTTGAAGATACTGTTAAATGAAGTATATATTTCCAAATATGACTTAGTTCACCAAAGAGATTCTTGGATAGTGTTTCTACAGACATGGAGGATATCTTCTATATGTTGACAAGTCTACAATGAAAAACATGTAAGAAGTGATGCTTTTCATTATTTTCAGTCCAAAAGTAAAGGGCATCTTCAAGGAAGCAAATATGACAACAGTAATTATACTCCCCCCAAAAAACCCATCTC
The DNA here is from genome assembly GCA_023548195.1 of Bettongia penicillata ogilbyi. NCBI lineage: Eukaryota > Metazoa > Chordata > Mammalia > Diprotodontia > Potoroidae > Bettongia > Bettongia penicillata. The sequence goes on along the minus strand of JAJHZJ010000314.1, from coordinate 27,312,890 downwards.
ATTTCCTTCATTTGTATGTAAAAATGATACCTAGAAATCAAGAAAAAGTAACAGCTTCTAATGTACTTCAGGAAAGCCATTGTCAAATCAATGAAAACAGACTAATAAACATCATACCACTTCTCAAACACAAATTCTATGAGCAAGCCCTAGTGTTGAAACAAAAATGGAAAAATGACATCCAAGCAAGTCAGAATTGATGAAGCTTTATGATGTTCAAGAGATAGCAAATGAAAAAACAAATATATGGGAGAAAGAAAATTAATTTTGTGAGAACATCTCAACTAGTTTTTTACAGAAGCTCTGAAATAGAAGAGAAGACATAACCTCGTGGGTTTATTAAGTCCCACCAAAGATAGGGAGTTTAAAGTATTTTTTTGCTGAAATTTACAATAAAGCAATATATTATCTCATATATTGTTATGTTTTGTATATATATCTATATATATATGGTCTAATATATGCTAAAAATTGGTTAAAATTACTGAAAAAATATTGACATATCTATAATAAGTGACAAAACTTAAATACTGGACATCACTGGTAGTAACATAAAAAATATATCTGTCCTTTTTTTTATAAAACAGAAAACTAGCAAAGTATAAGGCTGCCACTTTTATCAGTCACATTCATTCTTTTATGCTATTTTACTTAATTCATTTTGGACATGCTATATTGTGGAGGACATTTAATTGGAAGAATGCTGGAAGCGTCTGCAATATTTTAAGACAAATTTTAAAATACTGTAATACTTAGTGTGTTTTTATTTAAGATATTCCCCCAAAAAATAACTAATAGCTTTCTAATCAATTGATTTATGAGTAACTTAAGCCTAAAGTTCATAATAAATCCATGCCTATGAGTTCATCAACTCTAAATATTCATGTAGTAAAATATAACCTGAAAAAATGAATAATATGCATTTGGACAGGAAGTGAAATGTTCTGTTGATTTTTTTTAAATAAAAATTTCACTGTGTATTTATGATTCGGCTTAACCTTGTAAAAGATTTTAGAAAATATCTCCTTCCCTCCCTTCAATGCAGAGGTAGAGAATCATGGATGTGGAATGTTGCATATGATATTAGTTGAGGTCCACATGTTAGTTGGTTTTGCTGAACATTTTTTTCCTTTTTACAAATTTTTATAAAAAAAAAAAAGAAGAAAGCTTGATGGAGTGAAGGGAGAGGTATGTTTAGAAATGAATGTCAGCTAACAAGTTTTTATTAAGTGGTTACTCTTTGCAAGGCATTGTGCTAAGCACTATACATATAAAGGCACAAACATTGTTCCTGACCTCAAACAGGGGAAATCATGTGCAAATAACCATGAACATACAAGATACATAATTAATGGAAAGAAATCCCAGGATCAGATCATTGGGGGTGAGGGCAGGAGGGACCTACCCTGTGTTAGTTAAGTGGTGCTTGAGCTGAGTCTCAAAGGGAACTAGAGATTCTATGAGGCAAAGAAAGTGGACACTCCACAGATGGCAGACAGGCATAAAATCAAGTAACAGAATGTCATACGTAAACAACAATGGGGCCATTACCGTAGGACTACGGAATTTATCAATGGGGGATAAACTTCAAGAAATCTAGAAAGATGGGAAATGCCCAGCTGTGAACAGTACTAAATACCAAACAGAGGAGTTTACGTTCGATCCTGAAGGTAATGAAGATCTTGTGGAGTTTACTGAGAAGTGGAAAGGGGGAAGTAACATGGTCAGATTCGCATTTCCAGAAGAACATTTTAGTGACGGATGAGCGTGAGGAATAAGCCTGAGACAGAGAGACCCACCACCAGCGGAGAAGGTCAGATCAAATGAGAATTATTCAAGAATGGAAGAGACATGGGTATTTTGAAGAGCTGCCAGGACAAGTCTGGTATTGACTCCATTGGAGAATTGCAAAAGAATTGCCTTGCTGCAGTAAGAGCTCAGTTGAGACTATGTACATAAATTTGTAGTAGAACCATCATGGTTTCATGATCTTCTCCAGCTTCATTCAGTAGCACACAAATAAGAGCCAAAGAGAGATAATCCAAGGTTAGAATACTATGTGATGTAAGCAAAAAAGACATCAATTTTCTTAAATCCATGGGAAAAGTAAAATGTATAGGCTAAATTTCATTTCTTAATGACATAACAAGGTAGGACCCTTTCTATAAAATTTACAAAGAAGCTGTTATAAAACAAATAAAGGTCATTCATATTTTAGCAATGTGTAATAAGAATTAGTTTAAATTAAATCAAATCAATTAAGTTTAAAAAAAAAATCAAAAACTGACAATGATATTCTCCAGTAAATGTCAATGGAGTAGGAAACAACTGTTTCAATTGCTTTGGGTTCACGAGAAAATAAAGCCCTTCAGTAACAGTAACAGGTGAGGATTCTAAAGTAAAAAAACAAAACAAAACATTGTATTTAAGGATGTTTTCTATATTCAACTGAAGAATTCCCTTAAGCACATAAAGCTAAATTCCTTTCAGAAATCACCACATCAAAGCTTAATTTATCTGAAAGGATAAAAGTTCTAATGGCTTAAGAGGACTCAAATGATAAAATAAAACAAGCTTCTTATGATCATTATTTCCCATTTGTATCATCCCCTGCTCCCAGCACATACAGGGCCTTTCAGGCAGTAAATACTTCATGTTTATTGAAATGAAAAGGAAAATGAAAGACTATTAAGAAGTGGTGGGAATTTTGTCAGTTCATACTGATCTAATACTTTGAGTCTAACAGTCTATGGCAGAAATACAAGTGATAACATCAGAGCAACTGCATCTGACTAGATTACAAAACAAAGAATGAGTTATGATCTGATTCAGAGAGTACATTGAAATGCTACAGAATTACAAAATCTAGGATACATTCAGATGTTTGGCTGAAGAAAGCAGGCTGGGATTCTGCTCCATCTATCCTTCCTGAGTCAAGGGATGACAAGGTCTTTGTTGTATAGCCTCTCACTGCTCTCACTGGTTACCAGATTAGGATTCCTTCATTTTCTATAGCACGTTAAAGAAAATGATTTACTTCATGTTCCTAATCAAAAATTACAAAATTAATGGATGGAGATGTTTGTCCCAAGCTGGTCAAAATGCCACTTTTCACAAGTCCATGAAGGTAAAAAAAAAAAAAAATCAAGCCTCAAAAGTGGGGGGTGGGAGTGTCAGAAAGCAAAATTGAACATATGTGTGTTTAGAAAATGACTGTCTTCTGAAGTAGAGAAAATATAACTTGTTTTGTCTTACTTTAATGTGTAAGCAGACAAACACTGCATCTGGAGTCAAGAGATTTGAATCTTAGAACTATGATTTACTCAGTTATTTACTAGTGACCTTGTATAAGTCACTTAACTGCTCTGTATCTCAGTTTTCCCATCTGTTAAAAGAAGAGGTTGGACTAGATGAGCTCCAAGGTCCATTCTAACTCTAAGAAAAATGATGCTGTATGAATGGTTGCTTCAACAAACATTTACTAAGCAAATGTATGTGCCAGGAACTTGGCTAAGTACAGGAACACAAAAAATATAAACAGTCCTTGCCCTCCCCAAAGAGCTTACACATTTCAAAACTCTTATCAGAATAATTAATGACATTGTATGAATAAATTACCTGAATAAACAGTAGTTTAAGTTTAAAAACTCAATGTAACCAACTTTATGGGCAAACTAATATATAATATGTGGGTATTCCCTCCACCAATGATATTTAAGACCTCCCTAAGTCTTTGCAGTTGCTTTTCATAAGCTTCTATGACCAATTAATCACCTCAACTCAATCCTCTGGCAGTCTTTTTTGGACTTCATTAGGTAAAGATGACCTCATGTGACAGACATCTAGTGCATCACTGGGTCAGTGCTCCTTGATTTTCCATCCAGAGCATATTAAACATAATACATTCTTAGGTTCATTAATTTTTGGTCTCTAAAAGAATTTGAAATTTTTTCAAAGACTTTTTCTAAAAAAAGGTTTTTAAAACCTAATGGTGTCCAGAGAAGCCAATCTTGAAAACAGTAAGTCTTATGCATATGCTAACAGTAGTACCAAAGACAAGTCACCATTTTCAAATGCCCCAGGCAATTCCCTAAAACTAAAATTACAGACAAGATATTGATCTCCATCGGTGGAAAGAATTTCCAATACCAACATCACAAATCCAGAATTAAAAATTGCATCATTTAACTTTTTTATGTATTTATACACACATAAAGTGTTCTATGGTTTGAAAATTTCTGGAAATGTTTAAGCTATGAATAATTACATCTTTTTTCCAATCTGCCTTGAAAGGCTGGATTGAGCTAAACTAAAGAAGGCCTTCTCTTCATCTCTGAGCACATTAATAATCCCTATGAGATTAACTACCCATGAATCCTGAGAAAGCTTGGACCTCATAGTGGGGAAGCTCCCATTAAATCAATGAAATTAAAAATACTTAAATTCTCACCGGCACAAGAACTCTCGACTGGCTTGCTCCCATGCTAGGCCCTTCACCTTTCTCCTGTCTAGGATTCGTAGCTAACAAGCATGGTCCCTGCATTTCAAGACCCCTCCTTCCCAAACATTTTCATTGCTACTTTCTTATCTTCCTTCTTAGAAGTTTGGCTTCTCATCTTTTCCAGCTTCTCTGTGAACAACATGTCATCATATATTTCTGATTTAGGGACTCTGGAGTTTCATTAATGAGATGTCTCATGATGTAAAACTTACCTACAACTCCACCAATTCTACCACTGTTTCCAGGCATCCTAACAGTAGAATCTCCTGACAAGGAGATTGAGGATACCATAAGTCAGGTAGGTAGGAGACGTAATTCTCAAGAAAATGCAATGGGAGAATCACATGCATACCACTGAAGTCAAAGTAAAAAGGTCAATATAGACAGGTGGCACAGAGACAGTCCAAAAGGTCAGAGTCAGAGACAACCAGTCAAGGGGAGAGACAACTCTGAAGTAAGTTCTTATCTTAGGACAGTCTTTTTTTTGCTCTCTACCCTGTTTTTTATACCTTGTGGGTGTGGACAGTACATAACCCACAGATGATAACTATATAAAGAATGCCACGGGCCTGAGGTGAACAGTATTTCTACTTGAGCAGGGTTTGTGTCAGCTTACAATTGTCAGTCAATAACACATTTATTAAGACCCTACTACAAACCAGGCATTGTGCTAAATGCTGGAGATACAAAGAGGCCAAAAAACAAAAGCTAGCAGCCCTCCAGGAGCCCACAATCTAACTGGGAAGGGAAACAAGCAAAGAAATCTGCACAAACAAGCTCTCCCTCTCTCCCTCCCTCCCTCCCTCCCTCCCTCCTTCCCTCCCTCACTCTCTCCCTCTCTCCCTCTCTCCCTCTCTCTCTCTCTCTCTCTCTCTCTCTCTCTCTCTCTCTCTCTCTCTCTCTCTCTCTCTCTCTCTCTCCCACACACACAGACAGACATATAGATAATTAGGATAAGCAGGAAATAAAACAAATTTAGAGGGATTTTAAAAGGCTTCCTCTAGAAGATGGGATTTTGGTTGGGACTTGAAGGAAGTCAGAGAAGACAGAGACGAAGGGAAAATTATCAGAGTTGAGAGGTAGAATGTCTTCACTAGATCATAGAGTATGCCAGTGGGGAGTAAGGTTTAAGAAGACTGGAAAGATTGGGGGGTAACTAGATTATGAAGGAATTTGAAAATGAAATTTAAGATTTTGTATTTGACCCTGGAGGCAATAGACTATCACTGAAGTTTATTGAGTAAGGAGGAAAATCATTCAGGAAAATCATTTTGGCAGCTGAATGGAGAACAGATTGGAGAAGAGAGAGTTCTGAGGTAGGCAAACCAACCAGCAGGTTGTTTGAGTATGATGTAATGAGGGCCTGCAGCAGGGTGGTGTCAAGGTCAGAGAACGTGGCACATTAGAGAGCTATTGCAAAGGTAAAATCAGCAGGCCTTGGCAACAGATTGGATATGGGGGAGGAAAGTGGGTGAAAAGTTGATGATGACCCCGAGGCTGTGAGCCTCAGGAACCGGAAGAATGGAGCTGCTCTCAACAGTAATAGGGAAGTTAGGAGGAGAGATGGTTTCTAGGGAAAGATAATGAATTCAGTTTTTTATATTTTTTTAATGTCTAATGGTGGCAAAGAATTGGAATTGGAAACTGAGGAGATGCCCAGTCCTTTGGGAAATGGCTGAACAAATTATGGTCAGTGAATGTGATGGAATACTGTAAGAAATGATGAAGGGAGGTGGTTTCAGAAAAACCTGGGAAGTCTTGTATGAGCTGACGCAAAATAAAGTGAGAATAACAGAGAACAATTCACATAGTAACAGAAAATTGTAAAGATAATAAACTTTGAAAGAATGAGTAACTCTGATCTACACAATGACTGATTACAATTCCAAAGAACTCAATGAAGAAATATGGTATCCACCTTCAGAGAGAAAGCTGGTGGAGTCAGAGTACAAACTGATGCATATTTTTTTCTCTTTTTTCTTTTAACTGGCACATATTTTTTTCTCTTTTTTCTGGACAATACTAATGCAGGAATTTGTTTCTCTTGCCTTCTCAATGGGTGAGAGGAAAGATGGAGGAAGAGAATTCGGAACTGAAAACAAAACAAGATTTAATTTTTAAAAATACTACCATGCCAGAACTGTTTTAAAGAAGAATCCAGGAACAGATTGAACATGTTATCTGTGTTAGCTTTGTTTGGAGGGGATCAACACCAGGCTGGCTGACAGGTGATGAATTTTTTTTTGGCACAGTAACTCTAGAAAATCATTTACTAAGTCACAGAAGGGTTGTGATCTGAGATAGTGAAGTATCCTTCTCCAACCCCTACACAATGACACTCTTATAGCAATGAAATACAATGTAACACCATTCCTGCGTACATCATGAAATGTCATAACTTTTATTTTTATAAATGATAAGTGATTATAACACTAAGCTAGCCTTGCCCAATGTTCAGTGTTTCCTTACCCCAATTTTTAAAAAAAATGAAAAGAACATACTACCAATCTAATATATATATATCAATATATCACAAGACCATAATTGTTTATTAATCACCCCAGTGTCAAGATCCTGATGAATCCAATGACTTCTCCAATTTTAATTAGCTCTTAGACATCTTATGTTCCTCTTTACTTCTCAATCATTCAGAATTAAAGGTAAAAAGATCATTATTCCTCCCTCAGGTAAGCTGATTATGAACCGCCATGTTCCATTCAGCAAGTTACAGAAACACCAGTATTGTTTTAGGAGAGATACCATAGCTATACATTTCAAAAGTAGACAAGATTTAAGAAGAAAAAAAAAACAGTCCATCTAGTTGGTAAAAACATACGACATTCTTTCCAAAACAGACTAAGATTTCATTAATTTTTCATTAGGGGTCAGCCTGGCCATATCTCTTCCTCCAAAGTTCTCTTCCTGTGGTTAAGTGTTCTCCCTTCACCTTCCACAATTACCCTTTCCTCTGCTTCAGTTGTCTTATGAGGAAAAAAGGGTTGGTGGCCTTGGATTATTCTCTACCCTTTACCTCCCACAGCCAATTAGTTGCCAAGTCCTCTTGATTTTACCCCCACTCTCACATCACTGGCCTATCTTCATTCACTACATCACCACTCTAACAAAACATTACCCTACACTCTTCCTGGAATACTTCCCTCACATTCATTCTCCCATACTCCAACCACTATTTCATCCCGCTTCCAGATAAATCTTTCTCATGCATATGCTAGATCCGATCATATATAAATTCCCTCAATAAATCCCTACTGAGTATTGAATAGAGTTCAGATTCCTTGGTCTAGAATTCAAGGCCCTTCACAGTGTAGGATTATCTTACCTTTCCAAACTGATTTTATCTTATTCCCTTTACAATAATCCATCTCATGCCAGCATACACACCTTGTACTCTCTTGCTCAAGTCTCTCATGCTTTAAAAACTTGAACTATCTTTGCCTACTAAAATACTTTCAAGAACCAATTCAAATGATACCACTTTCATGGATCTTGCCTAAACTGTGACCCATCCTCACCCTCCCAAGAGGAAAACCTCTCTCCTGGTTCTTCATATGCCACTTTGTTCACACTGCTAATGCATTTTATCCTGTTCCTTTCTGCATAATGATTATTTGTGTAAGTGGGTGTTCTATTAGACTATAAGGTCCAAGAAGGAAGGGAATATATTTTATTCATAATTGCATACCCCAGTAGCTAACAAAGAGTCTACAAATAGTAGCTGCTTAGTAAGTATGTCTTGAATTAAACCAGAAGGTACTGCCTCCCACACCAGCCACTCATTCACCTTCTCAACCACTTGCCCTACCAGTCCTTTCACTTGCCAAACATATCACTTGAGCTGCTTCTAAAACTGTCATCATTACCACAGTGATTGTCAGAGAAAAAACCAGTTTCTTTATACCTTCTATTTAGCTATCCAAAAAGCTATTTATGTCCTAGCCACACCTTTCTCCTGCCTGGTATTCCATACTTCTTCCCTTTTCTAGAACTCCATCCCATCTAAAATCTATACCTGGAACCTGCATCCTAGAAGTCTCCTAGCTTTTTGCACAACCCTGCTTTTGACCTCTGAGAAAGGAAACCAGTAAGATTCCCCAAGCAGGATTTCACTCCTCCTTATAAAAAAACCTGAACTGTCCTCATGCAAAGAGCAAAGATGAACCCAAGAATTTTAGTGAGAGCTTGAGATAATGATGCACCAAGACCAGGAAGCCTCTCAGCTCTATAAAGGATTTCCTCTTTCCACCATGGCCTGAAACCATTATGACCACTGCCTCCTTACTGGTATCCTTGGTTATATGCCTGCCCTTCTCAGTCTCGTTTTACAGGGTTTAGTCCAAATCTCCGGGGGGGAGAGGAGGGCCACTAGAAGGAAAAGAGTTGTGTTGCCCTTGCCTGTCCTGATTTGGAAGTGTCAGCTATGGCATCAATTGGGGGCATGGGGAAGAAGGCACTGTGCTGACCTAGACCCTTTTGCTTGTTGTCCTTGCCTCTTCAGTGCTGCCAGGATGTTTCCACTTAAGCCACAAAGGCTTCTTTTTAATGTGCCAAATCAAAGGGCCTACAGCTTATAGTGATGACTAAGCTGTTTAATTCTTTGGCAATGTTCCTTTGAGCCCAGCAATAGGTTCCAATAAGCACCAACTATCTATCTGTTCTGAATTTATCTGATTTTTTGAATGTGAGTTTCTGAGTTAATTCCACTTGTAACCCGAAGTCTAGGTGAATAGGAAACACCTCAAGAGCTACATATACCCAGCAATATTTTGGGACAGGTCTTGTCACAATTTCCCAATATGATCTAACTCATCCTATCATATTTCTAGCTTACTCCTACAATCCACAGAGAGACAAAAGATCAGTAGATTCCTTTCCCAGAAAGATCTACTTTCCCATAACTAAACTGTCCTATAACTGAGTCCTAAAGAAACATAAGAATGAAGGAACAGGGGCTACACAAGGTATCCTGAGTTCATGAATGAACCCACCCAAAGATGCTCTGGCTCTCTAAGAGCAATGTGGATGGTCTAGAGGATTAACCAGTACCAGAGCAGCTCAGGCTCCAGCTTTTAACACAATGCTTTCAATTGCTTCCTCAAGGCTGGAATTAAAGGCACTTGACTCAAGAATGCTGACCTACATTTTCCCAGAAATGTATACACTCTGATCTCTATGCTGACATCCTATCCTGTCCTGAAAACATGGTACCTGTCTCCACAGAGCTCTTATGGCTTGGGTTTAGTGACCAGCAGATCATCAGGGTCGCAGGTCTATTTCCTTGATTTCCAAGAGGTTATTTTTGTTGTTTATTTATTTGTTTTTGGATCCTGTTACTATTTTACTTTACGGAACAAAATGCAGATGCAGAGAGAAAAAAATGAATCACTTCCTTGTGCCCAAGAACTTCCTGGTTTCTGTCTGAAAGGCATCTTAGAGTGGAGAGATGGCAGTCTGGAAGATCTAGATACAAATACATTTCTGATCTTCACTATAACCATCCAGAAAATTTGGCAATGAAGTTGCTACTTAGCCCACACTTCCAGAAATATGCTCTGGTCACTCACTTTCCTAATTTATGTGAGAGTGCCTATGAAGAGACTGGGTTTTTTAGTTACAGGATCACAGTGGAGGTTCAGAAGATTATAGATATAAAGCTGGAAGAGACCTAAGAAAACACCTCATTTTATAAACTGACATTCAAAGTGACTTACACAAGATCAAGCAGACTGTTAAGTAACAAAGGTAGAATACCATGTCCCCTGATTCCAACTCCTATGTTCTTTCTTGGATGAGCCAACCGGCTTTAAATTTAGAGCTCCTATACCACTTAGTCATTAAGCATTTATTAAGCACCTACTATGTGCTAGCCATTGTATCTGATGCTAAGAATCCAAAAACAAAAGTGAAAGTCATTGCTCGCAAAGAGCTTTCATTCTATTGAGGGACAGTGTGTACATACAAATTCACATAAACCAGAAGATGATTTGGCACTGAGGAGAACAAGGGGTACAAATAAAACTGAAAGCTTTGGTACCCTTGTCAGCAATAGCTGCTCTCAGGTTCATTTTCCCCCCACAGCCTGATGCCTGTGACCAATGTCATTTTGTGGCTCTTAAGTATATCAAGTGAGCTGTGAAAGAAACCAACCCTCAAACCTCACAATTACCTGAGCAGGAATACTGTCTACAATATTTCTGACAAAGGATGACCTAGACTTGTACATTTACACCGCCAGCAAAGGGCTGCCTATGCTACTTTCAGAGAGCTGTCATTGTTAGCAAGGTTATTGTTTACATCAATCCTCAAACTACCCTTTTTCAGCTTCTACCCAATGATCTTAATTGTGCCCTCTGGAACCAAATGAGTAAGTATAATCTTTCCAATATAGGATAGCTCTTCAAGCCCTTCAAAATCAGCTATCATATCCTCATCTGAATCTATACTTCTGTTAATGTTCTTGAGTTAGTATCATTAGGCAACCTGAAACATGGGTCTAATGCAAAACATTAAAACACCACTGACCTGCGACCAAGTGAGTCAGGCAAACTGAAGAAACTGATCTATGAGTGTGTTTGAGGACACGAGACCAGGGAAAACACAGGAGACCAAGGATCCACCTAGAATGTGGCTCTCAACCTTTTTTGTGTCTTAGACTAATTTGGTGAAGTCAATGTACTCCTTCTACGAATAACGTTTCTAAATATATAAAATAAAATACATAACATACAAAGGAAACCAACTATATTGAAATAGTTATCAAGATATTTTTAAAAGTTCATGGACCCTAGATTTGGAAGGCAGGAATGGCTACTGAACAGTAAGGAAAGTGGGCTGAAGAGCAGTGTGTTCCCATTACGCTGAAAAGAGCATCTGCAGTTAAAAGCAAAGAGGAGTACAGAGAATAGTATGTTCCTTTAACAACTTCAAAGATTTTTCTACAGATAAACTGTGACCAAACACAAAATCCATTAACTGTATTTACAGCTGTTTGAAGGGTCTCCAATGAAGCTATGATACCACTGATGATGCTACCCCCTCCAACGATGGACATGGAAACCAACATTTCTGTCCTTTCTGAACAACTCCCAACTAGATTTCCCCAGATTTGGCCACAGGTAGTCCACCTAAAATGCTAAATGGCTTTTATTTTGTCCAACATCTCAAGGATGCCAGTAGAGCACTGCAGCTAGTCATTCCTCATCCTTGCCACATGACCAGCCCATCTTTTCTTTCTATCATACATGTACCCAATGACATCTCTTACCTCCATTCTTCAAAGTTCCTTACTGGTTATATGTTATTATATATAGCCTGTTTATACCCAGCATGGACCTCTCCATGGGCTTCAGCATGCATATTTTAATATATATATATATATATATATATATATATATATATATAAACACACACACATATGTATGTATATACACACACATACATACACTAATTGTCAGTTCTTTGGAAACTGTTATGGTCCAGGTCACAAAACCATTTCAAAACACTAGTAAAATGCTGGTATTAAAAATATGGGCCTTATTTTTCAGGAGAATTATGGAGTTGTTAAAAGGAGTTTTACAATTTTCTGAAGGCAATCAGGCCTAGAAATCTCTGATAGTTATTAAAAAATTCATATTTTCTTAATACAATACCTAGATATACTCAGTCAAGTACTTAAAGTAGGTTCTTTCAACTTAACTAAAGTCTGATTCCTCACTGTTAGGAACAAACATCTCTATTACATAGGCTATTTGTCTCTAAATTCTTATTTGATCAGAAAATTTCTTTCCCCATGACATCCCACTTATCTTTGTCCTTAGTTTCAAAAGTTGGTCCTTTATCTCTGTCCACTGGTAATGTTCACAGGCCCTACCCAAAGCTCCAAATACAGATGTATAGAGTGTTAAGCAGCAGCTAAAATTCACCTGTATTTTCTAATTGGTATACATAATATACAAATATTACCAATGACAGTGATACTGAATTCCAATCACCAAAGAATTCTCTCACCTCCCCCCACCTCTTCTGCCAACTCTCCATCCACCTCAACGCTACACTTCCAGTAACACACCCCAGTTCCACCTACCTCTTAATTCTCACTCCATATTTAACAAAATCCCTTTTATTTTAGATCTTTTTCTTGTGTTCCTTCCATCTTCTGATTCTCACAGAGAAATGACATCCTTCCCCCCCCCACCCCACCTCCACTGCCCCAGATGACACTAGCATCCCTGGTCATTCTTTCTAAAACTTCTTGAGCCTTCTCTCATATTCTCTCCCATCCCCCAGCACAATGGTCCTAAAAAGAAAGGAAGCCATTGCCATTTCCAGATTCTTCTTCTGCCACCATCAGGCAGTAACTTCTCTTCTCATCTTCAGGGTATCCCAATTTATCACCAAATCCCTTTCAGGGTGGCTGTTACCTATCAACCTCCAAGAAATTCTTTCTTTCCAAGGCAGTTCCATACCTGGCTAACAGTTTTCCTTGCAATACTAACTTCTGCCCTTCTTCTGTGGACTTGAGTGTGTATGTATATAGATAGATATAGATAGATATATATATAGATAGATAGATAGATATAGATAGATAGATACACACACATATATAAAATATATATACTTAATATTAATAAAGTGTTAATATATAACTTAATATATATCTATATGTTAATATTCCCTCAAACATTTCTACCTCCCAGATCTTCAATCTTCTCTACTCAGCTCCTATAACCCAGTCCTCCTCTCTACCTCAGTGATGAAGAATGATGGTATTAGTTTTGATCTCATCACTATGAACAAATGTTTCATCTCCCTGATCAAGAACTTTCAAATTCCTTTACCTGATCATGATTCTACCATTCTATCCATCCAACATTCTATCTTTCCCTGCATCTTACTCTTTCAAAACCTATTTCTGGTATTCACTATGATCTCTATTTGCTCCACCCCTTAGTGCTTTCCCATATCATTAGCTCTAGCACTCTTCCTTCCTTCCATGTCTAAACCCTTTTAGTTGTCCAGGTCAATTCTATACTAACCTCTACTATTTAGTCCTTTGATTCTTAGTTCCACGGCCATTCAAGTATTATCAAACCCAAACCCTGGATTATCCTCACCATTTGCTTCCTCCTTTCCTATTGCTACTAAATAGAGCTGGGAAAAGTCACATGAATGGTGGTGAACAGCATTTATTATACATTTATGTTATCTACTATCAAGTGGACCCTTACTACAGCAAGGCAATCATTTTATTCTAATTGATTCCCTATCTCCCTCCCCACAGCGGCTTTCTTATGCCTTCCTTCTCTCTTAAGGCTCCCATATCTTCTCTCTTAAGGCTCCCATATCTCCTCTCTATTCACAGCTGAAAACTTTGCCTCTTACTTTGCTGAGGAAAGCAGCTGTCATTAGTCACGAACCCTCTTCAACTCAAAACCCTTCACTTCATCCCCCACTATCTCCTCCTTTATTCCAATCTCTGATGAAGAGGTAGCTCTTCTCCTCACCAAGGTCAACCTTTCTACACGTACTCTAGATCCCATTCCCTCCTTTCTTCTCCAGCAGACTGCTCTATCATACCTCACTCCCTCTTTAATCTTCAGTGTCTCCCTATCTAATGATTCCTTTCCACATGACTACAGACGTACCCAGTTTTCTCACCCTTAAAAAAAAAAACCCTCACTAGCCTCAGTCATGCCTCCAAGATTTATTCCTACATCTTTCTTCCCTTCTTAGCCAAACTCCTCAAAAGAAGCTTTGTGCTCATTGTATCTATTCCTCTTCTCTCATTTTTCAACCCTCTACAATCTGGTTTCTGACGTCATCATTCAGCTAAAACCACTCTGTGCAAATTTACCCATGATTTCTTAATTGCCAAATTCAGTGGTCTGTCCCCAATCCTCATCCTCCTTGATTTGACATTGTTGGTCACACTTTCCTCGGGGATATTTTCTTCTCTTAGGGCTTTTTTGACAGTATTCTCTCTTGGTTCTTCTCCTGCCTGCCTGGCCATTGCCAGTCTCTTTTGTTGGATCATTATCCATATCCCCTAACTGATGGTGTACCTCAAGATTCTGTCCTGGGCCCTCTTCTCTGTCCTGGTGATCCACTGGTTTTCAGGGGTTCAATTATCTCTAAAAACAGGAATTTCAGAGATCTAATCTTTCTCCTAAATCTCAGTTTCTCACTGGACCTTTACAACTGGATGTCTCATAAACATCTCAAATTCTTAAGGTCTGAAACATAATTCATTATCTTTATAACTAAGAGATGCAGTAATAAAGTGTCAGAGTTGAAATCAGGAAGACTGATTTGAATCTTGCCTCAGACACAGATAAGATATGTGAATTTATGCAAATCATTTAACCTCAACCTCATTTTCCTCATCTGTAAAATGGAGACAGTACAGGGTTGCTGTGAGGCTCAAACGAGAGAACATTTCTAAAGTACTGTAAAAATCTTAAAATCCAATATACTAGCTGTCATTATTTCCACCAAAACTCACCCTTCTTCCGAATTTATCTGTTTCTAAAATAGGCACCACCATCATTCCAATCACTCTGGTTCATAACCACTGTGTAATTCCCTTTCCCCTCCATTTGCCAAATTTTATCATTTTTACCTTCAGGATCTCTCTTGAATTCATCATCCTCTGGCCTCTTCCAAAGCTACCAGGAAACTCAATCCCTCATCACCTCCTTCCAAGACTATTATAATAGTCCCCAAATCGTTTCCCTACCGCAAGTCTTTCCCTCCAAACCCAGCTGAAAAAGTGATTTTCCTAAAGTGTAAATCTGACCGTGCTTTTTTGTATCCCCAGCACATAATATAGTGCCTGGATCACATACTGATCACTCAATAAAAGTGTATTGATGGATGTCACCTCAGTGGTTCCCTCTCACCTCCAGAATCAGAGTGATCTTATTTGGCATTTTCACAAGCTGGCCCCAAAGTACTATTATAGCTTTAGGTATACTTTGCTTTAGGTAAGCCAAATGTACTATTGCAGCCTGCATGCACACTGCAGTCTAGCCAAACTGACACTCTTGCTGTTCCTTACACACAGTTATCTGTTGCCTTGGTACTAGCTGCCACCTTTGCCTAGAACTTACTCTTCACATTCATCTTTCAGAATCCGTACTTTAAGGCTCAGTTCAAGTACCACCTATCACATGAGGGCTTTCCTGATCCTGCATGGGCTAGTATCTCCCTGTCAAAAAGACTTTGTATCTGTTCTGTATATACATATCTAGATATATACCCTCTTCGTAGCCTAGACTGGAAGTTCCTTGAGGGAAGAGATTTTTTTTCATTTTGTTGTTGTATCCCCGGTAACTAGTAGAGCACGAGGCACATAGTAGGTATTTACTTGTTGATTGATTGACAATATTTGGGTTATCCTTCTTGCCAGGTTTCACCATCCAGGACAGTTTAATACAAAACCAGCTCAAAGCAGCACAGAAGTTAACGAGGAGACAAGGGGGTTGGGTTCTCAATTCAAGTAAGGTTAGGAATTATCACCCATTTGGTGAGGGAAATAAGGAAAAAAAAAGGAGGAAAAAATAAATTGTCCTTAGTCTGAGAAAACTGAATCTCCCTTTTTCCCCCTCATAGAATGATCATAGGGAGTAGAGAAAGAAAAAGACAAGATCCTGAGAACATTTAGATGACAGCTATAACTGGCTCTTAGTTCCCTCTTTTCTATAGCACCTGAGCCTTTATAATGGCTCACTGTGGGCCAAAATATCCTACTACAATATCAGAACCAACTCTTTTCTTCCTCACTCCCTACAACAAAATAGGTCCCTTCTGCTTTCTCACCTCCAAACTTCAAAACTACCATTGCTTCAGTATGGCATTGCTTAGGCCTCCCAGAAATGTCATTATTGATCTAAATCCATCTTTTAACTGGCAAGATTTCATGCAGTGTTAGGTTAAGGTTTTTGGTTTACTTTGTATTACAGTTAGGAAGCTACTGTACATTAAGCATCAGAGAACTATAATGGGGAATTCCCTTTCCCTTATTTTCCCTCCCCTTACTCTTTCCTTTGCTGAAAAGAAAGTACTTAGGGATAACATTTCTTTTTCTCTTTCTACCGCCTTGCTCCATAGCTACTCTTACAGGAGAGATAGTTAAGTGTAGTGCCTCATGAAAAAGATACCCCTGCGAAAAGAGGATTCAGGGATCTTCAGAAGATCAAACCAATTTCTCCACCTAATTCCCACCTTCCATCAGGTGAGTCCAAGAAATCCAAGGATCCAGAATTAGAATGGACCTTCCAGCTCCTTCATTTTAAAGATGAGGAAACAAGTGGTAAAAGAATTACTAATTACAACCATTTAGATGAATTGCTTGCAATTTAAACTTAATTACAACACAACACAGACACAACAAATGAAATACATCAGAGTAACTTTTGTTACCAATTTTGTTGAGATTAGATTATTAAATTCATCTTCCTGAACACAGGCTCAAGCTGCCCTTCCATAAAAGTTTAAAAACAAAATCCTATGGCGTATCTTTCCTACAGACTCGTTACTATGGGACAAGAATAATAACTGAGTTAACCCAATGCAGAAAAACACGAGTGAATACTCTTTTTTTCTTCTAAAGTTTACAGGATAGTTTTCGGTCCTAGGCCAGCCCCATTTCTATTCAACTTTCAAATAGCCAAGACTGAGGGTAAAGGGCCTTTTGTATGGTTTTGTAAAAAGCCAGCTCAACATTATGGCAAAGTAAACATCAGAGCTGATAAAAGTGATAAGATTTAAAAAGGAGATTCTGATCCGAGGGAAAGTACATGGCTACAACCTCAAACAGGTACCAGAGTGAGCTCAAAGAGGAGGAGATTAATATGTGGTAAATAAATCCTAAGTCTACTTATCAAATAATGTTTTCAGAGACAGTACGAGAGGTGAGAGCTGGCCTCAGAGTCAAGAAAGGCTCCCCATTTCCATGCCTACTACGTATGTGACCCTGGGCAAGTCACTTAAACTATCCACGTTCTAGGAAATTTTCAGCTGGATGAGTTGTCAACCTCAGTAGAGGGAGTGTCTTCATCTGTGAGTTCCCAACATAGATGAAATCGGAGGTCCAGTCCTGATCTCTATCAACTTTAATGACAGTTGCTCAAGGTCTAAATCAGTTGTTTGAAATAGCTGAGTTCATTTTTATATTCAAATAAAATAAATAGTGGTTAAATTCTCAGGTCAACCCAAAGACGTCTACTTAACTTAGAACATAAAAAAGATATTGTATTATAGTAATGCAGAATTGAAGCACCATAGGCAACAATGTTACTGTTGGAAAATGCATTTCATGTTTCAGCTGTAGATAACAGAATGGCATTTTTTGACCCGTTTACCCCTCCCAAAGAACAGAAAATCCTCCTATTTGACTGGTTTAGATAAGGGCAAAACTACATAAGAGTAAAGTGTAGTATGGAAGCTGCTTCTTTCTCTTCCCCCTTGCCACCTACAATGCACCCACCCTGTGCAGATCCCACCCCTGATTTCCACAAAGAAGCAGTGACCTAGGCTGGGAGTGTTTCAGATTCCATAAACTCTTAAACAGACATGGGAAACAGAATTATAGGAAAGAAACTATGGCCTGTCAGTAAAAGCTGCAGAGGAGAGTTGAAGTATTCCCAGTATGATACAGTCACAGTGCCTAGCACCTCGTAGGCATGTTTAATAAATACTGGAGTGAACTGTTTATCTGTACTTCTTGGTAACAAGAGAGGATTGGAAGAGAGCAAGGGCATATAGCAAATGAGAGTGACTTTTTAAAGTATTCATAAGACTTGTTTTGTGTAAAGGAGAGTGATTGCCCTCCCCCAACTGGGAAAGCAGCAATAAGTTTTTATATGCATAATTTAGGACCTGTCTATATATACTATGCGACATCCACTGTTACAACAAACAACTGCAAAACTGAAACAGATATGAATGCTTGATTCAGGGTATTCTCACATATGCAGTAATTAAATATTAAACAATTCAATGGCTAATTCCATCGAACTCAATCTAGGACAGAATAAAACATTCCTAAAAGTTGGCAGATCGTCTCCACTTGACACATTCATTTACAACATTAATGTTAATTCTTTAATTTCATCTCCTGGACTCCATCATATTTTAAATTTTTTAAAAAAGCTAAAATTTAGAATGGTCATAACCTATGATAACAAGTCCAAAATGTGAGGATGTTCTCATAAAATGCCTCGTAAAAATACTTATCACCCTATACCTACCCACAACCGATAATAGCAAACCAAGACTTCGATTAAGGAAGCAAAGGCACGCATCATAACGTGTACTTTGTAAAAGAGGATCCCTGTTACAAAGGGTGCCTTATTTATTGCCACATCATCCTAAACTAAAAGTTCGCCTTTGAAGATAAGAAGAGGCAGGCTTCCTTCTGCCCCCTCCTTGCCTCCCCCCCACCCCCCGCCCCGAAGCTGGGTAAACAAAGGCACATGGTAAATGAGGGGCCGGCCCGACTACTACAGGGAGCGCACTAGGGCTCACTCTCGCCTTCAGCAGCACACCCCCACCACCCCCCGCACAGGCCACCTGAGGGAAGCCGCCCGACGCTGGACTTTCTCCGGGCCAACCTCGCCCGCTCCGACCGTGCCCATCATCGCGCGGAGCTCGGGGGTCCCGTGGCCGAGGAGGCTGCAGCCCAATTGCTCCGGGAGCACCTCGGCGTGCGTGGAAGGGCCCCGCGGCCGAGGGCTGAGCGCGCAGCGCACGCAGCCCACCTGCAGCGGGGCGCGCCCCAGCCCTGCCCAGCAGGGCCAGCCCGGCGGGGACCACCCTTGCCCCACTGCCCCTCGGCCGAGTGGCGCCCGCGTCACCTGAGCCGGGATCCCAGCGCTCCGCAGGGCGGTCTGCTCCCGGGCCCGCGCCTCCCCTGAACTCCGAGCAGCCGCCGCCGCTGCCGCCACCGGGAGGAGCCCAAAGCGCTGTGGCCGCTGCGCCACGACTGCGGGTTCGGGTTACCGCAGAGCGACTCCTTAAAGGGGCCGCCCCGCCCCCGCCCCCGCCGCTCCGAGGCCCTGGGCGGTCGCCAGCCCGCGGACAGTTCCCCTCCCCCTGGGGGCCAGGCACACTGGGGCCCCCTCGCGTGCGACCGACCTGCAGGCGGCCGGGGAGGTGCGGGGCGGGGCGGCACCCCCCGCTGCCAGGCCCTGCCCAGACCGGGCAAGGGCAGGGGAGGCACGCTCTAGGCCACGTGGCGAGCCCGGGACCGCCCCGAGCCCGGGACACGTGGAGGCTCAAAAACTGGTTTGGAGGGTTCATGGGCGAGGGTGCTCCTAGACCGAGTTTGGGAGGTGGGAAGCCCCACAGTGCGTTAGCATAGCGTACCAGGAGGTGAATGTGTGGGCATCCTCACATTCACACAGGACACATATGTACATATATACACTTATATTATCTATTAACCTGTACGTCATATATACACGTCTGCACATGTGTGCCCATATACATAAATACGCATTCTTTATACATGCATTTTTATATTCGCCCATATATTTACACATATGCACACTTATGTTGCTGTTGTTTGGTGGTTTCGGTCCTGCCGACTCTTCTGACCCCAGTTAGGTTTTTCTTGGCAAAGATACTGAAGTAGTTTACCACTTCCTACACCAGCTCATTTTTACAGATGAAGAAACTGAGGCAAATTGGGTTAAACCCAAGGTCATACAGCTAGGAAGTGTCTGAGACCAGATTTGAACTCAGGAAGATGAGTCTTCCTGACTTTAGATCCAGAACTTTATCCACTGCCATCTAACTGCCCACACATATACATATATACACATAGATTTACACACATATATGCACATACATCTAATTACACCTATATTTACATATACTCATTATGTATTGTGTATACACGTACATTTCTGTATAGATATATTATGTACACCATGCATGTGTGTCTACAATTCGTTGTATAGCATGTTGTGTGTGTACACATTTGTATAGATTGCCATACACACCTGTATTATATTATATACAAGTATATATAGATATATATGTATAGACATGTGCATGTCTATACATATCTTTTCATATATATGTTTAGAAACATGTTAAAGAATACTTTTATATGACATGTAATAATTTCGTATGTTTATGACCAGTACTTTCCTAGATTCTCATTCCCCTGCAAAAGATTTATAAGGAAGCGTTTCTTACTCTGCCCTGGCTCTGTGAGGCAATCACATATAATTTAAAAGTGTTTACCCTTCTTTACACAGTCAGTTCAAATACTTCAAATCCTTGGCAAGTAGATTCTGGTTTCACATTGCTGATTTACATGTGGACACATACAAATACACAGAGTAGACAATCAAATATTTGTCTAAGTAATTTTCTTACCACTTTCTTGAACCCTTCACTAATCTGTCCCCCAGCAGCTAGAAGTTTTCTTTCCATTCAGATTGTCCTAGAGTTCTTTCTTTGTAGAAACACCCATACTTATTTTTGTTACTTTGTTTGTTAATCCCACCTTCCCCCAAAGGTGAATTTACTTCCTGGAGGGCAAGGTCTTATCTTGTATCTCCAGCACCCAACACAATGACTACCGCAAACTAGGAACTTAGTAAATACACCTGTTAATTGTTCAGAGATGAGATGAATACCCATGATTTGTAAATCATGTTCTACAAAGTTGCAGAATTAAAAGCCAACAAGCTATCTCTCATTAATGTATTATGATCATATAAGATTTCTTGAAAAACACATTTGAAGATCTTTGTTCAAGGACCTTATTCTTTTTAAAAAAATAAATATTTTGTTTTTAACATACTTTTCAAATTTCTAGTACCAAATTCTCTCCCTCCCTCCCATGCTTCCTTCACTCAAAGAGAAACGATATCAATTATACATGTGAAATCATGCAAAAAGTATTTCCATATTACCATATTACCAAAAATCAGCAAAAAAAAAAAATGAGAAAATTATACCCGCACTCAGAGTTTATCAGTTCTTTTTGGAGATGGAGAGCATTTTTTCATTACAAAATGATGAATGATGAAATAATGAATGAGATGATTGGAACTGTCTTGGATCTTTGATCAGAGTAGCCAAGGCTTTCTCAGTTGATCATCATTACATCACTGTGCAAAATGATCTCCTGGTTCTTCTCACTACACTTTTTTATCAATTTATATAGATAGTCATATTTTTTTCCCCTCAAACTACCTCTCTCACCATTCCTTATAGTGCAATAGTGCTATAAATCACTATATATAAATATATATGTATATATATGCATGTATATGTCACAATCATATGCCACACCTTGTTCAATCATGTCCCACTTGATAAGCATCCCCTCAGTTTCCAATTCTTTGCCCCCATAAAAAGAGTGGCTATATTTTTTAACATATAGGTCATTTTTAACTTTGCTCTCTTTGGGGTACAGACCTGGTAGTCATTCTGCTGAATCAAATGTCATGCAGTTTAATAGTCCTTTGGGCATAGTTCCAAATTGTTCTCCAGAATGGTTGGACCAGTTCACAACTCCAACAGTTTTTTAATGTACCTATTTTTCCTTGTCTGCTCCAGTATGTGTTACTTCTGATAGATATGAAGTGGTACCTCAGAGTTGTTTTAATTTGCAATACTCAAACAGTGATTTAGAGGTTTGTTGTTTTTTTCATATAATTATAGATAACTTTGATTTCTTCTTCTGAACATTGTCTGTTCTTATCTTTTGATAATCTGTCAGTTGGGGAATGGCTCATATTTTTATAAAATTGACTCAGTTCCCTATATACTTGAGAAATATGACCTTTATCAGAGAAACTAGATGTAAAAATTTTTGGCATTGCTTGAATGTCTATAGTACTTTTTAGCAAAATGTAGTTTCCCTGGTTATTTCTTTTAATTAGGCCTCTTATGTTTTGCTTTGTCTGAGAATGTAATTACTAATCCTGCCTTTTTTTACTTCAGCAGAAGCATAATAGGTTGTGCTCCAGCCCCTTTACCCTCTATCATATTTTATTCTATTTATCCTTCTCTTCTCTCTCTCTCTCTCTCTCTCTCTCTCTCTCTCTCTCTCTCTCTCTCTCTCTCTCTCTCTCTCTCTCTCTCTTTCTCTCGCTCTCCCCCCATCCCTCCTCAAAAGTCTATTTTGCTTCTGTCTACTGCCTCCCTTTTGTCACACACACACCCATATTACTTATCCCCTTCTCCTCCTGTTTCTCTACTGGGTAAGATAGATTTCTATACCTGAGTCTGTATGTATATTCTTCCCTCTTTGAACCAATTTCAATAAGAGCAAGGTTCAAGAATTGCTTGCCACCCCACCATTTTCACCTCCATAAAACTTCTTTGTAATACCTCTTTTATGTAAGAAAAATTTCCCCATTCTACCTCTCCCTTTCCCCTTCGCTCAGTGCATCTCCCTTTCTCACCCCCCCCTTTAAAAAAATCATTTCAATATAATCAATTCACATTCATGCCCTCTGTCTGGGTAGATGCCTTCTAACTATCCTAATAATGATAAAACTCTCAGGAGATTACATGTATCATCTTCCCGTACAGGAATATAAATTTTTTACCTTTATTGAATTCTTTATAATTATTCTTTCATGTTTACTTTTTTTATGCTTCTCTTGAGTCCTGTGTTTGACTGTCAACTTTTCTATTCAACTCTAGTTTTTTCATCAGGAATGGTTGAAAGTCCTCTGTTTCATTAAATATTAATTTTTTCCCCTGAAGGATTACACTCAGTTTTGCTAGGTGGATTATTCTTGTTTGTAATCCTAGCTCCTTTACCTTCTGGAATATCATATTCCAAGCCTTCTGTTCCTTTAACATGAAAACTGCTAACACCTGTGTGATCTGGTCTGTGACTCTATAATATTTGAATTGTTTCATTCTGAATGCTTACAACATTTTTACCTTGACCTGGGAACTCTGGAATTTGGCTATAATATTCCTGAGAGTTTTCTTTTGGGGATCTCTTTCAGAAGGTGATCAATAAATTCTTTTAATTTCTATTTTGCCCTCTGAATCTAAGATATCAGGGCACTTTTCCTATATAATTTCTTGACACATGATATATAAGCCCTTTTTTTAATCATGACTATTCAGGTAGTTCAGTTATTCTTAAGTTATCTCTCCTGGATCTATTTTTCAGGTGAGTTGCTTTTCTGATGAGATATTTCACATTTTCTTCCATTTTTCTTTATTCTTTTTGACTTTGTTTTATTGTTTCTTGGTGTCTTATGGAGTAATTGGTTTCTGCTTCCCCAATTCTAATTGTGAAGGAATTATTTTCTTGAGTGAACTTTTGTATCTCTTTTTCCATTTAACCAATTCTGCTTTTTAAGGAGTTTTTCCTTGAGCAAATTGTAATACCTCCTTTTCCATTTGGCTTATTCTACTTTTTAAAGTATCATTTTCTTCAGTATTTTTGTGCCTCTTTTACCAGGCTGTTAATTCTTTTATTTGCAATATTCTTGTGTTACTCTGATTATTATTCCCAAGTTTTTCTCTACCACTCTTTTTTCTTTCTTTAACTCTTCTAGGAATTCTTGTTGGACTTGGGTCAATTGGCATTTTTCTTTGAGGCTTTGCTTGTAGCTGTTTTTAAACAGCATTATCTTCTTTTGAGTTTGTTTTGGTCTTTTCTGCCACCATAGGAGTTTTTTATGGTCAAGGTTTTTTTATTGTTGTTTTCTCATTTTTCCAGCCTATTTCTTCACTTCACACTCTATGTTAAAGTTGGATTCTGCTCATGTAGGGGAGAGGAGATACTATCCCAAGCTTCAGTTTTCTTATGTTGTTTGCAGACCTTGTCCTGGGGGTCTGCAAGTTTTTTGCTTCCAAGCTGATGTAATCCAGAGATTGTTGTGGTCACTGCTCTCCTGGTCTGCTCTCTGATCTCTACCCAGGACGAGTTCCTTCTCCATTACATCTATATGTGCTAATACTCTTCTTGGCCTTGGGACCGTGACCAGGGTCTATGTTCCCTTGTGACCAATGAGAACTGTGACCCAGAACTGCTTATGGGCATTAGAGTTACCAGTCAGTTCCAGGCCCTGTACCCAGTGCCAGCAAAGGGTCTCCTGTGATCTCTTTCTGACTAATTTTATGACCTCCTTCTTTACTGTCTATGGGCTGAGAGTCCCCAAGGTTGCTGGTACTGCTGCTGTTGCTGCCACTGTTATGCCTATCTCCAAGACCTGCCACTGGTGCTACTGCTGCACTCTGGACTGGCCCCCACCCTGGTGTCATAGATCTCTCCTGCTGACCTCCTAAGTTGTGTTAGGCTAGAAAAATATCTCACCAAGACCTCTCGTTGTCTTTACTACTCCAGAATTTGATTTGAGGAGTTGTTTCAAAGTTGTTTGGAGGGGAACTTAAAAGAGTTCAGCTGGGTTACTGTCTGTATTCCACCATCTTGGCTCCACCTAGTGACTTCCTCATTCTTAATACAAAGCAGAACATAAACTGAGCCAAAGATGTGGATGTCTTAAAAGTTTTAGTGAAAGATCTAAATGTTCAAGAGAGATTCTTTATAGAGCTAGAAAAAATCTCAAAGGCCATCTAGTCTAATTTCTTCATTTTATAGGTGAGGAGACATATGCCAGAAAGGTTATTGACTCATCTTGCCATAAGTGATAGTATTTCAACCCAGGATTCTGGCCTCCAGAGGCAATGTTCTTCTCACTATACCACACTGCCTCCCTCATAAGGGATATTTCTGTTTGTAAATTACATCAGGCCAATTGTATCTGCAAACACATTAGAGTTGAGCCTCAAAATCCACATGGTAGGGAGGGTATATAATTAATGAAGAATACAGTTGGATGCACACTTATAAAGTTAGTCTATCAGTATATATGTCTGGACAGATCAGACAAATAGTGAAATAAACCCAAAATTGAAGAAAAGTAGGGTGATGGGCTAAATTGCTATTAGGAAATAATACATTTCTATGAAAGACCTTAAGCTTTTCCCTAGAGACTCATCTTTTAAACAACAATATTCTTCCAGTGATACTATCTGGCTGTGAATCATGGAACACTACTATCTCTGAATGACCAAAACTACTGGTTACCCAAAAGACAATGGAAGCATGTACAGTGGGCCATGGCAGCAGCACAGATTGAAAGGCAGTGTGGTATGGTAGAAGAGAGTAATGGACCTGGGCAAACACTGCCTTAAATATTGTATGAGATTATTGGCAAATCACCTCTCTAAACCTCAGTTTCTTTGTCTCTAAAATGGGTATAACACTTGTAGTATCGCCTTCATATAAGTGTTGTGAGCCTCAAATGCAATAATCTATTCAAATGTCAGTTATTGTTATTATGTTACCATTCATGAATGGTATGCAAGAAATAATACAAAAGATATCAGAGATCTGTGGCTAAGAGATGGGATGGGCTTGTAGCTAAAGGAAAGAGTAGCATTGTTCTTTGAAAATTTTTTCACCTGGAAACTTCTTGGTGTTTTACATGATTTTTTATGCAGAATTCAACAATGAACAGTATTTCTCTATGATATACCGTTATTATGTGACACACGAACCTTTATATAAAGTAGCAAGTCAACAAGCATTTATTAAGTGCCTATTATGTGCCAAGCACTGGGGATACAAAGAAGGGAAAAAAGACAACCCCTGTTCTTAAAGAGCCCATGTTCTGATGGGAAGACATCATGCAAACAACAATATGCAAACGAGGTAATTGACAGAGAAAATGAATGAGTATTAAGGTAAATAAGGAAAGGCTTCTTTCAGAAAGTGAAACTTTAGCTGAGACTGGAAGGAAGTCAGGGAAGCCAGGAGGCAAAGATGGCAATACCCTGCGCAGCAACAGAGAAGTTAGGAAGAGGAAAGGGTTGGGGTGGAGGGAAGAGATACGAGCCTTTGTACATATAATACTGTACCTCATGTGTAACACCAACCACCCTGGCCCCGCCACCCGCAGACCAGGTGTGTTACGTCTCTCTCTTCCCTCAGGTTCTTTGGTACCCCTAAGGGGACTGGAGAATATCTGGGCCATCTGTCACCGGCTTTAGCCCCCAGTAATAGTGCTCCTCCCCACTAAGTGTAAGGCACCTGAGTTCCATTAGCTATGAACAGTCAGATTAACTTTTACACAGAAATATTTAGTTCAGAAGGCATAATCACAAGTACACAAACTTACTCCCCCGATACTTAGAAGGCATAATCCTCCTTCCCTCTTAAACCACCTAAATCCTTGGGGAAGGGAAGAGAATTGGGTTGATAGCTTAGCTTAGTTTCAATACAGCGTAGTCCTACTTCTAATTCAAAAACCCCTCTCAGGCTCAAGTTCCAGGAACCTTAATTTCTCAGGGTTTCCATGCTAGGCCGACTGGCTCTACCATCACATCTATAATCCTGGCTTCAAGTTTGCCAAAGTTCCTTTGAGGATCACCTCCAATACCTGCAACTGAGGATAAACACAGAACAAAAACAAACACCCCCCCACAGAACCATTTCTCAGAGCCAGGGGTAAAAGAAAGGAAAAGAGGAAGCACTTCCTTTCCCTCTCACCTATTGAATTAATTGCTTCCAATCACCTAGACAAAAGATGGCAGAAAAGAGCAAAGTCAAAGAGGAGTACCAACTCAGTCTCACCAGTTTTAAAGTTACAGGCAGCCAATCAAAGGAGACTTCTCCTACCCATGTGGTAGGAAATGTAGACTCCATGTATACTCAAAAGGTCCCTCAGAGGCCTCCATCTCCATGTTAGAACTGGGCATACCTAGAGAAGCCTGAATTTATATACATACTAAGTTAAGGATGTCCAACAAACATTTGAAGATATGAGACTGGAAGTCAGGAAAAAGGTTAGGACTGGACAAATACATCGAAGAGTTATTAGCATAATGATAACTTAAACCATGGGAATTGATGAGTGAAATTTTACCAAGTAAAATAGTGTAAACAGAGAAGAGAAGAGGACCCAGGACAGAGTATGGCATGACCCAAAGCATGATATAGATGAAGATCCTGCAATGGAGACAGAGAAGGAGAGAGCAGGAGGGTAGAAAGACAACCAGGAAAGAGTAGTCACAAAATCTTAGAGAAAAGATAGTATCAGGGAGAAGGAGTGATCATCAGTGTCAAAGGCTGTGATACAAAGGCATCATAAAGTCTGATTTGATTGAGAGGCAGGTGAGGTAGAGTAAGGAGAAGTCATTAGGAAAACTTTTTCTGTATACTATGTGAAGTCGCTGCTTAGGAATCTCCAGGCCAAGAGTTTAGTTATTAAAGTAAAACTCTCAATATGTAACAGACCATTCTGTCAGTTGTGTTCTGGGAATCATTTGGTAAATATGACTATTGTTTCTAATTCCACTTTTCAAGCATTTTATATGTTGTTGGTATTGGTGTACGTTACTAAAATTCTCGGTAGGGGGTTAGTCCTTATGACCTCTAAAGTAAACAGCTCTAAATCCTACACTTGTGTCAATCATCTGAATACCTTTTGTTATGAATACAATATGTTAATCTTTAAATCTCTGAAATGAAACTGTACAGGGCCCTTAGGCCCTTCACTTGTGCTATATCACATGTTAGATTAGTAACTGGCTGGATACAGGAGTCTTGTCACAAGCTGTTTATGCTTCTTATGATTTGGAGAGAACAAAAAAGATCATTCAAACAGCTTGCTACTTTTGCTTAATATCAGAGATTACCTCCAAGTCTAAACATCCTGTATCGTATCTAAATCTACCATCAGCTCTAAAACGTGCTTTACATAATAAAGTAACTGCAAATTCTGATCAAAGGAATGAATAACTGAGTTGAAAAGACTGATAATGGAACATACCTCCCACTTTTTGTCTGAGAGGGAAAGGACTAAAAATACAGAATGAGATATGCATTCTTAGACATGGACAAGGTGATTATTTACTTTGCTTGACAAAGAAAAGTCTTGTGGAGAGGAATAGGCTAGTGAGTAGTGAGAGATATGAAAATAAATTAATAAAACTTTCTAAAAATTAAAAACCTTTTTTTAAAGAAGAAATATTTTAAAATTCAAAAGACAAATATAGTTAACTTTATTACAACCTTGCTAAAATTTATAAATATATATTATTTTTTTTAAAAAGTTACAGGTCACAGGTTCTTATATAGTGTCCTTTATTCTTCTTTGTAAATTTAAATGTTTGTGACTGTTGAAATTGTTGTCTGCAAAAAAGAAAGAGAATACCAGACAGAAGTCCTGAATTTGGACAAAAATGATCCTAATGGTTCAGAATGCAGTGATAAGGCTAAGAGTGATATGGGAGGAGAAAAATAAGGTGATACTCATCTGCATACATACCATTTCCCTCCTTAGAGGGCATAATTCAAGCAAATGAACTTGTTCATGGCTTTAACATGTAAAAAAGCAAGCTGAACTTTTAGCTTTTGAACAAAAAAGCCTGGAAACAATTCAATTTTATTCAATTCAACAAATATATATTAAGCACTTACCAGACATGAGGCTTAGCACTGGGGATATAGAGACAAACACAAAACTGCTTTTTAGATTTCAGTCTGCCAAGTGGAAGATAAGAGGCAAGAAACAATATGTACAAATATGTATATATACAATATATATGCACAATAAATACAAATAAATTTTGAGGGAAAGGAGAGCACTAACAACTGGAGGGAATGAAAAGAGGTGTCCGGAAGGAGGTGGAACTGTCACTGTGCTTTGAGGGCAGTTAGGGATTATTCTGGAAGGTCAACATGAGAAGCAAGAACCTTCTGGGAAGGGAGGAGACAGAGCTGGGAGATGGAGTACTGTGTACATGGAATAGCAATTAGTCCAATCTATGTGGAGTGTGGAGTGCAGAAGAGGCACTAAGGTGAAATCAGGTTGGAAATACAGATTGGAACCAGACTCGAGAGACCCTTAAATAACCCACAGATCCTTGAGGCAATAGGGAACCAATGAAGTTATTCAAACAGATGAGTGTCAGACCTGAGCTTAAGCATGTAAATTTGGCAGCTATTTAGAGAATGAATTGGAGAAGAGAGAGACTGAAAGAAGGGAGATGAATGAAAAGACTATTCTAACTATAATGTGAGAGTTGATGAGGGCCTGAACTAGGATGTTAGCTGTATGAATAGCGAGAAAGAGAATAGATGAAAGAGATGTTATGGAGGTAGAATGAACAGGACTTAGCAAATAGTCAGCTGTGGAAAATATTAAGAAAAGTGAACAATCAAGTCCAGGGAAGGATGATGCTGTCTGCCAGAAATAGAGAAGTTGGGAAATCAGGTAGGTATTAGGGGGCACCAAAATATGTTCAAAAATATGAAAATTGTCTTGATAGGCATTAATCATTGATAAACATTAAATACAAAAAATATGTTCTTGGTACATATGTGGGGTTGTGAAAGTGATTACTCCTTTTACCAAGCTTACAATTTGAGTATACCAAACATACCACTACTTTCTTTATGAAAGCAGAGAGAAAAAAAATACATTAAAACTCTGACCTCAGAGGCAAGAAACTTACTCCAAAAAAGGAAAATATGGCAAGCGAAACACTGATTGGTTATGAAAAATAAGTTTTCTTCATACAGTTGTGCATTAAATTTAGTTTGCTAAAAAATTTTGTGAAAGGGATGAATTGCAATGGTATAATTTTTCTTTATCTATTAAAATATAGATTTACAAGAATCAGTGATGCTAAAACCAAAGAAGTGATATTTGTGGGTCCTTGAGTAAAAGAAGTGATGAAAAACAAACATTCTGAAGAACAGCTGGAGTCAGGTGAAGAAGGTACACGAAAAAAGTTTTTTTTAAAGTGGTTGAAAACTTTTGGAGAAACTATAAGGCACAAGATATCAGTTAATATGGTTAGTACAATCTTAACTCTCATCCGCAACTTTTCAAACAAACACCTAGAAACAGAACCAGACAAAATCCTGATCAGTAAATCTAAGGAAGAATAATAGTAATTCACTTTTTCAGTACAAACTGGTGTAAGGAGATAGAAGTATGTGAACTCTAGGAATGCAAACCTAGCCAAGGGCATGGCTGAGTACAGAACCTTCCTGTAGTGTGAATGAAGTGAAGCATATAGTTGTTACAGCAAGAAGAGGTCCTAGAGTCAGCAGACAGACTGATTGTGTATAAGGAATAGGAACAGAAGCTATCAGTTCTGTTGCTCTGAAGCCAGAACTGGATAACAGACCAAGTGTGGATTGAGAAAGGCACCTGTCCCTAGGGGAAGCAGACCAGGACAAAAAGTTCCTGAAATTGAGTACTGAGCAAGGAGCAGGAATCTGAATAAGCAGCATCAGGGTGGCTCTGTCTCTAGAGCAGCGTCTTAAATCCAGTCCAAATCCTGAAGCTAAATAACCAGGGCAGAAAATTCAGTCCAAAGAAGAGCATTAAGGTCTTTTGCTCTGAAACTGAAGCCTTCCAGATAACTGAATGTAGCTGGAGCTAGGCAGCAGTCTACTGGAGCTCCATCCATGGCAAGCCTATGTTTGTGTTACTCTTACCCAAACTGGGGTCCAGAACTTATAAAACTCAGGCTAAAAGAGAAGTGAAAAGACTTTTCTCCAGATAGACCTTTAAAGGACACTAAAAGCTTGCACATCTCTAGCTTAAGCTATACCCCTGATGACCCCCTAAGATCTTTGAAAAATACAGCACTTAATACCTAGAAATTATCAGCAGAACATAAGAGAATACAAAACAGGATAGATCAAGCCCCAGACATTCCCTTCAGAAGTACTCAGATCTTGGCCCTCACACAAAGTCTCATTTCAGAATGTAAGGCTAGAAGAATGATTAAACAACGACAAAAAAATGACTTCTACCATAATCTGCAGTTATAGTGACAGGACCACCAAAGATATAATCTAAAAAGAATGACTTCAAAGTATCTAATGCAAAGTCTCAAATTAAAACATATCTTAGATACAAGGTTCTTCTAGAATTCCTTGAAGAAATAAAGCAAGAATGTTTTTAAGGAGTTTGAAATGATATTATAAATGAAATGAGAGCATTAGAGGAAAAAGCTGGGAAGAAAAAAGAGAGTTCTTTCCAAAGACTTAGAGGGAAGATAAATAGTTTAGTACAAAAGATACAATACCCTACCCAAGCAATAGATTCCATGAAAATTAGAATTGACTAAGTTGAAGTTAAGTGATAACAAGAAACTTAGAAACATCAAGAAATATGAAAATAAATTCAGTAGACTGAAAAATGGAAGAAAAAGATAGCCCACATCAAAAACAATTGAGTAGAATAGACCAAGGAAAGATAATTAAAGAATCATGGGACTGCCTGAAAGTTGAGAGAGAGAGAGAGAGAGAGAGAGAGAGAGAGAGAGAGAGAGAGAGAGAGAGAGAGAGAGAGAGAGAGAGAGAGAGAGACTGGATATATTTGAAAAAATCAGAAATGAAACTGCGTAGATCTCATTAGAACCAAAGAGCAAAACAAAAATAGAAAGAATTCTATTCCGAGGTTCCTTAAAGGAAATCCCAAAATAACAATTCCCATAAACATTACAGCTCCTGTCCAGAGTTTTCAGGTCAAAGGACAAATACTACAAGCAGCCAGAAATAAAGAATTCACTTATGAAAGAACCACAGTAAGGATCACACAAGATTTGGCAGACACTACTATAAAGAAGCAGAAATCATGGAATGTAATGTTCCAAAAGGCAAAATATATAGGGTTACAGCCAAGAATAACTTACCCAGAAAAACTGGGAATACTTCTACAGGGGAAAGTGCAGGCATATAATAATTATACAAAAAACTAATGCCCTTTTTAAAAGACTATAAAATTATGAGATATATCCATGTATTATTTTCATATTTGAATTGCTTCCTGAAAACCTTCCATCAAGAAATCTCCACACTATAAAAATGATGTCAATGCAAGTAAAATCCAAATATGCTGCTTAGCTACAGTTGGCCACTGAGGAGGGGATATTACACAAACATGATACAATAACAAATTATTAGTAACTACATTTTAGAGTTTTAAGTATTACAAACCTAGAGCTAGAAGGGTTATTAGAGGCCACTCGATTCAATCCCTTCATTTTAAATATGAGAAAACTAAGGATCAGAAAAATAAAATGACTTAAGTAGGGTAACCCAGTTAAGTATTTGAGAGAGAATCTGGGTCCAATTTTTCTTGACTCCAAGTCCAGTGCTTTGTCCATTATGCTATGTTGAAGAGAAAAAAATATTTTAAAGAGAAACTCTTATTCCTATGAAAAATTCCTAGGTGATATACAAAATCTGAAGTCATACTTCAAACTGGAATAAATTCTCCCCTTCCACTTCACAACCCCAAGAGAAAGAAATTAACTTTGCATCTTTAGGAACCAGCACCTTCTTTAGCTTGGATCTTGGGTACTTGTTCTCAGAAAGGAAATTTTAGGCACTGGCCAGGAACCCCCAATATCTATTTTATTTGCAAAGAGCATACAAAAGTAACTTACTACTTCAGTTCGATCTGCTTGACTTGTTTCATTCATTAAAACTTTGGAAGATTTTGAATGAACAAGAGAATTGGCTACTATTTCCAAGCCTTAAAGGAAGAATTATATGATGGCTACACTAATTACTTACAAATCACCACTGTATCATATGCTTGCATACCTCTCATACTCCAGATAATTCCTGGAGACATTTTATCTTCCTCTCCCTTAGAAATTCCTTTATTTGCCAAAAATAACATTTGCAGCATTAATCTCTGTGAGTCATCTCTGTAACCCCCTTTAACTAATAACTCTTCTTCAAAATAGGCTGTTTTGTAGATGTCTAGAAGTGTACGGTAACCTTTAAAGTTTTTTAAGCTTTTCTAAACATTGCTGTCATTTCGCAATAATCTGCATCCCCAATAGAAGCTTTTTTGTAGTAAAGAAGTGTTGGATCTTTGTGTTGTTGAGTTGCTTAAATCATGTCCCATTCTCTCTGACTTCATTTGGGATTTTCTTGACAAAGATGCTGGAGTGGTTTGCCTTTCCCTCCTCCAGCTCTTTTTACAGGAGAGGAAACCAAGACAAACAGAAGCCCAAGAGACTGCCCAGCATTGTACAGCTACTAAATGTCAGAGGCTACCTTTGAACTTCAGTCTTCCTGACTCCAAGCCCAGTGATCAATCTACTGTACCACTTAGCTGCCCTTAAATAAAGCAGGACAATTAAGCAAAACAAATGGATAGTAATTATGTTTGACAGTGCATTACTCTGAGCAGAGTTCTGTTTTCCTTAGATTTTAATGCTGTTTTCTTTGGTTTCCCTTTACGTTATTGTATCCCTTAAATATACCATTCCTTTGGTGCCTCTGCTTTTACTCTGTGGCAGTTCATACAAGTCCTCTCAAGTTTCTCAGAATTCCTCATTCTTACCACACAGTATAATGTAATTTATGCAGCCATTCCTCATTTGATAGGCACTGATTCATAACCTGCCCCCCCACCAGATTTTGCTATCATATTTTTTTGAGATCCTATATCCTCTATAATAAAATGTAAAAGACTTATAAGAAATATCTGGTCAAAGGGAAAGAGCATTTAGGAAATCCTATCCTCCAACATAAACGGTATGTTTGCAGTAAAGTTTTATAATAAACATTCCTCCTAACCCAGGATGGAGTGTCATTTTGTATTCTTATGCTATCCCTGTAAAACATACCAATTTACTTTCAAGTTACTGTTCACTAAAATCATAGTGATGTGAATAGACAAAAAACTGGCCTCAGAATCACAAAGGCTCGGGTGCAAATTCTTCCAATTAACAAATTGCTTAACCTCTAAGTACCCCAAGCAATTCTCTAAGATTCCAAGTTGCAGAGAGGGTGCCAGTCTACCCTGGTAGAAAAAGTTCCTTACTGGCAGCTTCCTCATCTGATGAAATCATGAGTCTAATTTAAAAAAAAATCTATAGATTAGGACAATATTAGAAGGTAAGAGGAAATAAAACCAACCATCTATTTAGCTTGATATTTAGTACCACTTTTAAACCTGACTTGTTTGAGACCCCATTTTTAAATTTTCACTTTCATTCCCTAAATAAAAATCTATATTCTTCTTAGCCTTTTACAATGATTATCTTTACAAGGATGGTCCCAGGAGTGTTCTTTACTGTAGGAACCTCTCTCAAGCTGTTTCTTCATTTATAAAGTGAGGATAGTGGGTCTAATAATAGCACCTTCTTCACAAGGTTGTTGTGAAGACCAAGTGAGATAATACATAGCTAAAGTACTTTGAAAACCTTAAAGTGCTACATAAATACCAGCTATAATTGTTATTATAGTAGACTTTTTAATACTTTAAATTAAATCTCAAAGTAGTACCTGCTATTCTCAGACTGATAAAATAGTATCCAGAAGAAAAGAAATGGAATACAAAATCTTTCAAATAAATAAGAGTAATTGTTAAAGCAAATTTCTCCTTCCAGAGTTTTCACTATTAACCTCAAATACTAGCAAGACAGATATACCTAATCTTATATCCAGCAAAGTGAGGAGCAAATGTAGTTATGTGGATAAAACTAAAAGACTATTTCCCCCAGAATATCCCAGTAACCAAAGTAAGTGGGTATTTTGTGCTCTGACTTTGGGATAACTTACAGGGTTTACTTTGCTTTTGAATTATTCCTAGACCAAATTTCAGGAGTCTACAACACTATCACATCTCTTGATTTCCAATTTGTTTGTATTAAGTCTGAAAAAGATATAGCAAATGTCCATGAAAAGTCAGGCTTGACATTGGGAGCCTCTTTTTGATCTGTGGCCTAAGGATGATGACTTCTTATGCTTTGAGGAGAAGATGAGCTCATGGTTTTGGTGTGTTCTGCACTTGCCAAATAGACACTGACTGGATGGTATAATAACATCATTATTTATTCAACATACAATCACAGAACTTTAGTTCCTGGAAGAGACCTTAGAGATCTATTCCAACTAATAGCTTATTGAATGAATTAATGAATTACTTACAGCTAAAGAAATAGAAGCCCAGGGAAGTTAAATAACTTGCCCAATGATGCACAAGTAGTTGGTGATTTTTATAACCTGCATTTGCTGTTTGTAAACAGGAAGGATATGTGGGTCAATTTGGTGAAAATTATTACCACTGTTTCCCATGCAAGTAAAATTTTTGTTTTGGACAATGAGTTAGACATTTGAATTAGGTACAAGTAATTCTCATAAAACTTGTATCTAAATTTTGGAAATATTATTGTCTATAACATAATTCTATCTCTTCCCGTATATAAATGTGTCCAACCCTGACTAAGTTTCCATTTTGACTACCTCCCAGGGCACATAAACAAATGCATATATTCAGAAATCTCACAATAATGCCTAAAAAGAAAAAGCAGATTGAAATTCTACAGTGATAGGACTTTCAAAAAGCACACACGGGGCAATTAGGTATCACAGTGGAAAGAACATATTGGCTCTGGAGTCAGGAGGATCTGAGTTCAAATACGACCTCAGACACTTGACACTCACAGCAAGTCACTCAACCCTGATTGCCTGGCAAAAAAGAAAAAAAGAACACACACAAGCAATACTGGTGTCCTTAAATGTCATCGCCACCAAAGTAACATTTTTCTCAATTCCAATATAACATCAGCACCACTGAAATGATTAGTGTCCCATCAATTGGATCCATATATCTGAATTACTTTCAGTAGTATCTTCAGATTGCTGATGCAGGCACTGACATACTTCCTCCTTACTATACATAATTAGAAAACAAAATGTCTATTATTTATGTGCAAGATGTATATATTGCATTCAGAGCTACCTCATATAATCTTTGTGCCTAGCTATATCTAAGCCAATTGTGATTCCTTCTCAAGCTTTGTTCTATATCTGGCCATTTGCAGCTTCTCATAAAGAAAAAAAGTTGTTTTTTTAAAGAGAGAATCTATTTTGTAAGAAAGAAAGATTTTGAAAGATTCCTTTTTTATCATTTGATGAAAAAAATAATGAACAGTCTACTCTCAGTTTTTAGAAATTCTCTTGACAAGATTATTATAGCAAACTGCAAGGTCAGAAAACATGCCATTTTCAAATACTTTGTTACATTTACCATTCTCAAGGACTGACAGATATAATATGGAATGAAAAAGCTTGGAGATGTTTTGAATGGTGCTAACACACAATTTAGAAGCTCAAGAACAGGATAAAATGAACTTGGAATGTGGTTTAAAAAAAGGAATGAAGAATGCTGTTGGTGACAGCTAGGTACTCTCTGTTCCCAGGACTTTCCCTACAGGTTCTAAAGTATCGGAGTACCTTCCTCTTTAAGTAAGCCCTATCTTTCCAAAAGGAGTAAAAGTAGAATTGAACTTAGAGAACAGAGTACAAAAGACTTCCCTCTTATGTGAAAAAAAATTAGATTCTAAATTCCTGTCAAGGTGCTGACCATAGTTTTTTCTATGTTAAAATCTGTTATATTTAATATATTTAATAAAAACTTCTGGGAAAACTGGAAAGTAGTCTGGTAGAAAATAGGCTTGCACCTTGCACCATATTCCACAATACATTCTAAATGGATTTGAAACTTTAATGTTAAGCATCATACTATAAAAAAATTTAAAGAAAGTAGATCATATACCTCTCACAGCTATGGGTAGCAGATGCATTTTTAACCATGCAAGGATTAAAGCAATTACAAAAGATAGAATGGACCACTTTAATTGAATGAAATTGAAATGCTTCTGCATGAACAAAATTAATATATCTAAGATAAGAAAGAAAATGGTCAAATGAGGAAAAAAACCTTTGTATCAAATTTTTCTAGCAAAGGTTTGGTATATATGATTAATAGTCATCTCCTAATAGTTAAGTGGTCAAAGAATATGAACAAACAGTTCTTAAAAGAAGAATTATAAAGTATTCACAACTACATGAAAGAAAGATCCAAATCACTAATAATAAGAGAAATAAAAATTAAAATAACCACAGGTTGCACTTCACACCCTGAAAACTGGCAAAAAAAAAAGGCATTAAACAATATTGAAGTATTTGTGGAACAATAAGTACATTAATACATTGGTGGTTAATCTACAAAATGGCACAACCATTTTGGAAAGTAATTTGAAATTATGTTAATAAAGTGATTTAAATACTCTTTGAATCAGTAACTATTATTGGCTTAAATGTCAAGGAAACCATTGATTAGAAGAAAGTTTCCATATGTACTGAAATATTTATGGTAGTACTTTTTGTGACAGCAAAGAAATGGAAACAAAATAGATGCCCATCAGTGGGGGAATGGGTAAAGAAATGGCTAAACAAATTACTTAAGTGTAATGAATTATTATTACTGTGCTGTAAGAAATGATGTATGTGATGAATATAGTGAAGCATGGAAAGATCCACATAAACTGATGAAGAGTATAGTAAGGAGAGCAAAGAAAACAATATATGTAAAATTATAATGTAAATGGAAAAAACAATGGCACAAACAAAAATAAAAAGTGAATGTAACAAAATTATAAAGAGCAAACAAGAATTGAATGAAGAGATATAAAAGGATAAGTCCTACTATTCCTATGTGGAGATGGAAGGTCCACAGGTGGTACACATTACACAGGTTTTCAGACTTTTTCAATGTCTTGATCAGTAGTATTAATTTTTTTCTTCTTTAAAAAATACTGTTTGTTATTTAGGATAGTTCTCTGGAAGGGGGAGGGAAAGAGGTAATAATATTTTTTAAAAATTTGTTATACTTAACTATGCCCAAACGGTCACAAAAATGTGCATACCCTTTGACCCAGCAATATTGCTTCTAGGGAAGGGAAGGGAAGCGCAGGGAAGGGAAGGGAAATCTATCTATCAAAGAGATCACAGAAATGGAAAAGGGTTCCACATATACAAAAATATTTATAGCAGCTCTCTATGTGGTGGTCAAAAACTGGAAATCAAAGGGATGCCCATCAGTTGGGGAACGGCTGAATAAGTCGTGGTATATGAGTGTAATGGAATACTATTGTGCTATGAGAAACGATGAACAGGAAGACTTCAGAGAGGCCTGGAAAGACTTATATGAACTGATGCTGAGTGAAAGGAGCAGAACCAAGAGAACTTTGTACATAGAAACAACCACAGTGTGCAAGGTGTTTTTCTGGTAGACTTAGTACTTCACTGAAATGCATGAACTTAAAAAATTTGCAATGGACTCTTAAGGCAAAATACCTTCCACATCTAGAGAAAGAACTATGGAGTTGGATCACAGATAGAAGTAGACCATTTTCTTTTGTATTATGTTTTGTTTTATGTCTTCTCCCATTCATTTTAATTCTTCTATGCATTTAATAGGAATGTACGTGTAGAACCTCTATAAGATTGTATGCTGTCTCAGAGAGGGAGGGGAAAATGAAGGGGAGGGAGAAGAAAAAAATCTAAGATATATGGAAGTGATTGTCGAACACTGAAAACATAAAATAATTCATTTTAAAAAAAGAAAATAAATACTGGTCTAAAGCAACAAAAAAAATTGTTATACTTAGCAAGTGAACGAGTAATGTAGAAAATTACTATTTTAGAGACTCAGCCTAATGAAGTGTTTTTCGAGTTCCTTCCTTTCATTACAGTGAACACTAAATCTAAGAGTTCATGCGTTTAGGAAAAGAATGTGGGTAGGTGTGAAGGCACATATACAGTACTAGATAACTCTAAAAATTAACTACAGAAGTCATTTATGTTAAGTTCAGGAAAAATTCTTAATTACACAACATTTGTAGAAAGATGTTAGCCTTTTCACTAATTTGGACCCTCTAGAAATACTTAGCTTTCAAATGCCATTATTCTCCAAGTTTTCCTCTCCAGGGTACTTGTTCCTTCCGTGTCCCACAATAACCTTTCTCTTAGTTGAGCACAAACTCTAGCTCTCTTGGTTAAGTGTCTTGAATATCAGAACTCAGGACCACCAATAAGGGGCAATACTGAGAGTAAAGGTCCAGGGTGCAATACCGAGAGGTGATAGATTCTGAATGCAGATTAAAGATTGATGGGGTAGCAGTGGGAAGGGACATGACTCATTCTGGAATCTGTTTTGTTTGACTATACATATTTATAAGGGGTTTGTTTTTCTTGCTTTCTCAATGTTGGGAGGGGCAGATGGTATGGAGAAAATTTCGAGCTGAAAATTTTATAAAATTGAATTTTTTCAGTTACAATATTGGTAAAAACCAACCAACAAACCAGAAAACCCGAATCTCACATCTTGGCTCTGTCAACAGTACAGTGGGAAAAGTGCCATTCTATAATCAGAATTCTATCATCAGAAGTACGATTCTAGGCTCAGGGATTCAAATCTCTCTTCTGATACCTACTTCCTGTGTGACACTGGGTAACTCGCTTCATCTTCCTGAGCCGAGGCTGGACTCAGTGACTTCAGAGATCTTTTCTGACTTTAAAACCTCCGTCTCATGATTATAGCTCATCTGTCATTTCCTCAAAGGTAAGGCGGGTCCCTGTAAAAACAAACAAATAAGCATTTAGTAGGCACCTGCTAAGTGCTAGTCACTAGATAAGCAAAGAAAAAAATGAAATGGCCCATGCTGGTGTACATGTATAAAAATATACAAGACTCTCCTTCGCAGTACCTGGCCCTGTGCTGAAAAAAATGGCAATTTCTCAACAAACCTGAATTGATTTTCATTTCATGTGATTTGATCGATGTCATCCTCCTCGAATATCCCAGGCTACTCCCCACCCCACCTGACCA
Organism: Bettongia penicillata ogilbyi; assembly: GCA_023548195.1. NCBI lineage: Eukaryota > Metazoa > Chordata > Mammalia > Diprotodontia > Potoroidae > Bettongia > Bettongia penicillata. The sequence goes on along the minus strand of JAJHZJ010000314.1, from coordinate 27,272,651 downwards.
CTTGGGAGCCATGGAGAATACAGGAAATCCTGAGGTCTAGAGGGAATCCTACTTCAAAATTGCAATTAAAGAGGAAAGAGAAAATTAAAACCATTCAAGATCTTATGAAATGAGTTGTTCTTCCCCATCATTTGAGGATGAGCAATTACACAAAGCCAATAATTTTAAAAAAGATAAACTGTTTGAAGTGATTCACAGAATTGATCCCCTTTTTCCAGGGAGAGTGCTTACAGAGACACTGTCCTCTGCTTTACATACAGAATACTAGGACAGCTGACGTAAGAATCTAACTACTTGGCTTAACTCAGCTTTATGACAGCGATATTCTACTGCTACAGAAAGGAAAAGTAGTCCCCCTTGTGCACCATTTTAGAAGATGAAGGGAGCTCAATTATATTCACTCAAACATGATCCAAATTACTAGCATTTCAACAAGGAATGCACAGGTGCACAAAGAACTGAAGTGAATTTAACAAAAACATTGGAACTAAGAAATCTCATGGTACTCAACACAAAAGAAAAAAATGTTAAAAAGCAGGATCACTCAAAAGTACTTTCATTACTCTGATTTTAAAAAATCCAGCACCGAGCTACAGGGCTACATCTTATAAAAGTCATAGCCACCATTAAGTTCCTAAATAATATAAGCTGACATTTTATTGGACCTTATTTTAAAGCCATCTGTGATCTATAATTGCTATTTCAACAATAAAAGACCCAGAGAATATTAATTCTGTTAGCATTTTAAATTCTTCAAGTGAAAGTCAATCTAAAAATGTCAAGAGCTAATTCACTGACTAAATTTGACCTATGCAACCATTAATGGTAATCTGACCCTAAAAAGTAATCCACTAAAGAAAACACAACTTTATTGTTACAAAAATTCTCTGTTGTAGGAAGAAATTAATAAATTTTGAATATGTAAAATATATTTGAGTATTTTTAATAATCAGTTTTACTGAGTCTGATCTCCAAAATCTCTTTCTACAATTCTTATATCAGATCAAATCCCACCATAATGAATACCATTAAAATAACAGATTTTGTTTCTAAAGTACTTTGCAACATTTCTGCCTTGCAACCCTTAAGAGTAGGTAGTGTAAATATTATCCCCATTTTATAGATGAGAAGGTAGAGTTCTGACTGAGTCCAGGGTCACTTGAATCCAGGTCTTCTGACTCCAAGTCCACTATTTTTCCCCAATTATATTAGCCTAGTTTGTCTTTAGAGAGGGAACATACTTAGAAATTCCCTTGAAGTTCACTGTGATTTAATTTCAAAGTAAGACTGCATTTCAAACATTACTTCACCACTCATTTATTGAATGCTCACTACATGTAGAATACTGTTGTAAGTGTTGATGAAGATATAAAAATCAGAAATAAAACAGAGTTCTTCCCCTCACAGAACTTACAACTTAGAAGGGGATAACTTTATAAATACCCCAAAAGTAATACAAAAAATAGAAATACAAAATGTTAGGCAAAATCTAAGGGAAAGTATTTCCAGCTGAGGGATCAGAAAAGACTTCACAGAAAAGAAGCCTTATGACCTGAATCCTGAAGGACAGGGAGAAGATCATATGTGTTTCTTGAATATCTGTTTGCTAGAAGTACTGGATATAGAAGACATAGCACTGCTGCTAGTCACAAAGTTTTTGTTTCTATTATGATTGGTAAATTGAGCTGTTTCAAGCTAGCAGAACACTAACAAGAGCAGGGAAAATCAGATTTACAGTATGATCTGCACTAGAAAGAATACAAACTCTTACTATCATTAGGTCCCTGTGATAAAGCCTGAATAAAGAAACAAATTTCCCATAATAAAGTTGTATATTTTCACAACTACCCAGGGGAGATGACATTTAATTTAACAAGTATTTATTAAATGATTGCTGCACTAGATGGTGAAGACACAAAGACAAAAAAAAATTGAAACAATGGCTGCCCTCAAGGAACTTAATATCTATTTTGGATGAAGACAACTTAATTATTAAAGAAGTTTAGTTTGAAGTTACTCTGTGTTGGAGAAATTAGGATAAAGTGCAGGCTTAGCTAATGTCTAGGGAATTGAGAATGAGAAATTGAATACCAGGGCATTTGGAGAAGGTAGCCTGGAATATGGGTCACTTTTCCAGCTCTGTGTTCAATATCTTTAATATTTTATTGAATTTTATAGCATCTCTATGGAAAAGGATGCTTGGTCTTTATCCTCAGTTTTTCATTAAAGCAAAATAATTCCCAAGCTTCCAGGCAAGCACTGGTTGTATATCATAGAGTGTTAAGACCAATTCAGTTTTTCTGTTGGTTTATTTCATGTAGTGACCCAAAGCCAGATATATAAAGCAAAGGTCCCTCAGGGGTTCTCTCCTTGGTGTAGAAAAGAGTAAGGATCCTAAAGCTATCTAAGCCTGAGATTTACATAAAAACATATGCTAATACTCAAATTAATGGACCTGTTACAAATTGAATAAAGACTCACCATGAATAAGAGGTTTCACAGTGATAAAAACTGAGCAGGATATTAAATAATTTATAGTGACATTTGAGAAGGAGAAAACAGCATTTCCATGTTATATACCTCAGAGATGTCGAGGCTACAAGCATTTATCAAGGGTTCTTATGGGCCAGGACTGTGCTAAGCAAAGAGGCAAAAGGAGTCTCCACCCCTGAGAAGCTCACAGTCTAATGGGGGAGATAACATGTAAGGAATTATAAATATGCAAGATATGTGCAGAGTACATTGGAGGTGATTACAGAGGGAAGAGATGGAGGAAGAGAGATACCAGGAGAAATCTCTTATAGAGAGTGGGATTTAAGTTGAGTCTTGAAGGAAGCCAAGGAATTCAGGAGATAGAGACAAACATGGAGATATAACTAGTAAAAAGTGAAAGGACAGATGGGAGACAGTGTCACATTAAACAAACAGCTAATAGGCCAATGTTGTTCATAATTGTAGAAGAAGGGAATAAAGTATAAGACTGAAAAGGGAGGAAAGGAACACATCATGGAGGGCTTTGAAGGCCAAACAGAAGTTGTTATATTTGATCTTAAAGGTAACTGGGAGCCACTGGAGGTTAATGAGTAGAGGGTGACATGGTGGGACCTATACTTTAGGAAAATCACTTTTTAGATTAAATGGATGATGGATTAGAGTAGAAAGAGACTTGAGGCAGGCCAACCCACCAGATGGCTTATGCAATAGTTTATACGGGAGGTGATAAGGCTTTGCACTAGAGTCGCATCAGGATCAGAGGAAAGAAGGGGACACATTCAAGAGATGTTGTGAAGGTAGAGGTCAATAAACTTGCAGTTTTTCACTCTACTGCAGAGAATCACACAATCTCAGAACTGGAGGGTACTTCTAGTCCAACCCAGTCTTGGTTAAGAATTTCCTCTAATCAGGAAGGAGCCAAGATGACAGAGTAGACACACATATGCTAGCTCCTAACACACAGCCCATAAAATACCTGTAAAAAAGAACTCCCAACAAATTCTGGAGCAGCAGAAGCCACAGAACAATGGAGTGGAGGAGATTTCTGTTCCAGAGAGCCCTAAAAAACCGACACTAAAGGTCCATTGTGCATTGGACCCGGAGCAGAGCCCAGCCCTGCCTTGGCCAAGCAGCACCAAGAGGAGCAGATCTGAGCAGGGACAGAATCTCCAGTGGCTGGGCAGGTCCCTCTACCCACAGGTGCAAAGGTCAGTGAGAGAGCCTTTTTGGCTGGCTGAGAGGGGAGCGGGGTGTCTTTATAACTCAGGCCCCCCCTTGGGAGGCAGCAGCAGACAGGAGCTCCCAAAGGAGACAGGAGCTCAGATCCATTATTGAAAGTCTCTGCATAAACTCCCTGAGGGAACTGAGCCCTGGGTAGCAGCCCTGCCCCCCACCCAAGCAGCTGAACTTAATTTCACACTGAATAGCCACCCTGCCCTCACCTGAGCAACTGAATTTAATCTTACACTGAATAGCAACCCAGCTCCTGCTGAAAGCTCTGAGGCTGGGAAGCAGCATTTGAATCTCAGACCCCAAGCACTAGCTGGGCGGACCTGGAGGTGAGGTGGATGTGGAAAGGAATCTCAGAAGTCAAGTAACTGGCTGGGAAAATGCCCAGAAAAGGGAAAAAAAATAAGACCATAGAAGGTCAGTAAGAGAGATTTCTGGGCTGGCCAAGAAGGGAGCGGGGTGTCTCTGTGACTCGGGCCCCTTCGGGAGGAAGAGGCAGAGGCAACGGCCGAGGCAGCAGCTGCCCGGGACTCCCGGAGCAGCCCCAGGAGCTCAGGGCCATTACTGAAGGTCTCTCAATAAACCCGCTGGGGGGGGGGGGGGGTCATTTGCAAAACTACACAGATATGTTCTGTATTGAATTGCCTGCCTTCCCAAAGGAAATGGGTGGAGAGGGAGGGATGGGGAGAAGTTGGAACTCAAAATTTTAGGAACAACTGTCGAGTATTGTTCTTGCTACTAGGAAATAAGAAATACAGGTAATGGAGAATAGAAAGTTATCTGGCCCTACAGGGCATAAGAGAAGATGGGGACAAGGGGAGGGAGGGATGATAGAAGAGAGGGCAGATTGGTGATAGGGGAAATTAGAATGCTCAGTGTATTGGGGTGGGAGGAGGGGACAAATGGGGAGAAAATTTGGAACCCAAAATTTTGTGAAAATGAATGTAAAAAGTTAAATAAATAAATTTATTTTAAAAAAAAATTTCCTCTAATCCCAATAACTGGCATTTACTTGTCCCTTTAAAATTTGAGAAGCATTTTGTAGTCCTTATCATTCTTCAGCCCCATAACAACTCTACGAGGAAGGCATTGTAGGTATTATATTTTCCTAGTTTACAGACGAAGAAACTAAAACTTAGAAATGATGTGATGACCTACCTATGGCTACCCAGCTAGTAAGCGTAAAGGAAAAATTCAAACACAGATTGGCTCACTCCAAGTCTATTATGCTACCCACTGTGCCATTGAGATCAGATGAGGTAGTATAGGAGAAGAAAAGAGAACCCAGGACAGATGCCTGTGGGATGGATATCCATGATTAGCATGTGTGACTGGAATGAAGATCCAGCAAAGGAGACTAAGAAGCTGTCAAATAGGTAGGAGGAGAGCCAGAAGAGAGTAAAGTCAGAGGAACCTAAAGAGAAGGAGACCAAGAGACCCATGTAATCAATAAGAAGTAATCAATACCAGCAAAGGGGACAGAGAGAATAGAAAAAAATGACCATTGGATCTGGCAATTAAGAGATCATTAGTTTGACCCAGAGGTTCAGTTACTGGGCTTATACCCAGTATAATATATCAAATGACCTCATATTTGTAAAAAGTGCTTAGTACAATGCCTAGTAAATAGGAGGTGCTATGTAAGTATTTATTCCCTTCCCCTTATGCCTCTAGGAAGTCATTGATAAGAAGAAAGTCCTCATATACATCAAAAAAATTATTGTAGCAGTTTTTATGATAACAAAGAATTGGAAACAAAGTAAATTCCCATTGGTTGAAAAATAGTTAAACAAATCAAAATGAGACTAAATTGTGGTACCTGAATGTAATGGAACATTACGGTGCTTTAAGAAATGAAAAATGTGACAAATACAGAAAAGTATGGAAAGATCTACACAAACTAATAAAGAGAGAAGTAACAGAGCTAAGAAAACAATATACACAGTAACTATACAATGGAAACTGAGCCACCATAAAATAAATCAAAATGTTGCAAAATTATAAAGAACAAGCACAACTTGAAATAAGAGATATGAGAAGATGCCCACAATCTATTCCTTCAGGGAGCTGCATGTTACGATGCTGGTGGACTCCCCTCTCCCAACCAGTGTTGCAATGCTTTGTTTAGAACGTTTTCACACTTTCTCAATGTCCTGATCAATTGTGTTGATTTTTTTCCATTTGTTTTTCTTTATGTTTTTCTTTTAAAAATATTATTAGTTGTATGGGATGGCTGTCTGGAAGAGAGAAGAGTACTGGGGAAAACTATGATGATGTAAAAAAAAAACAAAAGACATAAATAAAAATTTTTTGTTTTTTATAAAAGAGTATTGTTTTCACCATCCTCTGAAGTTATTGATGCTATAACTTCTTCAGTTCTTGAGGATAGTGATCAAGAAAGGAATTGAGTAATTATTAAGCTATTACTGTTTAATTTGATGGTGTAAACTGTTAATCCAAAGCTTTATTTTAACATGTTGTGACCTTTTCCTTGTTCAAGACTGCTATAAATGTTAGCTCAAATTGTCTTGTGGTACAGAGATTTCTGAAGACATTGGGTGAGAGTTGAGGTAGAGGGAAGGGAGACAGCTTTATATCAGTTTAGACATTTCTCACTATACTAGAAATGCTTGAATTTGAAATAATGTTAACAAAATTTTTCTATCAGGCTTGTGCCCAAAATGCAGAGTACAATATTAATTTTTAAACATCTATTAATGACTATTCCCTGAGTACAGCACCATTCAACCAGTTCCAAATCCATCTAACAGTACTATTTCTTATCTTTTCCACATCTTTTTATCTTTTCCCACAAGAATGGCATGAGAGACTTTGTTAAATGTTTTGCTAAAATCTAGACAAACTACGTAAGAAGTATATACTAGTCTGATAAAAAAGGAAATGATGATATAACAAAACCAATTCTTGATGTAGCAATGTTGGCATTCTGCAATCCCTGCTTCCTTTTCTAGATGTTTACCAATAATCTTTTAAATAAAATGTCCTGAAATTTTTCTAAGAATTGAAGTTATACTTACTAGCCTACAGTTTGCAGACTCCACACTTTTTTGGAAAATCTGAACATTTGCCTTCTTCTAATCTTGTGGCACATCTTCCTTTCTCTCTACTATTTCAAAAATCACTGACAGTAGTTCATTAACCTTATCATTCTTTCAGTACCCTTGAATGTATTACAACTGGGTTTGATGACTTCAAGGTCCTCTTCTGCTTCAAAGACTATTCTTCATGGATGCATCTCCAAGTTCACTCTTTCATCTACTGCATTATCTCATCTACTCCCAAGTAGTTCTTTCTATTTTCTGATCTGTCTTTTTTATCCAATGTAGTTTTAAGAACTCTTTTTTTATCCTTAGCTTTCTTTGCTAACCTCAGATTATTCTAGTTTTAGCATTCGTGACACTATTCTTAGAGGACTGTGACATGCTTTTTCACTTATCATCTAATATCTGCTCCCTCTGCCATTGTCTGGACATGTTCTGGAAAATCTAAATTTGTTGGTAAATTCCTTGCACATTCACATTGATCTCTTTAAATAATACCCTATTTTATTTTTATTGAAATTGTTTCTTTTTATATATTCATAATTTGACTTGTGAAAGTTATCCTTTTCTCCTTAATTTACTTCCCTTTAAAATTTTGGGTCAGCAGTATCTTATTTATCATTTCTTTGAATTCTACTTTTCAAATGTCTAGGATGTATGCCAATCTTTGCATGACTTTACTCTTTTATCATAACCTATCTTCTGTCATAATAGCAAGTTGCTTCTCCCCAAAGTTCCCATACTTCCCACACCCAAAACCAAGTGAAAACTTGGTCAAAAATCTTTCTCTTTTTGGATCCTCCATGTTTTGAAAGATGAAGTTATCCTTAAGTAAAGACCACAAATTTAATTGCTCTGATTTTGGCAGGCATAAAATGTCATCAATACTATCTCCCCTTCCTGAGTAAAGCTAACACTTTAGAAACTACTAAAAGATCACACTCTATCCATCTTTTGGTAGACAGAGCAACCTACTTATTGCAGTGGCATACAAAATAGAATGCTTCATGAATAATAGTTATTTATGCTAATCAGGATGTAACATATAACTAACAAGGGAGTCCAATGAGCAGAAGTAAAGAACATCACCAAAGAATTACATGATAGGAAAAGAAAGAAAAATAGATGGGCTGGTTATTCGGTGAGAGCAAAGGTTTACAAAGTGTCAGAAGAAAGAGAAAAAGCCTTCAAGCATGTTGTATAGACCTCTTTTGATGACTACATGGGAGGGCATGGATGAGAGTGGCACAAGATGGGTTACAATCAGTATTCTTGAAGGGAATTCTCAAATTGATTAGCTCATAGATCTATTTGAGTATTTGAATAAAATTTATAAAATACTTTCTGCAATACAAATCATAGGTTTGTTATTTCCATTTCCAAGAACAGGAAATTAAAGCTAAGAGAAGCCAAAGTCAGAGCTATTAAGGATTGGAGATTTTGAGATTTTGAACTCAGATCTTTCCCGATTCCAAGTCCAGTGCTCTTGCCTCAATTCCACACTGAGTAACTACATATCTCACACTGGTTGTTCCTCTTCATGCCAAGAGAAGGTAGAACATAGAGTTAGGGGGAATAAAGGACTAAACTATACCTTGTGTGTTTATTATATCAAACTCACTTCTCTAAGCTGCTAAAAAAAAACACTTGGGGAGAAAAGGAAAAAGATTCAGAGAAACAGATAAAGGGGAAAAGATAGGCTAAACTTGGTTACTTCTAAACTGGAGAGAAGAGGTTTTCAAATTGGAGAGAGTTGAAGCAGTGGAATCCAAGAACAAGAAATAAGATATGCTCTTACTTTTTCTGTAACTGGGACAATGAAAGTAGATGCTGCGAGGGCCTTTCTCATGAATAAATGAGCAGCTTTGTGTTGATATTTCCTGGGATAACTTAGAGATTTTCTTTTAAAATAAATTATCATGTTATATTAACTTTAGAACTATTATGAGCTGATGAGATTTGGCTGTGATTTAGATAATGCATATGTATATGTGTGCAAACATATATACATATTTTATACATACATACACATACAAACACAGAGATGCATGAGAGGAGGCAGGATGCCATGGGGATAGACAGCTGGTCTTCTGAGTTTAAGTCCTACCCCTTATATGTACTGGTTGGGTGGCCCAGGGCAAGTCACTTAATGTGTCAATGCTTTAGGCAACTCTCTTGGAATAGAAATTTCAGAGAAAGTGCTGACCTGAATTGATGGATGGAATTACCTCATCTGGGATTTTCCTATATAAATGAAATAATGGTCCAATCCACATTCACATATATGTATATATACAGGTATGATATTTGTTTATGTTTATAGCATATATAGCATTATGCATGTGTACTTATACATAATACATAACTTACATTTATATAATACTTAGGGTTTATAAAGCATTTTCTATACATTATTTCATTTGACCTTCAAAACAATTTTTTCAAGGCATTATTTCCATTTTCACATGAAAAAGTTTATTCAGGTCTCTTCTAACTCAAGGTCTAGCACTTTGTTATACCATGATATTATTCATTTAAAATTACATAATTAGATTTTAAGCTCCTTAAAGACAAAGACTGTTGTTTTTTTCATTTATACACAAGGACTGTTGTGTATAGCAGAGTGCCTTGCACATATTTCGAAATGCCAATGGATAATTTTATATATGTGTGTGTGTATACATACATACATATATATATGCCCACATACCTATACTGTGTGTATGTGTATGCACACACACATATACATTGAATATTCTGAGATCTGTGCTATCAGTGGTTTCAGGAACTCAGAGCATTGGGGACTCTCCTTGTGGAAAATCTACCAGTGCATCAATTCATTTGTAACTTATAGTTTTAGAAAGTTGTTGGTGCATTAAGAGGTTAAAAGACTTGTCCATGGTTACACTGATCTTCCCCATATATATCTCAGGGGCAGAACTTGAAAACAACTCCCGGTTTCAAATCCTTTCCATGAGACACACTAGCTGTATGATCACAGGCAAGTTACCTAACCTGTTATTGCCATATATATGCACACACACAAACACATGTATATGTAGAAAGAGAAATAATGCATCTTAGTAGTCATATTAAAATCATCTGAGTGTATGAATAAGAAAGTTCCTGTGGGATCTTAGGTACCATATCTATTGAGGATGAGCTTGGAGAAAAAAGCCTGAGAAAAGGGAGAGATATTCTTGACTGGCATAGAGAAGTCCTTGAAAAAGTCCCCAAAGCCCCTCCTCCACTCCTTTTTTCCTGTGAGATTCTGATTTCCGAAGTGAACATGGCAGGACAGACTCATAAAAAATGCTTTGACAAATCACTTTTATTATTCGATTCAATTCAACAAGTATTTATTCCATGCCCATGATGTACAAGGCACTGTGTTAGACAGTCAGGCAAAATGAGTGACAAAGAGAAAACAAAACCCAGGCCCTGTCCTTGATGTGCTTCTACTTCATAGGAGGTGGTGAAAGGCCAGGGAGACCCCACATAGCCAATGGAGCTTCCATTGCTATGTTGTTTGCCTGGATAACAAGAAGTGGCCAAATTTTCTCTACCATTTTTCAGATTTTCGAACTGTCCAGGTGAATACCAGGTGGTTCATAACAACATGATAACGTCACATTGAACAAGAAAGGTATTCATCAAAAAGTACTGATATGACATACTAGTTCATTTAATGAGAAAAAATATCTGAGTTCAACAAAGAATTTTAAGAACTGTACTAGTATCCAGATGAAAGAAATATTTCCTGTTAATGTTGGAATTCTTTAAATACTGCTATTCATAGACTACATTGTACTAATTCCATCAAGCCTTAGAACACTACAAATCCGTCTCAATGAAATTCATTATAATATAAAAGAGATTCATTTAACCATCTATCCTAAAAAAACAAATTAGATGAAAGATATATATTTCTCAGATTATGATATGCAGCTGGATAAGCAAACTATCAGATTTGCCTACCAATATGTGTATCTCGGATAAGCTCTGCATATGGATAATAAGCTGGGTTTGGAATCAAGGAGGAGGAAATTGCTATGGATTACATTTGGGAAACTAAAGTACTATCAATGATTCCAATCTGCTTATTACTGAAAAAAAATTGTAACAGCATTCTTTTTAGTGATGATACTTAGCTGTGAATCATGGAACCCCATGAGCTCAGAAAAACCCTTAAGTTACAAATATACTAAAAGTCAATGGAAAGATGCATGATAGACATACTCAAGCCATATATAGCATATAGTCAGGTCTTAATTAGTGCAAAAATTGAATCTGGTGTAGTGGTCATATTCGAATTTACCCTGCATATTGTCATAGCACTGGAATCAGTTACCATGGTTGGTACAATTAGAACTTTGAATAATGCAAATTTGGATACAGGCTGTATTACCCATAACAATTTATGTGTGAGGGATGAGTACAATTTGAAAAATTGGTAAGCTGGCAAAAATGAAAGATAACAGATGGCAAATCCAAATGGTACATTGCTACTTCAGAAATCCCAAAAGAACATGAGGAAGGCTTCTATTGCACTGGAAAGATCTGCTGTGAAGGATTTATAGGTAAAAAGCAGGTAAAAAATTGTATAGCATGAGAAGACATAGAGAAATTGCTTCCTTGTTGATATAAGGAGAGGTCTGTACTTATGGAACGATAGATGCTCCAAGAATATCAAATGACAATCAGGGAACTATTAACCCAAGAAATCTATACAATCTTACTTCCTTCCCATCTTTAGTCAAAAGATAAAAAATGATCTACTATGGATAACAGCTGTAGTCCTGTCTGCAGCCAGACCTAGATTAACTACTGTTTGGCCTTCTTCTACCTTGAAATCGCCAAAAGGAATGATGGAAAACATGAATCCCTCCTGACATATCTGAAAAGCTTAAACTTTCCCCAACAATTTGTGAACATTTATTAAATATCTATTATGAGCAAGACAGTGTAGAGGGAGTCATAGCATAGAGTATAGAGAACTAGCCTTGAAACCAAAAAGATGTGGGTCAGTCCCAGTCTGGACACATTCTGGCTTTGTACCCTTGGCCAGGTCACTAAAGTCTCAGTACTTTAGAGTTGAGGGCCAGGGTGGAGTGCGGTTGACAAGATCAGCATAGACTTTCTGGGGAAACTGTTCTTTGAGACTGGGCTCATTATCATCCGGAATGGCTCTCCAAGCCCCCCAGATGTTGCTGTCTCCTTGAGACAAACAAGAGAATTACAGAAAACAAGAGATATGTATAATAGATGCCCTCTAGGCTCACAGTCTTTAGGATAAGGCTGATTAAATCACTAGGGCTAGCGACGAAGCAGAACGTCAAGTAGGTTTGCAGTTTCTGTCTATAAATGCCCGGACTCTCAGATCAATAAACGGAGTTGGTCTTTCTTCTCCCAGCTCCCATGTCTTTCTTCTTCAGCACATCACCGAGCCATATAGGGACGCAGGCCGTCCACTACCTTTAGGCAACTCTTTAAGGCTACAGGTTACAGAGAAAGTATTAAACTGTATTAGTACAGAGAGTATCCTTACCTGGGAGTGCTTTATATCAATGAACTCACAGGCCCAGTACCTATTCCCTGTGAAAGTTCTATACCAGTAATAGGGAACCTGCATCCCGGAGGATTCAGTCAAAGGGCTGCACTTAAGGACCTAGAGGGTCACATGTGTCCTCGAGGATGCAGGTTCCCCACTGAGTCCTGAAGATACAAATAAAAGAAAAAAGAAAATGACCCTTGTCAATTAGAAGCTTACAATCCACTAGTCAGCCTTCTTTCCTGATTTCTGTAGGTACCAGTCTTACAGATTTGAAAGTCATATTCTCTTGATACATGCAACTATGTAACACTGAAGCCTGGGTGCAATAATATGTAACTCTGACACCATGACTAGTGAAATAACAGTTCAATCCAATTCAGTCTGAAGGTTGTTCTCCATTTCCTCAGGTTTTTCCTGATGACACACCCCTCAAGGATTTCTTTAATTTTCGTGCCAGCTTTGTTTATGCCATTCCAAAAACTTGCCTATATCCACATGAGGGTAACATAATGTCTTTAGCAGTAGCACAGTTCAAGGCAAAATTACTCCTGTATATAGAGTGGGGAAGTTCTGCCTTTGATAGCCACCCTTATCACTGAGGCCCTTTGCTTTTCAAGTGTTCAAGATTTACAAGTCTTCATTTTCCAGGTGACTCTTGCCTTTGTGCCTCTAAGCACGTATAAAAAGCCTTTTCTGTGTGCTGATTGGCCAGAGCACATAAGCAAGCTCTTGAATAGTCCTTTTGTACTTGTGATTGGTGTCTGACCCTCCAACGCCCTCCTGGCCAGCAACTGACTCCTAAAATTAACCTACGGTTGGCTTATGGTTAGTCATACTGGGAGGTAGTGGTTGGTTTAGAATGAACAGTCTGCTCAGCTTGCACTAATGATCTGAGATTAAGTTTGACAGGAACTACTGTGTTCTTGGAGGGTGGGGTAAGGGTTTTTGCAAAAGTTAAAAGAAAAAGTCCCAAGAAACTACTGCATGACAAGAAAATTTATGAGGCTACAAAGTCTCATAAATAAGCTTCAAAGTTCACGCTTTGCTTCTCTTAGTTCTCATAGCTATGTCTCAAAGAAAACTATTAAATCAATGTGCAAGCAGAAAGATTTTAATAAACTACACTAATACAAAAGTTTCTCCTACTCAGGATAGATATCTCCCAAGATAGAGCTACCACTTACAGCTATAATAGATGATAAATAATGATAACAATGACAGTAACAACAGCAAAAATAATAATATAGATTTGATCAATCACTTAGCCTCCCTTCTACAGGTCCAATAAGTTATTTTGTGTGTTATAAATACCCATATTAGCTACCAAGGACATATGAAGAAAGATGCTATCTGCATCCAGACAAAGAACTGATAAATAGAAATATGTATAGAATAATTTTACATATATCTGTACTTATCTGTGTCTAATAGGAGCCACCTTTAAGGTAGAGAGGAGAGGGAGAAGAAAAGCAATTTCCATGATAATTTTGTTGTATATTTGAAAGGAATAGCAAGGGCATAATAGATTTGTAGTTTCCTATACAATTAGCTTTTTTATTGTACTGTTATGAAAATGCTTCTTTTATCCCATAAGTTAAAAATTTTAAAAAAATTTTTTAAAGGCTACCAAGGAAGCAAATCATGGCTAAGAACCTCTGCTCCACTACAGATTGATAGAGAAGTGAGGGAAATATCTAGACTTTGGAATAGGTGGAATATAAAAACGTATTGAGAAGGAAATCAGGGCCAAGATCTGAACATTAGAAAGGGAAAACATTATTTCATAGAATTGCAGAATGCCAAAATTGAAAGGAATTTTAATAGCTGTCTTGTCTGATTATACTTGAAAAAGAATCGTTTCTACAAATAGTCATCTAGCCCTTTTTTAAGACCTCCAATGAGGGAAAACCCACTTTTCCCAAAGGCAGCCCACTTCCATTTTGGATACTTTTAATCATTAGGAAATTTTCCTGACAGCAGTCTCAATTTGTCTCTTTCCAAATTCTCCCTACTGCTCCCGTGGAAGAAAACAGGTCTTATGCCTCTTGTAGGTTATGTATCCATTCCAATTCTATCATGCCCTCCTTTCCCAACTCATCTTCTCTTTTTGAGGCCAGACATCTTGTTTCTCCAACTGATTCTCATATAGCATGAACTTAAAGACCCTTAACTGTTCTGACTCCCTCTCTTTCAGATGATCTTCAAATTATGGATATCTGCCCAGATCCTGTCCCATGAAGGCAGAATCCAGTGGGGCCATCATTTCTTTATTCTTCTCAATACAGTCTAAGGTTGCATCTGCTTTCTTGGCTGCCAGAACACAGTGATGATTCACATTGTACTTGCAGTCTACTAGAATACACAGATCTTATTCAGATGAACTGCCTTTTCACCCCATAGCTCCCTCATCTTGTACTTGTGTAAAGTGGATTTTTTGAACCCAGATGTAATATTTTGCATTGATTTGCATTAAATTTCATTTCATTAAGCTCTGCCCAACGTCACAGACAATTGAAACTGACCAATCAGTCAACAAGCGTGTATTAAGTATTTACTATGTGTCAGCACTGAGACCTTTTGGGATCCTGACTTTGTCATGCAACGTGTTAGTTCTTCCTCCTAACTTTGCGTCACTTGAAAATTGGATACGCATTCTGTTTTGGACTAAAAAGTGAAATGGTATAGGACCAAGTCCAGATCCTTGAAACACTCCACTGGAGATATTCTGCCCAATTGGTATTGATCTGTTAATAACTAGTCTTTGAACTCAGTTATTTAGCCACTACTATACAGTTTTTGGAGGTAACTGCTTTATATGGTCTGGGAGTACAATACCTCTTTCATTTCATCAGTGTGACTCTTTTCCCACAGCTTCTTCAACAAGAACTCCCCATCTTTTGTCATCATGCTCAGTTTGCATGGTTTAAGGTAAAACCTCATCATTGTTTTAGTTTGCATTTCTTTCACACTTGATAGCATGGAGTATGTTTTCATGTGGTCATTTATAGTTTGCAATTTTTTTGAAAACTATTCCTATCTTTTGACCAGTGATTTATTGGGGAACAGTGTCTTATTATTGTTGGTGTCATATATTTGTGACAATTACCTCTTTATTTTGAATATTAAACTTTTATGGACATTCAATGGAATTTTTTTTCCTACTCTTAGCGTTTCCCTTCTAACGACATCTTAGTGATTTAATTTACACAAGCTTTTAAATTTTATGCAGTCTAAACTGCCTATTTTATCTTTTATGATTTCTTCCATCCATTTCATTAAAAATTCTGCCTCCAGCCAGAATAGTGAAAGGTCCCTGATCTTTTCTACTTTTTAAGCAGTATGACATTCCATATTCTGGTTGAATATCTACTTTGAGTTTATTAGTAGTATATGGTATAATATTTTAAACGAAACCTAATTTCTGCCAAAATTCTTTCTAGTTTTCCCAGCCATTTTTCTTAGATCACTCATCCCTCAGTAATTTATGTTCTAGAGTTTACCAAACACTTGCATGAGTGTTTTTAATTGTTTTTGTTACTTGCTTATCTGACAAGTCTTCTTCAAATGTAAATTAATTGGGAAAGTTCCCTGTGCTTCCACATTAGTCTTCTTATAAGCCAGTCCCTTACTTTGATTGCTAACTTTCCCTTTCCTCATTCAAATTGGTTTTTTTTCTTCAGAATTTTTTTTTGTCTTCAGAATTTCATTTTTAAGGTTGTCCTCTACTGAAACACTTGAGTTGTATAAATAATTCCTAAGATACAAAGTGAGACTAGGGCCAAAATAATTCAAAAGTTAGAAAGGGGTAGTCTGTCACAGTTTTTGTAACATTTCCTCAGTCTGTGTTGGTGAGATCCCTGAATTGATACAACTGTCTGGAAGCCTAGGAATCAGAGGACCTTTTAAATTCCAACTTCATCACTGACTGTAACCTTGGGCAAGTTAACTACTCAGGGCCTCAAATTTCTCTATAAAAGTAGAGGATTGGGCTAATTAATTTCTAAGGTCCCTTCCAGTCCTAAATCTATGATACTATGAAATTCAACAAGTAAGAAGTGCCTAAGCAACACTATGCTACGCTATGGGAATTTAAAGACAAAAATGAAAGAATCAACTTTTCAGTTCAGTATGGCCTTAATATTCTTGTTTGTTTGTCCACATAACTCTCATGACAATTACCTAGTTCTATAAGGAAACTAGCTTTGTAATATTTTGATTGTTAATGCAGAAAACATATAAATTCATTTGGGAATACAATTTTTTATTCGATTAATCCTACCAAATCACGAACACTGACCCACCAGTTATTTAGGTCTTCTCTTATTTTGAGAGTTAATTTGGGTCCCCTTAATACTATAAATAGGGTTTCCTTTTTAAAAAACATTTTTAAAATTTTTATTACTAGTAAATAAGAATATAGTCTTCTTGTAAATTAATCTAGTAATCTAGTGAGACTCCACTGAACTCATTTATTGAATCCATGAATCGTTTTTGGTTGAGATGATTGAAAAGTTTTGTTGAACTGAAATTAATCAATTTGTAGAAATGTATAAATGGTATCGAAATGTATAAATGGTATCTGTTTCACACATCACATCCTCCCCCAAACAGAGGATTTTTTCATTTTGTATTGTAATTGTAAAAGATGTTCAAAAGGTACCACAGAATTGTTTTTAGTTAGCATTTTCTTTCAGCTGCTCTGGTCGTACATTTTTTTACATATCCGTCTTTTTAAAAGTTATTTTAATTTTTAGTTCCAAATTCTCTCCCTCCTTCCACCCATCAAGAAGGTAAGAAATACATACATAGTATACATATAAAGTCATGCAAAACATTTCCATATTAACTACTTTGTGGGCCAGAGAAGCAAGAAAAATAAAGGAAAAACATGCTTCCATCCATTCTCAGGATCCTTCAGTTTTCTCTCTAGAGGTGTATAGCATTTTTCATTCAGCGCCCTTTGGAATTGCCCTGGGTCACCGCATTGATCCAAGCAGACCGGCCTTTCAAAATAGATCATCATTACAATACTGTTGTTACTGTATACAACGTTCTCCTGCTTCTATTCTCGTCCCTTTGCGTGGGCTCCTCCCGTCTTCTCTACACCTCCCTGAAAGGCATCCTTCTTACCGCTCCTTACTGCGTCACAATATTAGCCTTTCCCCAACGGATAAGGATGCCCTCAGTTTCCAATTCTTTGCCCGCACAAAAAGAGCCGCAGTAAGTATCTCCTGTACTTAGGAGTCCTTTTCCTTTGTTCTCTTTGGGATGTACCCCCAGTAGGAGATACGCTCAGCTTAGAGCGCTTTGGGGGGAGCTCCTAATGGTTCTCCAGAACGGCGGGGGCGTTCACAACTCTACCAACAGAGCATGAGCTGCTCTCTCCAGTATTTGCCGTTTTTCTTTTCGGTCACGTTAGCCCCTCTGACGGGTGTGACGGGCACCTCCTAGTAGTTTCCGTTTGCATTACAGCTCTGGGGCATTTTTTCACGGGACTATCGAGAGCTTCCATTTCTTCTTCCGACAACTCAGTATGGTTCGTATCCTTTGACCGGGGATCGGTCGGAGGCCTCCACCTTCCTAGATCACCTGCACGGGCAAGCAGGAAGGGTGGGTGGGACACCCAAGGGAGGAGAGGGAGGCCAGGACCGGACCGTCCCAACCCTGCAGCTCACTTGGGCCCGCCACCCCACCTGGCGGGCCACGGCTTTATTCCTGCGGGGCGGGACCTATTATTCGGACTACGAAAGGAAAGGAAGGCTATCCGGAGCCCTGGTGACTGAACGAGGACGTGGCATTAAGGGCAGAGGGGCAGGAGGTAGAGGGGTGGCAAACGCCCGGCTCTAGAGTGGAGGCGGGGACTGCCCAGGTAATCCAGTTCGCACTTTCGTGTTTCCTGCCACCGGAAGTCCCGCCCTCAGACCCGCAGCTGTGTGGGAAATGAGGCGATGGCGGCGAACTCCCATCATTCCCCGCCCTCCTTAGACCCTAGCGCCACCTCTCGAGCGAATCGGCTGTCCAGGCAGCCGCCCATGCGACGGAAGGCGGCGGGGCTGAGACATTTCGAGCCTCCGCGGCTCCCGTAGTTTTCGAACTTCTACCGCGGACTTCCCTTCCTGATTGCGGCGCTCATGGGCCCTCTCGGCTAGTATGAATTTCTTCCTCTGCCTGGTCGCTGTGGGGGGTGTCGCCGCTCTCATACTGCTGAGGCTATGGCTGGTGCTCTGCTTCCGAAAAGAGGAGCTACAGACTGTGTCCGTCAGGGTGCTGGTGGTGGCTGGGTCCGGTGAGTAGACGGAGGTCGTAGCTTCGCCGGTCACATGACATTCCCCCACCGCCACGTTTCCCTCAGAACTACAATCCCCAAAAGACAACGCGGCTTTGTAGTTTCTCATTCCCCGCCCCCACTTCCGCTTTACCTGAAGCGTTGCATGCTGGTCTATGTGGTTTTTGTGAATTACTATCCCGGGTTGAATCCACGTTTAACTGGAGATTTTGGGCTCGGTGATGTCCATGATCCGAATGAATAAGATAATCGATTTTAAAGACAGAAAACTGATGCCTTCGCCCTCATTTTACAGATGAGGAAATTGAGACCCAGAGACGTTAAGTGAACTGACCAGGGTCTCGCAGCTAGGATTTGAACTCAGATTTTCCCGAGTCTAAAGTCCAGCCTTCTGTCCTTTGTACCCCTTTAGCCTTCTATGTTGGAACTTTCTGGATGCCTCCTAATTAAATTCAAGAAAAGACCCAAACAGTGAACTAGACCTCCTCCGATTTCTTCCCATGCGGGTACCCTCCTTGCCCATGACTTGAGGCAGATTTCGAGCTGGAAGGAACCAGGTCCAGTGCCTTCCTTTTACAGATGAGGAAACTGAGGCCCAGAGAGGTTATGACCTGCTGTAGTAAGTAGCAGAGCCAGGGTTCAGACCTAGCTGTTCTGGCTACAGATAAACTACCAGACTCCCTCTCCTAGGAGATGGGTGGCCTCGCTGGCTCTCTGTGTAAATGTATGGGCATATAAATGTGTGTATGTATATGTACAGAAATATGGAAATAAATACCTGTATATATAGGCATACACAATTCTAGGATGAAGTAGTGAGGATAAGTCCTGGTCTGCGAGCTGGATAGAAGATTTTATAATCCCACAGGTTACTAACATTAGTAACCTGATGCCACTAGGCATCTGTGTGTGTGTGTGTATGTGTGTACATACATGTAAATGCAAATGTAGCATGAATCTGCAAGCATTTGTCAAGTACCTATTATGGGCCATCTGTACTAGGTACTAGAGACACAAAGATGAAAACAATCCCAGTTCTGAAGGAGCTTACCAGGAGAGATTTACATCTATAAGTCATTTACTTATCATTTTAGATATACATCTTTATTTGTATAATTTTATGTATGTATTTATATACTTGTGTACATGTACAGTTGTATTTAAATTTTGTATTTCTCTATACCTATACAGTTATATACTACACATTTATATTTAATCTATATATATTTGTTTTTATCCCTATACATTTTATTTACATTTGTATACCTGTACAATTGTATTTACATATCCCTGTGTCTGTGCATTAATATTTATTTGTATCCCTGTACATTTTATTTATTTAGATTTCTATCCCTATAACATTTGCATTGATTTATATTTATATCCCTGTAAATTTGTGTTTATTTGTACCTATACATTTATTTATTTGTATTTACATCCTTATACATTTGTGTTTATTTGTATCCATACATTTTTTATGTATATGCCTTTGTATATATATTTATTTATATACCTGTATTTGTGAGTTCAAATCTGGCTTCAAGCACTTCCCAGCTGAATGACCCTAGAGAAGTCACTTAATGCCTTGCCTCAGTTACTCATCTATAAAATGAGCTGGAGAAGGAAATAGCAAACCACTCCAGAATCTCTGCCAAGAAAACCCCAAATGGGGTCAGATAGGACTGAAAAATGACTTAAGAAAATATACTAATCTACTCATATTTATATACCTATGTATTTATATTATTTATATTTGTATATTTGCTTAGTGTATATGTTTATATTTATATTTCTATATGTACATACATTTATATTTATTCGCATATATAAACACTTATAGTTTTACATTTATATACATTCATATTTACATATACTTATGTAGCACTTTAAGATTTGCAAATCATTTTTACGTACTCTCTATTGATCTTTTCAACAGTATTCTCATATATAAGTTGAAATAAAGCTAATGTAAATATTTCCAGTAAACCCAATCTAAGAGACATTTATTAAAACACGTAACATCTTGTTAAGATGAAAGGAATTGGAAAGATTTTGGGAAGATAGACATATTAATTAATATACTCTTGGTAGAGCTGTGAATTAATTGGTCTATTTTGGGAAATAATTTGGATTTATACTACAAGAGTGAATTAACTGTAGATATCCTTTGACCCAGAGATTCCACTATTATGCTCAAGAACTCTAAAGAGAGAAAAGTCCCACTACTTTTTTGTAGTATTAAAAAATTGGCAACAAAAGGGTACCTATCAGTTGGGGAATGACCAAACAGTTTGTGCTGCTGGAGTGTCGTAAGGTATTGTTCTGTAAGAAATGACAAATGAGAGGAGTTCATAGAAACCTGGGAAGACTCGTATGAACTGATGCATAATGAAATAAGCAGAAATAGAAGTGGTTACACAATGATGACAGTAAAAATAGAGGAAAGCAACACCAGCGTCACCAATTAAATTCCAGTTAAATGCGGTGGCCCAGCCTTGCTTCCAGCAGACAGATGATGGAACACATTGTCCCCCGCTTGATGGAGACGTTTGGGGACTTCAGATGTGGGCTGTTGGGTTATATCATCAAACAGTCCTCCACTCTGGTCCAGGCCGTCATCACTCGCCTCTTCCAGTCAGCTATACATGGAGCCTCAAGGCCCCAAGTGACCCTCTAGGTCCGAGGGCCGAGCTTGAGGTCACAGGCTCCCCAGCCCTGAATCAGTTTGGTCGTCCTGAAGCTCAGCAGTGTTTGGTACGCTGTCATTCTACTGCAGGGCCCCTATTGCTTCTAGGATCAAATATAAAACCCTCCCTTTGGCTTTGCACAACCTGGGCCTTTCCCATTCTTTCTCTCTTCATACACCTTGCTGCTCCAGTAACACTGGATGCAGTGACGATGACCTTTTGCCATTCTTTGAACAAGATTCTCTGACTCCTGGACATTTTCACTGACTTGTCTCCTGCACCTGGAATTCTCTCCTGACTCATGTCTGCCCTCCTTGTTTCCTTCGGGTCTCAACTAAAGTCTCCCCTTTGGTGAGAACACTTCCCCAGTCCCTCTTAATCTTACTCCCTTCCCTTGGATCCTACCCTAGTTATCCTCTCAACAGTTTGTTTGTACAAACCCTGAAAATGGAAACTTTGAAACTCAGTCATGAAACCGGGGTCTCACTGAAACTCTGTATAGGAAGAAAGGAAATAAGCATTTGTTAAGCCCCTACCATGTGCCAGGCACTGTGCAAAGAGCTTTACAAATAGCATCTTGTTTAATATTCACAATAACCCTCGGTAGGAGGTGCTGTTCCTATTTTTCATTTGAGGAAATGGAGGCAAACAGAAGTTAAGTCATGTGCCAAGGGTCACGTAGCTAGAGAGTGTCTGAGGCAGAATTTGAACGTGTTCTTCCAGACTCCCATCCACTGTACCACCAGGAGTATCTATAGATGTAAAAAGGAGGTGTAGGATCTCCTCTAAACCAAAGAGAAGATGAATAGCCTTTCTTCATATTAATACATTTCTGCAGCTTACTGTCTGGATGCGTGACCTTGGACAATCACATATCTTTTTCAGGGCCTCAGTGTCTCTATGTGTTTTGAGAGAGACAGAGACAGAGAGAGACAGAGAGTGTACCTCTAAGGTCCTTCCACATCAGGGGTTCTTAAACTGGGATCAGTGGGTGGATTTCAGAGTGTCCATAAGTGCGGGGGTGAGGGGAATGACCCCTTTAATTTCACTCATCTCTATCTCAAAGTTCACATTTCCTTTAGTTACGTAAAACATTTTTCTGAGAAGGGGTCCATACTCTTTACTAGATTGACAAAGGGAATTGTGACATAAAGGAACATACCCTGTTCTCATTCTGTGATCTGACAGTTATTAATCTGTTACTCTTTTCAATAAAATACCTTTGGAACTATGCCCAAAGGGCAAAAATATGCATACATTTTGACCCAGCAATATCGCTTCTGGGACTTTATCCCCAAGAGATCACAGAAATGGGAAATGTCCCACATGTACAAAAATATTTACAGCAGCTCTCTTTGTGGTGGCCAAAAACTGGAAGTCAAGAGGAAGCCTGGGAATGACTGAACAAGTTGTGGTATATGAATGTAAAGGAATACTATTGAGCTATAAGAAATGATGAACAGGAAGACTTCAGAGAGGCCTGGAAAGACTTATATTAACTGATGCTGAGTGAAAGGAGCAGAACCAGGAGAACTTTATGCCCAGCAACAACCACAGTGTGAGAGGAATTTTTCTGGTAGACTTAGAACTTCATAGCAATGCGAGGACTTAAATAATTCCCAGTGGCTTCTTGAGGCAAAATGCCTTCTACATCCAGAGAAAGAACTATGGAACTGGATCACAGATAGAAGCAGACCATTTTCTTTTGTAGTATGTTTTGTTTTGTTTTGTTTTATGGATTCTCCCATTCATTTTAATTCTTCTATGCAACACGACTAAGGTGAAAATGTATTTAATAGGAATGTACATGTAGAACCTATATAAGATTTTTTGCCGTCTCAAGGAGGGAGGAGGGAAGGAGGGTTAGGGAGGAGAAAAAATCTAAAATATATAGAAGTGATTGTAGAACACTGAAAACAAAATAATTTAATAAAAAAAATGCATTTCTTTCTCTTTTTAACAGGGGAGGTACCATAGTGTGGTTTGCATTTAATATTCTTCCCAACATATATAAATGTATGCATAAGTATATTATGTATATTATAAATATATTTATAGATGTGTAAATAAAACATGTACAGATAAATACAGTAAGAGCCATAATAAAACATTTGAAAACATGATCGTTCAGTAAGTATGAACTATTCACACAGCATCTGGTAGCGAGTAAGCTCTTAATAGAAGCTTGCTGACCCACTGACTAAATGAGCACCGTGTGGCAGGCAAGCATGTACTATGCTAGACTGGGAGCAGGGGAAAAGAAATCAGATAGTTCCTCTCCTTAAAAAATGTTCTTTTTGTGAATGAGACTATGTGTACACAGATCAGGATATGCAAGATAAATACTCAGTAATCTTGAGGAGTCAGTCACAAGCATTTAGGGGTAGGAGGGAAGGAATCAGGAGATATCTGATATAAGATCTGCTATTAATAAATAATTATACATCCTTATTAAGCAAAAGGAGAGCATATATGGAAGGTTTCACCCACAAGTCAGATGGAAAGGGCCTGTAGTTCTTAGGATGCATTGGCAAAGCAGATGGAGATGTGTCTTTTAAAATGTCATTTTTTTCTGATAAAATCATATCAATTTTTGCTGTTGAACAGTTTGACAGTGCCAAGGATTTTGGTAAGAACTTCCTTTCCTAGGTGTTCAGAAACAGTGGTTGGAGCACCTGCAGGAGTATTTACCAGGCCTCGTTGTTTCTCCACAGGAGTTGCTTCCCTGGGTTGGGTTGAGAGAGCTGTACTGGAAGCAGTAGTACCCATGGTTTGGGAGATACTGCTGCTCTCAGGTTTCTTGGGCCTTTGTGCCCATTCAGTAGCTTTGGTGAAGGCAAGGAAGGTGGCCCCTTATCCATGGTGAATGCTTCCTTCAGCAACAGCAATGGAGGACAGACTGGAAGCAAAGTCCATGCTACTCCCATGGCTCTTGGGTTGAGGGTCCTCTGAGGTATCTCCATTGAGTTCTGAAGGGAAGTGGCCATTTTATTCTCCTAGCACAGGCCACCACCTGTCTCTTCCTCAGGATGAACTGCTGTTTCAGCTAGGCTGGCTTTCCTCTGTAGATGGAAGTTGGGGATACCTGACCCCTTTCTCCATAGGAGTGCCTTCTTTTGATGGTAGCTGCAGGTGCTGGGCCGGAAGTAGGACCAAGCGTCTGGAGGCTGCTGCCACTCTGATTGAATGATGTGTGAAGGCAGAGATTATTCTTTCCTTTCCTTACTGTTTCTTAGGGAAGAACTATAACCCTCTATTTAAATATTTACTGTAAAGTCAGATGGGTAAAGAGGTCTGCTGCTTGTCAATTATTGATTTGCATTGTATATTTCTTAATCTCTATGATCTTCAATATTATTTTCAGGTGGGCACACCACAGAAATTCTGCGGCTGCTTGGTAGTTTGTCCAAAGACTATAATCCAAGGCATTATGTCCTTGCTGATACCGATAAGATGAGTGCTGTTAAAATACGTTTGTTTGAAGAGAAGAGAGCTGAGAGAGATTCTGAATCCTTGGTAAGTGAGTTACTCTTCTAAGCTATATGTGAGTTCCCATGGAGTTTAAATGCAATTTAATGAATACCATGATAGGTGTAATTATGGTTATTATTGAAATTTAATTTTGATTTTGTTAACCTTAGAAAAGAAATTTAGCAAAAATGTAACTCCAGAATTAAGTTTGTGAGAGTACTTTTTTAGTCTTGTAAACATGTCATTAATGTAAACAGGAAACTTTAAATGAAAAAAGTTTTCTACCTAATATCTAGAAATTATTCAACTGTTTTAAATCAAAGTTTCATTTATGTGTGCCCTGAACTTGGGATATATGTTGACTCTCGCATCTTGGAAATGTGTGTATGAGTTTACTTAGCCCTTCATTAAAATTCTTTGTTGATGTATTCTAATTTGGGATTGTTTTCTAACTAATTCTTCCATTATGTTTTTATTTGCCTTAAGATTCATTTGGGTACGTTCATTTATGTGGGTAATGTATACTGTGCTACCACTTTTTAAATTAAATTGTTTGTAGGACCATAGATATAGAACTGAAAAGGACTTACAGAAGTCAAATAATGTAATACCTTTTTACAACATGAGAAAGCGAGGCCCGGAGGTTATGGGCATCTTGCCCATGGTCATACAGGACACAGTGTATGAACCCAGATCTTCTGACTCCAGAGCCACCTCCTCAAAGCTGAATATTAAACATCCCGCAGAATTTACTTAGCAACTGCATTTAAATGAATTTCTGTTAATAAATAATCCCATTATGTTAGTGCCGTCACTCTATAATGATCAGTTATTATGAAAGGTAGCATGGAGTGGTTGCATCTTCCACTTCCCAGCTGTGGGACCCTGGGGCACATCCCTGTACTTCTTAGGACCCTGGACAGTTTTCTGAGACTCCCAGTAGAAGGGAGGGTGACCTTCTGCTTCCCTAGTTCAGTGAAATCACAGGCCTCATCCAAAATAAGTGGTCATCACACCTTTCTAACCTCTCCTTCCAAGTGCGCATTGAGATTCTTGGTATATTTATCCTTGTTCCCTCTTCGTCTGTTAGTATGGCATCCATCCCTCTGGGTCTTATGTTTTTACCTTGACCCAGGGGTGGGAAATTGGGGCCTTAAGGCCACATGTGGCCTTAAGGTCAAAGGTTCTCCACCCTTCCTTTAACCCTTTTCCTGGAGTTACACAATTAGGCTTCTTACCCTCCCTTTTTTTTAATTCCATAAAACGTTGCCTTGAAAATCTTTGAACAAATAGATCGTTTCTTTTAGTCTTTGATAGCATCATCAGGGTATATTCCCAGCAATGGTGTTATTAGGTCATAGAGGTCATAGAGGTGTGATTATCCCTTTATTGTTGACTGTATATTGTGGCAGATTGCTTCCCTGAAGTACTCTACAAGTTAGCAGTTCCATGAGGAATAAGTGAGTGAGCATGTCTCCATGTTGCACCAGCATTGAATTTTGTTGGCTTTTAATAATTTTTCCTAATTTAATGGCTATAGGGTTACCCTCAAATTGTTTTAATTTGCATTTCTTTGACTGTTAGTAAGCTTTAATATGTCTTCAGGTAAATAATAATCTGTACTTGTCTTTTTAAAACTGGCTGTTTATATTCCTAGACCATTTATCCATTGTAGTTTAGGACTTACCAGTGTGCCTTACTAATAGTTCCTTTTATATTTTATGGTTTAGTTTTTGTCATGTTTACCATTTAAGAGGCAGGTTGACCTAGCAAAAGGAAAGCTGGCCTCAGAGTCAGGAAGACTTGGATTCAAGTCTGCCTTCTAACACAGTACTGGCTGTTGGACTCTTAAGAAAGTCACTTCATTTCTCATTGCTTTCTAGGCCACTCTTTAAGATTATAAATTGCAGAAAAGGTGCTGCTGAGCTGTATTGATATCATCTGGAAGCTCCTCTTATTTGTGAAATCAATATATTAAGGGGCTTGCATATAGAATAATATAAAATCCAAATAAAATTTATATGGAAGAGAAAGGAGACAAGAATATTAATTGGTCAAGAGAAAAGTAGCTGAAGGATCTTATAATGTGTAATCACAACATTACAAAAAGATTACTAAATGGAATCAATTTTTGCCAAGTTTTTTTCTCAGTATGTTGTCTTTCTTTTTATTTTTTTTTGTTGTGCAATTTAAAAATTAATGTAGAAAAGCATATCCATTTTGTCTTCAATAATTCCTTCCATTTATTGAATTGGAAAAATCTTCCACAATGGAGAGAAATATTTTATTCCACTTTTTTCTCTGTTTCTGTTAAATACTTAATCCTTTCCTCAGTTTAAGACAATTTTTTTTTCAAAAGTTTTCTTCAATAGTTATCTTTTATATACATTGGATTAGATGTCTGGTCTGTTTTATTCTGTTTATTTGCTTCTCTATGTTTTGCTCAGCCTTTAATAGTTTTGATGATAATTGCTTAGTAAGAGCTTTAAAAATAATATTTGCATTTTTACATTACCATCATTTTCCCCTCAGTCACAGTCTCTGATATCATTTTGGTTCGGTTGGTTGGATTTTTTAGATATAGTCCCATGTCACATGTAAATAATGATATTTTGACTTTTTCAATCCCAGCATCAACCTCCTTTTAGTCCTGTTTTATTTCTAGAATTTCTAATGATATATCCAATAAAACTAGTAGGAAAGGGCACACTTTGCTTTGGATCTGATTTTAGTTGAAATTCTTATGGTGTTTCTCCATTGAATGTTGTGTTGACTTTTCTGCTATCTCTTTACAACATAACCTGGCAATGTATGATGGATTAGGAAAAATATGAAGCCATGATGTATTAGAAAGAGCCTTGCTCTGACATTTGTAAATTATGTGACCATGGGCAAAACATATAATCTCCAATTTACAAATCTGAAATTTGGAGATAATAATATTGTGCTATTGTACTTACAGGTTTGTAAGAAGAAAGTACTTTGTAAATCTTAAAATTATATAAATATGAGTTTTAAAAAACATAGTTATAATTAGGCAGTGCACAATTCCTTTTTGGTATATTCATGGAAAGTACATGCCAAAACATACCTATAAATAAATCTGTTATCCTTTTACCAACAATAATTCATAGCTATCTTTTCCTTTGGGGGTAATGAGGGTTAAAATTCTTTCTCTGCTGTACATAAGCCAGATTACTTCAGTTAAAAATAAAAATCAAGGATAAATATTTTTGCCTTTTTGAGAAAAAATAAGCCTTCCTAAAAGAACTGAAATAACTCTCCCTTCCTCACTCCCTACGTTGTCATGGCCCAACAGTTTTTGTTTGGAACAGAATGAAGTATTCATGGACCCCAAGTGAAGTTCTTCACCTCAGGGATTTGCTCTTTGTTAAAGTTCTCTCAATAAAGACTCATTTTAATATTGGATCCTGTAATGTCTTGGGGCACTAGTTGGGTGTGCTGTTAGGTAGGATAGACCAAAAAAATCAGTCCATGGTAGCATGGTAAGGGCTGTAATGAGTGAGAGGTGCTTCAAAAGAAACAGATCAATTTCAGCAGAAGGCAAACTGAGAGGAAGCACCTGTAGCCCAGCTCCTCTTACCTCTACAAGACTTGACCCTGACCACCATATGACTCAGCCCCCACTGCACCCCCCCCCAAAATTCAGAGACTAGAGAAGGAGCATGGCCTTGGTATGGTTTCTCTCATCATGATCCCCAGGAGGGGCTTGTGAAACTCAGTATCCAGACAAAAGTCAGTGTGTCAGGAGGATCATTTCATTCCAGATGGGGAAACAGACTCAAGACTTGACTGCAAGGTACAAAGGCTCATAGCTCTTATTGCTGTGGGGAGTGGGGACCTTGGACTCAGCCACATAAAGAACAGGTTTTATTTCAGGGGAGAATAAAATAGGTAAACTGTTAGCTTTGACTAAAAAGAAGAGGAATACCAAATTTCCAGTTTCAAAAGTGAAAAAACAATTCAAATAGAGAAGAAATATAGGTGATTAGAAACTGGCTTGCCTGTGTGCCAAC
The DNA here is from genome assembly GCA_023548195.1 of Bettongia penicillata ogilbyi. Classification (NCBI taxonomy): domain Eukaryota; kingdom Metazoa; phylum Chordata; class Mammalia; order Diprotodontia; family Potoroidae; genus Bettongia; species Bettongia penicillata. The sequence goes on along the minus strand of JAJHZJ010000314.1, from coordinate 27,243,831 downwards.
AAAATCAACAACTTTAAAGAAATGAATATTTACAAAAGTATATAAAGTGCTCAATTTTACAGAACAAGAGATAAAGAAATCAAATAAACCATAAATGAATTCCGAAAGGAAAAAAAAAAACGCCTAGGATTAGATGGATTCACAAGTGAATTCTGTCAAGCATTCAAAGAACAATTCATTCAAATATTATATAAACTGTTTGTAAAGATAGGAAAAGAAGGAATCTCACCAAATTCCTTTGACGATGCAAATAGGATCGGGATATCTGAACCAGGGAGAGTCAAAGTAGAGAAAAAAAGCTACAGTTTTAAATAAAATATTAGCAAAGGGGCTAAACCAATATATCACAAAGATTATATAATTTTTATAAATCTTTCTTGACTATGACCAGTTTGAATTTATGCCAGAAATGCAGGTTGATGTGATATTAGATAAAATATCTAATTGAACATGTTAATAACTGGAACAGCAAAAATAATATGATTATGTCACAACACAGAAAAAGACTTTTGATAAAATACAACACCCATTTATAATAATAGCAACTAGTATTTCTATGACCTTTAAAGTTTTGCTGAATACTTTATCAATATTATTTCATTTTATCCGCATAGTAACCCTGGGAGGTAGATAGCATTATTTTTTCTCATTTTACAGCTTAGGACATGGAAACAGTTTAAGTGACTTGCCTAAAGTTGCACAGCTAGTGAGTATCTGAAGCATCAGTAGAACTCTGGTTTTCCTGACTTCTGGTCCAGAACTCTATCCATTGCACACTGTAGTTGCCTTTAAAACAAGAGAAACATAAGTGTAAATGGACCTTTATTTAGCATGATGGATAGTATTTAAAACTAAGAGCCAGAATTCTATATAATGGGGATAAATTAGAGTCCTTTCCATTAAGATTGGGGTGAAACAAGGATAGTCTTTGTTACCACTTCTAAGATCCTAGAGATTCTAGCTGTAGCAATAAGATAAGAAAGAGAAATTGAGAGAATAGGTACAGGCAGATAAAACAAGATTAACACATTAGGCAGATGATATGATAGTGTTCTTGGAAAACTCCAAAATATCAACAAAAATTTTTTTGAAGAAACTTATAATTTCAACAAAGTTGCAGGACATAAAATCCACATAAATTATTGGCATTTCTGCATATCAGCCATGAAACCCAGCAGGAAGAGATAGAAAGGGAAATTGCATTCAAAAACTGTAGAACAAGACGCACAGGCATCATATGAGTACAGCTACAAATACTTTATGGAAATAAAAATAGATCAAAGTCATTGGAGAAGTATTCATTGCTCATGGACAAACAAAACCAATAAATAAAAATCGCCAAACAGCCTTAATTAATTTACTTACTTAGTGCCCTGACAGTCAGATTTCTAAAGGAGTACTTTGTAGAACTAGAAAAAATAACAAAATCCATCTGGAGGAATAAAAAGTCAGAGCATCTCAAGGGAAATAATGAAAAAAGGTAGAATGATAGAGGCCTAGATATCAACCTCAAACTATACTACAAAGCAGTAATCATCAAAAACAATCTGATACTGATTGAGAAATAGAAGTCAATCCGTTGAACAGATTAGAGCTACCGTACACTGAAGCAGACCAGCCTGTTAGTCTAGTGTTGGGTAAATGCAGACTCCAGTAAGGACCCAGTATTTGACAAAAATTGTCGGGAAAACTGGACAGCAGTCTGGTGGAAATTAAATTTAGACCAACATTTCATAACATACACCAAAATTAACACCAAATGGACATGTGACCTAGATCTAAAGTAAACAAATTAGAGGAACAGGAAAGAAATTCTTTCAGATCTATGGATAGGACAAGAGCTCACAATCAAACAGCACATAAAGAGACTCACTGAAGATGAAATAGATAATTTTTTACCTAAAATGTTTTTGCATTAATCAGTCTAATGCAGCTAAAATTATTGTGGAAACAGCTGGGAAAGCAGCTTTGCAGCAAGTTTTTCTAATAAAGATATAATGAATTGTTTCAAATTTCTAAGAAGAGCCATTCCTCAGTAAATCAACAAAAGAAATGAGTGGGCAGAAAGCTTTAGAAAAAAAATTGTCTTAATAAGCTAACTATGACTTAATGAAAAAATTTTCCAAATCCCTAATAACAAAAGAAATACAAATTAAATCTCATGCCTTTCAAATTTGTAAAGTTGACCAAAAAAATGTAAATGAGAATTGTTGGAATGGCTGCAGGAAAACAGGTACATTAACATACTATTGCTGGAATCATTTTGGTCCCAGCATTTTAGAAATTAGAACTATGTGTAACTAAACTGTACGTTCCCTTTATCTCCATACTCTTTACTACTTCTTGAGCTCTACCTTTAAAAGACCCAAAAAGAGGGAAAAAAAAGACCGTTTGTATACAAAAATATTTAAAGTAGCTTTTTTTTTGGTAGCAGAGAATTAGAAGCTAAGGGGGTGCCCATTAATTGGGAAATGGCTGATCAAATTATGGTATATTGATCTGCTTTTCCCATACTACCTTCTTCAGGCAGCCTCAGTTTCCTCTGTAAGCACATCTAGAATGTGTATGATGTTAGAGTTCTACTCTCCTTAATGGCGAAAAGACTTGGCTATAAAAATCTTAGTAGACCCTTCCCATCTTTCATTTGCTCTTGTTTTCACCCTTAAATGTTCTTGGGATGACATTACTTAGTAAGGTCTCTTGCCAAACTTGCTTTAAACTTTTTAATCTTTGCTACCTGTCATTGTATATTGGGACAATATTGCTCATAATTTTCTACCATCCTTCTCCATATTACACACAGTCAAGTCAGGCTTTCACAAATGACATTCCGTAGCAGTTGACATCTTTTTTTTATATATACATATGTATGTGTGTGTATAGATATAGATAGACATATATATGTATGTGTATTATGTCAGATTACTTGAAAGATAGGACAATTGAAATAAGTTTATTCTGTTCTCTGAAAATTAAAATTAAGCAAGGCATAAAATGGAATTTAGTGCTGAGGGAAGTGCTAAACGGAATTATACGTGCTGAAGGTGTTCAACAGCATCTTGGGGGAAAGGCAATCTAGGGTTCAAGTCTGAAGGAATCTCTCTAAATAATGAAGGTCACCATATGCTTCTGTTATTACTTAACATTGTCTTTGTTTCATCACGCTTTTGAACATTGCAGAACCTCCTAAATGAGATTGGTAATCATTAAAAAGACTTTGGCTTGACTATTCATATAGGAAACACCAAGCCTATACCAGACTGGTATAGTTGGATAGATAACTTGTAGGGATTGGCCATCAGGATACGCATTTTGGACCAGTGCTATAAATGGAAATAAGTTGGGCCCAGAGTTGAAGAAGGAAAGACAAGCATTCCCAAAGGATTGCCTTTGGGAAAATTACGAAGTTCTTTTAATGATCCCTGGTTTTGTCCTGAACTTAAAGTTCATATTTTTAATATCAGTATTCTTCCTTTGATATTATAGAGCTGTAAGTAATGGAGTGCTACATCTTTGAAGAAATGACATTGGTAAATAAGTAATAAGAGAGGTATGGAGTGGGTGTGAGTAGTCTAATATTACACATAAGTAATTAAGAAGAGTTGTAAACACTGTCGTGAGAGGAATGTATCATTGGAAAAGGGATGGCTTAGTCATATGACAAGAGCAGGAGAAAACCATTTGATAGGCCTGGTTGCTTCAACTAGTAATTCCAGGATATCAGGAGAACTCAAGGAAGACCTGTGGCATTCTCATCCTATTAGAAATCCTGTAGGAGGACTCTAGCAGGTATAGAGGGAATGCCTATATTGATACTATCAGTCCCAATTGAATACATTGTGTACTGCCAGATTATGTTTGGGATTCTATATTTAAAGGTTGTTTACAGTAACTGGCTATTATTTCATCTTTTGTTATACATTCAAAAATTAATTTTAACCCACTCTTTTCTCCTCCATTTTAAGTTCAAACTTTCATGTTTTTTGTCAGTTCTAGACCATTTTAGGTCTTAGATAAATTCTCTTTGATGATTTTCTGAAATGACAACTGAGCCAAATATAACTTCCTAGTAATATATCATGTTACAGTGGGGTAATATGGGGCCCATGTCTATTTATCTTTTAGTCTTCATTTCTTAAGATATTATAAATGAATCAGAAAATTTGCTCCTTCCTGAACCATTAACAATGATGATAGTCTGTGTTTTTAGAGTGCATTTCACTTAAATATCTCACTTTAGAAATAAATATTTTTACATTACTTTTTACACTGCCCTGGTGAGGAGCCAAGAATAACATTTTCAGCAAAGTGTTCTTTTAAAAATATATGTACAAAGCAAATTTTCACAGAAACATTAAGACAGAAGTGACAAGCCATTAATCATTGATTTGGATTACACCAGTGCAAAGGAATGTTTTCTGTAGTTTGACTCATAACTAAATTTGGATGATCAGTCTAGAGATTGCAAATTACTTTGGTAGTTAGTTTTTCAAAACTAATTTAATAAACATTTAATATTTAAATACTTTGTTCTACCAACCTATATCAGATTTAGATGCATTTTAGGCTTCTTAGCTACATTTTATATCAGTAATATTGTTTTATAAATTTAGATAACTGTTTTTAATTAGATCCTGAAAATTCTTTACTCTGAAATAAGTTGAGGCCAATAACTTTCATTGTACTAGGTTCACAAAAGAAGTGGTTTAGCCAGATATATATCCAGTGATTTGTTTATCTCCCCTAGGATTTATGATATCATATGATTTCATAAATTGAGAAAGATAAAAGAGAAATGATTATGCCATGCTTTAAGACAAATAGAGAAACCATCTTTTGACATCTTTTTATCTTTCTCTGAAGACTTCAGATATCCAAGAGAAAGCAGGCTTCCCTCTGGCTTGCTGTAATTGGGACTAAACAAGAAAAAGGAGTTACCTCAGAAAGAGGAAGAATGGGTTCACTGTGAAATTTTACATGTAAAGAAAATAATTTGAAATGCCATCCAAAGAAAACAAAAACAGTTTCCACTGAGATTAATTCTAATGTAAATCGTAACCAAAGTAAAATTTTTCACTAAGGGAGCTAGGATCTGCATAGAAGCATCTTCCAATGCAACTGCTAAATCAGACTGCATCATAGGAAAAAACGAAGCATGAAACGAAATCTCTGTTCACTAAACGTTGTGATCACTTTCTGGACAAGACTCAGGAGCAAAGTCTATATCTGCAAAGTATGCAAAGAAATGCGTTTACAACAATGAATGTGTTCATTTAAACAGTTATTACCCTCACCACTCTGCAGTCCAGCCTAACTGGCTTTCTCTCTGTTCCCTACACAGGATGCTCCAACTCACTAATTTACACTCGCCCCACATGCTTGAAATTCACTCTTTTTACCCTTGTCACATAGTGTCCTTCTTCCTTTAAGGGGCAGCAGCTCAAGCACTGTCTCTCCTGTGAAACCTTTCCTGGTTCCTACAGTTGCCAATGTCCTCCTTTCCAGCCTACTTGTATGCTTTACGGTGACTGACGATCTCTTAATGCAATATTTGGCAATAATAAATAAATGATAAAGGTGATTTTTAAAATAAATAAATGATAAGTAGAATGTTGTTGGTTTATTTGCCTCAGTCCTCATCCTTCTTGATCTTTCTGCAGCTTTTATGACCCTCTTCTCCTTGGTTCACAGTCTTCTCCTTCCCTTTTCTCTAAGTTTTTGTGACACTGCTGTCTCCTGGTTATTCTCCTGCCTATTCAATTCCTCCTTCTCAGTCTCCTTCTCTTGATCTTCATCCAGGAATATTATCCAAGCTCCATCCTGGGCCTTTTCTCCCTCTGTACATTTCATTTGATTTCATCACTTCTTGTGGATTCAGTTATCACCTCTTAGCTGATGATTCCCAAATCTGTTTATCCAGACCTATCCTCTCTTCTGACCTCCAGTTTTGCATCGCCAAGTACCTGTCAGTCATCCTGTAAACATTTAAAATTTAATGTTTCCAAAATTGAAATCAGTATTTTCAATCATTGTTTTCCCCCTCTCCCTCAAATTTCCCATTACTTTCTAACTTCCCTGTTAATGGGGGGGGGGGGGAGAGGGTACCACCATCTTCCCACTCCCCCAGGTTCTCAACCTAAATGTCATCCTTGACTCCTCAACTTTTTCTTACCCTCTCATATCCAATTTGATGCCAAGGCCTGTCTATTTTACCTTTGTAACTTTCCTCAAATATGGCCCCCTCTCTTCTCTGACACTGGCACCACTCAGGTGCAGGCACTCAGGGCCTCACATTATTGGCAGTAGCCTTTTGATGGGTCTGCATGCCACAGATCTCTTGTCATTCTGATCCATTGTCCACTCAACTGCCAAAGCCGTCTCCCCAAAGTACAGGACTAACCATTCCTCTATTCATTAAACTTGAGTGGTTCCCTGTCACTTCCAAAATCAGATAACAAATTCTCTGTTGGTTGTTCCAAGCCCTTCAAAACCTATCCCTCCTTGCTTTTCTAGTCTTCTTAAACCATACGCTCCAAAGTGTACTCTTCAATCCAGTGATACTGACCCCCTCATTATCCTTTGAACAAGACCCTCCATCTCCGGACCAAGGACAGTTTCACCTACTCCTCCATGGTTGGAATGCTCTTGCCCTCATCACTTCCTCTTGGCTTTCCTGGCTTCCTTCAAGTCTCGACTAAAATCTAACCCTTTCAGGATACCTTTCCAAGTCCTTAATTCTGTTACCTTCCTTCTCTTAATTATTGCCTTCTCTCTCTCTCTCTCTCTCTCTCTCTCTCTCTGCATATATTACATATATATATATATATCTTGTTTGTACATAATTATTTCCATGTTTGTCTCATTTATTAGATTGTGAGTTTTTTGAAAGTAGAACCTATCTTTTACCTTTCTTTGTCTCTTCAGTGCTTAAGCCTAGTTCCTGGCACTTAATTGACTGACTCTCTATATTATATATATACTCATTATCTCCCCCATTAGAATGTAAATTTCCAGCAAGTTAAGGTTATTTCATTCTAAATATTTTTATCACTTGCACTTAGCATGATGCCTGACACATTATAGGGGTGTAATAAAAACTTACTGATTAATTCATTCTTTACCTCATTGGATTCCTTGTTATCACCCTTTCCTTCTGTCTTTGCCACATCTGTCATATAAATGAACCACATAGGAAATTTACCTTAGAAAAATTTTAAATTATATTTGCTGAATAAAAAAAAACCCTGTGCATCTTAACATTTCAGAACATGTATATCCTTGTGATTTTATTACATAAAACAAAAGGTTACTTTAAAATAGTATAGGGTGTTAGTAATTGACCCCTTTTCCTTCCCAAAATCCTGAATCAAATTTCCTAGCTTGGTACAATGATCTCTCAATAAATGTATACTTTTGAACTTATATGTAGCTATTTAAGTAGCATTCTCTTGCCCTCTGGAAATTGGTTTTATATTGAACAGCATTCCCCTGACAGATGTCTGGGAGAAAGGTAAATAAAGTGCTTTAATGTCCAAGGAAAGAATGAATCATTGTTAAAGCAGGGATCATGGGAAGATTCCTGGAAAATATTTTACTTGAATTTTAAAGGATGCAATAGAAATTTGATAAGCAGATTAGAGGATTGATATGGGGGTACGGAGGTAGAGCAAATGTCATCCTAGGTCTAAGGATTGTCAGGCACAAAAGGTACAAAGGCAGAAGAGTGTAGAATCTATAGGGAATGACCAGTAGTCAAAGGAAGAAACCTCCTGCAGGCAGGGATGCCCATGGAGTATACAGAAAACAGTGAATAGACCAGTTTTGGAGTAATAGGAGTTAAATATAGATATGCAGCTTTGAGCACCAGGCTAGAGTTTAGACTTTATGCTGTAGTCAGTGGAGAAGAGCTGAAAGTTTCTTACCAGAGGGGTTGATGCAGACAGAGCTGTGTTTTAGGAAGATTGATATGACACTCTGGAAGAGACTGGAACCTAGAGTAGCTTTGGGCAGTTTTCCAGTGGCCTCATCTCCCCTCTCTACCTTAAAAGGCCAGTGAGAGCAGGAGCCATAAATTCTGCTTCTCCTATAACCTTTAACTGTTGTTCTTTGATACTGGAGACCAGGAAGAAAGTAGAAGAATAAATTGGTGCCAAAGGGCTACTTCAACCATCCTGATTCCATCCAACCAGAAGAGGCAGCAGTGGGACCAGCAGTGCTTTGTCAAGCTGAGCAGCTTCTTCTAGAGCCAAGGGTTCTTCATTTTTATTTTATGCCCTGACCCCCTTCAGCAGTCTTAGAATCTTTTTAAATAATCAAAGGAAATACTAAATTTCAGGTAAGGGTTAGTAAAAATAAGAATGTACATTTTTTTTCCTCATCCAAGTTCACCATGTTCTTGAAATCTATCCTTGGACATGAGTAATAAGACTACTGACTACTTTGTGACATCTCTGGCATAAGGGAGTCTCACCTAGGAGGATGGAGGGTTCCCCTATTGACCCTTGCTTTCTACTGTCTTGCTGCCCCAGGGTAGGTGCAGCTGTCACTAGGTAAGCCCTTGTCCAGGGACCTGTTTTACGTCTAAGGGAAAGCCCATGGACCAGCCATTTATGTTGGGAGTGAACCACCCTGTAATAATCTGAGAATTGTGTGTAAGACAGTGAGACTCAGTTCAATGCAAAGCTTTATTGCAAGCAGTGCAGTGAAGGAGAAAAGGAGACAGAAAAGGGAACCCAGTATACTAGTGTGTGTGTGTGTGTGTGTGTGTGTGTGTGTGTGTGTGTGTATCAGGCATATACACTGGCATACAGTATAACCTGTGTGAGGACAGCAGTACACTGGGGACCACAGAGACATGGGTCCATTCAGCAAGTAGGGGGTGCTCCAAGGTGCCCTTCTGAGAGCGAGGTTCTTGTACTGTGACTTTAGGTGGCTCCCCTGGGGCTGACCATTTTGCATTTCAGAAGTCAGGGCAAAATATTATTGGGGCGGGGGTTGTTACCAAGGAGAAAGACAAATTATTGGTGGACAAAATATTGTTTAGGAAACATGGTTGTACTAAACTTAAAAAAAATTGGCAGTATTTTTCCATGATTCTGTTTTATAAGTTTACAACCTTCCTTAATGAGATACTATCACATGGGCCTCAATACCATCAGACCTCATCTTATAACATGGACTATACATTTTTTCTGATTCCCCACAAGCTCCCAGACCTCTCCAAAAGAGAAATTGTGTGCCAGAGATAAATCAACTTCAGCTGTTTCCATGGTCTAGGACATTCAGAATCCAAAACAAGGTTAAAAAAGACACAAAACAAAACACCCAAAGCTAGGAACTGACACTGATCCTGAGCTCACTGAGCACCCCTCCTCCACTTCCCACACTATGGCAATAAACCATACCAGCAAAACCAAGGGCACAGCACAGGTTTTTGTTCTGTGGTCCTTCCTCTCTCTTTCCAGTATTGTAAATGTATCCTGGCTCCAGGCTGCAGATATTTGCTTAGGCCTTGACCAGCAGCTTTGTTATGGCACTTCAGGAACAAAAGCCTGCTGGAGGCTGCAACCTGGAAGCACTAGCGCTGCAAAGCTTTGAACTATTGGTGCCAGAGAAAAGTAGGCTCTGAATTGCTTGTGCTGAGCCAAAGAACCAAGGAGCAGAGGGAGTCTGACAGGTCAGCATGACAAAATTGTGCATGGGGGGAGTTGTGCAGCCCTCCAAGCCTGAGAGAAAGAGCGTAGCACCCAGCTGAGGCTATTTCTGACCTCCCAAAAGTCAGGGCAGAGATCGAGGCTGGCCAACAAACCATGAACTGGCCGTTAGGGGAGAAGACGGAGACATTCCAAGATCCAGCCCCCAAAGAAGCCACAGTCTGCAGAATGAAGGAAAGTGATCTAACACTTGATGAAACAGAGGACCCTGTGGAATTTGAGAAGAACATGGATCCACAACATGCTGTTCTTGAGTGATTTAAAAGAGAAATTAAAATTAGGATAGCAGAATTTTTGTCTTGTGCAGCAAAAATTACAAGCAGAATAGAAAAACTTGAATCTGCGACGGAAAGCCTCAACAAAGAAACAAAAGAAGGAACAATAGGTTGGGAATGCAAATCCATAGAGGTGAAGGATAATCTAAAAAAAGAGAAGCAAAAAACAAAAGCATTAAAAGAAAATATGCCTGCTATGCAAGTGAAACATATGAGTCTCAAGATGTGTAGAGACAACCTAAGGATCATAGGTCTCCCAGAAGTATATGACAAGGCAAAAATGCCCTAACCCCATAACAAAGGAAATATTAGAAGAGAACTGTCCAGACTTAAAACAAGCACAAAAGAGGAGATATTAAAAATTAGAGAAAAATAGATGTATTGGGAAATAAAAGACCCATAGAAATGATAAAACTAAAAGCTGTTTTTTTGAAGACTAATCAAATCAACAAAACAAAACCTTAGCTAATGTGATTAAAAAGAAGCAAGCAGAAAATTAAATGGATAAAATAGAAAATGAGCAAGGTGGAATCATCACAAAAACAAGAAGCAATTAAAAGAATAATTAGGATAAATTATGCATAGTTATATGATAATAAAACTGAAAACAAAAGAAATCAAAGAATATCTTCAAAAATAAAAAACACTCAAATGAACAGAAGACCAGATAGAGTTTTTCAATCACCCAGTTTCAGAAAAGGAAATTGAATTAGCTGTACAGAAACTACCAAAGGCAAAACTCTTGGATCTGATGGATTCACTGGAGAATTCTATCAAACTTGTAAAGAACAGCATCCATAATTCCTAACTTATTCTAAAAATTGAGAAAAATCAACCTACTGGAATCCTTTTAGGAGACAAATGTAATCTGGTACCTAAACTAGGGAAAGATTAAACACAAAAAGAACACTGTGGATCAGTATCATTGGTGAACTAAAAGCACTAAATCTGGCAGTCTAGCAGAAATGTTGAGCAATTTAAGTCTGTAGGTGTTGATTTTGAAAAGAAGTTGGTTGAGTAGAGACAAAAGTTAAGTCACAAATCTGGAACAGTGAGCCAAACAGCTACATCCAAAAGGCCAACAAAAATCTGGTTAAAGAGAGAGGGAGTCAGTGGAGCGAACCAAGATGAATTGTCTGCTGACCCCCTCTTTGTGCATCAGATCATTGGCCTTTTCACCTGAAGGGACAACCTAACAATAGTTCACACTTACAGTGCTTTACAACAGTAAATTTCCAGTGAGGGAAATGCTGCAGTCATTATTATTCTCCTTGTATACATAAGGAGTGCTGGTACAGGTTGTTTACCCCTGTGTAGAAGCTGCTGCCCTTTTGTAGGCACTGGAGGATGGAGAACTGGTGTGGGGCAGCAGTGCCCTGGCACCTGCCCAGAGCACTGTCTAGCTATTCAGAGTGCTATCTCCGCCTGAGCCACCAGATGGTGCTCCTAGCTGGAACTACCAGCCTAGACCTCTCACGTGCATAAACTCGGCTTCCTGGTACCTGCCCAGTTTTCTCTCTGCTACATCTAGTGTTCCAAATATATATATATATAAAAAGTTATTGAACAATATTTCACAAATCAGGACATAAAGAGATTTCCACTGCCATGGACCGTCCAGTTCAGCAAACACTGAATTTGTACATTTCAACAGATCTCACAGTTCTTTAGTTATAAAGCACTTTAGTCTCATCCTAGAACCACAAAGTGGAGGGACTTTCAGGTGATATAGAATTTTCCATCAGAGACGAACTCATTGAAGTAAGGGAGCCATGTGGAACCCACACAGATGGGTCATAGTTTGTGAAGGTATAACAAGGTAAATCATCAATAGCAGCATCAAACTTGCCAGAGCAGATTCTTTTCCTAGAATATACTGCTGATTCTCAGTGTCTGAGATTCTGAACTGAGACTTCTTATTCTGGAAATAATCCTAAGTAATGAATTCCACTGAATACATAAGTGATTTCTAGTATCGTCTTCATCAGAGGAATTCTGTAATATTTTGGCACTTAAGCATTCCCGCTCTCCCTTCATTCTAATGCCTGTTCTCTCTTGATTATTTCCACTTTATCCTGCATATAACTTGTTTGTACCCAGTTGTTTCCCATACTGCATTGTAAACTCCTCAAGGGCAGGAACTGTCTTTTATGCTTCATTGTGTCCCCAGCACTTAGCACCGAGCTTGGCACATACTAAGCATTTCACAAGTGTTTACTGACCAGCTGACTGACTCCACTTCAGCAATGCCTAAAAAGAAAATGCATTTTAAAAGGTATTTTAAAAAATGAAATAATCATTTTTGATTCAAAACTTCATCCAGATTTGAATGTTCAAAAATAATATTCTCAGTCATAGAAATATATATTTAAAAAATCTTTTTAAAGTAGTTTGTGTCTCCACTTTCCACTAACTTTCTTCTTTCTAATTTCAAATGACCCCAGCACTACCATCAGCTCCTCACACACACAATGCACACTTCCAAAGCCAGTGGGGATGGAGGAGGCTTTGTCTTTCCAACATCCCCCCAAGTTTCTGGTGACTATAAACTGGCCCTCAGAGTATTCAGAGTCAGGAGACTTCTGGGTCTTTTCCTAAAATACTTACTGTCCCAGACTCATCTACCCCACCCCCAGCACAGGTAGCAGTTGTCTCTCACCTTATCTGTCTGTGTCAGGCGTCTTCAACCTCCAAGTGATTGTGGTCTCTCTGACAACTTGGGCTTCCCCAGATGACTAAGGAAGGCACCGCTACCCCTGTAACCAGAAGCAGAGTGACCCCCTCCTGAAATCTCCATGGGAGCAAGCTTATCACCCATACGGGCTGTCTCAGGCTTGCTTGGCAGTCTTGTCTAATCCTTTAGTTTTAAAAGACTCTAATCAGCAGTACAATGAAAGATGGCAAAGTCTTGGCCACTCAACTCATGTTAATCCCTTGAGGCTGCACAAGCCACAAACTTTACCTCCTTCCCTCCGTCTCTCACCCTCCTTCCTGAGGAATGCTAATCAAGACAAGCCTGCTTAATAAGGTGTAACATCATCTGAGAGGCTAGGTGACCTGTCTGAGATTGTATAACCTGGGATTTGACCCAATGTCTCTTGATCAGTGCTCTTTCCACAACTCAGTGCTCTTTGATGATTTGACACCAGGGAAACTGTGTGCATGGCTCAGCACAGATTTGGTATTCAATAGTAGAATAAATAATATGAAGTTGTTTCTCTAGAAATATAAGTAGAGGGTCCAGCAAATGTTTACTTTCCTCTCAACTCTCTAGATATATGCGTTGCATTAACTAATGTAAAGGCATAGCATACTTTTCTTTCCTCATAAAGGTACCCTCCCCCCACCCAGTCCTGTTAAAACAAAACCACTTTAACCTATGTGCATTCAATTTGGTGAAGAAATTGGTTTTGGTGCAGACCTGAGCCACTGAAACATATCCTTTGATAAGTAGATAGCAGGGTCCAGCCAATCAGAACATTGTTGTCCGCTCTTTTAAAGGGCAGGTGAGAGTTCTGGAGTGCATGTAGAAGGGAGGTAGGAGAAAATTAGGAAGTACTGAGGAGGTGGGAGGTTTTTAACCTGTAGAACAGGAGGAAGAAAGACAGGGTGGCCAAGACTTTGAAAGGTTGTCATGTGGAAGAGGGAATAAGTGTGTTGTTTGTCTCCAGAGGGTAGAACCAGGAACAGTACATAAGAGATGCAGAAACAGACTTGGGTTTAATGTCAGGAAAAGCTTCTGAACCTCCCCAAAGTGGGGTTAATGAATTTAGACTACCCCTTTTAAATGAAGTAGTGAATTTAATTCAATAAACATTTATTAAGAATCTACTCTATGTGAGGCACAGCTAAGTGGTACAGTGAATAAAGCACTAGGCTTAAAATCAGGAAGACTCTATCTTCCTGAGTTCAAATCTGGCCTCAGACACTTATTAACTGTGTGAACTTAGGCACAAGTGTGAACTCTTCCTCAGTTTCCTCATCTGTAAAATAAGCTGGAGAAGGAAATGGTAAACCACTCCAGTATCTCTGCAAAGAAAATCCCAAAATGTGGTCACAAAGAGTTAGACATGACTGGAACAACTCAACAACAGTCTGTGAAGGAGGAAAGGGAAGGATACATAGGATACTGTGCTGATGTCCTCTGCACTAATCATGTCAAGATGACCTAGTTCTCTGCCATCAAATACTTACCGAATTCTAATGGGGCATGTACACAAATAAATATGGTACAAGGTAAGCTGCGATAGGAGCAAAAATGAGATCAAGACATTTCTCTAGAAAAATTTAAGCAGTTTGCCCTGGATGAAAATAAATAATGGTTTGACAGAGAAGCAGAGCCAAGCTACAGTTTTTTTTTTTTAAGAATGGGAAGACCTGAGCATGTCTGTGAACAGAAATTAAAGGGCCATTTTTGAAAAGGAAATTAGAGATGAGAAGGAAAAAAGGTCCCTGAGGAGATGGGATCAGGGAAATAAGTGAAAAGGTCAGTCTTGGCAGAGAGGAAGGGCCACACCATGCTGAGACCAGAGAGAGAAAAGGAAAGATTAAGTGAAAACCTAGAGTAGTGTTGAGATGGGATTGGAATTGGGGGGGCAGGGGATCACTTGAGTCTTCTCAGTGAAAGGGTCAGGGGATCATAGAGAGTGGGATGTTGGTAATTTATTTCTGATGGTAAAATCTAGTGAATTTCAAACAAGCCCAAGTTTCTAAGGAGCTTTGGATCATAATTTTTTTGAGTTGGGGAGTACCTATAAAAGGGTTCATCCCACAGTTGGTTCTTGTGTAGGAATTCTGGGCTATCAAGGAATATTTAGAAATGAACATACAACTTAGTGGGCCAGAAAAATCTATACTTATTGTAGTGTGATGTTTATAGGCTAAATAAGTGAATTGTTGGTGACCCTGGAAGAATCCACTTTATGGTGAAAAGGAACAATTTGCTTCCAATTTAGCAACATGTATTTTTATTTTCTATCACTTTGACAAATAGATTTTTTTCCAGTTCTTTTTTATATATAAATTAGTGTCAATTTCTACATTGTGTAGTTTCTGGATTTTTTTTTTTACAATACCTCAGAATTTTTTTTTAACCACAAGATACAGCACTTCAAAATGATGGACTCAATAAATGGACTTTATTTAAACAATACCTATTTTTTCCCACAAGGTGGGGAGCTGACTTAACATACCATGTACAAAAACCTAATTTGTCTGTTTTAACATTACATTATACCCTTTTGTTCTTGAACTTAGCACTGCTGGGATATATTACTTTAAATTTTTTTTAATTACAAGCAATACTGAAAAGTAAACCCGTTTCTGCCACGTTTCTGCTTGTAAACTGGATTACAACTCATGATTTTTAAAAATTCTCCAACAGTTATGAGAGTGAGAGTTACATGTGCACATGTAATATGTATTAAGCTCTACCTTTGTAAAAGTTTCTTTTTCTTTGTTTTAATAATGGAATTTAACTGTAGGAAGAATCATTTGACACATAAATTAAAATCTCATTAACCTGGTCTAGTAATGAAAAAGTAATGAAAAGTCTGGGTCAAAAAGATTTTGTAGATGCAGTATTATTATTTTTTAACTACTACAAAGAGGTAGTAGTCAGTAGGGTCTCATAGATAGATGGCTATCTCATTGAACATAATGATTTGCAAATACATCTCTTGGACTCAGAACCCTGCCCTATTCAGATTATATCTGAACTATTATGTTTGGTTCTAAGTTTAACTTTTTAGGAAGGATGTTGATTAAGTTATAAAGCATTCAGGAGAGGGCAGCTAGGACGGTAAAGGTGTCAGGTTCATGTTATGTGAGAATTGGTTGGAAGAACTGAGGGCATTTAGTGTACTCACTGGGGACATGAGGACCATCCTCAGCTATCTGAAGGGCTGTCATGTGGAGGAAGGATTGGGCTTGTTGTACTTGATCCTATAAGACAGAACCCAGAGCAATAGGCCGAAGGTAAAAGGAGGCAGATTTAGGCTTCCTGTAAGAAAAAACTTACCAGCAGTCAAAGCTATCCAAAAGCTGGATAGGTTGTCACAGTGCTGGTAGGTTCCTTCTTGCTGGTGGAAAATGAGCAAGGTCGAGAGTGCACAGCAGAGGACAAAGGAACTCACAAGGAAACAAAGAAAAGGTGGACAGCTCTGAACACAGTGTGTAGTATTTACCACATAGGCCTTCTTGAAATGGCAATTTATTGCTGCATATTTTGAATCTTCTTTTAAGTTCTGCTGTGCACATGGCAATGCTTTTTTCCCTTATTTTGTATTTAAGTTTTACTATTTGTATTTGTTTATAAAATGTTTCTTTTTCTTCTTATTGTGTATTTAAGTTTAAAATTAATATAAAAAAACAAAACAAAACTTTGCCTTGCCCTTGACATTTCCACAAATCTTTTTCCTTGTTAAATTTGGACCCTCCCTGCCTCCATTTCCTGACCACTCCTTCACAGAATAACAAAGTCTCCAAGTTGAAAGGGAGCTCAGGGACCCTGCAGCCCAAATCACACTTGTGTGAGCATGCCCACTCTAGAAGGCTCAACAAGTGATCCTCCAGTTTTTTTCTTAAAAATCTCCAATGAGAAGGAACGCATTACCTCCTTGGACAGCCAGCTTTACTTTGGAGTGACTGTAATTGTAAAGAAGGTTGTTCCACTGCATCTTGCCAAAATGTGTCTGTAACTTCTACCCATTGTTTCTAGTTCTGATAATGTTGTGAGGTCCCATCTCCATTCTTGTTACCACCTGCTCTATGTTCTCATTTTATGAATGTCCTTCCTAAAGTGTGCACTATCTACAACTGCACTCAGGACTCCAGAGTGTAATAGAACCTTATTTTCTTTGTTTTTCTCTTGATGTAGCCTAAAATGGTCATCACTCGTCAGTCCCTCGCAGTCTGGCTTCTGACCCCAACCAATCTACTGAAACTTCTTTCCCAAATGGCTTCTCAATCATTAATCCAAAAGTTTTTCTCAGAATACATTCAGTGTTATGAATTAATCAACCATTCAAACACTTATTAAGGACACATACGCAGAGGACATACCATATGTACAAGGTCCTGTACTGGGTAACTTACCATCCATGACCTCTCTTCAGTGTCCCTGATCACCCTCCCATCCTGGATCCTGCCTTCCCACCTTGGCCTTTGTGATGTTGTTCTTTGGCTCTCCTACGCAGTACCTGAGCCTCCTTCCCTTCCCCTTAGTGTGGTTTGGCCCGGAGATCCTGTTTATGCCTCCTTTTCTCTCTCTGCAGTCTGCTCCTTGGTGATCTTACTCACTGGATTCAGTTTCAACTCTAAGCAGATTTGCAAAGAGATGTGTGTGTGTGTGTGTGTGAGATAGAGATGTATATGTTATGTATTTATGTATGTACACATATGTATATGTGTATGCCTACACATATACATAGTATGTGCACACGTGCACACACACACGCACCTCTCTTACCTCCTCTAAACTTCGTTAGTTGCCTGTTTTCCATTTCTACCTGGATATCTGGCATACACTCAAACCCAGCATGTCCAGAATCTTTCCCTCTTCCTGCTTCCATAATTCTCTTGATGATATCATCATCATCGTCACCATCTTCCTAGTCAGGCTTGAAATCTTTGAATCATCTTTGACTTCTCCTTGCTCTCTCTCCTAATAAATCGCCAGATTCTGTCGGTTCTGCCCTTACAACCTCACTCCTATCTGTCCCTTTCTCTTTACCAGCCTATTGCCACCCTGATTTAGATCCTCTTCTAAACTTTGCAGTAGCCTCATGTGTTGGTCAGCTTCCAATCTAGGCCCTCTTAGGTCCATTCTCCAAGTAACCATCAAATTAATTCTCTTTATGCAGAAGTTTGATTATTTTACTCTTCTACTAAAAACCCATCAGTGTCTCCCTTTGGGCTGTAGCATAAAATATAATCTCCTTATTCTGGCATTCAAGACCCTCCACAATCTGACTCCGTTCTATATTTCGCTTTCATTTTCTATTATTTGCCGTCATGCACTCTTAATTCCAGTCAAACTGGACTACCAGCTGTTCCCCACATTTGGCACATCCTTTTCCACTTCTGTGTATTCATACATGCCACCTCCCAAGCCTAGAATACATATTTTCCTCATCTGTCTTTCAAAATCTTTATCATGACTTGTTAATAGAACACTTAACCTCTCAGACACTCAGTTTTCTCATCTGTAAAATGAGGCTAATAATGCATGTAATACTTACCTTACAAGGTTCTTGTAAGAATCAGATGAGATAATTTATTTAAAGCACCATATAAAAGTCAGCTATTATAGCATGCCATGTGTGAGATATAATAATGAATCATTCAGATAATCAGTTTTAGTCAGACAGTCTGACAGTTTATTTTGGAATATATATTACATATGATATCATTTAAAAAGCAGTTGCAAAAGATAACGAAAACCAATTCTTGCTTATATAAAGTTTATGTTATCATTTCATTTGGTTGTCATACCAAGTAAAGATTTCTTAGTGTTCCCAGAGTTCTACAATAATGCTACATTTGTAAAGAGAATAGATTAATTGCAGTGAGTTGCAGCATTTAGTAAGATCAAAGAATGATTTCATAGACCAGCTTGATTTGTGCTTTGGTGGTTGATAATGCCATCAGGATACCTTGGTTATACAATTTTCACAGAAATCACTAGGATGTCCTCTTTAATTTATGTTGTGAATTTACTTCCAAAGAGCTCTGTGGTTCTTAGTAGTGTAGTCATTTCGAAGCAAGCATACTCTTTAAATTACTAGTATTCATACAGTGGTGTTGGTCAGTAGTTTTTCAGTTGTGGCTGACTCTTCATGACCACATTTGGAATTTTCCTGGCAAAAATACTGGAGCGGTTTGCCATTTCCTTCTCCAGTTCATTTTACAGATGAGGAAACTGAGGTAACAAGCAACTACAGTCCCACAATAAGGAGGTCAGATTTGCACCCAGAAAATTGAGTTTTACTGACCCCAAGCTTAGCGCTTTATCCATTGCCACCACCTAGCTACTAGTGTTTTATTCAGCATTCCATTAAGGTTCAAGAAATTCTACAGAAATGTTCTGTTCCCCTTTAAATTTTCACTATTCTTACCCATGCGTAATAATTCCACTCACATCTTTCTACTGACAGCATCTAGCATTTCTCTCTATGTATGTTTAATCGGCTAATTAACACGTTTGTTGTGAGAGTGTTGCAAGTCCCTATGCTAGATTCTGAGGAGGTTATTAAGCAAAAGTATGACACTTCTCACTGAGTGTGCAGCTCTGCTGGGGGAATTACACGTGAGAATACAAATTGTGTAATTCCAAACATATCTGTTATACACAGGTGTGAATGTGTGTGCACGTGTATATATATGTATACATGTATACACACATATAAATATGCATATGCATATTCTGAATAGACATAGAACGTTTCCTTATAGGGAGGAAAACCTTGATTACAAGCCCTTCCCTGCAGGAATATTGCCTACTGATTGTTGGTAATCTCAAAGATGAAGAAGAGAGCACCCTGGGAGGGGTGCAACTTTGTCCACATCCTGTAAACTCCCTGCAGAAGTTGGTTTGCTCAGAAGTCTGGAAGGAGATTGGCTAGGAGGAGAAGAAGGATGGAGAGGGAAGGCGGAGAAAGGGAAAGGAAAGAGGGGAGGAAACTGTCTACTTGCTACTTCCTGATAAATCTCCTTCTGGTCCTTGGAGTTGGTGGAGAGTGTCAGGAAAGCACCTTGTACTGTTACCCTGCTTTTTAAACTGGGAGCCATTCTTCTGACTTATTCTTACCTGCTGGGGCCCTGGGTGAATTAGATCTGATTTTACTGCATGCACACCTCTGATCTCATCACTTTGTCTCCATGATTTGAAGGAGAGTTGTTAAGATCAAAACATGCCCCTCTGATCCTCCCTTATGTTCAGAAAGAGCACTATCCATGTGCTACATGGGGTAAAGGAAAGGAGGACAATAGAGCAGTCATCTCACTTTACCTCTTTGTCTAATCCTGGGTTGATGCTCCATATAAGTTCCTTCATTCATCTCTTCTGTATCTATCTGTTACATCTGCCCAAGACTAAAAGAAGATGTGTTCAGATAGGTATATTTAAGGTAGATATAGTCATGCATTCGTATACCTTGGAAGACAAATTCTTTGAATACATAAACCTTTAGGGTTTTTCTTTTTACTCTTCTTAGCTTCAATTTTAAAAAATGCTATATTTTAATTAATCATAAGATTCTAGAGTTGGTTGGAATCTTAAATATCATCTAATCCAAGCCCCTCCTTTTCTAACTAAGGAAATGGGGTCCCAGATGAGCCACAAAGGTGATAGAGTATCTGTTTGAATCCAGTGCTCTTTCCATTGCATGATAGGGATCCATAGAATGATGGGCTGAGTAGACCTGTATTCTGGATTCTGTTTTCTGAAAAGAGAAGCTACAGTAGTCTGAGGATTCTCTGAGATATTTCCAGTTTGAGAGTCAAGTTTTCCTATCAGGCGTCTGGAAGAAGGAAAAGGTGAAACTCCTCGTTGGCAAAAATTAAGGAGTAGCAGAAACTTTTTTGTAATGCCTTCCCCCCTCCTTTTTGCTCCCTTTTCTTCCTTCTTTGAATGCTCTCTGCTTTGCCCCAATAGTCACCACAACCCTCATTTGGTCTTTTGACTGTCAAACTACTTGTCCCACCCAGTCCTGCCTTACCCCCATAAAACATGTTCCAAAATCACCTGTCCACCTTCTGTCCTTTCCTCAGGCCAGTGGGGCTCAGCTAAGTATTTGGAAAACCAAATTCAGTTAAACTAATTAATAGAAAGGTATGTGTAACTAGCTTGTAATCTCCCATTTGCACTTTAAAAAATGCTGTTCTGTAATTCAAATGGGCCTCTGTATAGAATTTCAGGCAGTATAACTAAGTGAAGGAAGCCTGTCATGTGGTAATGATATAGTTGGAGGACCAGAGGAGCCTAGCTAGCATCCTGGTAGAGAAACAAGGGAGCTTGTCCACTCTAGGCACTCTGAATTTTGTATCAAGGAGTCTTTAGAGGAACTTCAAAACAGCTTTTATACTGCTTTGACTCCAGAAAGACTTTCTCAGTTTAAGTTCATGCAGCCCCTTTGCTGACTCCCCAGGCTGGGTTCCAGTCATTTTCCTTTGTCCTCCAGAAGGTTGGCCTTTGCCTCCCAAAGTAACCTTGCCTCTCACATGACTGAGTCTTGAGGGAAGGAGCCTGCCAAAGCCAGGACTTGGATCCTCGTTCATGCCAGCTCCTCACATTCAGGGACCCTTCCGGTCAAGGGAGTTTATCTTTTAGTAGCTGAAACAGGAAAGAGGGCCTGGATCTGCCAGCCCTAGTCAGCCTTCCGTAGGCCACTGGCGAGGAGCTTTTCTCATTTGTGCTTCATTTCGATCATTTGCTGCTCATGAGCTCATAGCTTTAAAAAAATTAAACAAAACATTGTTAACCACTATACTTTTTGGTGGAAATACTATTTAGGAGGCAAGTAGAATATGATAAACATTAAAATAATCTCAATTGTTAGGAAAAAATCATAAAAATTAACCTCATAATAATATATGAATTTTCCTACCTAATAGGAGGAGAATAACCTCATAATAATAATATGAATCCTCATTGGTCTGGAATTTTATTTTTTATAACTATAGTATTCTATTTATTATATTTTAAGCAAATTACCCATTTGCATAAATGCAGATGAAATTCCTTTGAAAGCACTCAGCCTGCTGACTCACACAGCTTATGATTTGGGAAACATTCAGCATTCAGAGGTAGCTTGTGGCCCAGCAGATAGGAGGACTGAGACAGCCTCAGACACTTCCTGGGGGGGGGGGCGACCATGGGCAGGTCATTTAACTTCTTAAGTTTAACCCGTTCAGTGTCAGTCTCCTGAACTGCAGAATGAGGATAATGATGGCACCCAAATGATAGGGTGTTGTGAGTCTCAAATGAGATAAAATTGTAAAAAAGCCACTTAGTGCAGTGTGCACAATGAAATGGTTGTTTTTTAATTGCTTATTCCCCTATTCATTATTTACAAGTTGAATGTTCGGTGCAAATGAAGTATTCAGTGCCTTGAGTCCCTCAAAGGAAGCTGAGAAAAATCTACATTAGCACATGACAGCAAGTAATGTTAAGCCCCATTCTCCTGATTTCTATAGACTTACAGAAGAAAAGGAAATATTATGTCTCCTTACTTGGTTACAGAGTAGCTGTACGTATGACCTCTTCTGTACTGTGCTGAGAATGTAGCACATACATATATGAAGAAATACTCATTTGGGTATATTTTCAGAGGCATGTTATATGATTTTTTAGGGTATAAAATGAACTTGCATGTCATATAATTCTTAATGCCTCTTCTCAGACTTTGGGCTGAGGTAGAGAAAATAGTTGTAACTTATCATGTAGGACTAGGGGCAGAGTACTTTTGGTTCTCTGCAGTTTCCCACCAGCAATTGGGAAGCTTCCTGATTGGAGGAGATGGAGCCTGGCGTCCTGTAATGGAGCTTGGGTCTCTGAGTTCCTTTATTTCATCGTGGAATGCCATAATTGGGAATACTTAGCCTGGAGAAGAGAGTGAATGAATGAAGCAGTGATAATGGTAATAGTTAGAAATGATATGACACCTACTGTGTGTCAGGTGCCTGTGCTAAGTGCTTGACAAATATTACCTTACATGATCCTCACAGCAACCCTGAAAGGTAGATGTTGTTATGCCCATTTTGCAGGTGAGGAAACTGAAACAGAATTTAAATGACTTACCCAGGGACACACAGCGTCCAAGACCAAACTTGAATTCCTGTCTTCTTGATTCCAGGCCCAGGTCTCTATCCACTGTGCCACCTAAACTACCTTATTATCATTATTAAGCACTTAACTGTGTGCATAATTCTGTGCCATGATTTAGGTAGGAGAAGTATACAAAAGCAAGACAGCCCCTGCCCTGAAGGAGCTCTCCTTCTAATGGGGGAGATGGCACGTAGAGAGGAGACTCAGAAGTGAGATTTATAGCCAGCTTCAGTTCTTGGAGAAGTTTTCATGTACAAGAAGGAATAGACTTGTGTTGTTTCCCCTTGGAGGATATAACTAGGTACCAACCAATGGGTGGAAATTATAGAAAGGGAAATTTCGGACTGATGATTTAAGGAAAAACTTACTAATACTTCAAGGTATCCAAAAGTATATGAGCTTCTTTAGGAGGTAGTGAGTTCCCCCTCAGTGGAAGTCTTCAGGCAAAGGCTGGATCGCTAT
Source organism: Bettongia penicillata ogilbyi (assembly GCA_023548195.1). Taxonomy (NCBI): domain Eukaryota; kingdom Metazoa; phylum Chordata; class Mammalia; order Diprotodontia; family Potoroidae; genus Bettongia; species Bettongia penicillata. The sequence goes on along the minus strand of JAJHZJ010000314.1, from coordinate 27,220,555 downwards.
TTGTTCAGTATGGTTTTTAGTTGCTGTTATTCAGTTGTTTTCAGTCACGTGTGACTCTTCTTGAATCCATTTGGGATCTTCTTGACAAAGATACTGGAGTGGTTTACCACTTCCTTCTCCGGCTCATCTTACAGAGGAGGAAACTGAGGCAAGCAAGGTTGAATGACTTGCTTAGCTATTAAGTGTCTGAGGCCAGATCTGAACTCAGGAAGATGAGTCTTCCTGATTCCAGGCCAACTACTCTATCCACTGTGACGCCTCGCTGGCCCCCAGTATGTTTTAGAGGGGATTGTTTTTTAAGGATATTCTGAACTAGATGGACCACTCTGAAATTCTGTGATTCCATGACCAGCAAAGTATGTTAAGGTCAAATATGTAAGACACTGGCATTCAAAGAAGGTGGGAGAGGGATTCTTCTCCCCCCTTTGTGATTTAAAGAATAGGATTTCCTCAAACCCAAAGCAGAGCATCATGCAGACTTGTTTCGGAGTTAGTGTGCTCTTCCTGGAAATGTAGAGTTTAACATGTTTTTTGGATAAGATGAGATGGTTGCTTCCACCTCTAGAAATTTTGTAATACTAAACTTTTCAGTCATTTTAGTCGTGGCCCAGTTAGGTATGCTTTATTCAGCTAAGTGAATAAAATAAGCTTTGTGTTTTGGAAGTACTTAGACAAGAAAAGATGACTGAGCAAAAGAGTGATTCATGCTGATGCTAGTAAGTGGTAATATTTCACCGTAATGACAATCTAACACGAGACTTGGGTTTTCTCCTTCCTTCTAGTATACTACGCATCGAATTCCAAGGAGTCGGGAGGTCCAGCAGTCTTGGAGCTCTTCCGTGTTTACAACCTTGTATGCTGTGTGTTACTCCCTTCCTCTGACTTTTCGACTCAAGCCAGACTTGGTAGGTAAAATTCAGTGGGTCACAGTAAAAATGGAATATGAAATATCTGCTAGGTCCTACACCAGTAACAGAACATATGTAATGTCTTATAAGAAATCTCTTGAATATACTTTGCCAAAAGAAGTGGGGGAAATTGCTTTAATTGGTGGTATCTCTTAAGAGAGGCCAAATGGGGCAGTAGAAAGAGTATGCTTTGAAATCAGAGGAGCTGGACCCAGATACTAGACCTGCTATCTACTACCTCTGTGACTTTGGCCATGGCCTCTAACCTCTCCAGGTCTCGATTTCCACAGTTGTAAAACTGAGGTGTTGAACTATATGAGTTCTTCATCCCCTTCTGGCTCCAAATCAATGATCAATGAACCTAAGATTCAACCTGTTAATTTTTTTCAAGGCTGCCTATAAGTAGTTCCCCTTTAGTGTAGTTGTCAAACTTGCGGATTTTGTACATGCACCTGTGAACCCCGAGCTGCTGTCAGGAAGGAGCTCATTGCGCAGTAATGATGTAACTCTTCACTGTAGTCTCTTTTGGGAGGCATAGTCTGTTCACCAAATATGGAATGTGATGATAGAATCTTATAGCTTCTCTCCTTTCATAAAAGAAGGCAGTACAGAAAAGAAAGATTAAAAAATTAAGCTAGTAAACTCTATAACTGATACTTTCTCTGCTGTTTTTGTCTTAGACAAGGGCCTTTATAGACGCTTGAGGAGTTAAGTGATTTGCCCAAGACCACACAGCCAATATGTGTCAGAAGCTGGACCCAAACCTAGGTCTTCTTGTCCTGGGGTCACCTTTCCATACACTTCACCACAGTCCCTCTCTATTATTCTATATATTATAGAATCTATTTCATTGAAACAGTCTGTGGGGAACTTTTGGCCTCTTGGTTTTTGGACATTCAATGTCAGATGAGCACGTATTTAAACAGCTCAGCTTAAGTATGCTTTATCTCAGTCATTTGGAAGATCTGTATCTGTGCAGTGACTGGCCTTACCAGTTCTTTTGAGCGAGAACTTTTAAATCTAAGCTCTCTGTTTTGGATTTCTCTGTATTATTGATGAAGTTGGGATTTCTCCCCTACTCTTTAACTACACCTTGAAGATTAGACATCTGAAATTCTAGGACTTTTGGGGAATTATTGATAGAACAGTCAACAAATGAAATAAAATTCTTAGCTTTGACAATTTAAACTAGAAACATTCCATACAAACTATTTAGACTTGTGAATTGATATATAAAAGGTACAAGGCTGGGAAGGTGGGGGGTAGAGTGGAGGGGAAAGGGATAGACCAGAACTCTGAAGACATTTCCAAGGATTTAAGAGAAAAAAATGAGAGCTATTCAAATCTGCTGTAAACTTTGTTAATTAGAAATGACAGTTGTGAACTTAACAAGCAAGAAGGTTTCATTTACCTTTGACAAGAAGTAGGCATCACAGAAGGAATTCTTTCTTCTTGACATGGCTGATTTATGTAAATGAACAAACTCGATGTTTCCCAAAGCCATTTAATCACTACCCAGCTAAAGTAAAATAGAAAAATGACTCATGACATATATTTAAACTGATTTTATTTACTACTCTTTAGAATGAGAAACGTCTTTAGAATAAAGTATCTTTTCTTTGGGATGGTAAGAAAATCCCACTTTGGGAAAGAATAATACTTTGGGATCGAAATGATCTGAATTGCCTAGTTTGCTTAGAAATGCAGGCAAGTAGGGCACCATTTGTGTTTGACTTTAGCTGTGTGACCCTGACTTAGTAAGTCTGGGAAATTTATTCAGATAGTTCTTGATTTCTTTTTCTTATTTATAAAATAGATATGAAAATATATATTGACCTTAGAGGCCTAATGTTAATGCCAAATAGCTGCAAATCTTTATACTTTTTTGAAAATAAAAATGCTAAGTAGTTGGAGAGACCTCCTAGTACATTAATTAGCCGTGGGCACTTTGAAAGGTGCATTTGAAACAAGTCAAGAGTTCATTAAGTACTTTTTCAGTGCAATAAGTAATATCCTAGCAGTCTAAAAAGGTTGGTGTTACTCCCTACAGGCCTTTTTCTCTTCCAGGTACTAACTTTAACATTGAGAAGAATTTAAATGATTGCTCTTATTTTCAAGTTAAATAGAGCTGCCTGTTGCCTGTTGTCTCTTCAAAAATAGGGTTTTTTTCTCTTCTCCCTACCCCCATCCCCAAAGGGAGGCAGTGTTGAAAGGACAGTCGCTTTGAATTCATAGGGCTTGGCCTCAAAATCCTCCCTTTGCCAATTACTCTCCATTTGACCTTGGACAAGGCTCTTAACTTTTCCAAGTCTCATTTTCTTCATCTGTCAACCAAGGAAGTTGGATTGGCTGGCATCTGAACTCCCCCACCAGTCTCTGATCCTTTTGAAAGTGGCATCCTATCTAAAGTGTAATCATTCCAGGACAAAGCAAGAATACGTATCTCTGCTAAAGAGTGGTTTTATCATCACAGAAGCAATATGAATAAAATTTATTAGAAAATGTAACTAGATTTTAAAACTCATGGCAAACAATATGTAAAAATCACTATGAAATAATATTTTATTTTTTCAAGGTGTTTCTTTTTTAATTTGGTAAGAGCATAACCTAAAGTACCCAGTAGGATTTTAGAGAAATATTTTTAAATTGTCAGTTGAGTTTAGAATGAAATAGTATAAAACATATACTTTGGTTTGCTAAAATTAATCCCTTAGGTGAAAAATATTTCTGTAGTAGGCAACAACAAATTCTCTTTTGAAAGCCTAAGTCTGATAATCTTAAGCAGATGCTGAAATTGATCATTTCTTCTTCTGGTAAGGCCACTAACCATCTTTTTCTTTTATCATATTCCTAATATTTTGTATATTGTTACATTTTTCTTTTTTTATTGTTATTGAAGGTAATCAGGGTTAAGTGACTTGCTGGAGGTCACACATTTAGTCAGTATTAGAGGCAGCATTTGAACTCAGATCCTCTTGCCTCCAGGTCCAGGGTTCTACATTATGCCACTTAGCTGCCCTTATGGTTATATTTTTGAAGGATATATGTGTTGTAATGCTGGGACATCTCTAGATTACTTCAAGGATCTGTAACTTCATTGCTTTAATAGAGATTATAGTGCCCCTATAACTTCAATGATTTTCAAGAATTCTGGTGGCTGAAAAATCCATTGCCCTCTAACTACTCGTGTGTGTACATGTGTGTGTGTGTGTGTGTGCATGTGCCAGTGTGTGCACCAGCAGAGGAGAGAGAGAGAGAAAGAGATGGACAGGTAGATAGATCACTTATTAAGTACTTATTGTGTGCCAAGCACTGAGTCAACTCTAGGTTAGTCCTGAACCACAAGCTTACTGGCCTTACGCATGAAATCTTTCCTTCTTATAGGACTCGTCAGAACTTTCATTCCATAAACAAAGCATTTAATAATCCAGAATCACCTCCAATTTGAGCCATCAGAGTGAGACTTTAGGAGCCCCTATAGTTTAAGTGTGAATTCATAGCATGTAGAATACTCATCAGGGAAAAAGAAGGATATGATTAAAATGGAGGCTGTCCAGCCTATAAAATAACTGCTTCCATGGTTACTAGAATACAAGTGTGATTACTGAGCCACAGTTTTCCATATTCTTATCACCTGACCACTGAGTAGTTTAAAAAAGAGCTTAACAGAACAAGTGCTAGAATTTAGTCTTTGTCTGAAACATCTGATACAACTCAGTACCCTAGTTTCCATTCAGCTTGAACCTCTCTCTCTGCCTTTCAAGTTTGTTTGTGTTTGGAAAAAGTTAAACTGACTTTTGGAATCGGATGGGCCCGGTTTCTGTTGCTCTCCCGCTTAAGTGCTGTCGCTCCCAGAATTCCTGTTAGAACTTTGCAGCATTGTTTCCTAAGTCTTCTCAGGATGCATGGGCTTTTCTCCATTGTAATTTTGTTTGGCTCTGCGAAATGGAAAGAAATGGAGTTTTTTTCACTTATGTGATTCTTCTGTGGTGAGTTTTTTGGGTTTCAGCAAGTCATGAAACTGTATACGAAGGCATAGAGGGGTCAGGATCTGCATCAGCGGAGGGAATATGAGGAAATCATGACTTTCTCAGAGTATTAAGTAAAGAACAAAACAGGAATAATGGAAAATATTATCTGTTTACGAAGCTTGAAACCATAGTTAAAAGTAGATAGCAGTTGCCAAATAGTCTGGTTTTATTACCAGATCATCTGTGAAAGAAAGATAATACATACCCTGCTTAGATCACAGTCGTTATGTGGCTGAAATAAGATACTTATGAAAGTATTTTGTAAATTATAATGTACTATGCTAAGGCAACTTATTATTGTTATTATTTTGTCATGTTAAGGTTAAAGAAAAACATTGATTTGTCTTCCTTTGGTATTGCAGAGGATACTGTTGTGGCTTCTCTTAGCCACCAGGGGGCACAGGATAAACAGTCCTCTGGGGTCTGCCTGTCTGAGATTGATTCCTATTATGCAGGAGGTTCAGGCTTCCTGTTTGTGTAGGAATTCGTGGGTGAAATTTATTGCTCCTGATCCCTTCTTTGATGACTGTCTCCATCCTCAGTGTTCAGATTACGCTCTCCCCCTCAGCAGCACACAGCACATAACTGGGCCTGAATTTCCCTAAGGCAGTAGGAGCGATGTTGTATCCTTCCTGGAAGGAATTACGGCCATATCCCTTTCCATTTCCATTGCTGCTGCCCTAGTCAGGTTCTTAATACTTCTTACCTGGACTGTTGTAATACCGTACTAACTGGTCTAACTCATGCTGCTCCTTCCTTCTCCTGTCCATCTTGTGCGCTGATCGACATGGTCCAGATATAAAAGGTCACATGATAAACAGAGTAAAAAAGAGATACTTTTCACAACTGTGCATAGAAGAGTCCTTGGCCAAACAAGGGATCATAGGAAATAAAATGGATGATTCTGATTACATAAAATTGAAAGGCTTATTAACAAAACAAGGCAATTAGAATTGAAATAGAAATAGCTAACAAGAGGAAAAAATTTGCCATGAGTTTATATAGGTATATATACCTCTCTCTCTCAGACCCAAGGGAACTCTTCCAAATAGAACAGTAACTCTTATCTAGATAAATATTTCAAAGGTAGTTATAAAATGATTATATGATTGCGGTTGTAATCATATACTTTCTCATATACTTTCTCTGGATGTCTTGGCAGAACAACTCTTAAATATTTTATATATTCTGTAGTTATTTTGAAAGGAATTTCTCTTTTTTTCTTCTTGACCAACTTTGTTCACAGTATATAGAAAATAATGATTTCTCTGGGATCTTTTATACATTTTTTTCTTTTGGAAGTTCATGTATTGTTTGCTCAATTTCATTTTCTGATAGACTGGTTTAATACTGTTTAAATAACTATTTTATATTTCTGTAAATATCTATCCATTTCTTTTGTTAACAGTTTTGTTGGCATATGGCTAGGCAACATACTTTCTAATCTTTAAGTCTTCATTATTTTTAATTCTACTTTTGCATTTCTGATTAGACATTTGGTTTTCCTTGTTTTGATAAGAGTAGCTGACATTTATGTGTTTTATTAATTTTTTTCTCAAACTCCAGAATTTATTTTTATCAATTCAGCAGCTTTTCTCCTTTCATTTTTTGTTATCCTCTTTCCTGATTTTTCAGAATTTCCATTTTGTCTTTAGTTGGAGCTTTTAAATTTATTTTTCTAGGTTTTTCTTATGCCATACTCAGTTCACTGTGTTCCTTAGACTTTTGTTGATGAATGATAAATATTCCTCTCAGGATTACTTTATGTTTTTCTAGGTTTCTTCATTGTTCTAATTTTCTTTGATGAAATTATCTGTCTTTCTATGATTTATTCTTTGACCTGCCAGTTCTTTAGTATTATTGTTTAGCCTCTGTTTAAGTTTTATAATTTCATCAAAGGCCTTTTATTAAATATATGTTTAATATTTCTGTTTTCTGTATTTATTTGTGGGGCTTTTATGGTCTAGCCATAGGGGTGGGGAACCTGTAGTCTTTAGGTCACATGTGGCTCTCTAGGTCCTCAAGTGCATGCCTTTGACTGAATCCAAATTGCACTGAACAGATCCTTTTATTAAGGGAATTTGTTCTGTGAAGTTTGGATTCAGTCAAAGGGCCACATGTGGCTTTGAGGCCATAGGTTCCCCATCCCTACAGATAGGTTTTTAAAAGTACTATGTATGGCTGAGAACATATATATTCTTTCATAGTCCATTCAGCATTTACCACTGGTCTCTCATATCTAATTTTTCTAAAGTTCTATTTAGGTCCTCAGTTGCTTTCTTGTTTATCTTTTTTTTTTTTTTTGCTATGTTATCTTGGTCTGAAAGGGGTACATTGTGCTCTTTGACTATTACCATTTTACTTTCTATTTCTTCCCGTAATTCAGTTATTTTTCCTGTAAGTACTTCAATGCTGTGCTATTTATTTCACATATATTAAGTATCTATATTATATCATTGCTGATGGTGCTTTTAAGCATAAATTTCCCTGTTTTTCTTTTATAAGCATGTCAGTTTTTCTGTTGCCATAATAGAACTCTAGTTGTTACCCCTTCTTTTTTGAATTCATCTAAAGCATAATAGGGTATCTAGGTAGCACAGTGGATGGAGTGCCAGGCCTGAAGTCAGGAAGACTCATCTTCCCGAGTTCAAATCTAGCTTCAGACACTTACTAATAACCATAGGACCCTGGGCAAATAATTTAACCCTGTTTGCCTTACTGTCTCATCTGTAAAATGAGTTGGAGAAGGAAATGCAAACCTCTTCAGTGTCTGCCAAGAAAACCCCAAATGTGGCCACGAAGAGTCAGAATGACTGGACAACAAAAGCATGATAAATGTTACTCCAATCTCTCATTTTAACTCTGTGTGCATTTTATTTCATGTGTTTCTTTTAAACTCTTTATTGTTTCTACTTTCTAATATATTCTACTTTTCCTTTTCCATTTTACAGGTGAATCTAATCACATTCACAGGAAATTTTTTTTAATAATTTTTTTAACTTAACAAAAATCCATTTTCTCACCCTCCTATTCCCCCATTGGGCGTGAGAGGAACCCCTTGTAATAAACATACACGTTCAAGCAAAACTATTTGCACCTTGGCCACGTCCAAAAACATAATGTCTGAGTTCCCATCTTTGCCCTTCTGAGTCCTGTGGAATCATGGCTGGTCATTGCATTAATCAGATTTCTTACTTCTTTCAAAGCTTTTGCCTTTGCCTTGTTGTTGTGCATGTTGTTCTTTTGGTCCTGCTCCTTTAACACTGCATCATTTACATGTCTTTCCAGATTTTTTTTAAACTGTCTTTTTCATCATTTTTAATAGCATAATAGTACTCTGTTACATTCATATGCAACTATTTGCTCTGCAATTCACCATTTGATGGATACCCTCTTAGTTCCCGGTTCTTTGCTGCCACAAAAAAAAAAAAAAAAAAAAAAAAGCTGCTTTAAATATTTTCATGCATACAGGACTTTTCCCTCTTTCTTTCACCTCCCTGGAGCACAGGCCTAGTACCAGTATTGCTGGGTGAAAGGGCATGCGTGTTAGTAACTTTGAGGGCTTTCCAGAATGATTGGATCGGATCATAGCTCCACCAATAATTTATTACTGTATTTGTTTGCTTGCATCCCTGTTAACAGTTGTCATTCTCCTTTTTGACAGTTTTGCCAATCTGATGGGTACAAGGCGGAACCTCAAAGTTGCTTTAAGTAATGATTGTTAATGATATGTTCTCTTTCATGTCTCCTCTTCCCCCCTGTACAGAGATGAAAAAGCTGTAAGAAAAGGAATGTGTCAATACTGATGGTCTTTAATTGAACTGATCGGTTTCCCCTAGACAACCCCTCCTTCCTTCCCATCACCCAGATTTCAATCACTGGTTCTTACACTATCATTATTTTTCTAATATTACTTTTCTAATCCATTCTCCCTCACAGTTCATTTATTTTGCCTATCATTCCCTACCTGACTCTATCTGCCATCTTATCCCTTTTCTCCCCTTTTCCTGTCCTTGTTTGCTTTATGAGCACAGATAACCATGTACATACAAGATATATGCAGTGTAAATTGGAGGTGATGTTGAAGGGAAGGCATGGGGTGGGGGGTGGGGCAAGACAAATACCAGAAAAGGGCTCTTGTAGGAGGTAAAATTCAAGCTGAGTTTTGAAGGAAACCAAGGGAGTATAGGTGTTGGAGATGAGTAAGAAGAGCATTCTAAGTACAAGAGGACATCCGGTGAAAACGTCTAGAGTCAGGGCAAGGAACACAAGAAGTCGGTGTTACTGCATCAAAGAGTCTGTGAAGGGTAGTAACATCTAAGAAGACTGGAAGAATAGGAAGGGGCCAAGTTGTATGTAAAAGTCAAATCACATTTTGTTTTTGACCTTGGAGGCAACACAGACAAACCAGAGTTTAATTAGTAGGGGAGCAACATCATCAGACTTGAGATTTCAGATAGGTCATTTTGGTGGAGGATGGACTGAATGGAGTGGAGAGAGATTTGAAGCAAGACCAACTAGAAGCCTATTGCTGTAGTCCATGGGTGAGGTAAAAAGGGCCTACAAGGGGGTAGCTGTGTCAGAGGAGAGAAGTGGTCATGGACAAGAAATGCTTTGAAGGCAGAAAGGAAAGAACTTAACAATAGATTGGAGATGGGGGGGTGAGGGAGGAGTCAGCGGTGACATATAGTTTAAGAGCTTTGGTGACTGGAAGGAGAGTGGTATCCTCGATGGTCAAGAGAAATTTGGAAAAGGGGAGGGTGTCAGGGGAAAGATGATGAGTTCAGTTTTGGACCTGTCAAGTTAAAGATGTCTGCAGGACATCCAGAAGGACTGGAGATCAGGAGATAGGTTGGGGCTGGGTAAACAAATCTGAGAATCATTTGTATAGAAGTGATCATTGAATAATCCATGGGAGCCAGGGAGATCTCCAAGAGAAAGGATAATGGGAGAAGACGGCCTAGGACAGAGCCTTGGTTAGTGGGTGTGACTTGGATAAAGATCCTGCAAGCCAGAGACTAAGGAGCAGTAAGACAGGAAGGAGAACTAGGAGAGGAAGAAGCATTACCAAAACTTAGAGAAGGGAGAACAAGGTAATGGAGAGATCCAGAAGGACAAAGATTAAGGAAAAAGTTATCAGATTTAGCAATTAAAAGATCGTTAGTAACTTTGGAGAGTGCAGTTTCAACTGAATGAAGAGGCTACAGGCTAGACTGAAGAGGAGAGGTGGGAGGGTGGAGGCCTCTGTCCTAAGCCACTTTCTGGAGGAACTGAGCCTCCCTTGTTGATTTCCAGTGACAGTAATGTTCTTGTGATACCTGCTCCCCAAAGCATCCTCCATTTTTTATGCTCTTCTTTAGTGACCCAGTTATGAGAATTGGTTAAAAACATTTCCATCTTTTATATTTCTTTCCTAGTATATTCCTTTTTCCTTTCCTTCTCTTTCCTTTCTCAAGATCCTCAAAACAGAAAAAAAAAAAAAAAAACAAAACAAAACCCACTACCAACTCCTATTTGTCTTGTTTAGCTCTCTGTGTAATCCTTGAGGTCATTAGGATTTTGAAGAGAGATTGTCTCTTCTCCCCCTGTTAAAATGTAAGCACTTTATCATGTTTTAGCCCCTTCCAGTTTCTTTAATGTATTTGCCTTTCTAGGTTGTTTTTGAATCCTCTGTTACTATATCAGAGTTTCTTTTTGGCTCTTTGTCTTTTTATCAGGAGTATTTGAAAGTCCTCCATTCCACTGAGGGAAGGGAACAGTAATTTATTAAGTACCTCCCATCTGTCAGATAGTGTGCTTTTTGCAAGTATTTCATTTTATCTTCACAATAAATCTGGGAGATAGGTGCTATTATTATCCTCATTTTACATTCAAGGAAACTGAGGCAGAGTATAAGTGACTTGCCCAGGGTCATACAGCTACTAAGTATCTAAGGATGAACTTGAATTCAAGTCTTCCTGACTTCAGGCCCAGTGCTCTTTGAGCCAGTAAAGGTCCATTTTTTCCCATATAGACTTACATGGAAAAGGTCTTGCAGGGTAAATTAATCTTGGTTGATATCCTTTTCTTTTACCTTTTGGAATATCATTCAAGATTTTTTTTTCTCCTTTATTGTAGGAGCTGCCAGGCCTTGTGTAATCTTGACAGTGGTTCCTTCAAATCTAAACTGTTTTGTTTTTTTCCTGGCTGTAGTGGTTTTTCTTTGACCAAAAATTTTGGATTTGAACTTGGTCCTTCTGACTTCAAGGCTGGTGTTCTATCCACTGTACCACCTCCCTGTCCCCCTACACTTATTTTTAAATTAATTGATACCTTTTATTTTTCTATCTGCCTACATTTCTATCTCCCTGAATTTGTCATGGTGAATTAAACCAAGTATTTCAAAGGTAAATATACCTACATTTTCCACCTTCATTCCCCCACATAGAGCTATCCTTTATAAAACTTTTGAAAGGAGGGTAGAGGGAAGTTCAGCAAAACTAACCAGACAACTGTGCCAAGAATGTGTGAGTATCCCATCTAAGAGTGCCTAGCTAGTCAGCTGGGAGTCAGGAACACCTGAGTTGAGGGCCTACCTCCAACACCTCCTAACTGTGAGAACCAGGACAAACCTTTTAATGTCTTAGTGTCCCACACAGCTCTTTAAGGCTTTGAATTGCAAAACACCTGCATCAGTGAAATCCCAGGTCCAGTCTAAAAAACATCATATGCACAGAAGTATGCATGTGTATTAACAAACCCTAAATTTAATATTTTTTCACGTAAAAAGTAAATGTCTGACTTTCCTACATGTTACAAATTGGAAGGAAATGGATCATTTTGGACTAATAATCTGCCTCTGTGCCTGAATCTTGAGCTGGTTTAATTCACCATGACAAATTCAGATATATTTATTACATCTTCACTCATGCTTTATATGAAAGGAGGCCATTATTTCACTTAGTCACTTTTCCCATGATCCATACCCATTTAGAACTGTGAAATGTCCAAGTTCACAGCATGGTTTAGCAAACTGCTGAGACGGATAATAGATTTTTGTCCATAACTAGTATACTGTGATTTTTTTTTATTAGCTATTTTCTCTGGTAAGCCGCAAACCTGGGTGGTGCCTGGATTATCACTGTTTGCATAGTCTATAAAGTTTTTATGAGTCTATTGATTGACATGTGTTTTTTACATTAAGAAGAGTCAATTAAGTTCTTGTTGGTTTGCCAGAACACCACTACAGGAACGCTTTTTTTCCCGTAACTATTGTTGAGTTTTATTCTGTTTATGTAATGACCTTCATCTGGTTTTATATTTTTTTGTCATCAAAAACCATTCAAATATTCAAAGGAAAACTAAGCTAAAGACAAGGTCGACTCTATCAAGATTCTTATCTATAAAAGGAGCCAAATTGGGAAAAGGTTCTTACATAAGCTGAGTTATATCAGACATAATTAAAGCTCAGCTTAAGTCTGCCTACTCTATTATCCAGTCTTCCCCGAAATCACGGATGCAACCCATGTATTCCTTTTCCTCAACCTTTATTTCCTTTTCACTCCATGCACCATGAATTTGGCTACCCTGATAAAGAGAGAAAAAGAAACCAAAAACCTGACATTATTCATGTTCCATATGGCCGGTGGTTTCATGGGCATAGCCCCTCCAGTGTCTGGCTTCCTGTTACTGACAAGCTGCTTTTCCTACCTGCAAGTTGACAGTCACAGCTGGGCCAGAGGCCAGGCCGGCCGGCAACCTATCATAACTGGGAAGGAGATGCTTAATCCCCACAACGCTTCTACCCTTCAGCCCAGGGGCTCTAATCCACACAGCTCCTCCATTGAAAACTGCTCTATATTTTTAGCTGTTGGGTTTAGGTTTTTTTAATGGGCAGATTTTTTTTCTTTACTTTTATTGAAAATATATTCGAAGCTTGAAAGTGACTTTTCTTTCCTTTCCAACTGGATCTTTTTTTCCACTTGGCAAATAGCACATTTTTCCCCTCTCCACAAGCCAACATGACATTGCCTGCTGCATCGCTCCTTGTTTCCTTGTTGCCTGCATCACTGTTAGAGTTGTCTGCATTCCAGCAGAGTACAGTATTAGGCCTTTTTTTATTTGGTGTGGCCTCTTTCATTCGAAGAGTTATCCAAAATGCTTTGAATTGAATCATGCACATGCCAGGAGAACAAAAATGGGACTGAAGGGGAAAGAAAGTGAGTGGTGGGAATGGGAAATTTTTAAAAAATTGCTGTGGCTTACAGAAATATTTCTGTAAACAGAAATGTTTCTGAAGAACAGCATGAAGTAGATTCCATGTCAGTGCAATTTATAGAGCTTTACCTAGGCTTGATGGAGTTATTTACTAAAAACAGTGAAGAAAGTAGCTGGTGCTAAGTGAGAAAGGAGAGTGGAATAAAGGAGGATTAGCCATGAGGTAGGATTAAATAGATGAACCTTGGGGTTTGGAATGATTCCTAGTGCCTTTCAATGATTTCCGTCTAAGACTGTATATCTGTGGATGATGGGGGATGAAGAGAGGAGGAAAAAAGCATATGTGTGTGTGTGTTTGTGTAGCACAGTTAGATAATTTTACTGTCATATGAATCAGTGGAGAATTTCAATATAGTGAGAGTCTACTAAAATGAAATTTTGGTGGATGTTTTTTTCTTATGATTAATATGACCATGATCCCTGTCATCTGGCTCTTTTGTAAAAGGAATAGAGAAGAAAAAGGTGGGAAGGTTATTAACATATTGAAGACAGAATGCGATAGTTTAGAAAAGAGTAAAAGATTGTAATTTGAGGGAAATAAGAATTATGGAAAAATGGCTGTTTCTCGGGATATAGTTCCGGAAGTAGTACTCTCCATAGAATATTTTTTCTAAACTTAAAGATTGGAATTTATAGATTTGTTCGAAGAAGAAAGAAGTCACAAAGGATATTAAACTTCCTGCTGGTTACTTAACGGTTTTGAGTTGTAAAAAGAAATAGAAAGCTTTCTTTGCCACTGTGAATTGGTTTCTAGGATTAGTTCATGTGAATTTTTGAGTTCCATTCTGAAGTGTTGAGTATCAAGGCAGTTGAATGGAGAAAAGAAAAGTTACCACAGTTTCTCATTTCCTAAGAATCATAGAACCTGGCTCTCTTAAAAAAAAAAAAAAAAAAAAGGCTAAATAGTATGGGACCTACTTGAGCTTTTTAAGAGAAAGAGGCATTTGAAGTGAATTCAGAGATTCTTGCCATCGTCCCTGGAGATCAAGGGCAGTGGGCTCACATTGTCCCTTTTGAATCTCCTCACAGGGCAGCATGCAGTGAATACCTTTCTGATTTGCAAGGTTTCCCTGAGTAGTTGAGTTTTGGTTGTTTTGTTTGGACCCTGGAGCAGTGTTGGGTTTTAGAGAACTTCTATTTCTCTGGTACAGTTGTCCAGAGATTGCTGAGGATGGTTGGACCCATTTTCTTAGACTTAATACTCCTGTAAAGTAAGGTTTGTCCACAGAAAATTTATTTCCTTTTTTTTATGGGTTTGAAATGTGAAGTTTTGCTCATCCTAGGATATCTTTTGCTAGAGAACAAACCCCCTTTGGCACTGCTTCCTACCTTTGATAGCACCTGTAAGAAGTGTTCATGGACCTATGGGGCTAGGCTCACTTTTTTTTCCTAGAGGACTCAAAAATTATAGAAAAACAATTCAAAAGAATGTCACCCCCAGGTTGAGAAAAACTGCATCTAATGTCAGGTTCCTATGACGCATTGCTGAGCACTGTGAACACTTTAAACATTGCTTTAGCTTACAGTAAATATTTTAGAACTGTTGATAAAAGATCTGATTAGGAGCAGATCAAGCAGTTTGAACTGGTTTTACATGCTGCTAATAGAGAGTAAAAGAGACAGCTGATAGGATCTTTGACTTACAGAGAGAACATACTGTGACTGAGCACTCCTTTGATGAAATGGGAATGCCAGATTCATAAGTTTCATGTGTGATTATATCATATTTTCCATCCCCTGCTATGTAGAATGAACTTCTGCAATGTGATCAGTTTTAGCATTGAAGAGAACAGCAGATTCCATTTTGTCAGAAGCTGTCTTGCACACATGTTGTCTTCCAGAATGTCTGTTTAATCCATTGGTAGAAGCCTTAGATGAAGCATATTTTTAAAACACAGACATAGCTCACAGTGTTGGAGCAGGTTTGTTCTTATTGAGTAAATAATTGCTTTTCTCTGAAGACAGATGTTGCATACAGTGATCAGCAGTGTCTACATCTCATTAAATGCAGGTGCCTTTTTTCCTAAAAGATTTGTTTACATAACATAGTATTTTGTAGATAAGACAGGGGTAGAATATATACCTAGAACTCAGGCTAGAACTCAGGGGGTTTTTGCCTACTACTGCCTTCCGGTTACTTAGTTTGATTGTCTTCTAGCTGCGTGTGGGATCATAGTTCATTATTCAAAGAGGAGAAAATGGCATTGGCCAATGTGGGATTGGGTGTTCAGAGAGTTATCTCCATATAAATCTGTAGGTGGATTTCTTACATGAGTTTGTGGTAGTCCAGTCTATAACCTGCAGGTCACAAAGTCAGTGTTCCTATCGTTTGTCCCATGTACCTGCTTGAAGATTTTTCCTATTATTTCTTTTGATGTGGAAGTCTATTTCAGATTGAATCTGTGACAGTGTCAAAGTGAGTAGATTTTTAGTTCTTGCTGTATTGCTCACCACACTGTACTCTAACTCCAATTTTGGGGTGCCATTGCTCCTCTTTGAAAATAAAGGATGAACAATAAAATATTGTAACCTTAGACTAGTCATTAAATGTCTCTTGGGGACTCAATGTCGTCATCTGTAGACTGTGTGGATTGTATTAAATACCTTTCCATGATTGTATAATAAATTTAATACATTAGGAAACCCTCTGTAGTTCCACTAATTTCTAAGGGCTGATGTACCTGATCTGACCTAAATGGTCATTGAGTGAATCTCAATGTAGGGCCTAAAATAGGAACCAGACTTAATTCACAGATGCTTAGTTATTGTTGATGAGAAATAAGCCTTTCTGTATTCCACTGACCACTGACTGGTCTCACAGAATCAAAAAACCTAAGAGCTGGAAAGGACCTCAGGCCAGTTAGACCTCTTAGAATGACCCTAGGGCCATCCTAGATTCCCCTTTATTACATACCCCATTTAGATTGTAAGCATCTTGAGTCAAGACCATGTTTTAACCTTATTGTGTCCTCAGTTCCTAGCACAGTGTGTATGTTGGCACTATGTGTAGTTGGCACAGTAAATGTTTTGATGATTAGGATGGTAAGAGCTTAGCCTTCGAAAGGCTGCCATGATTCTGCATGGGCTAATTTAGTAGCATTAGCTGCTGATACTTTTTTCTCCTTATTCAATGTAGCTCTCTTTTCTTTCTTTCCCTTATTATCTCTTTTGTTCTTTTCTTTCTCCTGAATTTCTCGAGCACACACTCAGATCAAGGTTTGCAGCTTCAGAGGTTAGAATTACTGATCCCTCAGTTTATGAAATCATGAAATATATCACTTTCTTTTCTTTATACTGACAAGTGGTAATCTCTAGGTTACATTTACAAAACAATATGAGAAAATATTGGAAATATATCATAAAGATTCAAAATAGCAGTATTAAATATTATATGTAATAAATCCATTTTAATTACCTTTATTTTACCACTATTAGTAGGTTTCTGAAATTCTCTTCTTTTGCAGAGTCTAGAATCATAATTCACCCGCTTCGTTTTGCAGATAAGAAACCAAGGCCCATTAAGGGCTTGCTTGAGTTGCTTAAGTCCCCCCAGCTAATTACAGGCACAGATGAACTAGAATCTGGGTTTTACCAGTTTTACCAGTTGACTTCCCCACTCTGCCATGCTGCTTTACTTTAGTATAATTTAATTGTATAACTTGCTTTACACAAGGTTGAGTAGTATCCTTAGAAGACAAAAAAAAATGAAGTTTATTAATGAGTATCTGAAAGCAGAATATGAACAATGTCTATGAAGTGTGACCAAATTGTCTTGGTTATGTCAGTTTTTTCTGTTGTTTTTGTCATTGTGTTAATTACATGGAGTGGTGATATTTTGACCACCTACAGTCATTAAGACAGCCCAAAATTGACTCTCTGTGATCTATTTTTATTTCATAATTCAGTGGAAAGAGTGTTGGATCTGGAGTCAAGAGATCTGGGTTTGAGTCATGGCTTTGCTCCTTCCTATTTGAGTTACCTCCAGAGAGTCACTTCACCTCCTTGGGCCTCAATTTCTTCATCTTTAAAATGGTGCTAGTAGTACCTACCTTACAGAATTGTTATAATGATCAAATTTAAATATGCATATATAATAATGTATATATGTATATATACGTATATTATGTATGTATGTTATGTTTCCATATATATTTATATATACCATAGAAACCTTAAAGAATTATATAAATGCTAGCTATCATGATGATGATATTGATGGTGGTGATGATATTGGGGTTGAACTAGATCAGTGGTGTCAAACTAAAATGGAAATGGATCCCTGCTGCTGCATATTGACTTACAAAATCACAAATTAATATTATCTATTTTGTGTATTTTTATTTATTTTGTGAAACATTTCTCATTTACTTTTTAATCTGATATGGCTTGTACTTACCCCATGCTAGGAGTTGGACATATCCACTAGATGACCTCTGAGGTCACCTCAAGCTTTAAAATCTAGGGCCATACAACTCCTGTGTTTTATTTAGCTTTGTCAGTCAGTACCTCTCAGTAGATCCTAGTTGGTCTCAGTGAACTGAACATTCCTATGATTCTTAGTTCTCAATCACAGGCCCACCTTCCCGCTTTAAATCCTAAGATCCCTTATGAAGTCTTCCTCTATTGTCAGCCCACACTAAATTTAACTTCTGTGAATCCTTATTGTATTTATATTAAGTTGTTCTCTAATTATTTCATAGGTCAGTTTTGATCCTCCTTATAGACAATAAATTCCCTGAGGGCAGGGACAGTGTCCTGTACTATATATGTGTATCCCCCATAGCTTTTAACGTGGTGCTAGGCACAAAGTATAGATGTTTAAGTATTTGATTAATTGATAAGAACTGCTTCTTGGCTCCTTTTTTCTTTGCTTGACTATTCCATTGGAAATTCTGAATTAATTTCCTGCTAGACATAGTTTAATTCTAAGGGTTTTTTCCTTTAAAAAAAAAATGAAATAAAATCAGTGAGAAGTGAAAATGCTTTCAAATATCAAATCCCACCCCCAAAAAAATCCAAGACTGAGATTCTAAAACAGAACTTTTTATTGATCATCTTCATCTATCCCTTAAGGTCATTTCATCCTAAAAATATAATAAACAGTTTAGAAAATTTTGTGACACAATCTCTGTAAGAATTCTCAGTAAAAACATACTGCACAGTGGCGTCAGGACACCTTAAAGAATAATATCGGAACACTTCAAAGTGCCAAAGAACAAATTGGTCTTCAGTTCATTTTGTAAATCTGTAACAGATTGAGTACTACATATATCTAGAGGAAGTCTGTTTCACAGCCAGATGATGAACAATGCTAAAAAGCTTAGGAACCCGCAGTCTCTTAGGAGTAATTAGAACTTGCTAAGTAATCAGCCAATTTGGATCTCTGAGAATGAATGCAAATACAAATGAGTTTTTTAGAAAAAGGTTTGGTAAACTAAATCAGACCACTGTATTTGGAACGCCTTATAATTCCATTTAGAGAACCTCAAGTGGAAATGCTGTTTTTCAGAAAAGTGACTTAGGGGCCCTACTAATAGGATGAATCCAACCATATGGCTAAAACTATAAGCTGAAGCAGTTGATCTCCATGGAGACCTACAAACATTAAACTGAGGTTGGCAGTAGACTGGTCTACACTGGGCCAGTAACTACTTTTTGGATCCCTCAAGTCATTTGTTTGGTGCTTCTTTTTTTTTTTTAGCCCAACTGAATTATTTTAATTAGCTGCTATTAAATGAATTCAAACGTTGAGTTGCCAGATTTTAGATTACATGTAGATCAAGGGACATAAACACAAGGCATACTTTAATGGGAGAGGAGGAGATGAAAGGTTAGGGGAAATGGTGTGCAAACAGTAGTTGTTGGCTCTGACTATTCAGTGACAGGGCCATTATTTCAACCTGTTGTTGTTTGTTTCTTTTTTTTTTTTTAAAACAACAACATGATGTGCTTGGAGTGAAGAAGATCTGGGTTCAGATTCCACCTCTGACACTTACTGTGTGACAGTGGATAATTCATTCTCTGTGCCTCAGGTTTTTCATCTATAAGGTTAGGGACGACTCCCATGATTTAATCAGTATTAAAAAATTATTCTTTATAGAAATTAATACCTTTTACACACTTCAGGCAAGTACCTTCTTGCGGTGCATAGCTTTAGAGAGTTACCAATGGCACTAAGATGTTAAATGCCTTCCTGACCTGAAGGCCAGCATAGCTACCCTTCATTTGAAAAATGAATGGAGGTTGTAATTCCTGTTATACCTACCCTTATAGGTTGTTGTGGTTTGTCCTTCATTCTTGAAGAGGACCATGACATCAGGGAGATGATGACAAGACTTGCAATTGACTTTCATTTAAGTGAAGGAGGGCTGTGCAAAGTCACCAACTTCACTTTCTCCTCCAGAGCCGTCTGGGTCTAGTGGCCAGATATAGATCAGGATGAGTGGAGATGGCCCAGGATGCAGCGGAAGACCTTGGCCCTTTTAAGCTAAGGTCTTTCCATGGTCTCACTTTGAGTGAAGCAACCACCACCAAGGCTGAACTGAAGCATCCAGTTCACATGCAAGTTAAGACAACACCCTCATGATGTCATTGGTCTTCTTCAAGAAGAAAGGACAAACAAATACTTTTAAAGAGCTTTGCAAACTTTAACGTGCTGACCAAATATAACTTATTATAATTGTCCTAACATTACTGCCAATGAGACAAAACACCAAAATGTGGAGCAATCCTGGGTTACCACCCAAAATTTGGTGGACAATGGGGTCAAATTTAGTTCCTTAATTTTTTAAGCTTTACTATACAGGTTTGAACAAATAATTGCAATGATTTGTGTCAGTAGTTTCTCCTCTGTAACAGGTTAGAAAATTTTGCACTCAGAGACTATCCAGGATATGTCCTTATGATTGACCTAGGTAAACACTGAACAACTCACACACACACACACACACACACACACACACACACACACACACACACACACACACACAAAACCCCAACAACGAGGAAATGCTATGTGACTATGTCATGTCACTTCAGGACATCACCATTTCCTGGTTTCCTCTCCCAATCATTGTCAGATTAGTAGAATGGAACTCTTCCTATTAATAATAATAATAATCTGAATTTTTCCTGACCCCACTACCAGAGGCTCTAATCCAACACTTGAATGAACTTGACTTTCCCAGCAAAAGCAAATAAACACATTATACTAGATCCTTACCATAAATAGGAAATATCATTATTTTGTTAGATTCTACTACAGTAATATGGAAGCTTGCCCCACTATGAAAGAAACAGTCCAGAACAGCTACTGTTAAAACTGTGTAAATAGCATTCCGTTCAAGCTTGTCAAAGTTAAAAAGAGAAATGATGAGAGGAGGGAGAGGAAAGTGACTTGAAGGCCCTGGTGGGGAAGGTCAAGGATGCATCCTCACTGCTACAGGCTTACGAACTTGATTTTATCTGTCTGCCCAGTGGCAGTTAACTGAGGAAATGCTTAATCCTAATCAAACTCATGGAATAATAATGTATTTTTAATAAGACATTGAACTGCTGCATGGTCTAGGAGAACTGCAACCCTGAGGCCAACCAAACTTTACAGAACAAATCCCCTTAACAAAAGACTATCAGAAGGCTGTACCCAAGGACCTACAAGGCCATATGTGGCCTCGAGGCTACAGGTTCCTCTCCCCTGGACTAGATACTTACGTTGGCTGATCAAGTGATTCTCTTCTCAATGAAAAAGCAAAATTAATAATAGAAGACAACTTGCTAAGTGTAGATAGGAAACAAAAGGAGAAAGGGGACCCTATCAGTCAAGGAAGACATTCTTTCCCCCTTGTACTTTTCCAGTCTTCTGACACCTTACTCTTTTTCATCTGTCCTGTGATCCAACTACATTGGCCTACTTTCCAGTCCTCAAACACAACCCCCCATCTCCTGAATCCCTGCCTTTTTCTGGCTGTCCCCCATACCTTAGATGTTCCCCTTCCCACCTCAGCCTCCTGGCTTACCTTCTAGACTCACCTCACTACCTTCTTCAGAGGCCTTCCCTGGTCCCTTCTTCCTTCTCTCCCTCCCCTGTGGAAATATATTAATAGAAATGACCCAAAGCTAACATTAAAATATTTGTCGATTTTAGGTATCATAATAGCGTAGACTGAACCAACAAAATGAGATCTTTGTACTGAAAAGCAAACCTGCATTTTATATTGAAAAATAATTTCTGTGTTAAAAATACAGTGCAAGAGGTCTTTAAAAAATATTTCCTTCAATTCAAATAAAGTTGCTTTCTCCCCATTTTTATCAACATTGCTCTCTTCACTTTTGTCACTTTTCCTGTTATTCATGAAAGATCAGACTTCTTGGAATCCTGCCTCTGACACTAGCCATCTATGGGATCATGGGCAAATCATTGAACCTCTCTTGGCCTCAGTTTATAGAATTGTAAAATGCAGATAATTATATATAATTATAATTATATTATATACATTATATATAGAATTATAATTCTTATTCATAGGGTTCTAATCAAGTTCAAATGGAATAACTATAAGTGCTTTGCAAATAAGAAAGCGCTGCTACTAGTCCCTTACTAATGGCACCAATCCAAGCTTCCCTTGGGTGTTATATAAGTTAAGTTTAGAGGGAAAAGTGTGACTTGTGTTCTGATGAATTTGGTCATTAAAATTATAAAGCTTCTAGATCATCTGAATGTTACCTACCATTTCTTTCTTTTGAATTATTTTGATTAATACACAGTGTTTCAAATGTAATCTCTGATTTCCTCTGACTTTATTAAGTTCATTTATATAATAAGGAATTTTTCCCTGTTTAAAATTCAGGCAATTCCTATAAGTGATTGAACTTTATCCTCTGCAATAGTGGAACTTTCAAAACTCTTGGATGTGATTGGCCTTATGATTTTAAAATTTTATTTTTCAATGATGCCCTCGTGTCCTTTTCCAAACAAGGCTTCGTCTCAGCCCATTGTAACCTCCCCAACTTTGACCTAACTGTGGAGCTTCCTCTTGTTTTCCCTTTGTCATTTCAGTGTATTAATCCAGTAGATACCTGTGCTTTGTAAATATGAAATTGTTATATAAATTCTAAGTACCGTTGTGCTCATTATTATCATCCTCAGTGGTTGGTTCCTGCCTGTGGACTGTGTCCAGCCCCCCTGGGCTCAGCACGGTAAGACACTGCTCAGACACAGCCTGTTCAGCTTCCCTCTTACCCTGGATCATCTTCCAAGGATCGTTCTGTGGATTCCTAGACTGGATAGCAGAATTTAGGGGTGACTTTTATTAATTTTTTTTAGCTTGGTACAAATAACCATTGTTATTTGTGGAGGAAGGTCTACATTCCTTTGCATCCTAAAATGCAATTCCTAAAATACTTTCCATTTTGAATATTTATCAACTTATTTTTATTGGGTTTTTTTTGCATATAATTACATTTTCTATAGGCATATCACCACTTTCCTTTAAGCATGTGATATTTGAAAAATGGCTGCCATCTTTGCATCTGCCTTCCAGGATTTTCCAGAGACTATTTAACAACTTTCTAAATCTGCCTTTCTCTGCTGTCACCCTTGCCTTTAATCAGTAGCAATAATGAAAACACCACCTGTGACCCTGAGATGTTCTGTTTGTTACTCAAGAACATAAATAGCAGCTTCTGATACTTTCCATTCTGAATGTTTATCAGCTTATTTTTAATTGTCATTTTTTGAGCATAATTACATTTTCTAAGCATGTCATCACTTTCCTCTAAACATGTCATATTTGAAATGATTACTGCTTTCTTAAATGTCCTTTCATTCTAGTTTGTGGCCAGTTATTTATGTATAGGACATCTGTTTACATAATGGCAGTCAAGGTGGTAAGAATTATTTCATTTTTATCTTTTTGCCATATGGGCTGTTTCTCAGAAAACACTTTCACAGATACTAAAAACCATAGCAATACTCCTGCATGCTTGAGCTTTCAATTTCAGCATGACCTTCCTGAGGTTAATCACTCAGTCCCTGATACTTTGCACTTTACTTGTATGGTGAGAGCTACAAACGAGTCTACTTTCCAGCCTCAGAAAGGCTACTTGGCTGCCCTTCCCTTCGAGGCATTTCCTAGGAACAAAAGACTTGCTGTAGAGTAAAACCCTCTCCCAGTGTTTTGCTGGGAATCATTGACTAAAATATTCTTAATAGGGAAAATATGATGACATGAAATGTCATCCTACTAAGTACAGACTTTCTGAACGTATTATATGAAGAAACCATTAAGAGGAGATACTTTAAGTGCTTTGATTGAAAGTGTAACTTTTGTTTGAACTTTTAACATTCATCTATAATTTATAGTTTTTTAGAAATAATAGTTGTTTGAATTATAATGGCCCAGGATGAGGATAGCGTTCAGGTTATATATTTCTTTAAAAGAAGAGGAGAAAAATAAAACTAATATCATTACAAAATTTTTTCTAATGGACCTATTCGCAGAGTTATCATATTGCTGTCCTACTATGAGAGGCAATATGGTATAGGTGATAGAAGGAATCCTAAAGGCCTTTCAGTTTCTCCCCTCTGACATTTACTGGCTTTGTGGGCCTCAAATAATTTCCACTCTAAGACCTCCCCACACTAATATAATAATAGGTCTGCTGCATTCCATATTATACAGGTGATAGTTTTAAATTGTTCTTTGTGAGAACCACAGATCTCTGAATTCTTCTGCCTGTGCACCCCTATCATTGCAAAGAAATGGAGCATGTACTCCCATGTGTGTATTTTTATTTCTTTGTAAATTATAATATGTACTGCTATAATAATTTTTATATCATAAACCCTACACAAAATATAAGTTAATAAAGGATAAGATAAAAATGAAATAGTATTTGATCCTACAGTCAGTAGGGATCCACTGGAGTTTATTGAGTAAGAAGTAACATGGTTAGAACTGCTCTTTGGGACAAGCCCTTTGGTGAATGTATGGAAGATAGATTAGAAGCAGGTACACCAATTGGAAAGCCATTGTAGTAACCCAGACAGGCAGTGATGAAAAACTGAAGTGCAGCTGTGGCCACGTGAGTAGAGGAAAGGTGATTCTGGAGGTGGAAATGACAAGATTTAGCAACTGATTGGGTGTATAGTGAGGTAAAATGAGGTATCAGGGATGACACTGAGCCACAAGCCTGATTGAACAGGTGTGCCCTCAGCAGAAAGAGGGACGTTTGGAAGAAGGGTGGATTTGGGGGGAAAGATAATGTAATTGTAACCCATTCATGATGGTTCATCCTGCGCTACTCACTCTTTCCTACCAGAAAAAAAAGCGTCATGTTGGAGACAAGCTCTGTAACTGGATATCATTGGCCGGTTGAATGGGACTCATTTTCCACCCTTCCACTGGTTCATCACATACCTCTTGGAAGTTAAGCCATGGGATGATGCCTGGCCTCTGCTTTGGAGACCAGTGGTCTAATGAAATATGAATTATAAAATCTTAGAACCAGAAGATACCCTAGAGGTTGTCTGGGTCTACATTTGCCTCATTTTTCAGAAAAGGACTTGAAAGTCCCAAGAGGTTAATGTCATTCACAACATCTAGAGAAACACCAGCCAACATTGTTCCAAGTGAAACGTTACACACGTCATGTAGTTCCTAGAGAACAATGTTATAAATGGGCAGCTGACCAAATGATAGGAACTTTTCTGACTTTGTGATGGGGTTTAATGATAGCAGTTAACAATAGAAACATTAACAGTTTAGACATCCTTTTAGGGAGTTTACCTGTAGAAAATACAGTTAGGAACCATTCACTCTTACATTTTATTCATTTATTCAACATGCATACATTAAACACCTATTATGTACAATGCCCTATGCAAATAATGAAAGAAATGCAGAGCTATATGAGATCTTTCCCCACCATCAGTGAGCTTGCTATTCAGCAAACACTGACTACATATTACAAGTAATATTTGTTACAGAAAAGGTGCCATGCTTCTCAGTGAGAGACATATAGAGATAAAAATATGAAAAAGAGTTTAGACTAGATAGACTCTGAAATCCCTTCTCATTCTGAAATGCTCATGTTACAAATTCAAAACAAACCCTTCCAACACCATGGAACTTATGGTTCATTTTAACATTTTTTAAAAATGTTTTACTATGGTGAAAGAAAAAAGAATTTATTTTTAATTTCATCGTTTGTAGGTACTTTTAAACTGCTTACTGTATGAGAGTCATATGAAATGAATGAATCTATAAAGTCCATTGTGGAAAATCTTACACTTGGAAACTTGGAATTTATTGTACCTTATATTTCCAAATTAGTAGAGGTGAATAATGTCACTTTCTTCCTGGTCTTGTTACGTCTCAGATAGATAATGAAGAACAATGATTAAGTCTTTAGTTCACTCCTAGGTAAAGTTGTCATTAAAATAAAATAATCACTGAAATGGTGTCACTAAAATAAATCCCAGTTGAATTCACTTGATAGACAAATAGCCCCACATTTAAAATCTCAGTTTTTGTTTACCTCATATTCCCATTACTTTCCTACATTTGACCACCCTATTTTTTTACATACCTGTATTATACAATATACAATTGATTCATAGATTTTTAAAATTTGTCCATTTATTTGGATTTTTCCCCTTCACCTTTAATAGTCCTAAGTAACACTATTTCCAGCTAGTAAATGTCACTCTTAATATATTATTGCATTCAATCCCACTTAGCAGCTTTCATTGATAGTGGGTCAGAGGATTCTTTGGGTGCCATTATAGAGGAAGGAAAAAAAAAGACTCAGACTCATGTGTAAGCTTTTCAGTGAGAGTAAAAAGTCTAGGACATCACTTGGAGGATTTGGGAACACACGCAGCAGTCTACCAGTTTCATTTAAAAGTATTGATGCAATCAGAACAGAAAGCTCTTATGTTCCAGTCACAATCAATCAAACAACCTTCTCCATCTTTAAAGTGATTGCAAAAAAATGAGTTAATTTCACTTTTCCCTATAGTGGGAAATGTTCCTTCTGGTCTCCAAACCATTTTTGCTCTCAGTGTTTTACTTCTGAATTCCTGGTGGCTACTGGCACACAAATAAGCTGTCACTTTGTATTATGTTGACAAGGAATGGAAAATCAGTTTGTGTCTTCTGTGTCAGGCTACTTATGCTGATTCTTCTCTCTTTCTCCATTTTATATTCTTTCTTCAGAAATGTTTTTACCCTTCCCTCCTATCTTCTCTTCTGTTGTCTTATCCTCCCCCAGCCTATCCCCCTACCTCTCAGCATCTTAAGGTTGTGTGGTTCTTTTGTTTGCAGAGGTGGGAGGCTACTGTCATACCTCATTATGACTGTGTTGGTTAGTTTTGAGGAAGTGCTTTTTTTGCTCATTTATTTTTAATTAGAAGGGATGGCTTTCTGGGTAGGGGATCAAGGATGAATAACTATTAAAAAGTGAAGGTAATATGAAACACAAGATATCAATACTCACTTTTAAAAACAAGGTCCCAAATCAAAGGAAAACAAGTAAAATCTAAGTTGGTCCTGTTGGCCTCTTTAGGCAGGCTCCTCCCATTCTTGCACAACAGAATTCTTTGTCATTAGAATTTCATTTTTGATAACTTCTCTTTTCTTTTGAGCCAGTTTTCTCTGTGAAATTCTCAGCTACCTTTTTAAAATTTGTGCACCCCAGCTTCATCTCTTTTCCTGTCACTAGTACTAAAGTGGGGTGGTCACTTGTCCCCAAGGATCCCATCATTTCTGCTCTAGCAGCCAGTTCCTGCGTGTTGGTCTAAATCAGGTCCAAAATAGCACTTCTTCCAACTTTTAAATAATAAAACTGTCCTCACTCATCATTTCAGTAGCAGTACATAGCACTTCAAAAGTCCTTAGTAAATATTATCTCATTTTTCCTTAGCACAACCCTGGGATATAGGTATTATTATTATTTTCCCCATTCTATAAATGAGGAAACTGAATCAAAGAAAAGTTAAGTGACTTTCCCAGGGTCAGTCAGTCAACATTTATTAAACACATACTATGTGCAGACACTGTACTAAGTGCTGGGGATACAAAGAAAGGTGAACTTTCAAGGAGCTCACAGTCTAAGGGGGAAGAGAAGATGCAAACAGCTATATACAAATAAACTGTATACAAGAGAAAAAAGGAGAATAAACACAAGGAAGGCACTGGAGTGAAGGGAGATCAGGAAAAGCTTTCTGTAAAAGCTGGGACTTGAAGGAAGTTAAGAGGCGGAGACAGCACAAGAAAAATGCAGATACGGGGGCAGCTAGTGACAACAACCTAGAGTTAGAGATGGAATGTCGTAGTCTAGGAATAGCAGGCCTGCATAGGTAAGAGGAAGCATATTTTAAAGGACTTTGAATGCAAAACAGGATTTTTTATTTATTTGATCCTGGAGGTAATAGGGAGTTATTGGAGTTGATTGAATACAAGTGACATGGTCATATCAGTGCTTTAGGAAGATTGCTTTGGTAGCTAAGCAGCTAAGAGAGCTAGGCAGACCAATCAGCAGACTGCTGTCATAGTCCAGACATGAGGAGATAAGGAGATAAAGGTCTGAAAAAGGGTGGTAGCAGTGTCAGGGAAGAGAAGGGTGTCTATTCCGAAGATATTGCAAAGGTGAACTAGACAGGGCCTGGCAACAAACTGGATATGGAAGGTGAGAGAGGGGGAAGATGAAGATGGCACCTAGGTTGTGAGTTCTGGAAGACTACAAGCATGGGGGTTCCCTTGACAGTAACAGGGAAGTTCGGAAGGGGAAGGGTTTGGGAAAGAATGACAATGATTATTATTGTTTTTATTAAAAGGGGGAGGATTCATACTAATTGAGGCATTACACCAAACTGAATGAATGAATTCCATTGATATTTTAGAGCAATTTCAAAATCTTATTAATTTCTAGTCAAGATGTCAGAGTGAAAAGTTAGAAGTTAGCTTTTCATGTACCCTCAAGAAGCTACATAACTACAAAGAGAAAAGAAAAAATTTTTTAAAATATATCAGAGAACAGAAGTTCAAAACACAAGAACAGATTTGAAAACAGCATGTTGAATTTATTACATACTTTTTTAAAAAGCAAGCAGTATGTAATAAGAGCGATATGGTTGCCCATATATCCCATTTTCCTGACCCACTTTGTATGTGGTAATTATTTTTTGGTGTTTCTTGGATTTAGAATAAAAAAAATAAAAACACAGTAGAAAATGTTTTTTAAGTTTTTGAGTAAAGCAAAGTGCCAATAAGATGATGATGATACTGAAAAATTGAAATAACTAATATAGCAGAAGCATATGGAAATATTTATACTGTAAAATATACCGAGATGTCTTCAAATGGATAAATAACCCATTTAAAGAAGTTAAGCAAGGATTATCATTGGTAAGAAAATCACAGAACCAACTAAAAGTAGAGCTTGAAGAAAGTTTTTTTTTTTTTTAATGACAGTAGGAAAGCTAATGATAAACAGAAAGGCTCAGCACACACAAAAATATGTATAGATGCTTTTTTTTTTTTCTGTAAAAGCACGGAAAAACAGGTGCCTGTCACCAGGAGAATGGCCAAATGAGTCATGTAGAATGATAGCTTTGAAGATATTGAGCTGGAACACAGCTCAGAGGCCACTTAGTTTAAGCTTCACATTTTTACAGTGAGGAAACTGGGGCTCAAGGAGGTTTAGTGATTAGCCCAAGGTCACATAGGTAGGAGGCATCAAAGACGGAATTTGGACCCAGTTCCACTGTTTCCAAATCCAGTGCTTTTTCCATTGTACCATGATGAATCATTAAAGAAAAATTTATAGAGTTAGCAAAAACAAGCAACAGTGTACAAGTGGAATGGTCAGGACCCTGGCAAGGATAAACTCATGATTCAACTCTCTTACAATACATTAAATGCCAACATTTTCATAAGAAAATAACACACAAAGTCACCATAAAAAAAGACAAAAATGACTTTTTCAAGAAGATCAAAAAGGAGAATTAAATCAGAAACTGAAATATAAAATATACAAAATTAAGTTTGGGTAGCAAATCCATAATTATCTGCCCACTATACTCTTTCAAGGCAAGACATGGGCATTATAGAAGCATTTAGCCTTTGAAGAGTTTGCAGAAACATATTTATACTTCAAGGAAGCCTGAAAACAATAAAGACTTCTTCTAGTCAAAAAGATAAGGATTTTTAAAAATGGACATTTCTGAAATCAAGATAAATCATTTGCTAACAGAATGTGAGAATACTCTGAAGATCGTACTTGCTAAATTACTAAATGTTTTAGATGACTTGTTTCAGGCAGATCAGACTGAGGTGGAAAGGGGTAGGGAAAAGGGCAAGGTAATATAAAGGCAAAAGCTATAGTTAATAAATGGGAAGTCACTAATTTCACTCCCCACAGAAGCTATTCCAGACCTTCCCTTCCCTCCTCAGGCCTCTGACATCTACAGAAATGGAGTATTATGTGTAAGGTTTGGGAGGTTTGCAAAGTACAGAGGGAGAAGTAATGTCCAATGCAGCTGGAAAAGAAGTTGGAGCTAGTTTGTGTAGGGCTCTCAAAGCTAAACAGGAGAATTTGTATCTTGTACTACAGGCAATCGGAAACCGTTAGAGTTTATTGAGTATGGGAGTGATAGTCAGATCTATGTTTAAGGAAAATCACTTTGGCAGTAGTATGTGGAATAGACTTGAATCAGTAAAAGCAACCAGATGAGCGCCTGAATTAGGAATATACTCCCAAGGAGTTCAGTGTTTTGTTTTGTTTTCCTAAAGCAAGAAGCTCCAATACATGCAAATATCTATAGCTATATTTTTGTGGTAGCAAAGAGCTAGAATCAAAGTGTTTGCCCTTTGCAAATTATTACAAGTTGTGAGGCATATATCTAATGCTGTGAATATGATGAATTCAGAGAAGCAGGGGAAACTTATATGAACTGAAACAAAGTGAAGTAAACAGGAGCAGGAAAAATATTGTACCCAATGACTACATCTGTATAAATAGAACAAAAGCAAAACATCCACAATTTAATGCTGCATGAGGGTGATGACAAAGCCAGTGACACAGAACAGACAAGGAAAAGCATGTCCTTTTTACTTCTGCAGAGAAGTGGGGGGTGGGCACCATGGCTACCAAGCATTTACATTATGTCAGGAGTTCTTCCTGTGTTAATTGACTTTGATGGATTTTTTTTTCTCCTCTTTGTTATAAAGGATGTTCTTTTAGGATGTAGAAAGGGAGGGACACAATGTCGAATGTAGGTGATGTAAAAATATCAAGCTGTTAGTAAATCTTAAGAAAAAGAAGAAAATGAGTATTCCCTTTCAGTAGAAAGATTAAAGAAACATGTTTTATCAATAAAACAAATAGAAGAAATCATTATAGACTATTGATGATTTTCATTGTGCAAAAATAAAATAACTTTGCATAGGAAAAAACAGGACCTCAGAAATTAAAAGAAAAGGAACACTGGGGAAAATATTTGTAGGGAACATGTAAGATATAAGTCCAATATTCAGAATTTAATAAAAATCGGTAAGCATACCTAAGATCAATACACAGTCTCCAATGAAACAATCCAAAAAGATTATGAATAGATAATTTTTGAAGGAGAGATAAACCCAAATAGGAATAAAATAAAATTATTTAATTATCATAGAATGCAAATTGAATCAACCTTGGTATACCATCTCCTACCCATCAAAATGATAGAAGCGATGGATAGTGTTAGAATTTACTGTTAGCAGTACGGCATACGCTGTAGATGGAACTGCTGGCTGACAGTGTTCCATAATATGACTCACAAAACTAATTGGACCTTTTAACCCAGTGATTCCCAGTAGGACTTTATCCTAAAAAAATAAAAAATCACAAAATGAAAAAAAGACCTATCTATACAAAAATATTCATTTGGTTGTCATAGCAAAAAGCTAGAAACAACCTACATGTCTGCTATGGTAAATTATGGTATAATAATTTAATATTTATGATATCATAAAAAAGATAAATGTGAGTACAATGAAATATGGATAGATCAATAAAGTAATGCAAAGCAAGATCAGCAGAAATAAAACATTTATGTGCATTAACTACAGCAATATAGAATTTTTAAAAGATAGAGAATGAAACCAAAGATAAGGAGATATCAGATAGCCTTGGACGCAGAGCCAGAACATGTCTTGTTTGGCTTGGTCTAATTTGTTAGAGGCTGAGTAAGATATTCCATTTTTTAAAATATGATCTTTGTCTTTGTTGATAGTTCATAATAATTTTAAATTTTGAGAAATTTCTTTTGAACCTTTAAGCCTAGTGAATCATTCATTTCTGAAAGAATTCCTCTTCCACCACTACCACCCCCATACACATTCAGAATTATTTCAAATTACTAAAGTACAAACTACCTATATAGTTAGATAAATAAATAAGTAAATACAAGAGCATGGCACAGACCTGTAAGAATAGTGGGTGATATACTAAAGCTCAGGAGGAATTGAGGCTGATGAGACACTGAAAACAACAAAGGGAGATTTTGATCTGTTTTACTTTTTGTACAGTTAAAGGAAAGAACTAAAGCTGAGGGTAGATGGGGACTGAATAATGAACAAGGGAGGGGCAAAACTACTCATTTTTCTTCCTGTTTCTTCTAACAAAAGTGTGATATTTCAGAGTAGAAAAAATAAAATAAAAAACTGTTCAGAAGATACTGAAGCTATAAGAAAGGACTGTGATGCCCTCAGTGTGTAACTTCCAATTCCAGGCAACCTAATCTGTCACCTACTGAAAAAATGCGCAGGTGCCGTGACTCTTAGCTGCTGTCAGTTGTGCAAAAAAAAAAAAGTCATAGAGATTTTTGTTGTAACAAGGAGCTGACAACAAAGGGGCTGCCCCTCAGTGTAGGAATGACAGATCAGATTCTCATACATGGATGTAATGGAAGATAATTGTTCCCTAAGACATTACAAAAAGGATAGTTTCAGAGAAACTGTGGAAAACTTGTATGAACTGAAGCAGAGTGAAGTGAGCAGTACCAGGAAGACAATTTCTACAGTAATAACAATATTGTAGAGAAAACAACTTTGAAAGTCGTTCGTCAATGTCATTGCCAGTCCGGACTTCAGAAGACCATTCCAGCCTCCTAACAAGAGAGGATGATGAGTTCAAGGTGCAGAACGAGACATACATGTTTGAACACAAACAGTGTGTGGATTTGCTTGGCTTGTAATGGTGTGGCAAACATCTAGAGAAGAGAGAATATCCAGGAGAAAAGAAGGATCTATAATCTCAGGAAAAGGCTATTAGACTTAGCAAATAAGAGATTATTGGTGACTGAAGAGAACAATCTGAAGGGAATAATGAGGCTGGAAGCTAGGCTTCTTCCCACCTTTTCATCCTCACCCCTGACTCTCCTCCATACACAGGCTGCACCCCAAATACGCCACTTCATCTCCCAGTGTCTGTGTACTGGCTGTGCCTCATGTACCACACATGGTCATTTGTTGCAAAGGTGATGATTTCTCTTTTTGCTGTTGTTTGAGGGTAAAAGGGAGTTAGCAATAATGTCCTTTCCTTCTTCACTTCTCTAGCCCACCCCCTGAAAGAAAAGAGGATCATTGAAGCATTTAAAACAATATTCAGAAGAGAATAGAAGCAAGTTTAGAGGGAAATATATGCAAGATAATTTGAAAGTAACATGTTGCTGTTACTGTACAGCATATGTACATAATGATAAGTCATTGTTTCGCATATAGCCCTTTTTCTATGTTGCATATAAAAATGTCATCCTTTTTTGGTGTCCGCTAAGTTCACAGTTCTTTAAAAATTTAAATATTAAAAATTATAGAAAATGTTCCCCAGGACTGATTACTAGCAAATGATGCCCCAATTTTTGAAAAAAGAAAAAGAGGATGAAGTCTTCAAAAAGCCTTGAAACTATAGGCCAATAACTTCACTTCATTCCCTGGAAAAATTCTTGAATGTATGCTTAGAATGATAGCTTGTAAGCATTTAGAAAGAGAAATGATGATTACAAAGATCTAGTATGCTTTCATAAATGACAGTTCAGGCTAGGGTTATATAATTTCCTTTTATATATATAATTTCTACCCTCATAGATCAGAAGAATGAAATAGACTTAGCACACATACCTGAATTTCACCCAGACATTTTACAAATCTCATTTTGTCTTTGTGGATAGAAGTATCAGCCATTCAATTGATCACAAGCATTTGTTAATTACTGTGTTTCAGGCTCTATGCTAAGTGCTGGGGATATTAACAGTTCCTGTCCTCACAATGCATTCATTCTAATGAGGGAGACAAAATGTAAATGACTCGGTAGACACAAGATATACATAGAGAGAGGTAATCTAAAAAGGTGAGACTCACTCCAGCAGGTGAGATTTGGGTCTTGAAAGGAGCTGGAGAAACCTAGAGGCAGAAGTGAGGGGGCAGAGCATTCCAGGCCTGAGGGACAGCCAGTACATAGACACTGGGAGATGAAGTGGTGTATTTGGGGTGCAGCCTGTGTATGGAGGAGAGTCGGGTGTAAAGATGAAAAGGTGGAAAGGAGCCTAGCTTCCAGCCTCATTATTCCCTTCAGATTGTTCTCTTCAGATTCACCAATAATCTCTTATTTGCTAAGTCTAATAGCCTTTTCCTGAGATTATAGATCCTTCTTTTCTCCTGGATATTCTCTCTTCTCTAGATTTTTGCCACACTATTCTTACTGGTTCCCCACTCTGTCCCACTGCTCCTTCTTGGTCTCCTTTGCTAGTTCTTCCTCTTTGTCATGCCCGCTAACCGTGGCGTATCCCCTAAGGATCTGTCCTGGGCCCTCTTCTCAGATAACATATACAGTAACAACACTGTAAAGCAAAAACAACTTTGAAAGACTCCGCTCAATGCAAGAATTACAATGTCAGAGGGCTGGTGATGAATCATGCTAACAATTTGGTCATAATTGTTCACTTGGTGATGTCATGGAAATGATTCCCAAATCTGTGTGTGGATATACATCACCTATCTTGGGAGCTGTAGTCATCACATATCTCCAACTTCCACTTGGACATCTTCAACTGAATATCCCATAGGCATCTCAGAATCAGCCTATCGGAAGTGGAACTCATTATTTTTCCTCTAAACCATCCCCCCTTTCATAACTTCCTAATTTCCATCATGAGTCTTTTGAAATTGTCTTAGATCATTTTCTTGTGGGGAAGAGCTAAGTCTATCAAAGTTGATTGTCTCCTCTTTGTATTATATCTTGTAGGTACAATTTTTAACATCCCTCCTCCCTATTAGAATGTGAACTTTTAGCCTTTATTTGTATCCTCAATGTTTAGCATAGTGCCTGGCACATAGTGAGTACTTAATAAATGCTTGTTGACTGATTGACAGGAAGGGAAATAGATATATAGAGATAGAGATAGATATAAGATATAGATAACAGCCCCCAGGATCTGGATTGGGCCATACGTTTGGATATTATGAACACGGAGGGAAGTGACGTTGCTTAGTGAAGGTGGGAGGCTGTGGAAGTAGCCATGGGAAACAAAAGACTGTTTTGACTCCCTCTACCATAAATCATGAATCAAGGGTATGAGAAAAGTATAGCCGGTACTGGAGAGGGTGAACAGAGCTACAGTGTCATCCAGAAGGAGCCGTGTTTCAGTGAGAGTCTAAAGATGGAAGGGCAAGAAAGAAAGAAATTTAAGGTGAAAAAAAGTTTGATCTTTCTGAGGCAGGCATTGGGGCACAGGGGAAGGGGCATTGGAGTGGGGCATATTAGGGGTGAGGGTGGAATGGAAGAAGGTTGAGATCAGTAGGCCTGAGGGAGAGGCAAGTTGAAGCTAGAGAACAGGGTTTGTATCCCAGCTATTCTAGATCCCCAGAATGGAGTGAGTTTAAGGAGATTAGAATATATTCATCATTGAGTAGTGGATCTAGCAAGCATGTCAGTGCTTGAAGAGAAGTTCATTGAGGGAGGCATGAGATTAAACCATTTCAGGAGCTCTCTTAAATTTCAACCTTCTTATAGAGAAAACTCATGTCATGGCAGGGAGAAGCACATGGAGTTACATGAGAGATGATCATACGCTAAGATTCTTGTCTTAATCAACTACACAAATGCAAGATGAGGAAGGGATAGCAACATTGTTATTCATGATGCCCAGAATCAGTCAACAATGTTACATGTTAGCAAAAACTGTGCTAATAATGTGCTCTTAAGCTCCATTACTAAAGATGTCTATCATGAACAAAGGAGGGGATAATTCTTTTTTTTTTTCTAGCTTGGTTATTCCTCTACCCTGGTTCAGTTTTGAACACCATATTAGAGGAATAAAATTAACTCAATTTAGTGGGTCCCGGAAAGGGATACGAGATAGTGAAGGAACCGTAGACTATAACATTATATATATATTGGTCACATGACCCATAGTTAAGGGAACTGGCTATGTTTATTATCTGGAGAAAAGAGAACTAGGGGATACATGGTAACAGTCTTCAAATACGTAAAGGGTTCTTTTCTGTAGAAGAGGGATTAAATATGTTCTATTTGGCTAGAAATTTCAGAAGGGAGGATTTTGGCTTAATGTCAAGAAAAACATACTATGGAGCTGTCTAAGAATGGATTGGGATGCTTTGGAAGATAGTTGGTTCACCATGTCTGGAGGCCTCCAAGCAGAAGCTGAGTAATCTTTGGTCAGGGATGTGGTTGAGGGTTCAGGTACCTCACTCAGGTATAGATTGGACTGGATATGTTATGGATTATATCAGTTAACCTCTGCAGGCCTCACTTTCCAAATATATAAAATGAGAAAGTTGGACTAGATTACCTCTAGGGTCCTTTCTAGCCCTAAATTCTGTTATCCTTTGGCCTCCAAGGTCCTTCCAACTTTGAGATTCTGTGGTTCACTGGCACCTGTCTTATTTGTATTTCCCACATCACAGGTCTGTCTGAGAGCCGAAAACATAATAGGCATAAAGTAAATGCTTGTTGAATGAATTGACTTATGAGATATTGATGAGACATCCCAGAATGGCCAGCTATGTGCCAGAAAGACAATATAGATTTAAGATTTTCAGTTTCATGTGTAATCATCTTTTTTTCTAATCTATCATGAAATGCTTGTTTTAGTTCTTAAGTTCAAAATAAAATAATTTTTTTTTAAATGAGGTTACTAATCCCAAAATTTCCTGGACATCCAACCAAACTAACAGATGTTTAAAATTTTTGTGTCCTATTCATTGTCCTTGCTAGAGTCTTCCATGGATGCTGACTTCCAGTACTCCCTGGGATAAGAGGAGGATGATTACTTTTTCCCTGAGGCCTGGTTTCTTTGAAGAATCAAACACAGGGAGAGCCTTACAGGGCCAGACAGCTGCTAGAGGTAGAATTCTTAACAACAATCAATGTCAGCGTAAGAGGCAGCAGGGAGCTCTCTCTCCCTCTCTCTCCCTCTCTCTCTCCTTCTCTCTCTCCCTCTCTCTCCCTCTCTCTCCCTCTCTCTCTCCTCTCTCTCTCTCTCCTCTCTCTCCCTCTCTCCCCCTCTCTCTCCCTCTCCCCCTCTCTCTGTCCCTCTCTGTCCCTCTCTCCCCCTCTCTCTCCCTCTCTCTCTCCCTCTCTCTCCCTCTCTCCCCCTCTCTCTCTCTCTCTCCCTCTCCCTCTCCCCCTCTCTCTGTCCCTCTCTGTCCCTCTCTCCCCCCTCTCTCTCCCCTCTCTCTCCCTCTCCCTCTCCCCCTCTCTCTGTCCCTCTCTCTCCCCCTCTCTCTCCCCCCTCTCTCTCCTTCTCTCCCTCTCCCCTCTCTCTCCCTCTCTCCCTCTCTCTCTCCCCCTCTCTCTCCCTCTCTCCCTCTCTTTCCCTCTCTCTCCCTCTCTCCCTCTCTCTCTCTCCCTCCCTCTCTCTCTCTGCTTGATAACAATGTAGTGCACAGATCAATATTTAGGAAGTTGGATTTAATTCAGGATAAGAGAACTCCATTTCAAATCATGTCCTGGAAGATGTTTGCTTTAACAGCATTTTATTTCAGATCTTGGTCTTAGAAATCCAGTAAATAACTTACACCCTTTTGCACATGGTACAAAAAGTAGTGGGTTTATTCTTCCACAATTATTCCTCCTCCCCTTTCTTTTAAAGAAGGGCTTAAGAGGGCCTGAAAGAAGTAACCACCATGGCAGCAAGATGCCTGAAGTGTGGCACGGCAACCGCCTCAGCAGGAGGAAGAAAGGCGAGAATTTAGTTCTTTGGTTTTTATTTTTTGAAAGGGCCAGCATTGGTCTACTCAAGAAGTAAAATGAGTAATGCAGTTACCACAAAGAGCCTCATCTCTCTTCTGCTCCAAAATCCATCCTTGGCCTTTCTTGTGAAGCAGCCCAGGCACAGTAACTTTCCTTTCACTGCAGAATCAAAGCTGCAGGTGCTCACTCCTATTTATGACGCACAAGCTTTTGAACTGAGAAACTCCATGTTCCACTGTTCAAAACAGGATAACTGGAGGTTCAGGACTCCCAGCAGCAGACTCATATCCACTGACCTTTGGCTGTGAAAGAAAGAACATTTCACAGATTAACTGCTGACTTAAAACCTCATCATTGACTCGTGAAGAAACTAATGCTTTTTTATTAAAATAAATGCTACAGCACCATCTAAACTGCTCCGCCTAGTGGGTCCCCAACTTTTCCACTCTGATTTTCTCAGATGATCCAGACTGTAACACCCAGAGGAAAGTAGTCATATCCCTCAGATGTCTTTGCCAGGGACCAACAACCCATGCCATGCAGGATGATTAAGCAACACACAGCAGAGTTTGGTCTGGGCCTCATTTTGTCTTCTATCCTTTCTTCTCCTACACTGCCTGTATTAGGTCATTTGCCAAATCATGTCATTATTTTTGCTGTGGTATCTGTGACATCTGTCCCCTCCCTTGTGCTCCCACTGCTACCTCCCTAGTTTGGTCCTCATTACATCTCATCTAGACTATTGTAGGTAGCCACCTGAACGTCTCCCTGTCTCCAGTCTTCTCTGTCTAATCTGCCCTTCAAACTTCTGCTAGAGTAATTTTCATGATGACATAAACCTGATCCTTGAACTCTCCTATCCAAACATTCCTTATTATTTCTGGGGGAGGAGGATCAGAGAATATTGGGGTGAAGGTTACATAAAATCTTTTCATGAAAACAAAGCATGAAAATGTGCTTTAATGATAATTGTCTTTCAAAATAAAGAGGAACCATCAAGGGAAAATTTTATTCTGGATCTAATTCTTATCAGCAAGTGGAAACTGGTGGCTCTGAAAACGGAAATGCTGAGGACCTTGGAGGAAAATGACCACTTTCACTTCATTATAGAATTTGTGGTAAATAGAAAGAAAGCTATGAATTATCTACCATGTACCCTAGATTTTAGGACAACAGATTGCAGAAGATTCATAGAAAGAATAGATAGGATCCCTTGAACTAAAATTTATGAAGAAGTTAGCCTAAGAGTAATGAAGGAGTCTCTAGAATAAAAATAAAATCTTCAGATAAGGAAGGAAACAAACTTTTATGAAGCATCTACTATGTGCCAGGCACTGTGCTAAACACTTTGGAAATATTAACTGATTTGATCCTTACAACAACAGGTGTTATTATTATCTCCATTTTACAGTTGAGGAAACTGAGGCAGTCAAGGTAAGTGACTAAGCTATATTTGATCTTAGATCTAAACATTCAACTCTTAGTTGCTATCTGAAGAGACCAATGTGGATATATAGGGAAATTGCCAATAATTTCTCTTTTAAAAGATGTGCACATACCATATAGAAACAGAGAGGTAACAAAAGAATAAAAAAGCCTAGTATGGTCATATAATAATAGTATCAATAATGATATAGCTCAGAATGAACTGAACTTCTCAAGAAAGGCTTGTTTTTTATCTGCACTGAGAAAAGAGGAAAAACAGAGAAAGAATTGGTCCACTGACACTAATCTAATTCTTGACACTGACACTAGAGAGAATACATAGCAGTCAAATCCTTGTTTTACTTCTGTTTCCTCCATCAAGGAATTTTTTTTTTTTTTACTTAAAAGGACAGAGCAAAGGTAGCTTGAAACAGAGTATAGAAATAGTAAGAGAACTTAGCTGCCTTTAATGGATCTGGCCTTGGATCCTAAAGAAGTGGCAGATGAAAACTGAACAGGAAGGGAGAGTGGCAAAGAGAAGACAGTCTACATATATTCCCCCAGCTAGATTCCAGAGGCTACCCACAATGTAAGAACAGCACTTGAGACACCCATAAATTGATAAAAGACAAAGTCCAAGAAAGGAGTCTGTAGGAAAATCCCTGGTTTCAAGTGTCACAGATGTCCCAAATGGATAAAGTACAGGTAGAAAGTAAGATGAACAAGAATACTTAACACCAGGAGGCAAATTTGACCTCATGTGAGACTTAATGCAACCCATGCCCGGGAGATAGCTTTGAATGGATATATATTATTCTTAAGGCAGGATAGGGCATAGAGGAGCCACAGTGGCTTTGTATATGAAGAACATAAACTCACATATGAACAAATTCAGGAAGCAGGAGAAAAGTGTCAGAGAGAGGATTTAAGTAAAGATCATTTGAAAGTAGCAGTGAGGGGGAGTGGGGGGGAAGGAGGTAGGGAAGGGGAGCAGCAGTTCTCCCATCAGATTATGTTACAAGCAACCTGGCCAGAAAGAGGAAAGAGATGAGTTCAGGGAATAGATTATAATCCTGGCACATGATATAATATTGATGGGAGATGTCACTTAATAAGATATCTGTTGGAATTCTCTCTTTGCCAAAAAACAGAGGAGCTAATAATTTCTTAATTTGCCTTAATGATAATTTCATTCTAAAAAGGGGGGAAATTTCTTTTTGATCTGATTTTTACCCACAGGAAAGGTTTGGTATGTGAT
The DNA here is from genome assembly GCA_023548195.1 of Bettongia penicillata ogilbyi. NCBI lineage: Eukaryota > Metazoa > Chordata > Mammalia > Diprotodontia > Potoroidae > Bettongia > Bettongia penicillata. The sequence continues at coordinate 27,180,422 of JAJHZJ010000314.1, read as the reverse complement.
AGAGGTAAGGAAAACTAGATGTAGTTTAACATGCAACCTAGATTTTGGGAAAGCAAATTAAAAAGGATTCACAAAAAATATGTATAAGATCCGTTGACTAACATTCTGTAAGAGGAGTTAGCCCGAGAGGCATGGGAAAGATTCAAGAAAAAAAAAATTCAGGCAGACACAAAGAAATAGTTCTGATAAAGTGAGAGGGTTATCTGAAAGATCAGTGTGGACTCACTAACCAACTTAGATCTTTTTTCGTATAAATTTTGTTTTACCCTTTAGTTTCTCATTTGTCTTGACTCAATGTCCTATTTACACCTGGAGAAGCATCGTTCTAAGTCTTAATGTTTATCTGCTAGGCTGATAGAAGACAGTAGAGAAACTGGTCCATAGAGCCACTTTTCTGCATGGCTTAAGACAGGGGTGTTTCTTTTTTTTTTTTTTAGCAGCCTAGGCACTTTTGTCTGGGAATTATAAGTTCATACTCTGAGCCAGACACTTCTTGTGTTTCCATTCTCCCTAGGGGAAGGATGCAGCACATCTTTGTGAAAGGCATGTTAGCATTGGCTTCCAAAAAGTCTAAACTGGATTTTTTAAAAGACATGTGCAACTTAGCAAATTGGCAAAGATGACAAAAGATTCAAAAAGTCAGTGTTGGAGGGGTTGTAAATAGAGGCAACACTACTACATTGTTGGTAGATCAGTCACCAATTCCCAGTGTCCCAAAACATAATATAAAAATGTTATCAGGAAGTACTGACAGTCTTCAGGTTTGGGGTTTGTTTTTATCTTCCATTCAAGTCTTTTATTTGTTTTTAATTTGTCAAAACACTTTGGTGGGCCTCTGTTTTTGTATTTTAAAAAAACAACAAACAAAGCCCAGAAACCTATGGAGAAGATTTCTGTCACTCAAAATCATGGAATTAAAAAAGCTTGAATTCTTGAGCCCCTTTTCCTGACGAGATGGACTATGGACAAAAATACCTTTAAGAAAAACTGCCAGCCAGTGTTTACTTGAAGATAGCATTCATTAAGAAGAAAATAAAGGTCAGGAGGAAAATATCACTTACCTATTTAATATGGGGCCTTGACCATATTTGGGAGTTATGTAACTTCTCTGAAATCAGACCAATTCCTGTTTAAGAGGGACACTCCCTATTCCTCTGAAAATGTTAACTGTTTTCCCACTTAATTCTCTGAAAAGCCTTCCTAATCTAACAAAACTAAGTGGCATGTTAAAGGTAGTTCCTAACTATCATAAAAAATTATTAAATATTGCTAACCCCTAAACTCAGTTTTGTAGGCTTCTGTGAAACCACTGATTGCACATCCAATAGCATCAAAATTAACAGTGAAAGTAAACAAACAAAAAATATTTTAAAAGGTCAAGTTGTCAGGAAGTTGTCACCTTGACCTGATCCAGAGCACAGGAAAACCAAAAAATTGAATTTCCTTAGCTGAAAAGAATAACAGCCTGCAAAGTTAAGGGGGACAAATGAGATTAATCTGACAGTGTATTACAATTACCTTAGGATCATTCCTATAAGACTCTGATTGATAAATTAGGAATCTGAAACCAGGTCAAAAACAGCAGAAGGAAGTAGGACATAAAAGTACCTGAAAGCAATGACAGATACCTGAAGGTGTTGACAGTCCCTCAGATCCACGTGCCAGTTTTGCTCTGCCAAAGAATTGGAGAAGCAGTGGAAATTTCTAACCCCTGCATGTCTTTGGAATAGTTGAGTGTCCCCAGGGAACAACTAAATGTTTTATATTTTCTCTGAGATGTGGGAAACTTTAGTACCAATTCAGAACACTTTTGTCTTATAAGCAAATTATAAAATCATAGCTTTAAGGCTGGAAAGGACATAAAGACCATATAGACTATCCTTATTTTTCAAAACAAACAAATGAAGAGGTTACATATTAAGGTCACATTGGCAGGAAGGAATAAAATGAGGATTTGAAACCAGGTCCAGTGATTCCAGATGTAGAATTCTTTCCATTTAGCATCACTCCAGAATCTCAATATAAATTAATTTATTCATCTTTATATATTTTACACACAGTCAAGTAATGAGAGTGAAGCTTAGTCTTTGAGGCTCTTTTGAGGAGGAGAAAAAACTTGAAAAGAGGATGGGAAATAAATTTTTCCTCAAGGACTGTAATGGGTGCACCCCCAAAATGTAATCTCATTATCATCATAGTTAATGAAATTATTGTTTCTGTGATTTGTTCTTTGACCCACTAGCTCTTTAGAATTATTATTTTGCTTCCAGATGATTTTTAATACTTTTTTCCCCAGCAACCCTTTATCTAAGTTTTATTGCATTGTGTTCAGTAAAAGATATGTATAATATTTCTGCTTTTCTGCATGCTTGTGAGCATTTTATGCCCTAAAATATGATCAGTTTTTATAAAAGTGCCATATACAGTTGAGAATTCTGTGTTATCCTTTCTGTTTCCATTCAGTAATCACCAGAGGGTTTATCATATCTAATTTTCCTAAAATTCTCCTCAAGTCCTTAACTTGTGTATTTTTTTGTTAGATTTATCTAGGACTGGTAATAAATTGAAGTCTCCCACTATTATGGTTTCACCGTTTATTTCTCCTTGTTATTCATTTAGTTTTTTTCTTTAAGTATTTAGAAGATATACCATTGGATGCATATGCATATTAAGTATTGAAATAAATTTATTGTCTTTGTTACCGTTCAGCAAAATATAGGTCCCTCTTTGTGCCATTACCTTATCTGAAATCATAATTGCTACTCCTGCTTTTTTTTTTTTTTTAAGTTCAGCTGAGGCTTTTTGCTCCTGCTACATATTTTAGCAGTGTAAGTGCTTCAGGTGAATTTTTTATAAGCAATATATTGCAGAATTTTGCTTTCTAATCCATTCTAGTAACCTCTTCCATTTTATGGATAAGTTCATACTATTCACATTCAAAATTATAATAGCTATGATAACTGTCTCTTTCTTCAATCCTATTCTTACACTTTTCCTTCTCTATACTCTTCCACTCCCTATTTATTTCATTTTCCTTTTAATCTTCTCTTCACCATTGCCTCCCGGTCCCTAGGCTTAGAATTTGTTTTGCTTGTGACTAACCCTGAATCCTTATAGTCCTTTTATAATCCACACTCTTATAATCCTTCTTCCGTATGCTATCTGTAACTCTAACTGAATGAATTTCTATGTAAAACTGAACGTTCTGTCATATTTTGACAGTTTAGATAAGAGTAAAAAAACTTGTAACATCTGCCCCATTAGAATATAAAGTTTATCTGTACAAAGTCGCTTCTTCTTCACTAGTAATTATCTTTTTATTTTTCTCTAGACTCTGATATTTGTATTTCATGATTCCTTTTTAGCTGTGGTTTTTTCATCAGGAATGTTTGAAAGTCCTCTATTTCATTGAGGATCCATTTTTGCCCTCATAGGAGTATACTCAGTTTTTCTGCATAAGTTATTTTTGTTTGCAGACCTTTTATCTTTTGCTTTTTGGACTATCTTATTCCGTGTTCCCCACACCGTTAAAGTGATAGCTACTAAATCTTGTGCAGTCCTGATTGTGTTTCCTCCATATCTGAATTTTTTCTTTCTGGCTACTTGTAGTATTATTTTTCCTTTTGTCTGGAAGCTCCGGATTCTGGCACTGACATTTTGGGATTTATTTCAGGAGGTGATTAGTGGGGTGTTTTTTCTTCTTTCCACAATCCCCTCTAATTCTAATATATCTAGATAATTTTCTTTACTAATTTCTTGAAATATAACATCCAGTTTCTTGTTTCGGTCATAGATTTCAGGTAATCCAATGATTTTTAGGTTATCTTTCCTTTTTATTAACAAAAAAGAGAAAGAACAATGAAAGAGAAAGACCAGTAAATTGAGAATACAACTAAAAATAATAATAAACAAATTTTAAAGCCGCAATTAAAGGCAAAATTAGAAATCCTCAAAGTCAAGAAGGTTAACAAAATTGAAAACAAAAAAACCCACTGAATTAAATAAGAACTAAAAATAGGAGATAAAAAAACTAATAAACCATTAGTTAGTTTTAAAACAATAAGAAGCAAACCAAATTATTAGTATTGAAAACAAAAAAAATAGAATTCGTCACAAGTCAGTAAGAAATAAAAGATATTATTAGAAATTCTTTTGCATGACTATATGCCAAATAAAACTGACAAACTAAATAAATGGTTATTTGCAGAAATATAAAGTACCCACCCAGATTAACAGATCAAGAAACAGGGAGTTTAAGCAACTGAATTTCAGAGGAAGAAGTTCAATAGCCATAGATTAAACTTCCAAAGAGAAAAATTCCAAGACAAATTGATTCACAAGTGAATCAAGGAACAGTTATTTTCAATATTATATAGACTGCAAAAATAGCAGAAGGTATTCTACCAAATTCCATCTATGACATAGTTTGTGGTTTTGATACATGAACTAGGAAGAAAAAGGAAGCTAAACACCTAATGTTCATTCATCCCTAATGAACACTGGTACAAAAAAAATTAAAATATTAGCAAAGACTGAAACAGTGTATCACAAGAATATATGCTATGACCAGGTTAAATTTATAGCAGGAATACAAGGTTAACTTCCTGTTAGAAAAACTATTAACTTAATTAACTAAGATTAATAACAAAATCATGATTATGTCAGTAGATGTTAAAAAAATACAATGTTCATTTCTGATAAAATAAAATTAGAAAACAGGAATAAATCATTCTTTCCTTAAAATGATAAACAGTACACATCTAAAATCAAGAGCTACTGTTATATATAATGAAGGTAAACTACAGTTTTTTCTGATAAAAGCAGGGGTGAAATAAGGCTGTTTATTGTCATCCCTTTTGTTTGAAATAGTGCTAGAAGTGCACTTCTAGAATAGTAATAAGGAAAAAAACTTGAAGGAATAAGTAAGTGTAAAGAAGCAAAATTACCACTTTTTATAGATGATATGATATATGTCAATAACCCTAAAAAGTCAAAAAAACAATTAAAACAGTTAATAGCTTCAATGTGATAATTAAAAAGGTTCGAGAGACATAGTTTCTGGGTAATTTAATCATTTTATTAATAAGACCAGCATGTTATTAATAAAAGGATGGTGTTTTGGTTGTCTCTTTTACACCAAAAGCAGTCATGGTGGTGGGCTCACAGTTCATTATATCCTTCAAAGGGTAGATGTTCCTGAGGGTAGCAGTCAACTCTGATTGGATAGCACAATAGAAGGTGAGCTGTATTAAAATGAGAGACAGAATGATATCATTTCACTCTCCAGAGTGACGCCGATCCAGACCAACGATGAAATATGCTATCCACCTCCTGAAAGAAGGGCAGTAGATTTCGGATGCAGAATGAGACATGTATTTTTAAATAACATCCAAGGAAGGAATTTGTTTTGCCTGACTCTATTTATTGGTTTTTTTCCTCTATTTTTTTTTTTAAATGAAGTTGATGGTAGGAGAGAAAGAAAAATAGATTTGTTAATTAAAAAACGGTGTGGGAGGCATGCAGCAGACGTGGAATATTGCATGCATTTTCAGATGAGGTCACTATATTGTTAGTTTTATTTAATTGTTTTATGTTGTTATAAGAGACCTCTCACCAAATGACATCTGTAAATGTTTGTAATATAAAAACAAAACACATCAATAGAATTTTTTTTAAGAGAGGAAGGGATAGGAAAAAGTGTCTTATTTAGAAAAAGACTATCGGGTGGCTTAGTATTTTGCCCTTAAATCTTTGTAAGCTCATAGATGACATTAAAAGAGGATAAGTTAGGATAAGTTACAATGATCCTGATTGAAAGTGGGTCCCAGATGCTGGCAAACAAAAATTCCATAATCTGGTGCCAATCTACTTTCCAACCTTATCTTCCACTACTCCCATAGCCAAACCCTCACTCCAGCCAGATTTGTCTATCCATTGTCCCTGAAAGTGCCTTTTATATTCTCCCCTGTAATGTCTTTTCTTATATCTTCCTCCCAGCCTACATCCCTTCACCTTCTCAGTGCTTATGGCCCATTTCTTTAAGTCAACCTTTCCTAGTCTTCCCAGTCCACATTTAGCTCACCCTACTCTGAAATTCAATAGAACTTATATTTGCACCATTCATTAAGCATCTGTCTATATCACCTTATTAGTTATCTTTTTATAGATAGATATCTGATGAATTACATCTATAGGCACTGTGCTAGTCTACCCAGTTAAACACTAAAAAGTATAATTCCAGGAGCTTACAGTCTAGTCAGAAAGGACATCAACCCCTACACCTACTCAACTTAGGGAATTCAAAAATCACTAATCTTGCTGCTAAATCCAATTGCTTTTTCCTTATCTTCTTTCACCTCTCTACAGCATCTGATTTCACCAGCTGCCTCCTTAATAGCCTTTCCTCAGCCAGAACCCGTGACTTAAACACTTTCTGCCCTCATCATCTTCCCACCTCTTATGTCTCTCAAGGTTCTGCCTGTGACCCACTTCTTTAATCAACAAGCAGTTTGGTATACAAAGACACATTGGTTGATTTGGGAGAGTCAGAATACATCTTTCTCCCTATTGCCGCTTCTAGACTCTCCCTCTATCACCATCAGTGAGGTTCACACTCTCCAAATTTGTCAACAAATCCAAATTCTGGTGGCTGTTATCCACCAACCCCAAGAAATTTGTCTTCCTTCTTCAATGAATTCAGCGCCTGGTTCATTCTTCCTCTCTGTCCCAACTTCTGTCTTCTTATTAGCAGAATTCAATATATATAGATGTTCCCTCAAATATTCTAAGTTATCATTTTCCCCCCTAAACACTCCCTCTCCCCCTTCACTATTACTGTAGAAGGCAACACCATTCTCCCTCGGGCTCACAATCTAGACATCATTCTCAGCTTCTCATTTATCTCTCATCTTCCCTCCTCTGCCTCTGCCACCGCCTGATGCAGGCCCTCATCACCACATGCCTAGACTATTATAATTGCCTACTGGTGGATCTGCCTCTCTCAAGTCTCTCCCCACTCCAGTCTATCCTCCATTTAGATACTAAAGTGATTGTCCTAAAGCATAGATCTAATCATCCTATTACTCAGTAAAATCCATTGGCTTCCTATTTCCTCCAAGATTAAATACAAAGTGCTAGGTTTGGTATTTTGCCCTTCATAACCTAGCCCCCCTCTTGCCTGTCCAGTCTTCTCATGCCTTATTCTATAACATGCACTCTTCAGTTTGTGATACTAGCTTTCTGGTCGCTCCACAAACGAGATACTCCATTTCTCAGCTCCGGGTATTTTCTCTGGCTATCCCACATGCCTGGAATACTCTCCCTCCTCAGCTCTGACTACTGAAGTCCGAACTAAAATCCCACCTCCTACAGGCAGTGTTCTCAAGCCCCTTTCATTCCAGTGCCTTCTCTCTGTTTATCTATCTGATATAGCTTGCTTTGTATATATTTGTTTACATGCTGTCTCCCGCATTAGATTCTTAGCTCCTCGAGGGCAGTTACTGTTTTTTGCCTCTTTTTGTATCTTCAGCACTTAGCACAGTGCCTGGCTCATAACAAGCACTTAAATGTTTATTGATTGATTGGAAACAGAGTAGATACCTATCAGTAGGAAATACCTAAATAAATTGTGGGTTTTGTTGTTATTATTTGGTTGTTTCAGTTGTATCTGATTCTTTGTGACCTCATTTGAGGTTTTCTAGGCAAATACTGGAGTGGTTTGCCATTTCCTTCTCCAGCTCCAGTTGCAATCATCATTTCAAAATTTCCCTTTAAAAAATTGTACTTTTACCAACAAAGTACATATTTGAACTCTGGGGCCCAGTACTTAATACACTGTCCTACCTAGCTAACTTTCTGAACTCCAGTGATTTCCTGTTATTTCCCAGATCAAATATAAACACTTCCTTTGGCTTCTTCCTACATTTCTAGTCTTCTTACACTTTACTCTCTTTCATGCTTTGGTTGACTTTATGTTCCTTGGGTAGGAACCTTCCTCCTTAGTCTATTGCTTTTCACTGGCTGCCCCCAACCTGGAATATTCTTCCTCTTGACCTCTGCATCCTGGCTTTCGTGACTTCCTTCAAGGCTCAACTCAGATCCCACCTTCTGCAAGGATAGGTGATGTCCAAAGACCGAGAAGAGAAAAATCAAAAGAGTGCTCACCAGTCAACCCAGGGTAACAGGGGTTGAAGTTTGAGTTCCGGAAGGGTGTAGAAGCTGAATGCAGCAGGTAGTATGGCATGCAGGTGATATCATAGTGGTATCATGTGACAAAATGGCATTATGATGGTACGTGTGACAGACACAAAACCTGTTTCATACTTTATGTGATCAAACAGATATTATTCATTTTTACTACTTCAGCCAATTATCAATTAGTACATAGTACCTGATATCATTCCTTTCCTTCCAAAACTCAAATTACCTTGTCCACACAGCAGTCCTATGAAACAAATGTACTTTTATTTCCTTTGGAGAATTATCAAAGCATTTTCAGTTAAGTACATCTGAAAATGCTTATTCTTCAGCTGAGTAAGACAGCCAAATAAGTTTATTGTCACATCAATCCACAGCCTTCCGTAAAAAATAATAAAATTTAAAGAAGCATTAAAATCCTTTGATTTTCAGAAAGAGATAAGTCCTGCAGGTTTAAACAAAAGCTTAAATAGAATTAACTAGGTAGTCTTCTTCAATCTCCATTTGTTGAATAAGAAATTTTGGATTAAGGTCAGACAGTTCCAACGATCATTTCAAAATTTCCCTTTAAAAAATTCTACTTTTACCAACAAAGTACATATTTTACTGTTTTAAGAAATATTTTCCCCAACTGTTAAATTCCAAGTTTTAAAATTACTTTGAAGTAAGTCATAAAAATAAGCAGAAACTTGTTGCTTGGGTTACTTAATATGAAAACGGGATGAGTCTTAGTTGATACCATAGTGTAACTGATCCTAGTGATTGAAGAGAATGTAATGTGAAACAGACTAACCAGTGAATTTTTCCAGTGTTTGGCACTTCTGATGTAAAAAGCCCAAACTTAGAAAATATTTGGCTCAATATTGTCTATTTGAACTTTACTTTTAAAGTTTTCTCTCTCTCTGTTTTTTTTAAGGTATTGTGTAATGGACCAGGAACATGCATTCCTATCTGTGCATCTGCCCTTCTTCTTGGGATACTAGGAATAAAGAAAGTGATCATTGTCTACGTTGAAAGCATCTGCAGAGTGGAAACTTTATCCCTTTCCGGAAAGATTCTTTACCACTTTTCAGATTACTTCTTTGTTCAGTGGCCAGCCCTTAAGGGAAAATATCCCAAATCTCTGTATCTTGGGCGAATAGTATAACAGAGGACAAATGGTGTTTTCAGATTTCTGCAGTCAACTACGGTATTTTTTATAATAGGTAAGAAAAGAATTATTAACACAGACTTTCTAAAATATCAAAAAAATTACTAGCCTTTGTAAGAAAAGGATATGATCAGTAAACTGAGGAGCCTGTTTTCAGTTAAAGAAGAAAATAAATTTGAAAACATCATGAAATATTTATGAAATCGTTCACGAGGTCTTCTTTCTGAATTTGAGTGCCTATCACTAACTCTAGATCATCTCCTGATTTTCTCGTTATTTTAGGAATATTGTCTACAACTAAATTTAGAATTTGTATGATTTGTAACATTTCCTGTACTGCAACTTTTTGTACTTGTCTACATTGTGAAAAATGAGTTCTTGTTGTATCAGAACAGACCTTATTTCCTGTATGTAAGCAGCGAAGTCCCCAGGGAATCTTTTGAGCATAAAGGAAACAGTTATATTAAGTTGGCTTCATGAAAGTCTGCATTCTGCAATCTTCCAGAACCCTAAAACCTACACCAATATCTTTTTTCTGGCTTACGTCATGAAAACCTCATGTCTTTAGAATGTTTATTTGTGAATGTAAATGCACAAGTGCCAAAATTGATATCGCTAATCAAAGAAAGCTTGATTTTGCATTCCAGAGATCCAGTTCTCTAACATACATTAGAAAAGTATCAATTTATTATTACAAAGCTTGTACTGTCCCTATGGTGTTCTAAGAAATGGAGACTGAGCCACAAACACGTAAAAGGATCCAAATGAGCATTAACAAGGCCAAAAATCAAAAATTACTTCTCTCACATAATCTGAGTTTCTACCTTCTTCCTACCTCCTACCTTATTTAACTGTTCCATTTCATAATTGTACTATATACAAATCTAGGAGAGAAATGGGTAGATTTTTCATTAAAAGTGGTATCCTTTCCCATACCATTTAAAAATGAACTGAGAGAGATAAATACAACCGGGGCTGGTTTCACTCTTCTCATTCTTCTGGCAAAATATTATCCTGCACACAAAGCAACATAAACTCATCTGTCGTTGGGACATATGTGGATACATTTTTTGCCTGGAGAAGGAGGTCTAGTAAAAGAGGTCTCAGAGCAGTGAGAATACTTTACAACTTACATTCAGTGGCCATGAAGTAGCAGATCATGTGTCCACTTTGAAAATTTAGTCTCAAGCAGTGGCCTTGTGTTTCTACTGGCCACACAAGAGGCCTGGAAATCAGACAGGTGATTACTGTAATTATAGGGGAGACTAAGACCATGTTGGCCTTTACTTTTTCAGAGAGAAAATCATTACTTGAAGAACAGAAGGAATTTCTATGCTTCAGTTATGATTAGCTGGGGACTCCACAGGTACCCTTGCTTTATAATGCTCTGCTAGACCAATAATTACAGTGTTTAGTTAGTGCAAAAACAGATGCAGAAAAGATTCCATAATTTTTTTGAAACATATATTCCAGATGTTTTGCAAGTATTAACTTGGACAGTAGCTAGCTTGTAACAGGTTCTCAGAAGAGGATTTGGGGTGACAATCTTACCCAGGTTACATAGGCCTCCGTGCATTCATTTTTGTTGGAAAAGCTGGGTTAAGGCTGGTGCTGTCAAGGCCTCTGCAGAACGTTGGGTAAATAAGAGCAGTGCCCACCCTCTATGTTATTGTTGTGGGTAATTCTCTTTCTCTGGATCAGAACAAAAGAGATAATCCTTTTAGATTACAGTAAGGACGTAGGTGTTCCTACTGTACATTTGAAAAATACATTTGCATCAAGTATAGCAATAAGAAGGGCATCCTTCACTTTTCCTCTCCACCTGAACTTAAGGAAATCAATAGCATGTTTGTACTTTCAAATTCCTGTTACGAGACTCTGGAATGCAGTTTCTTCTCCACTGTATGAGACTGTTCATAAAAAATTAACTACATCAGTCTGCAAATCCTACCCTTCAAAACCACATATCCTGCCCACACCTATTTCCTTGGAAGATTGTTATCTTTGGTTTGGCTGACCTAGAAGGTCTTTGCCTCCCTCCAGGGTTAGAGGGTCCAGCTGTTTCGAGTGAGACATCCAAGAGTCATAACAGGAATCCTTAGTATACTCATGGAGACAACAGTGATGTGGTCTGCAATAAGGCTCTTGTACAATTTAATCACAGTAGCAAAAGGTACCAGTTAAGGAGATGATACAAGCATCTTTTTTAAACAAAATCATCTAAAAATTCATTGCTTTTTAGACTTCAGACACTTTTTTTCTTTCTGACCATTTATTTTCACCTACTATGAATGTGGAAATAACACCCCTGCCTGATCCATTCCTGCCTAAGCAGCTTCTCCAAAACAGACCAACTCGGGTTAAAGCTAGAATAGTTCTATTTCCTCCCTCTTTCCTCCACAGCAGCTTCCCAAGCCCAGTTTCCACTGCCTCTCTAGTCTCCTAATCGCAGAACTTCGGAACCATTTTTTTGTTCTTCCTTGTCCTCTATTTTGTACATTTGCCCATCATCAGCTACTTCTGGCTCTGCTGACCTTCATTGTTTAATGTCTCCTTTGACATCCCTCCCTTTCATGATAGGTCCCTACATCGTTTCTGCCCCAACCACTACCACTCTCGTCCAAGTCTTTCTGTTAGGTCTAAATTGCTGGACCAGAATTGTTCCTAATTCTTCAGAAGGGCCTTCATTCTCACCCATCTAAAATCTTCTTGCTGAACCACTTGCATCATGTTACTCTTCTGTTCATACACTAATAATAGCTTCCTATTGCCTAAAACATCTGGTATAGTCTCTCCTATCCCCATTGCAGAGCCTTCTGTAGTCTTGGATTGGTTTCCTATTTATCGAACAAACATAGCATGCTCAGTCCCTATTCCATGCCTGTTGTTCACAGTTTTCCTCTTGCCAGGAATGTCTTCTCCCTTCTCTTCTACCTTTCTATATCTCACCTATCACCCAAAGGCCCATTTAAGCTTTTGCTCATCCATGAAGGCTCCCATGAAACTGCAGGTCTCTTTGATCTACCCTTTCTTTGAACTGCTGTGATACTTATAGTCCCTTTCACATAATTCTGTAATTAATTGTATCCTGGCATACTCACAAGCACATGAGTAACCACCTTGTTTCCAGCTGGATTATGAGCACTTTGAGTGTGGGCAATCTTGTCTTAGAGTTCTTTTCTATTCCTCTTACAATGTAGGCATAGTCCTGAACACACAGCTGGCACTAAGAATGTGATTTATTCCTACAGCCATAGCTTTACAGGGCCATCAATCTAGAACCAGAGGCCATAGAGTTTGTTTCTGCAGCCTGAATGCCTGGCACAATGCTTGGCACATAGGAGGAACTTAATACGTGCTGGATTGATTCATTGATTTTACCCTCATAATAATCTTCATATGTATTATCTCTATTTTACAGATGAGGAAATTGAGGTAAGGAGAGATGCAATAACTTGACCATGGTCACACAAATAGTGTCAGAGGCAGAATTCAAAACCAAGTGTCTCCTGACTCCAAGTCCTATGATCCTTCCATTACCCCACATTGCCTCTTCAGTCCCAGAGGTAAGGTGTAATTCTTTTAATTATGTACAACAGCTGGGAGGAAAATGTACAGAGAAGTGCTTCAGAATGTTTTTTGATGGCTATGTAGCCCCCAGATAGGCACCGCAGAGATTACAAAACTACTGGACCCAGAAAGCTTCTAGACAAGTGTCAGGTAGGTGAGCAAAGAGAGGGGCAGAATTAGGAGTTCAGGAGAGAAAAAAAAAAAAAAAGAGTACCACTCAAGTACCTTTATCTTTTTTTTTTTTTTAAGAGTCTGTTAAGTGAGCCTCATGCTTTCCTGCTCTTATGCTCCAGTAGAACTGAGCAGAAAGAAACAGTTTTGTAGTATTTCAGTGCCTTGCCCCATTTCTAGAATTCAGTACCCTGCCCACCTCCATAATGTGCCAGAGGGGAGACATGTCCAGTCTCCAAGGCCAAGAGAAGAAGATGAACTTTGGCTTCATGGCAGGGGGAAAATAAATGTTTCTCTTTACTCTTCTGCCTGTATGTAGCAGTAAAACAGAAAACCTGTAGGTTCTTTTCAATCATTTAACCATACACAGATGAATAAGCAAATTATTTGACTTGATTCCTAATCTCTTTTTCTTTCCTGTATAATTAAGTAATTTTTTCACTCTAATAAATCTCAGCATTTGAACAAAAATCATATGACACATATGATGCTTTGCCGCAAGAATGTGGAAGAAAAGAGTTAGTCATTGAGCATCAAACCCTAATTATAAGTTAAGCTGTTAGAGTGAAAATAAAAGTAATACTATTGGCAGGAAAAGTAGAAGAAATGGAGGAATTTTATGAAATAATTGTACCTCAGAGCTTAGAAATATCTCTTGCCTCCCTTTTGATGAGATGGAATAGTAGAATTCTGGAGTCAGAGGCAACCTAAGTTCAAATCCAACTTCTGGTGCTGATTTCTTGTGTGACCTTGAGCAAGTGACCTCACCTCCTAGTGTCTCAGTTTCATCAACTGTAAAAGGGATGGGGGGAGGTGGATTAGATGGATTTTGGAGTCCCTAACAACTCTAAATCTATGATCCTATAGGAGCCATTATTATTTCAGATTTGACAATTTGGGAGGATAGAGAGTGAAGTCATCATTTGAATTCTGGTGGAGTTTGCACATGCTAACTTAAAATAAAAATATTATTTTTTCAAAGTTATTGATTGAGCCTATGACACAGTAGGACCTTAATCAGTCTTACTGAATTGAGTAATACCCTGACCCAGGCTGAAGCCCTAGGACAGATGTCCCTCACCATCATCCTACCTGAAATGAATCTAATGTGGAGAGCAACATCCATGAATGAGAAAAGAGGCATAGATTGATAGTGTTCACTCTAAACCTTTCAGTTCATAACTGAAACAAAAACAAAAAAAGATGGTTTTTTGATTGGGGGCAAGGGGGAAGAGAGTGGGAACTATTCAAAGAAAAGGGAAGAAAAACAGGACTTTTATGGAAATACCATATACTGAATTGGCAGAGATTCAGAAGGGACTAAAAAAAGTATCCAAAACATTCCCTTTTTCAGCTCCAGTCTGGCAGTCAAATCTCAGAAGCTCAATTTTCAAGCTATTTCTGACCCTTAAACCCCACTGCATGTCTAGAAGGATCTCCAATTGCAATGGATCTCCTAGCTAGCATGAGCCCAGTGGCAAAAGTAGCAGAATAACTTTCTTATCCCCCTCTGAAAGGAGAACATAAAATATCCTTTATCAAAATCATACAAAGACCAAGTTATGAGCAGATTGCTACTAAAATAATAAAAACATAAAGTAAAGGGAAAAGACAAAAATGAGAATGAGAAGAGAAATAATTTACTTCTGTTTAGCATTTGACCAGGGAAAAAGATTCGGTGATATTTCAGATTTGAACCAAAAATATCCTCTGAACTAGATAGATTCTCGTAACATAAAATGTTTGCTCCAGTATCTCCCAGTGCTGCCCTGTTTGTGTGAAATGTCACCTTATTCTCTGACTCTCTTAAGACTGTTTCTCATTGTTCTGTAAATATTTGCAGTGTTCCAGCAGCAACTTGGAAAAAAAACAAACAAACTCTATCTGGGTGACTTAAGTACTATAACTGCATAATTCAAGGTCACATACTCCCTGCTTCATGTTAAAAGACTGCTAGATCACTAATCAAATAAGGAGAGAATGTATAGTAGTTCAATTGAAGTGAGCTACTGGCCCAGAATGCTGGTGTTTAAAAGAAGTGATTGCATATGGTGTAACGAAAAGAATGCTAGACTGAGATCAGAAGATTTGGGTGCTGTTCTTGGCTCCTCCACCTCCACAGGGGATCACCTCCACGCAGATCATTTAATCCCTAGGCCTTCATTTCCTTCTCTGTAAATGGAGAGAATCGGATTAGACCCTTTAGGTCCCTTCTAGCTCTGATAATCACCTTCAGACATTGGAAGGGGAGTGTTCCTTTCACACACAGAGAACAGAATCTGAAGCAGTGGTTAGAAATCACGAAGAGGTAAATCAGGGCTTGATGCAAGAAACATCTGGGGATGGCAAATAGCCATCCCCAAGTGGAATGTGTTACTTCAGGATAGAGTAGGTTCCCCCTTATTAGGGGTCTTCAGGCAAAGGTTGGCTGATTATTTGTTAGGTATCATGTACTGTGGATTCTCTGGAGAATATGGGTTGTGCTGCATGAGTGCTCATGGCTCTTTTAATGCTGAAATTCTGGGACTGTGGATTTCAACTCAAAGGATCAGGATCCAGGTCCTACATCTTACAAATTGCTGCTACCCCTGTATGGTAGCTAGGTGGCACAGTGGATAGGACACTCTCCCTGAAATCACTGAGACTCGTCTTCACAAGTTCAAATGTAGCCTCAGAAGCTTACTAGCTGTGTGACCCTGGGCAAGTCACTTAACCCTGTTTGCCTCAGTTTTCTCATCTATAAAATGAGCTGGAGACAGAAATGGCAAACCACTACATATCTTTATCAAGAAAACAACTGAACAACATTAGCTCTGTGACTTTGAATATGTCTTAAGACATTTCTGAGTCTCCTATGTTCTCATCTCTAAAAAGGGGATATTTCTTGTACTACTGCCTACCTCAGAAAGTTGTTATGAGGATCAAAGTACTTGTAAACTACAAAGTATTATATAGATGAAACGTAATATTATTCTGTACACTCAGATGCATCATTAAAATCTATAAAGTCTACAAATGCTCATAAAGTATAGTTGATACACAGAGCACACACTGTCTCCAGTCAGTAAATTATGGTTTTGTTTTTGGGTCTCTATTTTATTGTTTATGCCAACTGAAAATGTGAACAGACAGTGATGGAATCAAAACTCATCCAGAAAAAATTAGTATGAAAAGCTGATTCAAACGAGAAGCATTAGAGATTAGAGTGTGACATAGTTAATCCTAGGACTTCATTTTTGGTACCGAACTTCCAACCTTTGGTTCCTGATGTGAGCAATGAATGTCAGGAAGGGACATTAACTAGGTCTTACCCTGTTTAGCAAATATTCAGCCAATCACATCAGCTTACCCTGTTTAGCAAATATTCAGCCAATCACATCAGTGGGTCTTTGTTTATGTCCCTTAGATTTTGAAGCCAGGAAATTCCTTCCAATATGTTGAGTTTGTTTTTTTTTCTCCCAAGGGCATCCCAAGGCGCAAAAGAAAAAGCTGCACAACACATTTTACAGAAGTCATTGAATGAAATATCAGGCATAATTATAGGTGGTTTGCACTGTACTTTTCATATAAAAGCTATGTAAAGCCATAAAAACAATCTTATAACACTTTAGGAAACAGAAGGTGTATGCATTATACCAAGTGGCCCGTTTAATTACATTTTATAGCTCAATTTAAACATTGAACCTTTTTAAATATTTCAGTGGGCAGGGTGTGAGAAGGAAATATGAAGAGATCAGTCACTATTGTAGCCACAATCAGGGAATGCCCAAGGTGACCATTGTGTGCTGTCTGTGACTGGTAGTAGCCTCAGAAGTCTCCAGGGCCAGGGATAAGAGGTTTGCTGTCCTGGGAGAATTCTCCCCTAACCCACTGGATGGGAATATGTGTAAGGAGGGTGGGAGAGGTTCCCAAGAAATCAGTAGAAACAATTGGATTAGGAATCTGGAAACTTGACTTGTAGGCCCATCTATTCTACTAACTAGTTATGTTACCCTGGCCAAAATGCTTGAGTATGGTCCAGGAACAAGAATGCAAGATTTGGAGTCCAAAGAATCCTAGCTCTGCCATTTGCTTCTTGTTTACAACTTCAAACAAGTCACTTAGCCTCTCATAGTCTCGGTTTCCTCAGCTATAAATGAGGGGGTTGAACTAAATGACCTCTAAAGGGCCTTGAAAGTCAAAATCTATGATCCTGGGATCAAAGTCTCTCTGGATCTGTATTAGATTCAGTGGAATTAATTCCATAACCAAGGAGTAGGAAGGGAAGCCCCCCACATATTGATGCCCAGCCCTCTATGGGAATAGTATTATTAGGAGAATTAGTGTGATATTCGACCCTATTTCCACTTGTATGGTTGCTCCTTTCCCCTTGCTACATGGGTGTTGCATGTTGTAGCATGATTTATACCAAAATGAATTAGGAGTTGTCAACACTAGGCATCATGGCATAGCACGTGGTTCCTGCTCTCAAGTAGCTGATGCTGTAGTTGTTGACTTAGAACACAAGTATAATAAGCAATACCAGGTCACATATAAATGCCCAATGAGTAGTATGTGCATGGAAATACTGGAATGGTTCAGAGGAAAAGAAATCACCATGAGCTTGGACAGAAAGGAAACAGGAAGTAGGAATTTAACTGGGAAGTAATTTCTGGGAAGTCTTGTCTTTTTCTAGAACAAGCAAGACAGCTTCCCACCCACAAGTTTACTTTCTTTTTTTTTTTAATATAAATTTATTTAACTTTTTACATTCATTTTCACGAAATTTTGAGTTCCAAATTTTCTCCCCATTTGTCCATTCCCCCCACTCCAATACACCAAGCATTCTAATTTCCCCTAACACCAATCTGCCCTCTCTTCTATCATCCCTCCCTTCCCTTGTCCCTATCTTCTCTTTTGTCCTGTAGGGCCACATAACTTTCTATTCCCCATTACCTGTATTTCTTCTTTCCTAGTAGCAAGAACAATACTCAACAGTTATCCCTAAAACTTTGAATTCCAACTTCTCCCCATCCCTCCCTCCCCACCCATTCCATTTGGGGAGGCAGGCAATTCAATATAGGCCATATCTGTGTAGTTTTGCAAATGACTTGGATAATAGTCATGTTGTGTAAGACTATATTTCCCTCCATCCTATCCTGCCCCCCATTGCTTCTATTCTCTCTTTTGATCCTGTCCCTCCCCAAGTGTTGACTTCAAATTACTCCCTCCTCCCATTGCCCTCCCTTCCATCATCCCCCCCACTCTGTTTATCTCCTTCTCCCCCACTTCCCTGTATTGTAAGATAGGTTTTCATACCAAAATGAGTGTGCATTTTATTCCTTCCTTTTATCAAATGTGATTGAGAGTAAACTTCATGTTTTTCTCTCAGTTCTCCTCTTTTTCCCTCCACTAAAAAGTCTCCTGCCTGTCTCTTCTAAGAGAGAGAATTTGCCCTATTCCATTTCACCCTCTCTCCTCCCAACACATTTCTCTCTCACCGTTTACCTTAATTTTTTTAAGATATGATCCCATCCTATTCAGTTCACTCCGTGCTCTCTGTGTGTGTGTGCGTGCGTGTGTGTGCATGCGTGTATGTATGTGTGTGTGTGCATGCATGTATGTATGTGTGTGTGTGTGTGTGTAATCCCACCAACTACCCAGATACTGAAAAGTTTTAAGAGTTACAAATATTGTCTTTCCATGTAGGAATGTAAACAGTTCAACTTTGGTAAGTCCCTTATGACTTCCCTTTGCTGTTTACTTTTTCATGCTTCTTCTCATTCTTGTGTTTGAAAGTCAAATTTTCTTTTCAGCTCTGATCTTTTCATCAAGAATGCTTGAAAGTCCTCAATTTCATTGTAACACCATATTTTCCCCTGAAGTATTATAGTTAGTTTTGCTGGGTAGGTGATTCTTGGTTTTAGTCCTAGTTCCTTTGACTTCTGGAATATCATATTCCACACCTTTCAATCCCTTAATGTAGAAGCTGCTAGATCTTTTGTTATCCTGATTGTTTGATACTTGAATTGTTTCTTTCTAGCTGCTTGCAATATTTTCTCCTTAACCTGGGAACTCTGGAATTTGGCCACAATGTTCCTAGGAGTTTCTCTTTTTGGATCTCTTTCAGGCGGTGATCGGTGGATTCCTTCAATACTTATTTTGCCCTCTGGTTGTAGAATATCAGGGCAGTATTCCTTGATAATTTCATGAAAGATGATGTCTAGGCTCTTTTTTTGATCATGGCTTTCAGGTAGCCCCATAATTTTTAAATTGTCTCTCCTGGATCTGTTTTCCAGATCAGTTGTTTTTCCAATGAGATATTTCACATTATCTTCCATTTTTTTCATTCTTTTGGTTTTGTTTGGTGATTTCTTGGTTTCTCATAAAGTCATTAGCCTCCATCTGTTCCATTCTAATTTTGAGAGAACTATTTTCTTCAGTGAGCTTTTGAGCCTTTTTTTCCATTTGGCTAATTCTGCTTTTGAAAGCATTCTTCTCTTCCTTGGCTTTTTGAACCTCTTTTGCAATTGAGTTAGCCTATTTTTCAAGGTGTTATTTTCTTCAGCACTTTTTTGGGTCTCATTTAGCAAGGTATTGACCCCTTTCTCATGCTTTTCTTGCATCTCTCTCATTTCTCTTCTCAGTTTTTCCTCCACCTGTCTAACTTGATTTTCAAAATCCTTTTTGAGCTCTTCCATGGCCTGAGCCCACTGGATATCCACCTGGGATGTCTGGGATAGAGAGGCCCCAACCTCCACATCTTTCCCTGATGGTAAGAATAGTTCCTTGTCATCAGAAATGAAAGGCGGGAACATCTGTACCCCATCAAAGTAGCTTTCTATAGTCTTATTTTTCTTCCCTTTTCTGGGCATTTTCCCAGCCAGTTACTTGACTTCTGATATTCCTCTCTACCCCCACCTAGATCTGCCCAGCTAGTGCTTGGGGTCTGAGATTCAAATGCTGCTCCCCAGCCTCAGGGCTTCCAGTGGGGGCAGGGCTGCTATTCAGTGAGAGATTAAGTACTGCTCCTCAGGTGGGGGCAGGGCCGCCTTCCAGGCTCAGTTCCCTCAGGGGTTTTATGCGAAGACCTTCAGTAATGGATCCGAGGTCCTGTCTGCTCCAGGAGCTCCTGGCCACCACTGCCTCTGCTGCTGCCTCCCGAGGGGGCCTGAGTTATGGAGACACCCCACTCCCCTCTCGACCAGCCCAGAAGGCTCTCTCATTGACCTGTAGCACCTGTGGGTGGAGGGACCTTCGCGGCCACCAGAGATTCCGTCCCTGAAGCCTGCTTGGATCTGCTCCTCTCGGTGCCTCGCGGCCAAGGCAGGGCTGTGCTGTGCTCCGGGTTTGGTGCACGATGGACCTTTGGTGTCGGTTTTTCAGGGCTCTCTGGAACAGAAATCTCCTCCACTCTGTTGTTGTGTGGCTTCCGCTGTTCCAGAATTTGTTGGGAGTTCCTTTTTACAGGTAATTTATGGGCTGTGGGTTCAGAGCTAGCATATGTGAATCTACTCCACCATCTTGGCTCCTCCCCCCAAGTTTACTTTCTACTGAGAAATATACTGTGTATGTACTCTGTGCATGATTTTAATAGATTTTTATTGATATATTTTATTTTTACATCACCTACACTTTCCCTCTATCCCCTTCTTTTTTCTAGTCTCTTTATCTTGCAAAGGCTGGAAATTCAGGATCTACTCATTGGCCTGGTCTCCCTCTGATTGGCATAAGAGCTTTATCCTCTATTTCCTTACCTGGGTCAGTTCAACCCTCTTTAGGAAGGTTGCCAAGAATGAGCAACCCCTATTCCAGGGGTTTGAAATATTAATGCCATTGACTTGCAAAACCAGAGGTCAGAACTCCTGAGCTCAAGAGGTCCACTAGCCTCAACCTCAATCTCAGAAGGGATTACAGGTATGCTCTACTATGAACAACCTACCTGTATTCCTTTCCCAGAGACCTCTCCCTTTTAACAAAGAATTTCTTTTAAAAAAGAAAGAACAAAAAAAGGAAGAGGAAAGAAAGAGCAAAGTTCAACTAAACAGTCCATACATTAAATAAATATAAATTATATGCAGCATTCCACATTATATGCAATTCCCCTCCCCAGCCTCTGCAGAGGAGTTGGGGGAGGTGTCTTCTCATTTCTCTTCTTTGGGCCCAAACTTATTCTTTATAATTTCACAACATTCATTTTCAATTATTTTATTATGGTTCTTTCCATTTACTTTACTATACTCAGTGTGAATGTTGTTTTTCGCACTCTGCTTGCTTCACCCTCCATTAGTTCATGAAATATGCATACACAATGAGTACAAAGTGATTTTGAAAAGAGTAGCACTAAGATCTGGGGGAATTAGAAAAGGCTTCATGGAGGAGATGGCACCTGAGCATCATGTAGATTAGACTATAGGTCAGTAGACTTGCTCCAGACCACATAGCAGAGAAATGGTAGAGTCAGTTTCATCATATATCCGAAGACAACACAAGATATATGTGAAGAAGTTGATCAGGGAAGTCCCTTATCAATTTCATGAGATCCCTAATCCACTTAAGAGAATTCAGGATGTGAGCCTTTGTTTGGTAGCATTTGGGGGGTCCAGAGTGTAGGCATGCCCACTGACCCCTTGCTGAGAGGCCAAAGAGAACTTGTCTCTCACTGACTTCCCTCCCTCTTCTCCCAATCCCTCTTTTTCTATCTTCCTCCTTTTCTTTTCCTCTTCTTCTTTTCTTTCTTTTTCCATCTTCCTTTCTCTCCCTTTTTGGGGGAGAACCTATACCTGTATGTAGTTTCCTCTCAGGAGCAACTGATAACAACCTGGGGACATAGCAAAGACAGACTAGAAGAATCTGCAAATTCCAGTGCTTCACTGCCATTCCTGGCAAAGTGATAAAAGTTTTGTATTAGAAGGATTAGTTAATCAGAGTGCTCGAAGTCTTGGGGAGAGAGGAGGGAATGGAGGTGGAGAAACATTAAAACTTATGGAAGTGAATGTTGAAAACTAAAAGTAAATTAATTTATTATTTTAAAAAAAGGATTAGTTAGTGAATATTTCCACTCTCTGACACTTAGAGCTATAGGCCAATCATCCAAACTCTACTATCCTCATTCCCCACATCTACAAAGTGAAAATAGCAAAAGCCACAGTAGCCACCCGACATATCTCACTCACATGACATATGGTGAAACTCAAAGTGCTACATAAATATCAGCCATTGTTCTTACTGGTTTAGTCGAGGTCTGTGACCTCATCAGTGTAGGGTACTCTCCAACATGACAGTCCCCAATGCTAGAGTGGCTTGAAATGTTTACCCAAATCTCAAGAAATTGTTAATGGCTGGAGGAAAACCCACAGGATAAGATCTAAAGGAAGATAGTTGACATGCTGGAGCTTACTTGCCATAGAGCACTGTGGTATCCCATTAAACCTAATGTTTGTAGGCTTCTCCAGTCCAATCCAAGAAACTTTTACTAGGTATTTACTATGGACAAAGTGCTGAGCTAGGCACTGGAGATACTAAGACAAAATAAAAGACACTCCCAGCCTTCAAATAGGTTATATTCCCCTGTAGGATACAATAGTTAAACAGATAAATGTACTCATGATCATTTGAGGAGGGGGAGCTGCACCAAGTAGGGACCTCAGGAAAGACCTGCTGTAGGACGCAGCAGGCATCAAACACTGTACTAAGCCCTGGAAATCCAAATACAAGCAGAAAGAAAGACATTTCTAATGGAAAGAGATAGCATGTAAAAGAAAGGAAAAGGACCCACATGTACAAAAATATTTATAGCAGCTCTTTTTGTGGTGGCCAAGAACTGGAAATGGAGGGCGTGCTTATCAACTGGGGAATGACTGTACAAGTTGTGGTAGATGAATGTAATGGAGTACTCTTGTTCTATAAGAAATGATGAGCAGACAGACTTCAGAAAAACCTGGAAAGACTTATATGAACTGATGCTGAATGAAGTGATCAGAACCAGGAAAACATTATACACAGTAACAGCCACAGTGTACCTTTCTCAGCAATGCAAGGACCTATAAAACATGATGGAAAATGCCATCCCCATCCAGAGAAAGAATTGTGGAGTCTGAATGCAAATTGAATCATACTCTTTGCTCTCTTTTTTTTGTTTTATTTTTTCTTTCTCATGGTTCTTCCCATTTGTTCTAATTCTTCTATACAACATGACAAATATGAAAATTTGTTTAATAAGAATGTATACATAGAGCCTATATGTAGAGACGGATTGCATGCCGTTTTGGGGAGGTGGGAAGAGAGAGAGGGAGAGAAAATTTAAAACTATGGAAGTGAATGTTGAAAACTAAAATTAAATTTTAAATTTAAATTTAATTTAAAATTAAATTATTTATTTTTTAAAAACATATAAAAGGAAGCTGAAGGGTTTGGGGTGGGAGGGTAGAGAGAAAGAAGAAGGTATTTGAGAAGAAACATGGTAGAAAAAATCTAGAGTCAGGAGTGGAATCTGGAGAGGAATGAAGACTTGAAGGGCATGTGTGTAAAATGAAGTCAATACTGAATCGAGATTGTTATATTTTCTGGCAAAACACATATAATAAAAATTCAAATGTCTTTAAAAATGGAAAGTGTTCCATTTGCAAAGATGATTTGGGTAGAAACTTGCCTGCCTCACAGCATGATTTAAGGTCTGGGGCTTAGTGAGTTCCCCTTCCTCCTGGCCCCCTTATTGAGTCTCTTGTCTTTCTCACTTACTTTAGTTCCCTCCTCTCATCTCTTTTATGTTTGGGATTAATATTCTTGGAAAGCCTTACTGCTACTCCTACTGTCTGTTACAAGTTGTTTTTTTTTTAAACAAGAATATTTCTTAAACGTGCCTTTTTCTTAGCAGTTGATGAGTCCCGGTGGAGGCATCTCTGATGGGTCAATGCAGGTTTTCTGTTTCTTTGCCCCAAAGCCATTAGGGTAAGTGGTGGTACATCTTTGTAGTACTTCCTGTTCCAGGTAATGCTCTTTGGCTGTATATTCTGATGATTACTAGATTTTAAGAGCTTCCTTTTAAGGATAATTCTTTCATGTTAATTAGCTAAATTCTGATTTAGTATGACAAGGTTTTCACTCATTTTTCTTTTTACTAGTGCTGTTATCAAATCTAAAGGGTAGAACTGCAAGGAGTCACACACACACATACACTCGACCTGCCCTCTCTGCATGAATTCCAACTTTTAGAGTATAAGTTAATGTATAAGCTTAAGTGGAATAAGTGACCATGGGAAGTGCAGGTGCTGGTGATGTGGCTCAGTATAAATTTGTGTTCCCAAATCTGTTGGTACTGAGCTTTCTAAGTCTGGCTTGCTGCTATTAGCTAGATATCATACAAAGGGTCTATTTATTTATTTTCTAATCTTATATCCACCATCACTGTTTTAATGGTAAAGCGTGGCTGGAGGCACAACCAGATTTCCTTCCCTTCCATGCTTATCTCTTTCCTTTTTCCTACATTTATCCCAGAGATGGCAAATTTAAAAGGGAAAAAAGCAAGACAAAAGATGACATCTAAGAAGCTATGAATCTCCCAAAGAGGAGCTCAGCGTAGCCAATGTTTATGGTTTTCAAAGCACTTTTAGTAAAAAATTTCTCTTGGGATGATTTCTTCCCTTATTCTCTTGATTATTGTCTCTTGTTGCTTAGTATTCTTCAGTATAAACTCTCTAGTGGATGGCAGAGAACAGTAAAGTCTACATTCTAGTTAGCTAATGGAAGTCAGAGGAGCACATGAAACGGTTTATATTCTGTTATGAATTAAGGAGTAGCGATGACATGTGCTTAGTGGTCAATGCTGACATGCAAAATAAGTCAAATGTAATCATTTGAAAATCACATTTGGGCTTAAAACAAACCATTTTGGGAGTAAAAACAAAAGACTATCAAAAGAGCAATTTGCCAGAACACAAATAGCCTTAATTATGCTTGTAGTCAGCAAAAGAACAGGAATTTCCACACTAATGATTGGTTTACTAAGGTTGTGTCATTCTTCCTTTGTGATTCCCACTGCAATAAAAAAAAGGGAGAGGGGAGTTTATAACTCAGCTGAAAAAACACAGCCTTATAGTTCTCATACTGGCATCATAGTTCTCAGGCCAGAAATCTAACTGATTTTTATTGACTTCATCAGGAACCTCTCCATAACTTAGAAATGAGCCAAACACCCAGGTGATTCTTTGATCCATTTTAATATTGAGTGACTGGAGCTATCCCACTTAATGCTTGCCTAGTCTGTTTAAGCATCCTAATATTGTAGGCATCTCCAGCTTTGGTTCTTATAAACCCATCATTTACTAAATAGCTACCCTATGCAAGGAACAAAAATAAATGACACAATACTTGCTCTTAAGAAGCTCAGGGTCTAGTGGAGGAGATAAGACACACTGAAAATTAACTGTGATCTATATCTAAATACCTAAAGTATTAAAAGTGCAGGGGGGCGGGGAGGGGGAAGGTGTAGAATGTTTAAGATAGCTAAGGGAGGGGCTGCTATCAGGTAGAGAAATCAAACCAGGCTTTATCAAGAAAGGGGAACCTTACTTAAACCAGGAATGAGGGAAAGGATTTCCACAGGTAGAGCCATTCTGAGCCAAAACATGCAAGGAAGAAATGGTGGTATATGTTTGAGCACAAAAGAAAAGTCTAGTTTGGCTTTTCTGTAGATTAATAAAGGGAAATAGTATGGTATAAAACAGGTAAAGTAGTTTAGATCCAGATTGTGGAGCCTGAATGCCTGGCTATCAGTCAGTCAAAAAGCATTTATTAAGCACTTACTGTGTGCAAGAGACACACAAAAATAAACAGCTCCTGCCCTCAAGGAGTTTATTTATATTCTATTGGAGCACACTATATGTGTGCATATGCACACACATACACACACTGTATATACACACATACATATAGTGTGTATGTATGTATATATACATACATATATATCTCTAGATGAGTTTTGTTGTTTAGCCATTTCATTCATGTCTGACTCTTTGTGACCCCATTTGGGATTTTCTTGGCAGAAATATTAGAGTGGTTTGCCATTTCCTTCTCCAGCTCACCTTATAGATGAGGAAAATGGGGCAAACAGGGTTAAGTGACTTGCCAGGGTCACACAGATAGTAAATGTGTGAGGCTGGATTTGAACTCAGGTCTTCCTGACTCTAAGCCTGGAACTTTACCCACTGTGCCGTGTGTGTGTGTGTGTGTGTGTGTGTGTGTGTGTGTGTGTGTGTGTGTGTGTGTGTCTGTAGATGATTTACGAGGAGAAGCCACTAGTGACTGGAAGGATCACAGAAGGCCTCACCTTCAGATAAGCTTTGAAGGAAACAAATATTCTAAGACAGGAGGGAAAGAAGCGAATGCATTCCAGAAACAGAGGACAGCCAAAGCAACAGGACCTTGAATGTTGTTTATGAGGAATAGGAAGAAGGCCACTTTGACATGACAGTAATATATAATAAGGCTATAGAGAAAGGTTGGGGCCAGTTTGTAAAGGGCTTTAAAAACCAAACAGAGCAGTTTATATTTGATTCCAAAGGTAACAGGGAAAGGTAATATGCTCAGGGAATAAAATAAGATAAACATCTTTTGGACTTGGTCAAATGTGGGAATTTGTTTTGCTTCACTATGCATATTTGTTACAAGGGTTTTGTTTTTCTTTTTTCTTTTCCTCCCAATGGGAGGAGCAGGTAAGAAAGAAAAAATAGATTTTTCTTAATTGAAAAATAAAACAAAATTTAATGTAAAATAAAAAGGCAGTATGGAACCATTGGAGTTTATTAAGAAGGGGAATGACATGAACAGATCCATATTTCAAGAAAATTACTTTGATACCTGTGTACGTAATAGATTAAACTGGGGAAAGAGACTTGAGTCAAGGGAAATTGATTTGGAAGTGATTGTACTAATCTAGGCAGATGGTCTTGAGGACTTGGATTAAAATGGTGGCTGGGTTCATAGAGAGAAGGTAATGGATGTAAGAGATCTTACAGAACAAGAAACAATGAGATTTAGGAAAATTGAATATATGGAATGAGGAAGATTAAGGAGCCAAGGATAGTGCCAGGATTATGAAGCTAAATGACCAGTTGGATGGTGGTACCTTAGCAGAAATGAAAAAGTTCAGAAAAGGGGTGAGTTAGGATAGAAAGTTAGTGGGTTCTGTTTTGGAAACAAGTTTGAGATACCTATGGGATATCCATTTTGAAATGTCTAATAGGTCAATGAAATGTACAGCTAGAGCTCAGAAGAGATTCTGGGGCTGAATATATATATATATATATATATATCTGGGAGTCATCTCCACAGAGATGAAAATTATACCCACAGGAACTGCTGATGAGACCACTAAAAGAAAATGTACAGAGAGAGAAGAGTAACCAAGACAGCCTTATGGGACACCCACCATTAGGGAACTGGGAATATAACAGGCTAAGAAGAAGCCAATCAGACAGGTAAGAGAACTACAGGAGAGGAGTGCTACAAAAACCCAGAGAGATTATCCAGCAGGAGAGGTGGTTGGTCTTGTCATATGCTTGCTGGAGGTCAAAAAGGAGGAAGATTGAGAAAAGACTGTCAAATTTTACAATTAAGAGAACAGTGATAAATTTAAAAAGGGCATTTTCAGTTGAATGATGAAGTTAGAAGCCAGATTGTGAAAATAACTAATATGGGGCTTTGCAAAGATGATATTATTGATCTGTGACAATAAGATAATGCAAGAATTATTCCCATTTTACAGGTGAGGAAGCAAGTTCAAAAATGTTAAGTATTTGCCGAAAGTCAAATAGCCAGTAACTGGTAGAGCTGGGATTTGAACTCAGTCCTTCTAATTTAGTGTTCTTTTCACAGTCTCATAGCTTTAATTTAACAAATCAGCAAACTTTTACTAAAGCCCCTACCAGGTAATATATGTGCAAGGCATTGAGCCTTAGGTGCCTACAGGTAATGGTGAGTCGTAGAAAGTTTTTGATTAGTTGAGCAACATGTTTAGAGCCTTGAAGGTTAATGTGGCAAAAGTTCCTAAACTGGGATTGTATAGGCATGAGACTAGAAGCTGCATGAACTAGAAAGGTGTTGTAATAATACAAATAGGAAATAGTAAGGGTGGTTGCATTGTGAAAGAATAAAAGAGGAATGGGAGAGAAAAGTGAAGTCAATGAAGGAGATTGAGAAATAGGAGGAGATAGTACTCGCTGTATTAGGGATCAAAAGAAAAGAGATGGAGCCAAGATGGCAGAGTGAAAAGAACTATACCATGAGCTACTAACTAACCACAAACTCTAAACTAGACCCGATCACGATGGGGAAATCCCAAAAATCACAGTGAGTCCTTTGAACAGCCTAGCTTAAAAAGAGAGATATGGAGATCTATCAACAATAGAAACAGGTGGAATCAGTAGGACCCCTTAGAAGAAAGCACTGCAGCACCCAGGAAGAGGCTGGGCACCAGGGCAAGAGCAAGTTGCAGACCCATAGCAAGACACTACAAGGGGAACAGGTACAAACCAGCAGCTTTGCCACCCACTGTGCAGCTCCAGGGAAGAGTGAGAAGTGGGCCTACACAAGGCAGTGGCTTCTGGGCAGGGAGGCCCTGGGTGATCTCCCAAGAAAGGAGAAATTCCAGAAGCCAGGAGCAGTGGTATAGCTCAGACCCTAAGCCCAGGGCAAGGTCTCACTTTCAGAATCTAGCCCAGGCTGCAGAAGAATAATGAAAGCAACAATCCCAGACCAAAGGGGAGCCTACAATTCTGGCACTAGACTAAAAGATCTTTATTTATTAATTAAATATCTTTAATTAAGATCTTTCAAATTGGCTGATGAGGTTGAGTCCAATAGCAGTCTTCTCTTGCACAGACTCAAACACAGGTCAGGAACTTGTGGAGCCTAGGCCAGGGGGACAGCAATCAGAGTCTGCCTGGATCAGACCACTTTGGAGGGACTAAAAGCTTGCAGGTCCCCAGTCTGTCCCTGAGATGCTGAAGTAATGCCATAGTGCCCCAAAAAATCAATAGTAGAACTGGTCCAGACCTTTCCTCCAGAAGTATGACAGAGCCCAGCCCTAACATCAAGTCCAAAATCAGTAGTTTGGAAGACTGGGCAAAAAAAAACAACCCAAAAAAAACCCCGCCATGGCAAGGTGACAAGGATGCTTAAGACACAAACCAAGAGTTTAGAGTCATTTAGAAAATGACAAAGCAAAACCTCAGAGAAAAACACAGCTTAGAAACAATCTTAACTAAAATTCCTGGGAAAGATGAAGAGTTTTAAAAACATTTTTTTCTTAATAAATGAAATGAGAGTACTTGAAGCAACACTAGGAAAAGAAATGAGAGCTATAGAAGAAAGAATTGGAAAAGAAAGTAACAGCTTGGAAAAAGAGTTCAAAACTTTGCTGAAGCAACGAACTCCCTGAAAATTAGAATGGAGCAGATAGAAGACAATGACCTTATGAGACAACAAGAAATATTAAAATAAAGTCAAAAGACTGAAAAAATGGAAGAAAATGTAAGATACCTTGTAGAAAATACAAGTGACCTGGAAAACAAATTGAGGAGCAAAAATTTAAGAAGCATTATTAGACTATGTGAACACCATGACTCCCCCACAAAAAAAGCACCTCAGCATATTTCGGGAAATCTTAAAAGAAAACTGCCCAGATCTCTTAGAACCAGAAGGCAAAGTGGAAACAGAAAGAATCCACTGAAAACTTCTTGGCACATCATAGCCACTAGGTCAAAGAAAAAAATACTGTAAGCAGCCAGAAAGAAATGATTCAAAAACTGATGAGCTACAGTCAGGATTCATCCCACATGATTTAGCAGCAAGTACTGTAAAGGAGTGGAGAACCTGGAATGTGATATTCTAGAGACAGAGAACATGAACTTACAGCCAAAAATAACTTACTCAACAAAATTAAGTATAAAACTGCATGGGGAAAGTTGGACCTTTAGTGAAATAGAGGACCTCCAAGTATTCCTGATAAAAAGAGCAGAGCTGCAGAAAAACTCTGAAGTTCAGAAACAAGTAAAGAGAAACATAAAAAGGTAAAACATGAATGAACACTGATAAAAGACTAAACAAGGTAAACTACTTACATTCTAATATGGGGAAATGATACATGTGTCTCCACTGAACTCTATCGTCATCCGGGTTCATAAAAGGAGTCCAATTACACAGGTCTGGGAGTGAATCTGTTTTATCTTGATGATCTAAAGAAAAGAAACGAAAGAAAAGGGAAAGGAAAAGAAGGTTAAGGGCAAATTATCTCAAGTAATCAGGGTGCACACACAGGCATCTAAACAAGCAAGAAGGGAGTAGGTATGATGACTGACACTTGAACCTCACTCTCATGTGAACAAGTCAAAAGAAGGAAAACTACACACACATACAGAACTGGATACAGAAATCCATTTCACTCAACAGAGAAATAGAAGGAAAAGGGGAGAAGGGAAAGGGAGAACTAGAGGGAAAGCAAATTAAGGGAGGAATTAGACCTAAGCAAAACAAACTCTTAGGATGGGCAAAAACATTTGTAGCTAATTTTGAAGTGACAAAGAATGGAAATCTGAAAGAGAGCCCATAATTTGGGGGATGGATGAATAAGTTATGGTATATTAATGTGATGGAATACTGTTATGCATAATGACCAGTCAGGAATCCAGAAGGCTAATGATGAAACATGTTACCTACCTCCTGATAGAGAAGGACTCAGAAAACACAGAATGAGACTTTTTTTTGTCATATCCAATGTGGACATTTGTTTTGATTTACTTTACATAAGCGAGTTTTGCTTTTCTTCTTTTCTCAATTGGGATGGATGGAAGTTGGATTGGAAGGGTGAGAAGGCAGATCTTGGCTGATTAAAATAAAATATAAAAAAAAGAAAAGAAAATTGACTCATATTCAAGGAATTATCTCACTTTTATTTCTTTCTTTAGGGCCTCCTCTGAGGAATACTGGACAGTAAAAATGCCTGAAAAATTTCTGGAATATTTCTGGAAAGACAGTGGAGTGAGAGAGGTTGCAAAGAAGCCAGATTCCTAATGATCTACCCCCAAAATAGCAACAGAAATGCTGAAAACAAAATTACCAGAAATTTTTACAAGAAAATTAAAGCTTACCAAAAGACAATGATCAAACCCAAGAAAAACTGATAGTTTTTTTTAAATTATAGAGTAAGAAAAACAAGAGGGGAAAATATCAGAATTGCAACAACAATATCAAAAGTTGCATGGGAAACAAGGTAAGAAATAGAGATGAATTCAAATGGATACACAACAGAATAAAAGGAAAAATTCACATATCCCTTCCCCTACCACCAAAAAAAAAGATCACAAGGAATTAAATAAATAGCTTAATGGCAGCAAAGAAATCTCAGGAGGAATTTAAGGAAGAATTGAATGTAACTAAGGAATCTCTAGAAGAGATCATGGAAAAACTTCTCAAGATGGATAATGAGGAGAATTCAGTGGGCATAGCCAAAAAACAGAATTAATGCAATGGAGCAAAGAACATAGCTGGAGTGGAAAAACAAGGTCAGAAAAATAACCCAACTGGAAAAATATTTGGAAGCCATGTAGGTGGAAGTTTCAGATTTGGAAGATGGCTCTAGGAGAGAAAAACCTCAAGATTTAGGGGTGGGGGAGCGCCAGAAAACATTGGGGATGTTTCTAACCCCCAATTAACCCCTTTTTTACAGAGCCACGCAGATGATTCATATAAACAAGAGGGCTTTCATCATGAGCATGAGTAACTATGGGCAAATCTTATAAGCTCTCTAAGTTTTAATTTCCTGATCTGTAAAATGGGTGGGGGGAAGAAGGGGATGGGATAGAAGTGGATAGCTGGAGAACTTTCCTTTCAGAGCTGTGAAGATGAAATGTGATGAAGCCATTATTAAATGTTAAAATTTCCTAATTTAATACCAATTAAATACTTGAATTAAATAAAATATATTCATCCTATTGATAAAATTCTTCAATAACCCTCTTTTTCTGTTAAAAATTTTTGTGACCTGCCAGCTCTCCCTTAACTCTAAGCATGTCTCTATTCTACCACATCAACTCCACTGGTTTCCAATGAACCAGGATCAAACACAAATTCTTCAGTTTAGCTTTTAAAGTCCTACACAACCCGATGCAACCCTGCTTTCCAGCTTTATGCCATTTGACTCCATTTCATGAACACTAAACTCAAGCCAAATTTGGTTTCCTGCTGTAGCACCAACATGATATTCACAGCACCTATGGCAGCCATGAATATGCCAGGACAATTCTGAATTGGGAAATACAACAGACTCTCCACATGGAAGACAGAACCAAAACATTTATTCAGACACCAGAAAGCCAAATCTGTAACAAAGTAATAAAGAAATCTATACACAATAACAATGCAGAGGACAACCCCCTCCCCAAGCTTTCCTGCTAGGCTTTCTATAAATTTACCAGCTCCCTTAAACCAGTCACAAACAGGCTCTCCCACTCAGGCTAGCCAACTGCCTTTCCCATCTCTGATTGCTCTCTAATTTCCTCCAAGCTCTGCTCTAGCTCCACTCCTTCCCATTCCACCCTTCCTGTTCCATGTGACTTGGGCTTCCATGTGACTTAAGCAGGTCACATGGACCTATTAGTGGATGGGATAGATCTTCCCATTAAGAAGCAAAATTACATTAATAATAAGCAAAAATGTATTATCAATACACCTGCTCCTCATACTCCACACTCCATCTCTCACCTTGCTTCCTTTTCAGGGACTGTTTCCCAAGTCCAGAAAATTCTCCATATTCCTTCCCTGCTTTTGACTCCTAGAAT
This sequence comes from Bettongia penicillata ogilbyi, assembly GCA_023548195.1. NCBI lineage: Eukaryota > Metazoa > Chordata > Mammalia > Diprotodontia > Potoroidae > Bettongia > Bettongia penicillata. The sequence continues at coordinate 27,147,521 of JAJHZJ010000314.1, read as the reverse complement.
TCTTTGTTTCCTTCAAGGCTTAACTTGAATGCCACTTTCTACATGAAGACTTTCCTGATTCCCTCAGCTGCCAGCGTCTGATCTGCTTTCCCCTCCAATTATACTGTATCCATACTTATATATGTACAAATTGTCTCCCGCAATTAGACTGTAAGCTCCTTGAGGGCAAGTCTTATTTTTGTCTTTTATCAATGCCTGGCATTGAGAAGACACTCAATACGTACTTGTTCAGGTTGATTGGCAAAGAAACTCCATAAATAATCACTAATTATTTAATATGTAAATTGTTCTAAATATATGGTTTTAATTGAAGTTATGTCTTACTTGCATTTGTTGAGATTGTTATTAAGTTTATAATGTTTTTTTAAGCAAATGGAATGAGCAAAGAGCAATATTTTTAAAGATTACAAAGGAATCCTTTTAACTTTTTATGATTTGCATATCAAAATCACAATCCCTTTGGATGTAGTTTTCTCAAGAGCAAATCAAAAGTTGCCCTTCTGTACGCTTTAGTTAACTGCAGTGGAACACATACACTTTTCCCAACCATATTTAATTCCCTGGTGCATATAAAGCAACTTCCGGGTGTACTTCATATAGATTTGAGGTTATGTTCCTGCTTATTTCTTACTAGTTCCTCAGAATGCACATTAACACATCTTTATGAATGTCTCCAAGTTACCTGCATTAAGACCCATCTCCAGTATTTCAAGACAACCTTGGCTGCTCAGGGTTCCTTGAACTTCAGGGCACCTTGATGTATTCTAACAAGCACTGAAATAGAAGAAACTGAAAGCAAACAAAATTCAGCCAAGAAATACTTGACTTTTTTTTTCTTTTGCCATTTTTTAATGTAGCAAGGAATATCATGTGTGTGTTTGTATGTGTGTGTGTCTCACAGGGAGAAAAGAATGGTTATCGCTAGCATTTCCTCCCCCAACCCTTCTCCAAGGGAGACCTTGATTCCTGCCAGGAGAGGAAGTAAGGGGTTGGATAGACTAGATCAGAATTATATCTGTCTGCTCCCTTAAATATTATTAATCTAAGGGATATAATGTTTAGGTTCAAACTAAGCTTTTTATCTGTATTTCTTAATAGGGAAAGGGATACCCCAAAACTATACCTAAGGCTTGACCCCCTTTCCCACCATATGAACACAAATATAGCAAATAGCCAAAAAACAAAAACATTTATCCAAGACAATAGCAAACAGGATCAGAGAAAGCATACATAGGAGAATATAGAACAAACTACAGATTGAAGGAATTGTCCTCTTGGAAGCAAGGTAACTCAGCTCAACAGAGAGAGAGAGGGGTGGGGGCAGGGGAGAGGGGAAGAGAGAGAGAGAGAGAGAGAGAGAGAGAGAGAGAGAGAGAGAGAGAGAGAGAGAGAGAGAGAGAGAGAGAGAGAGAGAGGAGAGAGAGAGAAGCAGATTTTACCCAGTGGGAAAATTCCTCAAAGTCTCTAGTGTAGCAAGCTGTGAGTGGTGACATGATGGAGACTTCCAGTTCATCTTATGTCCACTTGTTCCCTATCTCTCTGTCTTCAGCAACCTGAAGAAAGGAGAGCATTACAAAACTACTTTAAGCTCAGCTGTCTTCTCTCCCGGTCTCACCAACTCAGCAGGTGAGAGCAATCAATCTCTACAAATGAGGAGAGGTGGCCTTTTGAGGCAAGAAAAATGAGAATTTAAAAAAAAAAAAAATTTACAAATACAGATATGTTCGTAATTCAGGGTACAAGCAGGTTGAGTTGAATTTTTCTGTTTTTCAAGTTAAGGTTATAACACATTCCTCACTACAATTTTCTGCAAAGTGAAGGTTTGGGACCAGGTTACCTCAAAGGTAGCTCCTTCCAGCTCTAACTCTTAAGACTAGACTGCTGGTTCAACCTTTTAGCTGACAGACAACAGCTTTGCCCAACCAAACTATGTAGACCCTTAACCCTTTGGCAGGTGCTGAATTTGGGGGCGGGGGACGGACAGAAAGAAGGTGCTCCTCCAAAACATTTAGAGCCTAAGTCAGAAGACATTATCATCTGTTACATCTGGTATATTTGACTTTGAAGAAAGGTGGGTTTTTTTTTTCATTTATATCTTTTGTTTTTACATCATTCTCATTTCCATTTCCAAATATATTCTCTTCCCTCCCCCACCTAATGAGCCTTCCATTGGAACAGAAATTTTTAGAAAAGAAAAAAACACAACAAAACTAACCCAACACATTAAACAAGTCCAACAATATATGTAATTCTATACAAAATTCTATAATTGAATTCTATTCATATGGTCCTCATCTCTGCAAAGAAGAAAACAAGATATATTTGGTTATCTTTGGGGACAAACTTGGTCATTATGATGACATATCATTCTGTCTCACTTTAAACATTCTTTCCATTTACATAATTGTAGTCATTGTGTATATTGTTTTGTTGATTCTCATTATTTGCTCTGCATTCGTTCATATACCTTTCCATGCATCTCTGAATTGTTCAGTCTTCATTTCTTCTTACTTTCCCAAATAGAGTCTTCATCTCTTATGGCACCCAAATATACACTATATTCATGTTAAAATTTATTTAGCCATTCCCCATCAGTAAGCATTTCCTTTGTTTCTAGTTCTTTGCTTTTATAAAAAGTGCTGCTATGGTAGCATAGTGGATACAATGCTGGGCCTTGAGTCAGGAAGACCTGAGTTCAAATCTAGCCTCAGGCTCTATGTGATCCAGAACAAATCACTTACCTCTGTTTGCCTCCATTTCCTCAATAGGAAAATGGGGATCATGATAGTGCAAGGATCTAAGACAACTCCAAAAAACTCATGATGGAAAATGCTGTCCACATCCAGAGAAGAAACTATGGAGTCTGAATGCAGATCAAAGCATATTATTTGCTCTCTTTTTTTGGTTGTTCTTTCTTGTTGTTTCTCCCATTGGTTCCAATTCTTCTTTACAACATGACTAACATGAAAATAGGTTTAATATGAATGTATATGCGAGCCTATATCAAATTACATGCTGTCTTGGGGTGGGAGGAGTAAAGAGATGGGGAGAAAATTTGAAACTCACAATCTTATGGAAATGAATGTTGAAAACCAAAAATAAATATTTTTAAAAAATAATAATAATAGTGCCTGTCTCCCAGGGCTGTTGTGAAGCCCAAACACGATCACTTTTATGAAACATTTACCATATTGCTTAGCCCATAACAGGTACGTAATAGGCCCATAAAAGCTCATTTCCTTCCTATGGATAATTTGGTATATATATTGTCTTCTTTTTCTTTCCTTGTCCCTCCTTGGAATACATGTCTAATAACAGAATTTTTGAGTCAATGGCTGTGAATATTTTAGTCAATAAGAATAATTCTAAATTGCTTTCCAGAATAGGTGGACCAGTTACAGTTCTATCAACAGTGTAGACTGTGACTGTCTTTCAGAAACTAGAAATTGTTTATTTGTTTAACCTTAAAAGGTTGGCTTATAATTGACATTCTGTATCCGTGGCACTCAGTAAAAAAGGGAATGTTAAAGTTTTTTGATTTTTTAAAAAAAGCATTCATGCTTTTCAAAATTTCTGCCAACAGGTGGAGCCAAGATGGCGGAGTAGAAAGATGGATATATACTAGCTCTTCCCCCGCAGCCCATAAAATACCTATCAAGAAAGACTCTCAACAAATTGTAGAGCAGCAGAAGCCACAGAACAATGGAGTGGAGGAGATTTCCAGCCCAGCCTGAAAGGTCGATGGGAAAGGTCTATCACACTGGACACAGAGCAGAGCCCAGCCCAGCCTTGGCTGTGTGGCAGGGAGGAGGACTCAAGCAGGTCTCGGGGGCAGAATCCCCAGCAGCAGTAGCGGCAGTTTGCAGATCCCTCAACCCACAGGTGCCAAAGGTCAGTGAAAGGGTCTTTTGAGCTGACTGAAAAGGGAGAAGGGGTCTTCCCTTAGCTCCGGCCTCAGGCTGTGGCAGTAGAGGCTGCATCAGGCTTCAGTAGCTCGCATAGCAGCCTGCATCCATTGTTGGATTGTATAACCCCTAAGGGCACTGATCAGCTGATCTTTACCTCAGCCCTGTCCCTACCTAATGCTCCTGGAGGAATTGAGCAACTGATCTTTATCTCACACTGAATGGCAGCGCTGCCCCCACCGAAAGCCCCTGGGAGAACCCAACAGCTTGTTTGAATCTCAGCCCCCAGTGCTGACTTGGTGGAACTGGAGGCCAGGTGGCTGTGGAGAGGATACTCTACAGATTCTGGGCACAAAAGTTTCTGGTTGCTCCCACACCAGTGTACATGCTTGACTGTGCCACCTTGGAGGAACTGAGATCTTATGGATCCCCAGAGTATACCCTGCTCTTGACAAAGGACCCAAAAGTCAAGTAACTGGTTGGGAAAACGCCCAAAAGAGGGAAAAAAAATAAGACTATAGAAGGTTACTTTCTTGGTGAACAGATATTTTTCTCCCATCCTTTCAAATGAGGAAGTACAATGCTTACCATCAGGGAAAGACAAAAAAGTCAAGGCTTCTGTATCCCAAACATCCAACATAAATATTCAACGGTCTCAGACTATGGAAGAGCTCAAAAAGGATTTTGAAAATCAACTAAGAGAGGTGGAGGAAAAATTGGAAAGAGAAATGAGAGATGCAAGAAAATCATGAAAAGCAAGTCAACAACTTGCTAAAGGAGACCCCAAAAAATGCTGAAGAAAATAACACCTTGAAAAATAGGGTAACTCAACTGGCAAAAGAGGTTCAAAAAGCCAATGAGGAGAAGAATGCTTTCAAAAGCAGAATTAGCCAAATGGAAAAAGAGGTTCAAAAGCTCACTGAAGATAATAGTTCTTTAAAAATTAGAATGAAACAGATGGAGGCAAATGACTTTATGAGAAACCAAGAAATCACAAAACAAACCCAAAAGAATGAAAAAATGGAAGAGAATGTGAAATATCTCATCATAAAAACAACTGACCAGGAAAACAGATCCAGGAGAGACAATTTTAAAATTTTGGGACTATCTGAAATACCAAAAAAAGAGCCTAGACATCATCTTTCATGAAATTATCAAGGAAAACTACCCTAATATTCTAGAACCAGAGATCAAAATAAATATTGAAAGAATCCACTGATCACCTCCTGAAAGAGATCCAAAAAGAGAAACTCCTAGGAACATTGTAACCAAATTCCAGAGTTCCCAGGTCAAGGAGAAAATATTGCAAGCAACTTGAAAGAAACAATTTGAGTATTGTGGAAATGCAATCAGGATAGCACAAGAACTAGCAGCTTCTACGTTATTTAGGGTTTGGAATATGATATTACAGAAGTCAAAGGAACTAGGACTAAAACCAAGAATCACCTACCCAGCAAAACTGAGTATAGTACTTCAGGGGAAAAAATAGTCTTTCAATGAAATAGAGGATTTTTCAATCATTCTTGATGAAAAGACCAGAGCTGAAAAGAAAATGTGACATTCAAACACAAGAATCAAGAGAAGCATAAAAAGGTAAACAGGAAATAGAAATCATAAGGGACTTACTAAAGTTGAACTGTTTACATTCCTACATGGAAAGACAACATTTGTAACTCTTGAAACTTTTTTAAGTATCTGAATAGTTGGTGGGATTACACACACACACACACACACACACACACACACACACCCGTGCGCACACACACACACACGCACACACACACACACACACATACATAGAGAGCACAGGGTGAGTGGAATAGGATGGGATCATATCTTTAAAAATGAAATTAAGGGGTGAGAGGAATATATTGAGAAGAGAAAGGGAGAAATGGAATGGGGCCATTTACCTCTCATAAAAGAGACAACAAACAAAAAGACTTTTCAATGGAGGGAAAAAGGAGAGAGGTGAGAGAGAAAACATGAAACTTACTCTCATCACATTTGGCTCAAGGAAGGAATAAAATGCACACTCATTTTGGTATAAAAACCTGTCTTACAATACAGGAAAGTGGGGGAGAAGGAGATAAGCAGGGTGGGGGGGATGATGGAAGGGAGGGCAATGGGAGGAGGGAGCAATTGGAGGCAATGGGAGGAGTCAGCACTCTTGGGAAGGGACAAGATCAAAAGAGAGAATTGAAGCAATGGGGGGCAGGATAGGATGGAGGGAAATATAGTTAGTCTTACACAACGTGACTATTATGGAAGTCATTTGCAAAACTATACATATATGGCCTAAGTTGAATTGCTTGCCTTCCCAGTGGGGATGGGTGGGAAGGGAGGAAGGAAGAGAAGTTGGAACTCAAAGTTTTAGTAACAGCTGTTGAGTATTGTTCCTGCTTACAACTGGGAAATAAGAAATACAGGTAATGGGGATATAGAAATTTATCTTGCCCTCCAGGACAAAAGAGAAGATGGGGATAAGGAAAGGGGGGGATATTAGAAGAGAGGGCAGATTGGTGATAGGGGTGGGGGGAGGAGAGAGATGGGGAGAAAATTTGGAACTCGAAATTTTGTGGAAATGAATATTGAAAACTTAAAATAAATAAACTTTTAAAAATGTATTCATCCTGTTTGTCTTTATATCACAGTACTTCCTTGTGAATCTCTGTCTCTCTAACACACACACACATACATCAAAAAAGTGGCAGTTTAGCAACCAACACAGTAACCTTGTATTTTGACAATGTATTATACATCCATAGTTCCCCACTCCTCTACCAAGAGATGTGTAAGTTTCCTCTTCCATTCTCTGAGCCCAGATTGGACAATCATGATTAATAGAGCCCCGCTAACTTTCAGTGTGGTTTTCATTTGTGTGATCATAAGCATTGTAGATCTTTGTCTCCTGGTCCTGCTTTCTTTGCTCTGCATCAGTTCATATAAATCTTCCCATGCTTCTCTGAATTTCTCATACTGATATATTTGAAGATTTTCAAGTCAGATCAACAAGCATTTATTAAACACTTACAAAATACCAAGCACTGTGCTAAGCCCTGGAGATATAATAAAAGGCAAACACGCAGTCTCTGTTCCTAAGGAGCTCACAATAGAAAGATGTGTAGCTATAGGAGGACCAATCATTGTACTTTACTTTAAATAAAACCAATATGTGTAAGATATAAAAATACAGATTTATGCAGGAGGTAGGCTATAACTAGTACAGAGATCCTACCCCCAGCAGTTCAGCAGCTGCTAATGGGTTAACCATTCAAAGTCAGGAAAGAGCATTGTTGCCTCCCAACTACCATACTGAGCATAGCATTTGTTTTACTAAAGGATTCATGATAGGTTCTTCAAATAGCAATCTCCCCAGACTTCCAGGGGTAGGGCAAAGATGAGGGAGTAGAGAAATCACTCAGCTGAGCTCTCCCAAGCATTAAAATAAAGCCTAAAATTGAATTCTGGAGGGGCAGAGTCAATAAAAGAAAGGAGTAAGACTCCTGTATCCCAGGACAACACAGGACGTCAGAAAGAGATCTCTAACTTGGGGCAGGAGAGCGGGTGAAAGCTGTTCTGGAACCTACAAGAATGAAGCAATAGAGGTGGGACTAGGTGGTGGTGGCAGAAGCAACAGCAGCTTCAGGAGCTTTCAAGCCAGAAATGGTAAGATGACCTGGAAACTGGTCAAAAAGAGATGACGGAGAACTCTGCGTTAGCTCTGCACGCAAGACTGAGCACTGTTTGGCAACTTCCTTGCCTATGCCCACTTCTGGGTCGTAGCTGGGGGTGGAGGGGAAGAAAAGGACTTTCCATTAAGAGGGAGTGGAAACCCTGAGGGACGGTGTCACTGCTGCTCCCAAGGGATCAGAGACCTGAGCTATCATATTACTTTCAGACCCAAGGAAGGAGGGACCATGAGGAACGTTATTGATTTCAATGCCAAGGGATTACCTTCCTGGGTAAGGACCACGGTACAACTAAGAAAGTAATAACCATACCTCTCCTTAGATCACATCATGTTGGAAGCACCGAAAACTTCTAAATTCCAGAACTTGCTGTGAATACAGCAGTATGAAATAGTTTGAAGCTTGACATGATGCCCTTGCCCCTCTGCTTCTCTAGGAACAGGGCCCAACATTAGCATAAATTCCAGATTGAGAAATAGGGTGGAAAAATGAGCAGACAACTAAAAAAGAACCTGACCATAAAAAGTGAAGTAGTAACAGAGAAGAACAAGGCACAAACTCGGAAGGCAATGAAGTCAAAATCACTACAAGCAAAGCCTCAAAGAACAAAATGGCAATTGTGCACAATCCCAAGAAGAATTACTGAAAGAGCTAAATATTTTCAAAATCAAATAAGAGTGTTAGAGGAAAAATTAGATAAAATGATGAATGCAAAGGAAGAAATTATGCAAAGACAATTAACAACCTCGTAAAAAAGAGGCACACACACAAAATACTTAAGAAAATACTTTAAAAAAAAGAATTGCTCAAATGGAAAAAGAGGTACAAAAACTCACTGAAGAAAATAATTCCTTAAAAATTAAAATGGGGCAAGTAGAAGCTAGTGATTCAATGAGACATCAAGAAACAGTAATAGTAAAAAGTCAAAGATAGAAGAAAGTGTGAAAGATGGCATAGGAAAAACAACTGACCTGGAAAATAGATCAAGGAGAGATAATTTGAGAATTATTGGATTACCTGAAGGTCATGGTCAAAGAAAGAGCCTAGCCATCATATTTCAAGAAATTATCAAGGAAAATTGCCCCAATATCCTTGAACCAGAGGGTAAAATAGAAATTGAAAGAATCTGCTAATCATCCCCTGAAAGAGATCCCAAAATGAAAAATCCTGGGAATATTATAGTTTCAGAGCTCCCAAATCAAAGAGAAAATATTTCAAGTAGCCAGAAGGAGAGAGGGACAGAATTTGAATTCAAAAATATTTTTAATGATTGGTTAAATGTACATGGTTAAATTTACATGTAATTGGGAAATATTTAATAAAATAAATAAGTTAAAAACAAATAAAATAACAATTTCCCTCCCAGTACATTTAAAATATAATTCTCACTATATGAAATTCCATTTACACAGAACTTGGGAATATATCTCACATAGATTGAGGTACTCACAGTGGTTGATTAGTGAAGAGCAGATGGATAAAGGCCAAAACTTAATTACTGTGAAAAGGCCAGTTAAAACAAAATTCTGAAATGCTAAGATGCAGTATCTTATTCTTATTAATATGACAGCTAAGTGGATCCCATATTTACTAGTCATATTATCCTGTAGTCCTAAGATTCTGAGGATTCTGAATGATATCAGAGAATTTCAAAAATTGAAAATACCAATGTAAATCCTGCCCCCAGTCTCATCACATCCTCCAGTTGTTTGCATGATAATAGAAGGGGAAATCCTAAAATCCATAGGCCTCTCTTGGTCATTAGCCCAAGGACCACTATGAATGGTTCAGCTTAACACAAGCTGTGGATCAATTCCAGCCCAACAGTAAGAAGTCCCAACTGTAGCCCAGCCACAGGAATTATTTGAAATTTCAGCTGATTAGAAATACCCACATTTCAACAGAAAATTCATAGTAAGATTTCCAACAGCACAATTGAACTCCCTGGCCAAGGAAAACAAATCAGACACTGGGTAATGTGAGTGGGGTTTCTTTCATGAGATGACTTTTATGTTCACAATAGAAACTGATTGATGAAGTAACAGAATACAGTTTTTTTATATAATTATAACACAAATGAGCATGAAAGAGATTGCTTTAACATTTCAATTTCTCCTCCTTATAAAGGAGGAGAACATCTAAAGATGTAAGGAGTTTGGAGGCACAGGGGAGAGGGAAAAGAGAAAGGAGACTGAAGTCAGTAGAACCACTGAATTCTGAAATTCTGCCTCCAGGAACAGATAATGACAAGAGGAGAGATTGCTAGTTGAAAATGTTTCATACAACATCAGATGAGGTCATTGGAGAGGATGTTTGTGCTTAATTGTTTTCCTTTATCCTTAATTGTTTTCCTGTTCCAGGGGAAGGTATGATCTGAGAGGACAGGATTTTCAGAAATGACTGGAATAAAAAACGAAAGCACCAATAAAACCTTTTTTAAAAAGAAATCGAGTTGCCAGGTGAGTTGGTAGTGCAGAGAGTTCACAGGGGAAACACAATAATGTGTAGTAAGTACAATAAACTCTCCTATATTCCCAGAATTTAACTTTAGGAACTAAGGCACATTTGCCAACTCTGGCCTCCTTCCTAAGCCTAGCAGTAAACAAGCCTGTTAGCAACAGCAGTCATGCAAATACCTTTTCATTAGAAGCCTGGCAGAGACTGCCTGCTGAAGTCACAGAAGCCTCCAGCCCACTGGCAGCAGCTATCACATGGGAGTTGGGGGTTGCTCCAACCCTGGGCTGATACTTAGCTAGGGTCCTATCCTATAGCATAAAGGTGGATATCTCTTCTGGATTTTCTGAGCAAACAACTCTCACTGAGGGGTTTCACCCAAGTTCACCTGAGAGTTTTTGTTGTTATTACTGTTGTTTTTTCTAAGGCTGGTGTTAGGTTAGGCTGAAGGAAAGTTACCTAAGAAGAAGCTCAGTCCAGTTAGTCCTGAAAGGCAGACTGACCAGGAGATATATTTTTAGAACAGCCTGTGCTCGCTAAAGGAAAACTGCACAGGCAAATACTCCATGCAAAAGAGATGTGCAGAAATGTGGAGCCGAATAAAAATGGCCTTTAAAAAAATTTGAATAAATTTAATGCTATTGAAAATAATATATTGATACCATGGACATAGCTAATGAGAATAATATAGTGTTATATAACTGTAACAGTCAAGGTACACTGAACATATTGAAAAGTTGAAAAGAGCAAATTGTTAATTTTTCAGTGTGAGCATTTATACCTTGAAAATCAGTGAATGCTGTCAACCAGGACTTACTTTATTATTTAGTTCATTGTCTAGGCTTAAGAAAGTGATAAGAAAAAGATAATAATCCAGATTAAGTTTAAAAGTATGTCTATACTTCTCCCCACCCCGCCCACAGAGCTTATTGTTAAACATTTACTAGCACACCACTGTTAGATTCCAACACATTACATATGTAGTTTCTGAAGAACTGAAAATGAGTGCCATATTGAGAGCAATGGTGAGGCAGATGGTGGGCATGAGCAGGCTGTGGTACATGAGCATAAATGATACCATCAAAGAAATGTATGAGCAAAAAAGGTCAACTGGTCTCACGGTAAAAAGAGAGCATCAGCAGTGGACAACCCACACACCCCATGGGTATCGTTTGATGTCAAGAGAAGGCAACGAAGGCCCTTGTGCAGCAGATCAGGTGGATGCCCTTTGAAAAGTGTGAGAGGAGATGTGCACGAGGGTCACAGAGGCTGGATGAGAGTGAGTGGTTTGTGTTTGCATTTCTGGATCAAGCACTCACGTAGATGAGATCATAGATGGATTGGAGTGTTTGAGTTGAATGGATAGCTAACCCCAATGCAGAAATCATATTTCTCACTATCTTTCTGTCCTTTCTGGGGGATGCTCTTATCCTGGCAACAGAATGTGAATTGTCTGAGAAAAAAATTCCTCTGCTTTCTCCATGACGTAATGAATTATTCACAAAAGCACAAGGGGATTCTACATCAAATCCACCATGTGTGCAGGAAAGGCTGTGTGACTGCCTGGGTTTTTACGAACAATTTATTTTCCTTTGCCTGTCTAGACACCCAGTAGTAATGATTATCACTTAGGGGCCACTCTTGTATGTAAGTGGCTAACCTCACTAAATGATGTGATGCTCTCATAAAGAGCAGCATTTAAAGGGAGAGAGGTCACCAGACTCCTTTTGTGGACGCATTGTAGCTTCCTTTTAAGACCTTACCATGAATTGTACTAAAGAGGGAGAGACACAAAGCAATGGGGAAGAAGTCGAGTACAGGGCAAGGACAAAAGCATTTTCTACAAAGGTTAACTTTGTAGATAATAGCGGAGAAACAAAACTAAAAATCTTCATCTATCAACAATTAATTAACAATATTAAGTTCCTGTTAGGTGCTAGGTACTGTGCTAAGGAAGCACTTTACAAATAATATCTCATTTCATCTTCACAGCAACCCTGGGAGGTAGATGCTGTTATACCCATTTTACAGAGGAGGAAACTGAGGCAGACTGGGTTAAAAGATCGGCCCAACGTCACAAACCTAGTAAGTACCTCAGGCTGGATTTGAACTCAAGTCTTCCTAACACCAAGTGCTCTATCCACTGATAGAGCAACTATAAAAGCAACTCTGATAAATAAATCCCCTCTTCCTGAACAGATCAGCACCCTTTCTGCAACTTATATTCCTAGAGAGCTTCCTAGAACCTTGAGAAGTTAAATGTCCAGGGTCACATAGCCAGTATGCATCAGAGACAGGATTTGAACTCAGGGCCTCCTGGTTTGAAGCTTAGCTCTCTATTCACCATGTCACACTGCCATTGGCACTGGGCATACAAAGACAAAAATGAAATAATTCCAGCCTTCAACAAGCTCGTATTGCCACTGGGGTGGCAACACATGCACAAAGGATTATATACAGAATGTAAAAGAAGTACCAGGTAATTTGGGGAAGGCAGGCAGTAGCAGCTGGCAAAATCAGTAAAGGCATCAAAAAGAAGATGCATCTTAAGCTGAATCTTGAAGGAAGTAAGCGTTTCTGCTGTGGAAAGGAGGAAAGAAGCAGGGAAACAACATTAGATTTCATCATGAATTCCCCCCTGATCCAAGGGTATAAAACTGTTTTGGTGATAGCAGATCCTGTAATCAAGATGTCTCATTTCCTGTTTTGGAGACATAAGATCATGTATCTCAAAGCCAGAAAGGACCTTAGAAATTAATTAATCCAACCCTGTCATTTTGTAGTTGATAAAACAGACCCAGAGGTTAAGGGATTTACCCAAGATCATACATACAGATGGCAGAGCTGATAATAAGTACATATTGGATTGGATTGAGTCTGTTCATCCATCCAGGACACATTGTATTATGCAAAATATAGATTCCATTGTCTAGTGATGGCCCAGGATGCAATGGATGACCTTGGCCATCACGAGTCAAGATATCACCTTGTGATGTCATGGTCCTCTTCAAAAACAAAGGACAAACAACAAGATCCCATGCTCTGTTGTTCTAGAGTCTCTCCCATACTTTACAGTCCCTGTAATCAGTATCTACATAGGGGAACTGGGGGTTTTCCATGCTAACTTATAAACCCTAAAAGCTGCCAAAGTCACATATATTTAGAGGGATGACCACCATCGTCCACTAGAGAAACTAGTCTGGCTGTACTCCCATGATTTCTTCAAGAGCAAACCTTCCCAGAAACTGATACAAAAGCCCCCTCTTCCTTTAGACAGGTTGTGAATCCTGTGGCCCATTGGTCACATACATCATGAATTTAATACTACCTGGGGTGATGCTTCTAAGTCTGAATTCACCCTGAGTCCTTCATCTTTGTTTTGTTGGGCTCATTTCTACGCTGAACTACATATACTCTCCAAAGTACTTGCTTACCATCGATAATTACAAATGGAGAGGAAGAACACATTTTTATGACAGTGAGGATGCCTAGTGGAGTGGGGGACTAAGAAGACCATAGGAGTCCTCTGTGTGACATACATGCCTCAAAATGATATAGGCCTTCCTTCTATAACACCATGATTTTATTGCTGCTCCTAAGGCAGAATGGAACATGGTACACCTGGCACAGGACCCTGCCACAATGTGAGGGGTAGAGGGGATAGGAGGGCAGAGAATGTAGTTGATGTGAAAGTTTTTACAGATAAGCAATCCATTCTAGCATGATCTAGATCTTGTATTCTAATCCAATACTGATCTTCTGATTCAAATTTGTTTCTTCAATGGTTTTTCTGTGTTGTCTCAATCCCTTGGACTTATTTCTTTTATATATATGTGTATATATATACATATATATATACACACACTATATATGTATGCATTTATATATATAATTGATATTTATATATATAATTGATATTTTTAATATCACTGTCAGTTCCTAATGACTTCTGTCTACCCCCAGTCTCCCTTGGAAAAAAAATATACAGTTTATCAAAACAAATCAACATAATGGCCATTTCTGAAATAAAACTTAAGCAGATGCCATAGAGTGGAGAGCAATGCCTTCACCATATATGTAATATAAAGGCAACTTGGACCTTTTCCATTCTCATCATCGCTAACCTCTTCTTGTTTCATATAGCACAGCCAGGTAAATTTCAAAATTAAAAAAAAAATCCTGAAGATCTTCTGTCTCAGTCTTTTGGTTTATATTTGCTCAGCTCACATTTTGGACTCAGAGAATTCTAAATTTGGAGTTAAAGAGACTGTCAAGACCTTAGAGACCATCAAGTCCAACCACCTTATTTTACAGAAGGTGAAACTGAGGCACAGGTGGGTATAAGTGACTTGCCCAAGATCACACAATAGTGTCTGATCTAGGATTTGAATCAAAGTCTTACGGACCCCAAATCTAGTGCCCTAGATCTAAGCTGCCCTACCTTCTCTCACTCACTTTTTAAAAAATAATTATTTTTAATTTAAGGAATAAAACAAGCTGCCTTTTTCACACCCTGCTATTTGCTGAATCACCAGCCCCATGTGGGGTAAATAAATACAAAGCACTCTAAGCACTGAGTGAGATACAAAGAAATAATAATTTACATTTATATAAGGCATTAAGGCTTATAAAAAAACTTTTCTCACAGCACCCTTCTGAGATAATTAGTGCAATTATTATCAACCCCATTTCACAGATGAGGAAACTTAGAGAAGCCAAATTTCTTTCCCAAGCTCACACAGCTAATAAGTGTTAGAAATTGGACTTGAACTCAGGTATTCAGACAGGAAATCCATTATCTGTCAGGTACCTCCCAAGATACAGTCATCAAGGACCTTAAAATGGGGGGAGGGGTTGGATTGTGTTATTGTTTTGTTTTTTTGGTGGTGGAGGCAATCAAGTTAAGTGATTTGCTCAGGGTCACACAGCTAGTAAGTGTCTGAAGCTGAATTTGAACGTAGGTCCTCCTGAGTCCAGGGCCAGGGCTTTATCCACTGCACCACCTGGCTACCCCTTAAAATAGGTTTTAAAAGAAAAAAAAATAAAGTGTGCATTTTCTCATCAAAATGCACAATTAAAGTTGTAATGCGAAAAGATGAATAAGACACACCCATGAGGTTTGTAGTACTGCTGTCCCTGAGCCAAATAGTTACAATACTTTCCCACCAATCACCAGTAAGAAGCCCTAGTCCTATTCTCAAAACCATCTTTTCTTTTTCTTCTTTTAAACTGAAAGAGGAGAGGAAATGCACCATTACTACAGCAAGTTTCATTTCATTCTTAGGTATATGTCAGGTGCTAGGGAATCGTGTATGTAGCCAAGAAGGGCTGTATAGAGGAAAAGGTATGAATTTAAGAAAGTATGAGCTCTTTTCAGGCACCACTCTGTGCTCCCCTCCCCCCAAGCAGTTTACAAACTAAAAATTCTTAGATAGTCTTCTCTACCCCGAAGACATAAATTTTTTATGAATAGAAAGGTTGGCACCAACCCAGAGTGTCTTTGGTACTTGGAACATGCATGAATTATTTTCAGCCTGACAAATGAACAGACTTCATAGTTCATAAACCATTGTACTGTATTAGGGACATCTACAGAGAGAATAAATTCGACCTGGTAATATGGTCTCTAAAAGATCTGGAATTATAGCTACTATCAGCTAAAGAACACACACAACTTTGCACCTCTGGGGGTTTCCTGATAGCTTCCTTAGATGGTTATTGGCCTTTCTTATCTGCCCTACCATCTGGAATAGACTTTGACCAAATAACTGATCTGTTAAATATTTACTAGATCAAATGAAATCAGACTAGAGGAAAACTGACTTGTGAACTGATACTCCAAAGGTGGTTGTTCTAGGTTTTCCAAATTATTAGCAGCTTTGGAAATCCACAGTATTTCACATGGCCTTTCCATCTATTCCATCCCCTCCACTGCCAGTGGGACCCCAGAAATCCCTTTTCACTCCAAGGCTTAGGATCACTTTTCCTTTCCTAATGGTGGTGAGGAAGACAACCCAATGTATCCTAATAACTCTCAGACCTTGTCATCCATCCTACAGCTGAACAATCCTACATGTATTACTTCCCTAGAGTCTAGTTTCTTCTTTTTTAAATTTATGTGCTTATAAGTGCTTATGATGTGCCAGGCACTGGGCCAAGAAGTGGAGATAGGCAAAAACATGGTGTCTGCTCTTAAGAAACTCACCTTCTACTAAGGGAGAAGAATGCAAATTGTTTTTAAAAAATTATACATAAGATAGATATAGTTTAAATGGGAGGTAATTTGAGGGAAGGCACTAGAAATGGAAGGAGCTGGGAAAGGCTTCTAGCAGAAGGTAGAATTTGAGCTGAGTCTTCAAGGAAGCCAAGGAGGCCAGGTAACAGAGATGAGGAGAGAAAATCTGAGCATGGGGGACAGCCAATAAAAGGGAACAGTTAGAAGATGAAGTGGTATATGGAAGCACAGAACATGGGACAGTGTAGCTAGACTGTACAGTATGTGGAGGGGTCTAAGGTAAAAGATGACCAGAAAGACAGATTGTGAAAGGCTTTAAAAGTTAGACAGAGTATTTGTATTTTTATTTGATCTTGGAGTGTGCTTTAGAAGATCATTTTGGCTGTTGTGTGGAGTTGGATTGGAAAGGGGAGAGCTTTGAGGCAGGCTAGTCCAATGATGAAATGATGAGGGCCTGAACCAGGATGATGGCTGTGTCAGAGGAGCAAAGGAGGCATAGAGGAGAGATATTATGTAGGAGGAAAAGGCAAGCAAGACTTGGGAACAGATGGATATGTGGGCTGAGTGTAGTAACTAAGGATTTGAAGATGATACCTCAGAGGGTTGGGGTGGGTAGATAATGAGTGTTTAGTACAATGCTTGGCACACATAATAAGTGCTTAAGAAATACTTTTTTTTCCATTCATTCATTCATTCATTCCATCTTCCATATTCAAGGCCATAAGAGGACTGGTTGAAGAAACTGGGAGTGTTTAGGCTGGACAAGAGGGGGACTTTAGGATCGCAAGATCATAGATTTAGAGTTGGAAAGGACCTTGGAGAGCTATCTTCAGATATTTGAAGGACTGACATATGAAAGTGAGATTAGATTTATTCTGTTTGACCCCAGAAGGCAGAACTAGAAGCAAAGGGTAAAATATTGCTGAGACAAATTCAGGCAGGATATCGGGAAAAACTTCCTGACAATAAAAGTTGTCCAACAGGGACAAGGGCTGCAGTGGGAGGTAATAAGCTCCCCTCCCTGAAGGTCTTAAAGCAAAGGTTGAATGACCACTGTTCAGACATAGTGTAGCAGGAGTTCTTGTACAGTTATGGCTTAGATGGCATAGCCACCGGGGTCCTTTTCAGCTCTGAAATTCTTTGTGAGAGTACAGTGTGGTCTACCCTGCCTAACTATGCAGATACAAGGGGTTTGTAAACTGCTGTTTACCCTAGAGTGGGACAAATCCCTCAGAGCCAGTTTGAAAATAAACAAGCAATTGTCCCTCCCCTTAATTCAATACTTTCTGGAACTTTTGTCAACTTTAGTTTCCTGGCATGGGCCTCTGCTGCTGCACTCCCTTCACCCTGCCTTCCTTCCTTTCTCTCTCCCTGTCTTCCATCCTTCTTTCCTTTTGTCATCAGAGTAATGCCTTTCAACCAGATGCAGTATTCTTTACTGTTGGTGCCATTTCAGTCAGTGTTCTGCAATATCTCTGGGAAGGATTTTGTCTCTGAAAGCCACTCTTGTCCCCCAGCTTGTCTTTCTAGTAAATCAAACCCACATGTTTGGATGCATCTACTGTATGACAACAGCTTTTGACTCCACCTGGGCTAAGTGCCCAACTGGAATGAAATCCAGTCACTGCAGGCCTACTTAAACACCCTTGACATTCATGGTGCTATTTGATTATAAAATAAATCATCTTGGACCTTGTACAAAGATGCTCAGTAAATGTGTGCTGTGCTACAGCATTTCATGCTTCCACTGGATCAGATAATATCTGTAAAATGCTTTGCATGGTATCTGGCACATAGTAGGCCAGTTAGTCAGACACATGTTTTAAGAAACTACCATGTGCCAGGCACTGTGCTAAGTGCTGGGGGTACCGAGAGAGAGAGAGAGAGAGAGAGAGAGAGAGAGAGAGAGAGAGAGACAAAAGATGTAATGGATAGTAGGCACTTAACAGATATTTCCTTCCTTCCTTCCTTCCTTCCTTCCTTCCTTCCTTCCTTCCTTCCTTCCTTCCTTCCTTCCTTCCTTCCTTCTTTCCTTCCTTTCTTCCTTCCTTCTGTCCTTCCTTCCTTCCTTCTTTCCTTCCTATTCTCTCTTGTATTATGCTTAACTACATTTCTTGTGCAATTGTCCATTTGAGGCTTTTGCAAATTTGGTTTTCCGAAACGAAAAGGAGAAATTGGAGGGAGTTGCCAAAATCGTGCCCAAATCTCAGAGACTACTTTCCTCACATTTAAGATACTCTATTATTATAGAGCTTTAAAAGTAGAAGGGAACCCAGAAGACATTGAATCCTACTTCCCTCCCTCCCCACCCCAAGAATTCTACTCTACAGCTTCCCTGAAAAGAAGGAGGGTCCTCCAGCCTCTGCTAAGGTGTCTCCTGGGCCAGACTGCTGCTACTTCCTTCCTATGACACTGTGGCTCAGATCTGATGGTTAGAAAACTCCCTGTAGTATATAATTAGTATTTACTTATAGTCATACATGTTATTTCTCCCAATAGAATATAAGTGCCTTGAGGGTAGGGTTTATTTTTTTTAATCTCTATATCCCCAGAGCATAGTGCAGTGTCTACCATACAGTGAGTACTTAATCCATGCTTGTTGGATGGATGGATGGATGGATGACAATATCCTTTAGGGCAGATGCTACGTCTAATTCATCTTTATGTTTTTCACAAAGCCTTACACTTCAGTTGATCAGCAAGCATTTACTAAACCATACTGTGTCCCAGGCACTGTGCTAAGCACTGGGATGCTAAGACTAAGTGAAACATTTCCTGTTCTTAAGGGGGTTTACAACTTAAAGGAGCAGGCAGCATGTACCTCTGTAATGGATGAGGGCCCAGTCCTCGGACTTAGAACATATACCTCCTGCCCCTTCCTGTCCCTAACCAAAACAATGGAAAGAAGCTTCTTCCTGCTTCCAGGCACACCTAATAGAGGCCCTCTAGAGCATTGCAGGTGCTCTCTATTTACTGTAAACATGTGATTCAATGAAAAAAAGTCTTTTTATTGGCTGCTGAACCATAGCTGAGTGTTCATTCAGAAGGTTCTAGCTAATGATGGCTCCCTTTTTCTTCCTCTTCCTTATACCTCCTCCAACCCACACTAGGTTGTCATTATATTTATGAATGTATAAAGTCTTCTGTTTCCTTTGTCTCTTTTAGTTTATTCTTTCCTGATCTTAGGAGTCAAAATTAACCCTGCGAGCTCTGAAATGTTGGAAAAGCCATCAGAGGTCCCCACAGCAACTAGAGTTGCTAAGCTAAGACTGAGAGCACCAGAGAAGGCAACCCTGAATTTAATAGCTGAATCCAGTGAGGAGGCAGCCTGGAGGAGAGACCTACTTGACCCAAGCCAGCTGTGGATTAACCTGTGAGCTATATTAACCTAGCTGATCAAGGAATTGACTTGTCCAATGAGTATGCCACACCCAGAAATGAACTTGGTAGGAATTCTGAAAAGAGAGAAAATGACTCCATATTAACATTATTATCATAGGATTTGGGTTTCAGTCAGGTGAGGTTATTATTAACAGAAGATAGTCTAATTTTAGTTAAACAAAAATGGAAGGAGGAATGGCTCTGAGCCTGGAATAATAAAAATTAATTAAAGGGACTTTTGAGAGTCCCTTGGACAGCAAGTAGATCAAATCAGTCAATGTTTAAAGAAATTATTTCAGTCCATTCATTGGAAGGACAAATACTGAAGCTGAAGCTTCAATAAATACTTAAGCTACATAAAATGAGAAGATAGGACTTACTGGAAAAGACTGTGATGTTGGGAAAGATTGAAGGCAAAAGGAGAAAGGGACAGCAGAGGATAGATAGTGTCATGGAAGTAATAAACATAAGCTTGGGCAGATTTCAGGACACAGTGGAGGATAGAAGGACCAAGAGTCCTATGGTACATGGGGTCGCGAAGAGTCAGAACACACTGGACAACAATTAAAGGAAATCAAAAATTCCCATAAGACTGTCCCACATTTTTAGAACGTGTTTGTCACAAAGCCTCCAGCTGCATTCCCACCAGGGGTCTTTTAATTGCCCTTCGGGTTATCAGGCTTTTGATTCTGTGAGGGGCTCCTTCCTTCCCAAGGCCTCCTAGTATTCATCTCAAACTGAGAACTGGATGTTTTGAAGAACCCTTCTATCCCAAACTTCCTGACAATGCTCCCTTCCATTCCCAACTTCCTCCTGATAAGACACCTTCATCCCTACCCCTTGTGATGTTTAAAAAGTTTCAGAGACATAATTTCTAGGTAATTGAATCATTTGGTTAATAATAAAAGCATGGTCATTTGGCTGTCTCTCAGACCAAAGACAATCAAAGCAGTGCTCATATGTCCATTGGAAAATGGGTATTCCTAAGGGTGGTAATCAACCCTGATTGGTTAAAAACTGAGAGAATGAATGTTACAATGAGGGGCTGGACCTGAACTTTGATTATGTTGTTTACTTTTTAAGTTAATCCCCCCTCAAAAAAAAAAACCTGAATAGACTATAATGGCTTCCCTACCTGGGTGGGATCTGAACAAGAAAGTTAGTCCAATCTCATTATCAGTAATATCCTTCAAGAGACTGAACTTTTAAAATCAGAACTTTAGAAAAAGGGGACAACTCTGGATCTCCCCAAATCATTAGTTATTAATAATTATTTCTCTCACCCTGAAGGAAGAAACCCTCAGAATCTTGTTATATTTGACTTCTCTGGCCCACTCCCCCTTCCCAATGCTTATAGATTGGACTCTGCTAGACCCTTGCCCTTCAGAGCAGACATGACTGCTCATACCACTTGGATAAGGAGGGAGTACCAAATACAAGCCTTCTGGTAGGTTAAGATGGAGAACTTTCTTACCTTACCATCTGTCCTACTCTGTGTCCTTCAGATCCTTGAATACTGCCATCTGACCTTCAGTACAACCAAGGATTCCTGGGCCTTGCCATCTACTCTGGTGCGTTCTCAGGACTTATGGACTTTTCCATTCTTCCTAGAGCAGAACTGTCCCTATAGATATTGTCTCTTCCAAATGGAGGATCAGCTCTTTGTGGGCATGGACTGTCTCACTTTTCTATTTCTATCCCTAGTATTTGATACTCAGGATAGCATTCACTAAGTGCTTGATATATATATATGCATTTTAATTCATCTGTTATGAATTCATCTGTTAGCATTCACTAAGTGCTTGATATATATATATATATATATATGCATTCACAGTCATATAACATCTCCTGGTGAACACTGGATTTGAAAAGATGGACTTTGGGGTCAGGAGCAACTAGAGGTCATTGAAATGACCCCCCCAACATGATAGGGGCATGATGGGTGACTGATGTAAGGGATAGTATTAGGCCTAGGGTAATGAAGATCTGAGTGCAAATCTGACCTTAGATACATACTTACTGTGTGATCCTGGGCAATCACAACCTCTATTTGCCTCAGATTTTTCATCTATAAAAAATAATCCCAGGATTATAGTGAGAATCAAATGAAATAATAATTGAAAAACTCTTAGCACAGTGCTTGGCACATAGTAAGTACTATATAAATGTTAGTTATTAGCTCTTGTTATCCAGTCCCCTGGCTTTCTCCTCAATTTTAGCTTGAGTCCATTATCTGCTGTCCTTGTTATCTAAGACACAAGTATACTAATGAAGTAATTCAATTCAACAAACTTTTACTAAGGCCAGGCACTTACAGACACACACAGACACACACACACACACAATAGCTATAATGCCTTCCCTCAATGAGCTTACATTTTCCTGGTGTTGGGGGAGCTTGTGGGAGTGGGGAGGATAGCTCTCCCATGTGTATCTGCACAAGTAAGTACAAAAGTTTACCCCAAACTTATGCATGTACCAGTTTATGGTATAAGAAGGTAAATAATAAAAGAACAATGTTTTTCAAGGAAATGCATAATTTATAATAGAATCTAATCATAATATCATAATATTATAATTGATTTCAAAACCTCCATCAGTCATCAAAGATCTCATTATGCACCAGGTACCATGCTAGAAGCTGGATATACAAAGACCAAAATGATCAGTCCTTGCCCTCAAGGAGCTTATATTCCATTATGAATCCAAGGCTTAGCACAGTACCTAGCACATAGTTGGTATTTAACAAATAATTGTTGAATGATTGACTAAATCTTTCCCTAAAGACTGCCAAAGGGGTTAGAGGATGGGGTGAGAGGAGTTGACAGATATCTAACGCCAATGTCACCATCTATATAGGTGCTCGAATTCAATGTGAATCTGCTGTGCTTGGTTCAGAAAATAATCAAATGCAGTAACTGGATCTCCAGGAGTTCCCTAGCATATAAGCAGAACACTCAGGAAACTGAATTATTCAAAGGCCAGTTAGAGTACTTTATCTGGACTGTTCAGTCTAGATAAAGTAGCCTCCTCTCTTCTTTCCCTTCCAGTGGAAATTCCAACAAGTTCAAAATGAAAATGGTTCTA
This sequence comes from Bettongia penicillata ogilbyi, assembly GCA_023548195.1. Taxonomy (NCBI): domain Eukaryota; kingdom Metazoa; phylum Chordata; class Mammalia; order Diprotodontia; family Potoroidae; genus Bettongia; species Bettongia penicillata. Next base: position 27,124,767 of record JAJHZJ010000314.1, on the reverse strand, counting down.
CTTTACTAAGTGGTTTTCTTGAAGACTTTTGGAAGAAAAGTTTTAGGTGCAGTCGATCCCTTTTTTTAAAATCTGAGCTCATGATCCAGCTGAATTAAAATGCAAAGTTGGAGAAAGTGCTGGAAACATAATAGCAGATTCTAAACACACACAAAAAGAAGAAAAATTCTTTCCTAATATATTGACCACATTCCTACCCCAAAGAAGTTCTGTTTAGAAAGCATGAGCTATGACATAATCAGTTCTTGGTTATAGAATGACAGCTTGGTGAGACAGAAGGAGCCCTGGACTGGGAGTCACAAGACCTGACTCTCTACTCCTTACTAAGTATAGGACTTTGGGCAAGTCCCTCCTCTCTCTAGGCCTCAGTTTCCTCATCTGTAAGGCAGGTGAGAAACCCTGGGCCGGGGGAGCAGTAATCCCCAAAGAATTAGCTAAGTGATGAAGAGGATAGAGGCCTAGAGTCAGGAAAATTCATCTTTCTGAGTTCAAATCTGGCCTCAGACACTTACTAGCTGTGTAACCATGGCAAGTAACTTAATTCTGTTTGCCTCAGTTTCCTCATCTGTAAAATGAGCTGGAGAAGGAAATGGCAAACCACTGCATTATCTGTGCCAAGAAAACCCCAAATAGGGTCACAAAGAGTCGGACATGACTGAAAGGACTAAACATGTGACCCACAGCAAGCGACTGAACCTCCCAGTGTCCCTAGGCAACTAGTCTAAGGCTATCAAAAATAGTCTGAGAATTCCCTTCACAGTCTTCACAAAAAAATGTGCAAAGCATTATGCATACAAAGACAGAATATGGACAAGCAAGTGTCTACTCTTAAGGATCTTAATATATACACAAATAAGAAATACAAAACAACAAAGAAATTGAAGGAAGGTGAGAGAAAGTGCTAACAATTGGAGAAATTGGGGAAATCAGGAAAGGCATTGAGGAGGTAACTTAATGGGTGCTAAACCTGGAATGAAGGTAGGAGTTCAAAGAGACCTCGTGGAGAAGAGAAAGAAGTATCCCAGGTTTGGAGGGAATCAGGGCCAGCAAAGAGTCTGGGGAACCAACCAAAAGTAGTCAAGTCTGATTGGAATGTAGAGTTCCTCCAGCCCAAAGCCTGCAAACTGAGTCAGCCCAAGGCTTTGCTCCAAGGATTCCATGACTGCTCAGCCTCCCTCTCTAGCTCTGAGTCACAAAGCCAGTCAACTGGGAATGGGGACTCAATGCTCTAACTCCAAACCCACCACTCTACCTCTCCTCTCATTTTTTCTTTTAACAATTCAAAGGGCACATCAATTCTTCAGGGCCACTGATATGAACATCCGTGATATTTCAATTTTATAAAGGTAGGTAGGTGATGGAAGAGATTAGATTAAAACTGCTAAAGTCATACATTCCAAGTTGTAAATGCAGATAGTATAGATAGCTAGATTAAAATTGTAAGGATATGGAAAGACTTACACAAACTGAGTCTGAGTGGAATGAGCAGAACCAGGAGAACAATTGCACACAGTAAGAGCAACATTGTGTGATGGCTAACTTTGATAGACTTGGCTCTTCTCAGCAATGCAAGGATCTAAGACAGCTCCAGAAGATTCATGATGGAAAACACTATCCACATCCAGAAAAGGAACTATGGAGTCTGAATGCGGATTGAGGCAGACTATTTGCACTCTCTCTTTTTGTTGTTATTTCTTCTTTCTCTGGATTCTCCCATTGGCTCTAATTCTTCTTTACAGCATGATTAATGTGAAAATGTTTAATATGAATGTATATGTATAGCTTATATCAGATTGCACACTGTCTTAAGGAGGGGAGAGGAGGAAGGGGAGAAAATTTGGAACTCAAACTCTTATGGAAGTGAATGCTGAAAACTAGAAATAAACAAATTTTTAAAAAAGAAATTATAAGGATATAACTATGAACTCTAACTGAAGATGATATAGGAGATTGGGTAGAAATCATGAACTGTCATTTTTTGAAGAGATCCCAGCTACCATCTTGTTTGCTTATGACTTGTTTCTCATATACATCTAAGGAATGAAAAAATGGTTTTTGAGCTTCCTGGGTATCTGAATTTTGAGGACATAGTTTTCATTACATTTACTGCTGTGTAATTTAGTGCCCCCTTTTTTTTTATTTCTGTATAGGTGAACAAGCTTGTATTCATGAAACAGATACAAAGATGATTGCAGTAGGATCTAAGAATATTCACCCTTTCCAGAATTTAGAAATCTGCAGTCATTTAAACCAGTGGTCTCTAAAATGGAGGCTCTGGCTTAACTAACACCTAGGAGTTTATAATCAATCAGTTAAATTCAGGCAAATACATAGTGTCCTAGTGTCTCAACCAGTGAAGGTATGACTTCATAGAATAACAGGGTTTTTTCTCCACCATCACATCTACCCTTCTATTAAAAAGCAACACTTCCACACTCCACCCTCTCCCACTATAATGCAAGCTTTCAGCCTTTCTCCTCCTGAATTAGTAGTTGGCCACCTGAAGGCAGTTATAACCCAACTGCTACTCTGCTATCCACAGAAGCAGCCATGTAGATTTCATTGGGAAAATTCTCCCCACACTAACCAAATTCTTCCCTGTCCCAACCCATGCATGCACATGACCAAAAAAATTAAATCAATTAAAATTAAAAAGCTTGGAGACCACTGATTTAGATTACTAATAAAATGATTGTAGCATCATAGATCTAGATGGCCTCTTCAGTTGCCTAGCGGATAGAGTGCTGAACCTGGTATATGGAAGACCTGAGTTCAAACCCTATCTCAAAAACTTAGCAGTGGTTTGATCTTGGGCAAGTCATTTAACCTTTATCTGTCTCAGTTTCCTCATCTGTAAAATGAGTTGGAGAAGGAAATGGTAAACCACTCTAGTTTCTTTACCAAGAAAACTCCCAATGAGGTCACAAAGAGTCAGACATGACTGAAACCACTGAACCCCAACAACTACTTTTCAGTTGTGACAATCCAATGAGACAATATTTGTAAACTATGTTGATGGGGCACTGATAATGGACCCTTAAAAGGAAAAGACCATGTCTCTGGGACCTGGACCCCAAAGCCCCAAAGCATCTCCAGATGTTTGCCTGAGGCACCCAACCCATCCTGGTCAATAATTCTTTTAACTGCCCTTTCATTGTGACCCTCTTTGTCTGTACCTGGCCCACTCCAGGCTATTTGCCATTCCTAGATCGCATCCAAATCTCCCCATAGTCATTCTCTGTAAAAGTGTTGATCTTGTCCCCATTTCATTTCACAGACTCACTAGGTGTCTGACCCACTTGTATTGGCATTACAAATAAATTTGATACTTGGACTGGAAGCTCTGAGCAGTCAAATTCTTTTGAGAAAGACCCACCTGCACCCTGTTCCCTTACATTTTGGGGTTCCCAGCACTCCTAGATCACAACATATTTGTTAGGATATGACTCTTTCTCTGCAGAGGCCTGGGTTATATGAAGGAATCCAAAGGAAAAAAGAAAGAAGTGATCCTGGTGGGAGGAGGGGATGCAGGTACTTCCTTATTGTTGGGCTGTTAGTTTCCTGAGGCTCCTCCCTTTATTTTATATTATATCACCACTTATATTACCACTCATTCAATAAACATTTAACACTTTATTGTTATAGTAAGGGGTGGGAAGAAGAGGGCAAGGCGCGAAGAAAAAGAAGGGCAGAGAACAAGGGAATGAAGAGGAGTCAGAACTGTAGAGACAAAAGCGCGAACTGAAGAGAAGGCCAGGAGGGGCCAGGAGGACTCCATTTGTAGTCACTAATGGTAACTGTAGCTAGCATTTACATATTGCTTTAAGTTTTGTTTCATTCGAGACATACAACAACCCTGGGAAATGGGTGCTATTATTATCCCCATTTTATAGATGAGAAAACTGAAGCAGATAGAGGTTAAGTGACTTGCCTAGGGCCTGAGGATTTAAACTGAGGGCTTCCCAATTCTAAATCTAGCACGTGATCCACTGCGCTGCCTATCCACCTCAGGTTAATTAAAATGATGAAATAATTAGAAAGTCCTTCCTTCTCCATTCCTCTCAGTTCCACCTTAAGCATTGCTTTGGGCAAAGAAATCCCTCCAGGAAGTACCCAAATGGGTGCCCTTTACTCATTCCCTTCGTTAATTCAGTTAGCATTGATATGCTGGTCAAAAAGTGGTACTGTGTGCCAGTCTCTAGACTACTGGGGGAGAGCCTTTTACAATAATTTTAAGCAGTCGTTCTGGGAATCTTTCAAAAGATTACATATGGTTTATCTTGAATGACAAAAGGAACATTAAAAATGCTTTTAAAATTAATCTTAGAGTTTCTTTTAGGGGTCATCTGTGGTATATCATGAATGATGAAAAAAGAAAGGCAGTTTGGTTCCTTGGCAGGGAGAACTAATATTCCGACTGCTCTCCCATAATCATAATAGTAATTTGTGCCAGCCTTTCTGCGAAGCCCTTTACAAAGATTATTTCCTTTGAACTTCACAACAACCCTGGGAGGTAGGTGCTGTTATTTTCACCATTTTGCAGATGATGAAACAGGGAGAGAGTGCTTAACACAGCTAACAAATGTCTGTGGTAGGATTTGAACTCAGGTCTTCCTAATTCCAGTCCAGGGCTCCCACTACTATCCCTGTTGAGATTTTTGCTTGGTCACATGCTCAGGAAAGGAAATACAAAAAGAAGCAGCCCAGAGCTAAGCTGGGTGGAGAAATGGGGTCAGTTGTCCTTCCGCCACTGGTTCTCTGGAGGTAATTTAAGGCAGTCCTCCAGTTTAGAAACTAAACAGGAGAGAATGACACCTAGGTACTGGTCTGACCTTTTGTCCATTCAGAGTTCCAGCTCAGCAGGCAGTTAGGGACCCTCGAAAAGGCTAAATCACACACAGCCAGATATAGGTTTACTCCAAGCTTCTATATGACAAAGGAACATGCTGAGCACTCTTTAGAAGACAATACACTTGTATATGTGCTTGTGGTCTCCCCTCATTCAAATGTAAACACCTTAAGAGTAGAGAGTGTTTCATTCCTTTCATTTGTTTCTCCGTTGCTGTGTGATACACTGTTGGTGATTAATAAATGCTTGTGGATTCATCGATTGCAACTTCCATTCCTAGTTAGAAGGCTCAGTGGCTGCAAGGGTACACAAAGACTGAGATCATCGGAAGAAGGCCTCAAGCTCGATAGATGGCTTATCTATGGTGACCTGGTGCTTTGGAACAGGAGGGAAAACAATATTGGAAGGCGTCCTCTGGGGTTTCAGGCTGGCTTCTGCTGGGAGGACCTCAAAGAGGGAACCGTAGATCCCTCAAAGTAGGGAAGCATCTGTGCAGAGATGACAGTCACGCTTCAGTCACGCTTAGTGTTCGAGGTAAAGTCCGATGCTGGTTGATCAGTTGGTTAGTTGTAGTTTTTAAGTGACTGAGAATATTAGTTTCTTAGAGGTAATTATCTACTATTTAATTATTCAGTAATCATGACGTTATCCTGGATTAGGGTAGTGAAATCTTTTTCATATCTATCTCAAGCCTCTACCTTCTGTAATATTCTGTACTAACTCCCAGTTTTCTTTGTTAGATTTACAATCCTGTCATTCTTACTTAGCTTGATGCTGCCAATCATTAAAGTGACTTTTTTTTTTTTTTTACTAATCATACCTGTCACATCTCATATTGTTCTCCACTCTCACAGATACTATCCTAGTCTAGGATGAGTCCTCTTCACCCTGGCTTCATTTAATTCCTGCAAGACAGCTGAAGAACAGGCAGTTACATGAAGTCTTTTCTCATACTCCAGCTACTAGGCCTCCTCTATCTAAGTATTTCTTTTGTATGTAGCTGGTAAATATGCTGTTATTTTTCCCTCTGCAGAGTATAAGTTCCTTGAAGTTAGGAACAATTTTTTTCCCCTTTATATCCCTATCACCTAGTACAGTACTCAGTATATACATTTATTGAATGTAGTAGACCATGCCTGGAGAAGAGAATGGCAAACCACTCCAATATCTTTGCTAAGAAAATCCCAAATGGGGTCACAAAGAATTGGGTAGGACTGAAACAACTCAGCAACAATAACAAGGCTATGTGCCAGGAATTGTGCTATGTACTAGGTATAGAAAAAAAGGCAAAAAAAACCAAACCCAAAACAAACAAAAACCCCTGATTGATCACCTGACATTTGAATTAATCCAGCATTCTTCAAATCAATCCCTTGCCTGCAGTATTTCATTTTTCCCTAATCCAGCCTGTCTACTATTCCTAGATTAATTTTCCTACAACTCTGCTTTCATCTTGGCATTATACTACATACAAATCTTTGATAGCTCATAGCAAAGTGCCTTTACATATATTATCTCATCTCTTCCTCACAACAATCCTGGGAGGAAAGTGCTATCATTAACCTTTTTTACAGATGAGGAAACCAGGTAAATAGAGGTTAGTGACAGCTACCAAGAATCTGAGGCTGGATTTGAAGTCATGTATTCCAGAATCAAATAGACCCCTTGAACAGCATTGGTGAGCAATGGTCCATGGGGTTAGGAAGAATCAGACAGGCCTGAACAACAACAGATTCCAGGATCCAGGTCCACAGTTCTGTCCACTAAACCACTTAACTCTTTTTTTATTCATTCATTCATTCATTCATTCATTCATTCATTCATTCATTTATTTATTTAACTTTTTACATTCATTTTCACAAAATTTTGGGTACCAAATTTTCTCCCCTTTTCTCCCCTCCCTCCACCCCAATGCTTCAAGCAATCTAATTTTCCCTGTCTCCAATCTGCCCTCTCTTCTGTCATCCCTCCCTTCTCTTGTCTCCATCTTCTCTTTTTTCCTGTAGGGCCAGATGACTTTCTATTCCTCATTAACTGTATGTCTTCTTTCCTAGTAGCAACAACAATACTAAACAGTTGTTCCTAAAACTTTGAGTTCCAAATTCTCCCCATCCCTCCCTCCCCACCCATTCCCTTTGGGACAGCAGGCAATTCAATATAGGCCATATCTGTGTAGCTTTGCCAATGACCTCCCTGATAGTCGTGTTGTGTAAGACTAACTGAATTGCCATCCCTCCTAACCTGCCCCTCATTGTTTCTCTTCTGTCCTTTGATCCTGTCCCTCCCCAAGTGTTGACTTTAAATTGCTCCATCCTCCCTTTGCCCTCCCTTCCATCATCCCCCCCTTGCTTATCTCCTTCTCCCCCACTTTCCTATACTGTAAGATAGGTTTTCATACCAAAATGAGTGTGCATTTTATTCCTTCCTTTAGTCAAATGTGATGAGGGTAAACTTCTTGGGTTTTTTTGTTTTTGTTTTTGTTTTTCTCATCTCTCCTCTTTTTCCCTCCACTAAAAAGTCTCCTACTTACCTCTTAAATGACATATAATTACCCCATTCCATTTCACCCTCTCTCCTCCCACTACATTTCTCTCTCACCATTTACCCTAATTTCTTTTAAGCTATGGTCCCATCCTATTCAATTCACTCTGTGCTCTCTGTCTCTGTATGTCTGTGCATGTGTGTATGTGTGTGTGCGTGCATGCGTGTATATGTGTGTGTGTGGTCCCACCAACTACCCAGATACTGAAAAGTTTTAAGAGTTAGAAATATTGTCTTTCCATGTAGGAATGTAAACAGTTCCCTTCTGGTAAGTCCCTTAAGACTTCTCTTTGCTGTTTCCTTTTTCATGCTTCTTCTCATTCTTGTGTTTGAAAGTCAAATTTTCTTTTCAGCTCTGGTCTTTTCATCAAGAATGATTGAAAGTCCTCTGTTTCATTGAAAGACCATATTTTCCCCTGAAGTATTATACTCAGTTTAGCTGGGTAGGTGATTCTTGGTTTGAGTCTTAGTTCCTTTGACTTCTGGAATATCCTATTCCACGCCCTTCGATCCCTTAATGTAGAGGCTGCTAGATCTTGAGTTATCCTGATTTTATTTCCACAATACTGGAATTGTTTCTTTCTAGCTGCTTGTAAGATTTTCTCCTTGACCTGGGAGTTCTGGAATTTGGCCACAATGTTCCTAGGAGTTTCTCTTTTTGGATCTCTTTCAAGTGGTGATCGATGGATTCTTTCAATACTTATTTTGCCCTCTGGTTCTAGAATGTCAGGGCAGTTTTCCTTGATAATTTCATGGAAGATGATATCTAGGCTCTTTTTTTGATCATGACTTTCAGGTAGTCCCATAATTTTTAAATTGTCTCTCCTGGATCTATTTTCCAGGTCAGTTGTTTTTCCCATGAGATATTTCACATTCTCTTCCATTTTTTCATTCTTTTGGTTTTGTTTGGTGATTTCTTGGTTTCTCGTAAAGTCATTAGACTCCATCTGTTCCATTCTAATTTTGAGAGAACTATTCTCTTCAGTGAGCTTTTGAACCTCTTTTTCTATTTGGCTAATTCTGCTTTTGAAAGCATTCTTCTCCTCGTTGGCTTTTTGAACGTCTTTTGCCAATTGAGTGAGCTTATTCTTCAAGGTGTTATTTTCTTCAGCATTTTTTTGGGTCTCCTTAACCAAGGTATTGACCCGTTTTTCATACTTTTCTTGCATCTCTGTCATTTCTCTTCCCAGTTTTTCCTCCACCTGTCTAACTTGCTTTTCAAAATCCTTTTTGAGCTCTTCCAAGGCCTGAGCCCACCTGACATCCCCCTGGGATGTCTGGGGTACTGAGGCCCCACCCTCCATGTCTTTCCCTGATGGCAAGAATACATCCTCCTCCTCGTCAGATCCGAAGGTCGGGATCATTTGCATTTGTTGGAAAAAACTCTTTATAGTCTTATTTTTCTTCCCTTTTCTAGGCATTTTCCCAGCCAGTTACTTGACTTTTGAGATTCCTGTCCACCCCCGCCTAGATCCGCCCAGCTAGTGCTTGGTTTCTGAGATTCAAATGTGCTTTCCGCGCTGCCTGCCTGCCTGCTGATCAATGTGAGCTTTAGTTCTGGTGCTGGGGTGGGGGCAGGGCCGCCTCCCAGGCTCAGCTCCCTCAGGGGCTTTATGCAGAGACCTTCAGGAACAGAGCGGGTGGGGGGGCCGCCTCCCAGGCTCAGTTCTCTCAGGGGCTTTATGCAGAGACCTTCAGAAAAGGAGCGGGTGGGGCAGGGCCGTCTCCCAGGCTCAGCTCCCTCAGGTTGTTTATGCAGAGACTTTCAGTAATGAAGATCCTGCCTGCTGCTGGGGGAGTCCCGGGACGCTGCAGCCGCGCTGCTGCTGCCTGTGCTGCCGCCCCCACCTCTGCCGCCGCCCCCGTCTCTGCCGCTGCTGCTTCCTCCCGAGGGGGCCCAAGTCACGGAGACACCCTGCTCCTCTCAGCCAGCCAGCCATCTCTCTCACTGACCTGTAACTTCTGTGGGCGGAGGGACTTTCCCGGCTGCTGGAGCTTCCGTCCCTGAGGCCTGCTCGGGTCAGCTTCTCTGGGGCCGCGACCAGGGCAGCGCTGGGGTGGGGTCCGCTTTCCGGGGCGCAATGGACCCTGGGGACGGGTCTCCAGGGCTCTCTGGAACGGAAATCTCTTCCATTCCGTTTCTGCACACCTTTCAGTGGTCCAGAAGTTATGGGGGGTCTCTTTTTACATTAATTCTATGGGCTGTGGTTTCGGAGCTCATAAACGTGCGTCCTTCTACTCCGCCATCTTTTTAACTCTTTTTAAAAAAAAAAAAAAGTATTTTTTTCCAATTACATTTTAAACATTCATTTTTTTAATAAAATTTTGAGTTCCAGATTCTCTCCTTTCATTTTCTTACCTTCTCCTCTCTCCCTAAGATAGTAAACAATTTGATATAGGTTATATATGTGCAATCATGCAAAACCTATTTCCATAATATTAACTCACTCTTTTTATCTGTTCAACCCAATCTACCCAATGGGTCTTGCCTGGCCAGATTAGGCATTGTCCCACTTTCTTGACTCTATCTTACACTTTTTCCCTTATCTAACATGGTCTACTTGTCTTCTGTCCAAATTTAACACATCCTTTAAAGCCTTCCCCAATTGCTGCCTTCTCAGTGAAGTGCTTCGAGTTTTATCATAATTGATTTGTTGATGAAAAGCTTCAGTCCAGAGATGAGAACACCAATGAGGAATATGCTAGCTGTTTTCTTGGATTTGTTGGATGGGATTGTCATGGAAGAGGGACTTGATTTTCTTTTTTCACCCAGATGGAAGAACTTGGAGCAGTGTCTGGAAATTGTAGAGGTGGATTCAGATTTAATGCACTGAAAAACTTTCTAATAATTGGAGCTACTGAAAAGTGAAATAGATCACCTTGGGAAGTAGTGGATTCCCCTTCCTAGGGATCTTCATAGATGGCCAATTGTTTGGGATATTGTTCGGGATTATTATTTTTTTTTAATTTTAGAGGGTGAGGAGGGAATATGATTTAATTGGTAAAGGGAACTCCCAGTGAAGGAACTCCATCTACCCAGGCAGATCAGCATCTACTCTGCAACCTATAGTCTTACCTTGGGCCCTGAGAGGTTAAATGAGTTATCCAAGGTCACACAGTCAGGACTACAGGCCAGATCTTTCTGACTCCAAGGCCAACTTTCTATTCATTATGCCATGTTGCCTCTAGAGGGGATCCTTTTCTGGGTATGGGTTGGACCAGTAGCCTCTAAGGTCCCTTCCAATCCTGATATCCCACAACTGTGTATAGTCAAGGGGAAGAGAGAAAGGGTCAAATGGGACCGACCCCCTTGGGGGATATCCAAGTTTAAGTGATGAAGAAAAGTGAGTAGCATGAAAAGCAGACAGAGCAGGAACTTTTAGAGAGATAGAAAAGGAACCCTGAGAGTGCAAAGTCATAAACAAGGGAGGAGATGGTATCCTGAAGGAGGGGATGGTTGGTGCTACAGAGAGGAAGAGACAAAGAAAAGGTCTTTAGATTTATTGAAAGAGAATCCCGGGGTCTCAAGAGGTGGAAATGACCAGAGTTGGAGTTCTTCTAGTTCAACCAAACACAAGCAGGAATCCTCTCCACAACATTCCTACTAGTGACCATTTAACCTTATCTCAAGACCTCTATTGAGGGGGGACTCATTACTTCCAGAAAGAGTTCATGTCTGTCTCTGGCTCTCTCTCTCTCTCTCTTTTTTTTAAGTAAATATTTTCTTCCATCAAACTTAAATCTGTTTCTTTGGGACTTCCATTCATTGCTCCTAGTTTTCCCTCTGGTTCCAAGCAGAACAAGATGAAACCTTGTCACATGAAGGCCCTTTAAGACAGCTATCACATTACTCCTAAGTTGTTTCTTATCCAGCTTATTAATGACTTTGGCAAGCTCAGCAGAGTGATGGAGATAGGAGCCAGAGCCCCGCAGGTTAGGGAGTGAATGGGTGGTGAGAAAGAAGGCTGAGAGTATAGGTTAATTTTTTTTAAGTTGCACAGTAGAAAGGAAGAAAAAAGTTGGCCAATGATTTGAGAATATAACAGGGTCAAGCAAAGTTGTTTTTTCTTTGTTTTCTTTTGTTATTTTTTTTCTCCATTTAATAGTATTTAATTTTTTCCAATAACATGTATAGATCATTTTCAACATTCACTTTTATAAGATTTGGAGTTCCAAATATTTTTCTCCCTCCCTTCTTCCCCAAGATGGCAAGCAATCTGATATAGGCTGTACATGTACAATGATATTAAACATGTTTCCACCTGAACCATGTTGTGAAAGAAAAATCAAGGGAAAGAAACAAAAGAGAGAAAATAGTATGCTTTGATCTGCATTCAGACTTCAAAGTTCTTTCTCTGGATGTGGATAGTATTTTCTGTCATGAGTCTTTTGAAATTGTCTTAGATTATTGTATTGCTGAGAAGAGCTAAGTAATCAGAATTATCCATTTTCATTTCATAATGTTATTTATCTCTTGTTTGATCATAAATTCTTCCCTTTTACACAGATCTGATATGTAAACTATTCCTCTCCTAATTTGCTTATGGTATCACCCTTTACATTTAAATCATGTACCTATTTTGATTTTATTTTGGTATATGGTGTAAGATGATGGTCTATGCCTAATTTATGCCACACTATTTTCCAGTTTTCCTAGAAGTTTTCATCAAATAATGAGTTCTTATCCCAGAAGCTGGAGTTTTGGGGTTTATCAAACAGTGGATTACTATGGTCACTGACTACTGTGTCTTGTGTACCTAGCCTACTTCACTAATCCATCACTCTATTTCTTAAGCTGATATCAAATAGTTTTGATGGTTGCTGTTATATAATACAGTTTTACATCTAGTATGGCTAGGCCAGTTTTATTTTGTTTTGTAAAGATAGAGAAGACCTGAAGTTATCTATAACATCAGGAAGAGAGTGAAGTTGCAGTGGACAATTTAGGATTGATGTGACAAAGTCCAATAGATCTTAATTTGGGGATAACACCCCCCACCCCCACCCCTACCCCCCCACCTCCCTGCCAAAGGATTTATGGATAGATTTCAAGGAGTGCATGAACTTGGATGGGGGAAAAATTACAACTTAATTTTAATATAATTGATTTTTTTTGTATGCCTATGTATTTTATTTTCTGCATTTAAAATCATTATTCTGAGAAGGGGTCTATAGGCTTCACTACACTGTCTCTTCTCTCCTTCCTGACTACAAACATGTTTAGGTCCTTAAAAAAGTTCACTTAACCCTATAATCCCCTCAGATTATAACCTATATCTCTTCTGCTTTCATAGCAGCACTCTAAGCAAAAGTTATTTGTGTTGTTGTCTCTATGTCCTCTCTCCTCATTTACTTCTCAGCCTTTGTTGTTATTATTCAGTTGTATCCAGTTTTTGAGATACTGGAGTGATTGCCATTTTCTTTTCAGCTCATTTTACAGATGAAGAAACTGAGGCAAGCAAGGTTAAAAGCTTGCCCAGGGTCACACAACTAATAAGTGTCTGAGGCCAGATTTGAACTCAGGAAGATGAGTCTTCCTGACTCCAGGCCTGCCACTCTATCCACTGGGCTACCTAGCTGCCCTAAAATATGTGGGTTCTCTTCAAAGTAATCTCTTACTTGGTAGATGCCATGGCTTTTCTCAGTCCTCATCCTTCTTGACGTTTATTCATCTTTTGAAACTCTTCAGCTGCCTCTCCTCCTGAATATTTTCTTCTTTGTGGGTTTTTGTGATTGTCTTCTTTCTTGGCTCCCAGGCTTCTACTTACCTGACCAAACCTCTATTTTTTTTGCTAAATAAAAGAATTATAGATTTAGAACTGAGAGAGACCTTTCTTGAGTCCATTTCCCTCATATTACATATAAAGAAACTGAGTCCCATCAAGGTTAAGTGATTTATCCCTAATCACAGTGTATCAGTGGTGGGATATGAATACAGTTCTACCTGATTCTAAGTCAAACTCCCTATACATTGCACCAAGCTTTCTCTCCTTCATACTCCAATCCCAAGGCTCTGTCCTAGGCCTTATCTTCTTTCCACACAGTTTTCATTTGGTGACCTACTTAGGCAACCTAAGGACCCGTGGGCCTTGCCATCTGTGCTCCACCATGGCACCATTAGAACTTACAGTCTTTAAATTTTCTTTTATATGTTGTTTCTTACAATTGGAATTTGTGTTCTTTGGGGTCAGAGACTTGTTTGCCTCTTCTCCTTGGATCTCTAGCAGTTAGCATAGTTCTTGGCACAGAGTAAACCCTTAATAAACACTTTTTCATTCATTCATTCATTCATTCACTCATTCATTCATTTGTGACTCCGTCAGCTCTCGGGAGCTTTGTTATCATTTCTATGCAGATTACTCTCAGATCTATATGTCCATCCCTAGTTTCATATATCACCAAATGAAGATTTCAAACAATCTTGTAGGCATCTCAAACTCAACATATCTAAAACAAGTTATTATCTTTTCCTGGTATCTACCATCACATTGTAGTCAGTTACATTCTAAACTCAGAAGCATACTTGACTCCTCACTCTTTCTCAACCTTCCCACTTCCATAATATCTCTTTTATAGTATTTTATTTTTTCCAATTGCATGTAAATACATTCAATTAAAAAAAATTCTGGGGGAGGAGCCAAGATGGCAGAGTAGAAAAATACACAGACGCTTAGAGCTTACCCCACAGCCCATAAAATACCTGTAAAGAAGAACTCTCAACAAATTCTAGAGCAGTAGAAGCCCCCGAAAAATGGAGTGGAGGAGATTTCTGTTCCAGAGAGACCTGAAAAACTGAAGGGAAAGGTCTGTTGCACACTGGACTCAGAGCAGAGCCCAGCCCTGCCTTGGCCACTGGCACCGAGAGGAGCAGATCTGAGCAGGCTTCAGGGGCAGAATCTCCAGCAGCAGCGCAGATCCCTCAACCCACAGGCACCTAAGGTCAGTGAGAAGGTCTTTTCAGCTGGCCAAGAGGGGAGCAGGGTGTCCCCATAACTCAGGCCCCCTCAGGAGGCAGCAGCAGAGGCAGCAGCAGACAGGGGCTCCCAAAGCAGGCAGTGGCCTGCACCCATTATTGAAGGTCTCCACATAAACCCCCTGAGGGAACTAAGCCCTATGTGATGGCCCTGCCCCCACCTGAGCTGCTGAACTTAATCTCACACTGAATAGCAGCCCCACCCCCACCAAGCCTCTGAGGCTTGGGAGCAGTATTTGAATCTCAGCTTCCAAGCACTGGCTGGGGGGAACTGGAGGCAAGGTGGGTGTGGAGAGGAAACTCAGAAGTCAAGTAACTGGCTGGGAAAATGCCCAGAAAAGGGAAAAGAAATAAGACTATAGAAGGTTACTTTCTTGGGGAACAGGTGTCTCCCCCCATCCTTTCAGATGAGGAAGAACAAGGCATAATGTCAGAGGAAGTCAAGGGCCCTGCCTCCAAAGGGGACTTAAACTTGGCTCAGGCAATAGAAAACCTTAAAAAACAAGTTAGCAGTGTACTAAAGGAGAATCAAAAAAACGCTGAGGAAAATAGCATCTTTAAAAAGAGGCTAAGTCAACTGGAAAAAGAGGTCCAAAAAGCCAATGAGGAGAAGGATGTTTTAAAAAGCAGAATTAGTCAAATGGAGGAGATGGTTCAAAAGCTCACTGAACAAAATAATTCATTGAAAGAGAGAATTGAGTCCAGGGAAATGAATGACTATGAGTTAATCCAAGAAGTTAGTAAACAAAACCAAAAATTTAAAAAAACAGAAGGTGAAACAACTCATTGGAAAAACAACTGACCTGGAAAATAGATCCAGGAGAAATAATTTAAATATTATTGGACTACCTGAAAGTCATGTTCAAAAAAAGAGCTTAGACATTATCTTCCATGAAATTATCAAGGAAAACTGCCCTGATGTTATAGAAACAGAGGCAAAAATGGATATTGAAAGAATTCATCATTCACCTCCTGAAAGAAACCTGAACAGAGAAACTCCTAGGAGTACTGTGGCCAGGTTTCAGAGTTCCCGGATCAAGGAGAAAATACTGCAAGCAGCTAGAAAGAAACAATTTGAGTACTGTGGAAATCAATCAGGATAACACAGGATCTGGCAGTTTCAACATTATGTGATTGAAGGGCTTGGAGTGGAATACTGCAGAAGTCAAAGGAACTGGGATTGAAGCCAAGAATCACCTACCCAGCAAATCTGAATATAATACTTCAAGGGAATAAATGGTCTTTCAGTGAAATAGAAAAATTTTAAGATTTCATGTTGAGGAAAAGACCAGATCTATATTTAAAAATTTGACTTCCCAAGACAAGAATCAAGAGAAGTATGAAAAGGTAAACAGAAAAGAAAAATCATAAAAGATTCTCTAAAACTGAACTGTTTACATTACTACATGGAAAGAAAATATTTTTAACTCTTGAATCTTTTCTCAGTATTTGGGTAGTTGGAGAGATTGTCCATACACACACATGCACACACACATACACATAGATAGGTAGAGAGTATAGGGTGTGTCATATCAGAAGAGAAGATATCCATACACACACAAAAAAATAAAATAAAATAAAAATTAAGAGGTGAAGGAGGAAAATTCCGGGAAGAGAAAGGGAATAATGGAATGGGGTAGGCTATAACCCATAAAAGAGATAAGAAAAATCTTATTCAATGGAGGAGATAAGGGAGAAGGGGAGGAGAGGGCGATAAAGCTACTCTCCCCATGTGTGGCTGAAGGAGGGAATATGCTCACTAAATTTGATAAGAAAATCTATATACACCACAGGAAAGTAGGAGAGGAGGTGACAAGTGGAGCGAGGAGAATGTTAGAAGGGAGGGCAAATGGGAGAAGGGAGTCATTAGAAATAAACACTTTCAAGAAGGGACAGGGTCAATTGTAGGGGGAAAAAATAAGGGGGGATAGGGTATGTCAGAGGGCAATATAATTAGTATTACACAACATGATTACTATGAAAGTCTTTTGCAAAACAACGCATATTTAGACTGTACTGAATTGCTTCCCATCTCAGTGGGGCTGGGGAGGGAGAGGGAAGGGAGAGAACTTGGAATTCAAAGTATTAGAAATGAATGTTGCATATAATTGCATATAATCAGGAAATAAGAACTACAGGGGTAGGGTTATGGAAATTCATCTTGCCCTGCAAGAAAAGAGAGAAGATGGGGATAGGAGAGGGGTGGGGTGTGTTGGAGGGGAGGGTACATTGAGGGAAGGAGTAATCAGAATGCAAGGTATTAGGAAGTGGGGGGAGGGGAGTGATGGGGAGAAAAAATGGACATGTTACATAGTGAGATAAAAGCAATTAGTATTAAAACGATAGACTGAATTAATTACTGAGAATAAATCAATGACATCTTTAGTTTGGAGAAAAGAATTTCAGTCTAAATTTCCTAGAGGAAAGTAACCTTGGGTAAAATTTGGCATTGATGGAGAAGTCAAGGTTTTAATGGTAAATTCGATTTTGTGATTGCCATTTAACCAGGAACTAGAACATATATAGAAAGCCACTTAAGACTTGCCTCAAAAGATGTTCCTTAGCCAAAGTGAAACTATAATCATATTTGAAACCTGGTTATTGGAACTTGCCATTTTTAAATGCTATGGGACTATTAAGTGAATGTTCTTTTGAGTCCAATTCCAGGTATGGGTAGCAAGAAAGGTGATCTGAGCCTCCAGTACATGATGCCAGTAAGCTGATGAGATGCTGGTATGAACTTCATAGATGATCTCAAGGGAAGGTGGGAGAGTGACTGTTCAGCATGGGCTGAGGTGGGATTCTCCTGACTCAATTTCCCCACTGATACCTGGTAGACTTTAAGCCTGACTGAATGCAAGTGGATAATCTAATCTTGCCTGGAATTGACATGAAGTTGGGGAGATTTTATATCACTTTAATGTCCTTACTATTGGTGGCAATTTCCTATAGTCAAAAGGTTTGTAAGCTTAATACCAGATCTATTCAATTATAGATTATGGATAGGGGAACATCTGAGGCTGTCTAAAATTAAGCTATTAGGCATAGGACTTTAGACCAACAACATTAAGTTATGGTCCTTTAATTCTTAGTAATATTGTGGAGACCATTAGATCAAGAGCTTGTGAAGTTAGCAACATAAATTTTATCTGTGTCTCAGTTGGTTAATGTCTTTAAGAAAAAATTCCTTTGTGATCCATATTGTAAATGCTTTAAAAAGATGTATCAGCTGAAAAAAAGAAAAGCCCTACAATTAAAAAAGATAATAATATATAGGAAAAAAATTGAAAAGTAAAAAAAAACCAACTTCTGAGTTCCAAATTTTCTTCCTTCCTCCCTCCTTAAGAAGATAAGCAATTTGATATGGGCTATATATGTGCAATCTTCCATAACATCTCTTGAATATATTCCTTTCTCTCCATTCATGTGGTCAAGTCCAGGCCCTCGTTATCCCTTATCAGGGCTACTGAAATAGCCTCCAAATTTGTCTCTGCCTTCTCCATCCATCTCTATTGCGATCTTAGCCTCAATACAATTACCAAAGTAATATTCCTAAAGCACATTTGACTGTTACTCTCCTCCTTAATACATTCCAGTAGCTTTCTGGTACCTCTGAGATGAAATGCAAACTCCTCTGTCATTAAAAATCCTCCCAGCCTGACTCCAACTTATTTCCAGGTAGTTTCTATAACCAAACTGGCCATGCTGTTCTTCATTCACTGATTTCCAAACTGGCTACTTGACATAGGTTGGTCCTCATGTTGGAAATGCGATTCCTCCTCACTTCCTCCATCTCTCCAAATTCCCCGTTTATCTCAAAGCTCAGCTCAAAGGCTGAGTCCTCCATGCAGCCTTTACGGATCCCTCCAGCTGATAGTGTAATAAATACAATTACCTGGTATTCATTTTGTATTTATCTATTTCTGTACACATTATTTCCTTCCAGTAAAGGAAAAGCTCCTTGAGGGCAGAGACCTTTATTTTTGTCATTGTATCCTAAGTTCTTCTTAAAAT
This sequence comes from Bettongia penicillata ogilbyi, assembly GCA_023548195.1. Taxonomy (NCBI): domain Eukaryota; kingdom Metazoa; phylum Chordata; class Mammalia; order Diprotodontia; family Potoroidae; genus Bettongia; species Bettongia penicillata. The sequence goes on along the minus strand of JAJHZJ010000314.1, from coordinate 27,106,390 downwards.
TCCCAGAACAAATCTGGAACTCAAAATTTAAAAAAAAATGTTAAAAATTGTTTTTACATGTAATTGGGGGAAAAATGAAATATTACTTTAAAAACTTCTCTAGAACCTAGCATGTACTTAACAAACATTAATTGATTATTGTGCCCATGGCAGTGCTTTTGGGTTACTGGGATTGAGGGAATGGTAAACTGATAATGGATTGTATGAGCTATAAGAATGCCTGCAAGGAGCAAAGATTGGTAAAAGAAAAATTCATGATGTGACAGCTTAAGAACTGATGGCTAGACAGTTTGACAAAATAGTCACTGCCCAGGTATTTCCATTAAGATCATTGCATACTCGTTTAAAAATGCCTGACATTCTAAGCTGAAATAAAACCAAACTTTCTTTTTAAAAAAAAATTTATTGATGCCTTTTGTTTTTTACATTACAGTCATTTCTGGAAATGTCTCCCCAGCACTTACAGATATGAACCCTCCCTTGTAACAGAAAAAATAATTACAGATAAAACATCGACTATGATAACCACATCTGACAAAGCATATACAACATCCTAAGCTAGTTGTCCCCTGCCTCTCTTCCATGAGAAAGGACCTGTGTTTCATAATCTGGTTTTTTTTTTGGGGGGGCAGATCATGATTGAAAACCAACCTTTCAAATATAGAATGAAAAGTACTTTTGAAATGTGAATAAAATAGCTTTATATTTAGAACAGTTCCTAAAGATGATATAAGTCAGGTTTAGGTTACAGTAGTAATTCTAAGAGTGAACACAGAAAGAAATGAAGTACTAATTTGAATTTTTAAAAATAATTATAAAATTTTGTCTAACTCTAATTCTGGATAATTATAAAATTATGTCTAACTCAAGCAACTTATGATGGTGTTGAGAATTTCTACCCTTCCTTTAAATCTCAAGTTTTCTTCAGAATGTTTGATGGTGCCCTATCTTGATGGGACTGCTCTCTATAAATTTACCAAGAATACCTTATTTGCTAAAACCAAGGAAAAACCCAAAACTTAACATACTCTTTAGTGACTTCTCTGAAATTTCGGACACTATGACTCCACTACTTGTATGGTTTCCATAATGTCACTACTCCTTTGTAGAAAGGTGAAATTTCAAGATCAGAAGTGATAATTGAGTTTTGTTCTGTGGAAGCCAAAATCAGGTGAACATTCTTGTTTGACCAGAAGTAGTGGAACTCCGTTTAGAAAAGAAGCTCCCAAATTGCAACACCCCTGTCAAAATGAAGTAAGAAAGAAAGGAAGGAAGGAAGGAAGGAAGGAAGGAAAGGGAAAGAAGGAGCTCCTATGATGATTTAAAGTGAATATGCAGTGATTGCCATAATTTTCGGATAATTATGTGTCATTGTGTCCATGATTTTCCTTGTGTGAGTGTGCATGTATATTTCTAAAATGGAATAACAAATTCTGAAATTATTTATAAATTTTATTAGTAATAATTATGAATTCCTCCACAAGTCTTACTCAGATACTTTGTAAAGGCATGGAAGTGACCTTAAGTCCCAGCAAGAGATCTTCCGACCTCATAACCCCAGAAGACCCCAGACTTGGTCTTTCCCTAAGACCCTTACAAAAAGGAATTCCAGGGTTGAAAAGGCCAATGTCTCTCTACCTACTATCAGGAGTTGCCTTTGCCTTTGGTGCCATTTCAAGTTTGGGCTGTAGAAGGCCTGAGTGAGATTTCCTAGACTAATTCACTTCTCTGCTACTTAGGACTTTCATGACCTTGGGTAAGTCTCTTCACATCTCATTTCATTTTCCTCATGTAGAAAATTAGAAGATTGGACTAGAAAACCTCAAAGGTCCCTTTGCTCTAAATCTATGGTCATATTTACCCCCTTATGTTAAAATCAGAACTGATTCATTGGTAAATACTTCTTGAACCTATTCTACAGATGGAGAAAATTGGGTCTAGAATCCCAAAATCTCATCTTCTTAACATCAGTATATTTTGGGTGATGCTATACAGCCATAAATCAAAGACTACCGCAATCTCTAACCCTCACACAAAGAGCAACAGGGAGATATAGGTGGGTATAAATGGACTGTAGCATATTATCAATGATAAATTATGAGCACAAAACATCATAAAATGTTTCATCAGATATTTATGATTGGAAAAGGGAATGGGCAGGTGATGTATCAGGGGAAAGCCCATGTGCCACACTGATATCCACCTAGGGCTAATCAATCCATCAATCAATAAGCACTTAGAAGGCACATTTCATGCCTGAGGTTGTGCTAGGGACTGAGGATACAAAGATGAAAAATAAGTGGTCTTATTTCTCAAAGAGCTTACAGTCAGTCTGTCAAGAGAAAACCTGTGTGTGTGTGTATGTGTGTATAGTGTGGAGTGGGATTGACTAATGAATCCAGTTCTTATAAGCATGAACAACATGCTCTGCTAATGCAACCCCCCACATGAACTTCAGAGTATGTGCAGGTACTGTTTCTGGTTTCCTTACCCTGTGAAAATGTAGAACCTTTCAAATCACTGTTGAGCCATAACTAAGAATGATTAAAAAGGCATTAATTAACTAGACAATTTGGCCCCTCTTTCTTGCCTGACTGGTTTGAATATTCATAATATCCCTACCTGGCCAAGAATAAAAATCTCTGCTGCTCTTAGATGAAGGAACATTAGGTTAGGCTAAGACCTTGTGAGCTTTGAAAAGTTGGGAAAGGAAACTTACCAGAGATTGGAGTGGGGTGTGGGGTGGCATTGGAGCCTGTGTCAGACTTTGTGGACTGAAGAGCCTGGTGAAGAATAAAGTCCCAAGTTACCTGCTAAAAGGAGATCAATAGGTTGTGCCCCATCTGGGAGTGAATTTTATAGGATGAATGCTTTATAAAAACTAAGTTTAGTTTCATTTTCTCCAGGTACAGAGTACTATCTCTCTAAGTGTGCCCCCTCACTTAAGGCAGAGTTGCTCAGAGTGGTCAGCCTCACTTAAATTCAACTCCAAATCAAGTCAAGACATCACCCTCTTGATGTGATTGGTTTGAGAATGAAGGATGAAACACAACTAAAGATTTACTTAGCCATGCGGAAGAGGGATATTGAAGAAGGACAGGTACTAAAGGCTCTGATGAGTACTCAGCTGAATGGAACTTCTTTGCCTGAGATGCCTATTAAGATCCATCAGCCAAGCTTCAGAAAGGGCACCTGGATCTCCTTAAGGCTGTTTAGTACTCAGGTGACCCGAACTGATGTCCACAGATTAAGCCTTTAGTCTCCTGAGTCAACCTAGTATTGAGGATAGTCTCAAATCTTTTTAAAGAAAATCTAGCCTAATTTACATAACAGAGGAGGTAGGATATTGCCCCTACCATAGATCCCATAACACTTTGTCATACTAAACTTATATATGTATAAATAATTTGGTTGGAAAATTGTAGTTTTTATTAACTCTCAAACTTGAAAGGAACTCATCTTTTTAACACTAATATTCTATTATTATTGTGTCTAGTATTACCGTATGGCTGTTAGTTGAGACATGGACTCTGAAGTATCTTTGGAACGGAAGTTGAGGACAAAGGGTAAATGGAGAGGAATATAGAGGGCGTGTATCAGAGAAATGTCTGACCCCTAAAAAGACAGATGGGTTACCTGAGAAAAGGGATAATTTATGGACAACTCATTTGCTTCATTGACTTCCACTTAAACTCTGAAGCTGGTCCCCAGCACAAATGACTAGAAATCCACAATTAAAGAAGGAAAGGGAAAGATCACTAAGAAAAACCAGTGTTTACTAGTCAAGTACTACGGTCAAGTACTAGGATTCATACCACCTCCAAGCAGGTGGAGGACTCAGAGGAGTTCGGGGGAGTAGTTAAGGGTAGTTTTGGTGTTATGACTGTATTTTAGCTCAAAGGCAGCTCAGTGTATCCTAGGATGAAGAAAATTCTGGAGATGATCTTTTGGTTCAAATAGGAAAAGGTATCATCAAAGCAAGGAGCAGCTAGGTAGTAGCCTAGTAGCCGCAACCAAGGGGCTAAAATCAGGAAGTCTCATTTTCCTGAGTTCAAATCTGGCCTCAGACACTTACTAGTTGTGTGACCCTGGGCAAATCTCTTAACCCTGTTTGCCTCAGTTTCCTTATCTGTAAAATGAGCTAGAGAAGCAAATGGCAAACTACTCCAGTATCTCTGCCAAGAAAACCCCAAATTGGCTTATGAAGACTGACACAATCAATAGAAAAATCATCAAAGCATCCATACAATATTGCTAAAGTTGGTATTAAGGGATGGGGGTTTCCTCTAGGAAGCTATATCTTTTTTAAAAATGTCAAGTTTTTTGGCCAAGCTCAAAATTTCGTAATTCTGAGCCAGATATCCATTTTCTAGTATAGATTCAGGCAAAAAGTAGATCTGTGTTCCCAGTGAGGAGGCAAAGACAGGCTGCAAGGTTTATGAGAAGGGAATGGTTAGATCTTTGAAACAGCAGATCCATTAGGGTACTGAAGGACAAGTGTTTATTCCCTATTCCTCAATATTTATCTCATACTCCCCGATCCACCCACCATAAGCTCCTTGAGGGCAGGGTCTGTCATTGAAAATAAACAACAGTACCTCTAAAAACACTTTGAGTTCTAATTCGACCCGGAGGCTTACTAGCTTAGGGGCGTGACCCGGGCAAGGGCATTTAACCTCTCAGCCTCAGTTTCCTTATTTGAAAAGTGGGAATAGTCATAAGCACACAGGGTGGTTGTGAGACGTATAGCACCTGGCAAACTTCAGCACGCTATCTAAAGTGCTAGTGAGCAGTGTCCGCGTTACCGCGGGGCTTAGCATGCGGGGTCCGTGCAGGATCCCTGAGGGTCCTCCTGCTTTTCTTTCTCCTGTCTCGTTCTGCTCCGCCCTTTTCTCACTGCACCTCAGGGGAACCCCAGTGTGGATCTGCACTTGGCACCCCGGGGAGGCGGCCCCAAGAGATGGGGTGAGCCCAGGTGACCACTGGGCAGCCTGGGAGGGGCAGGGGTCCTGCGGACCCCGGGCCTGCTCTTGGGCGCAGGGCACCGGCGGGCCGTCGGTGAGGCGGGCCGACCGGAGCCCCGGACCGGGGGTGGCGGTGGATGCCAGGTCGTTGACGTTATCTCCAGGCTTCGGCTGCGGGGGCGCCCCCGGCTCCCAGCGCAGCCCCGCCCCAGGCCCCCACTCTCCCTCCTTCTCCCGGCCCCGCCCGGAGGTGAAGCCGCCGGCCCCGCCCGGCCCAGCTAGGGGGCACGAGGTGGTCCGATCGTCTCCGGGATGGGGGAGGGGGAAAAGAAGAGGGGGAAGGACTCTTAACTTCCCTCTCGGCCTTTCCATTGGCCAGGCTTGCTCCCCATGGAAAGGAGGGCGGGGAGGAGGAGCTTCCCCATTGGTCGGCCTCCTCCGCCAATCCCTAAAGGCTTCGGGAAGAGGGGAGGGGGGCAGTTTGCGGGGAGCCGCGGCGCGGGTGGTGCAGGGGAATCCGGTCCCGTACTAGAACGTTCTGCGGGCAGCCGTCTAGCCCAGCCCCAGGGCCAGACCCGGACGCCCGCCTCGGTCCCCGAGAGCCGCTTTCCTAGCGTGGTCTCCCGGGACGCCTGCGGAGCATCCTAAGCGGCTACTCCCGCCGTCGACGCCGGGGACGCAGCGGGGGAGGCAGGCTCCAGTGCCGTGGACGTTGACACGCGGGACCGGACTCGAGTCGCCAGAGCCATGACCCACTTCAACAAGGGCCCTTCGTACGGGCTCTCGGCCGAGGTCAAGAACAAGGTAAGTGCTGTCGGCTGGGCCCGGGGCCGGGCCGGGCGGGGTGGTCCCGGAGACGGGGAGGGGGCCGGTGGATGGGTAGGGTCCCTCAGCTCCCCCACCCGCTTGGTCTCCTCCTTCGGCTTTGTTCCGGCGGGACTCCAGGCATCTGGTGCCCAGCCGCCGTGCGGGGCGCCCCCCGGACCGCTGACTTGAGCTTTGCAGTTGCGGGAGGGGGCGGAGGAGGGCCCGCGCCGAGCTGGGGGCGACGCCGCTGCTCCCTCCCGGGGCCGTCTCCGGGATGGGCCGGCCCTTCTCCCTCCTCGCCCTCCTCCCCTCCCTCCCACCTCCTCATCCCCTCGGCCGACGGCGGCGGTGAATCTGGGCGGCTACGTGGCCAAATCCCAGGTCCCTTATTGTTCCTCCCGGCCGGAGGGAGGAGGAGGAGGCCCGGCCCGGCGATCGCCCCCAGCCCCCGCGCCGCTCCCCTCTGCTCCCAGCGCCCCGCGACCTCCCCGCGATCCCGGGAGACCCGGGAACTTGTGGAGCGCGCTGCCAAGTTGGCAGCCGCCGGGCTAGCTTGGGCTGCGCTTTCTTAAGTGCCCGCTAATAATGGGCTGGGGGTGGCGGGCGCTTGGGCTTCCCCGATAGCGCTTTTATCGTTCGTCCGCCGCTGCGCCCCTGGGCTTTAGCCTTGTACTGGGTACGGAGCATTAGCCTCCTTTCGGTTAGGGGGCGAAGATGAGAGGAGTTTCCTCCCCCCTCCCTAAATCCCCTTCTTCCTTCCTCCCTCCCTACATTCCAAGCACATTACATCAGGGGCTTCTGGGGGGGAAGAGACCGACCAATCGGAGCGGATCCGTGCACAGAATGCTCATTGTCTCTGCTTTTGCTGCTGCGGCCAAAAGAGCCACAAAGCTGGGCTGCTGTGCTTCGGTTTCCATTAACCTCCAGGGAACCGAAGCATTTCAGGATTGCCATTGAATTCACCTGACTGCCTAGCGGGTTAAGGATAGCCTTATGTTACACGTTGCTACTGTCAAGCCTATACCCCCGGCACTGGGGTGCCCTGTTGAACTGGTGCTCATTATGGAGATGTGGCCGTCTCCACAGGGGACTCTTGTCGGCTTGCTTTCCCATGCTTATCCAGGCTCAGTTTTTATTTGGTTTAATCTTCACCTATCTAATATTTAAACTGATATATGTATACGCGCACATTATATACATATTAGGTATATGAAATATATTACGCTTTGTTGCGTGTGTACGTATATGTGTATATATATAACTTGAGAGATTGTAACATGCATGTTAAAAAGATTTTTAATGTATTTAAAATATTTTAGTTGAAATAGAACAAAGGAGATGAGTAGTTTGAGTATAGAAGATTGTTAGAAACTAAATTGTAGGGGGTTTTAAGTTTTGTATACAGTTATCTTTATGGGAGAAGGCCACTGAAGAATCATTCCGTATTTTAGAATGCCATTTGGGATAGCAGGAAAAGCAACAATAAATGTACAGTTTAAAGGCTTTGAATTTTTTTTTTTATCCTCGCTGGTTGTGCCTTAGGACTTAGGTAAGTAATTCTGTGATCTCATTGAGGTGGAACATTTCCCTCTTGCTGATCTCAGCTCACATTTATCTTCTTCTCTTTCAATTTTTGTTTGTCCATTTTCTCCCAGAAGCCCTGCTGAGGATCCACCCTTGCTGGAGGCAATTCTTGGATAGTTTTACTTTTCCTAAGGATCGGAGCTGTACTTTGTGTGGCCATTTGTTATCAACTCTTCTTCTCAATTCACCAGCCTGCCTTCCCTTCTCGTCTTCTGTTTTAGTTTGGGAATATTCATCTCAGAACAGGTTGAAGTCTGCTTGGCTTCAGTTGCCCTTTAGGTTACTTGCAACATGATGTTTCAAAGGTTCTGGTTTTCTGAGGTTCACAGCCATAGGACATTGCTGAGAGATCATTTGTGTTTAAAAAGAGTTTTTAAAAAAATTATCCCACTCAGGTGTAGCTTGGGATTATCTGAAGCTCTTCACAATCTCAGAAGCAACAAGCCTGCTCATTTCAACATATTCTGGGTCAAGTGATTGACTGTCTGAAGTGCCTCTCCCAGATATTTATGTTAGTATATGAACTCCACTAGCTGTATATGTCTTAGTCTGGATCAGAGGTGTCTTCAATCCTAAATGCAGCTCAAACCAGGTTAAAATGTAATTGGAAAATAGTTTACAACATCAATAAAAATAGACCCAGAACATTCTAACTCAACTTGGGGGCCTCAGGGATCCTTAATGGGCCCTCCCTTTTTTTCCTCTCCTGAGTTTGACACAATTGGTCTAGGCTATAGTTATTCTTGATCCATTGAGTCTTTTCTAAATGGCTTGTAAAGCCAGTCTCTTGAGTATTCATGGTTGACTTTGAGGAGGTCCTATGATTATTTGGTAGTAGTCACCACAATATCATCTACCAGTAGGAACTTGCTTTTCAGCCAAAAAACATTTAACACTCTTCATTTAGAAACAAGGATCAGCTGAGCTCTGTTTATTGGTTTTTTTAGCCTAATGAATTTGGCAGGTTCTCTTTTCTTCTGTGTAATATATAGAGATTATACATAATATGTGTCTGTATATTATATATAATCTATGAAATATAGGTGTAATTGACTTCTCCAAGAACCAAGCTTCTACACTTTGATAAGGTGCATCATTTATTTTTAGGAAATAATCCTGACAAACTACTTTGGAATTTATTAAAAAAATCAGTGTTTACCATTGTGTAGACTTTTGAAATGAGAGGCACTACTCTCCCTCCATTCCTAGCCCCTTTGTGTAGGTATTAGATTCTGGAAAGTCATTTCAAATGTCTGCTTGCTTGGGGGAAGCGGGGGGTGCTGTAACATTTTTAAAACATACTTTCATACTTTTATATCTTGACTCATGAATATTCCCAGCATATTATATAAATTAATAGCTTTAGTTTCATGAATCTGGGGGTGATGACTACTCTTAGTAGGCAGCAATAATGTCTCTTAGTCTTTTGTATAGTTCTCTACGTATATGAAGTACAAATAATCTTGGTAGTCCTTCAAATAACATGTTTTTCTTGGCAGTGAATGATTGCTATACTTTGTAGAATAATGGGGAAGTTCCTGCCCTTTTCTAATTGGTCATTGAGTAAGTAAGTCACCATTTAAAGAAGTTTTAAATACTAAATGGTATGTATAGTTTAATAATAGCTGAGATTGATGTAGGTGCTGTGTGAAGGTAAATGACATAGAAAATGCTATTATCTCATTTGACCCTCTGTGCTGCCTTGTGAAATATATTATTATGTCCTTTTTACAGAGAGGAAACTGAGAAAGTTTAAAATAACTTCCTTAGGGTCACAAAACTAATTAGTGTCTAAAACAGGACTTGAGCTCAGGTCTTCCTGACCTGGTCTAATGCTCTATCTGCTCTCTACCAAGTGCTGCTTCTTAATAAAATACATAAAATGGGATTATAGAATGTGAACATTGGAAGGGTCCTCAGGGTCTTCTAGTCCAGTCTGTACTTGAAAAGGATCTTTCTATGACATGTCTGAGAAATAGCCATACTTGCTGGATTGCTTTGCTTGTTAGGAAACTTTCTTTGAAGCCTGAAGCTTGGCAACTTTAACTCATTGCTCCTAATAATAGAGTCAGGCAGAAAAAAAAAAAAACCTTATCCCTCTTCCATGTAGTAGGAGTCACAGATCTAAGGATTTCAAAATCCATTGTTAGACTTTAGTGAAGCTCCTCCATGACATCCTTTGCTAGAAGTCATCAAGCGAAGGGAAACTCACAACTTAGAAGAGCAGCTTATTCACTTTGGGGTAGTTCTGTAGTAGTTGTTAAGAAGCTTAAATTTATCTGTTCACAACTTCTACCCATTGTTTCTAGTTCCTTACATACGAAGAATTCTCATAGCTATCATGTCTGTCTACCCCAAGACTTCTCCAGGTTAAAACATCCCCAGTTTCTTGAGCTCACATATAGCATCATCTTTCCCACTTTCTAGCAGTCGCCATGCAACGATTTCTGGATTCTGTGACTTTAACCTCCTGGTGGGAAGTTTCGGTGGCCTCTACCATGCTGGAAAGGCTTTAAGTATGAGCCTAACCTCCAAATCTGAGGGCCAGTCTCTCCAATTTGGGGAATTTCACTGATTAACCTTTTTGGACTCAGAAATGAATGGAGAGGATCTTATTGTAGAGGAATTGTGGTCCTTATGTGGAGTGGGGTAGTAGGAGGTTAACCTACACCAATGAAATTACAGATCCTTAAAATGTTGGTATTACTTTAGTCAGAAAGTCTGAAATGTGAGGGGGTGTACTTTGAAAAGAGAACATTGTTATATCTGAGAGTTGAGTAGTGTCCATTCCCAGGCAGCGAAGATGAGCAAAGGGGTAGAGAGATGTGTAAGGATGGATGAAAAACAATTGTGAATCTTTAGTTTTAAACAAACCTGAATTCAGTCATCGAATTAAATAAACATTTATTGTCTACTGTATACAGCCCTGTGCTAGTTTCTGGGAGTATAAAGATGCAGGCAAAACCCCCAAGAAACTTAAATTCTGGAGTATGAGCCAAATCTCTAATAATGGGTATACAGAGTAAAATCATGAATTTCCCAAACCCCTATGTACAGAACAGAACTCTCCGGAGGAATAATGGAGATAAATAGGATATTGTACGCTCATTACTTTAAGGACAAAGAGAAAAAACATAGGAATGGCTTCAAAATGTTTGGCAAGAAAGATGAAGTTTGCTCTCCAGGAGCTTAGAGTCCATAAAATAGGAGGAAGCAAGAGGAGACAGGATTAGAGATGTGGAATCTTGACTCTGGGCAATTCATTGTGTCCATATGAAAAGAAGTATGTACAATTTGGCAGTACCTCTCTACCATTTGAGAGAATGCTAGGTTATTCATGACAAAGTTCATTTCTCTGGTGCCACTGTAGAGAAAGGATACTAACCTAACAAAATAATTTTTATGCTTTCCAGAAATTCAGTTTGCAATTTTGAATAGGTGAAATTTCAGTCATCTTGGTGGCAGAACCCATGTCATTTATCTTTCTTTGATACCTACCAGGTTTATTACTTAGATACTCAGGAAGGAAGAATGAATAGGAATAGTTGTAAAAGATCAAATTTTGTTTGAGTAGTTGCATATAAGAATTCGTTAGCATCGTAATTGCTTAAATTAATATAGCTTTAAATTGAAGCTTAATACAAACTCCAGTGACTCCTTACCTCCTCCCTTATAAAGTCAAGTCTACCAGCATTAGGTAAGCATGTACCATTTGCCAGGTTCTGTGCAAAGTACCTGGGATACCAAGAAAGATAAAAAGATAAATCCTGCCCCTGCCCTCAAGGAACTCATTATTTCTATTGGGTGACAACATGCAAACAACTATGTAAAAAAAGACAGGTTGATCTTTTTAATAAATGGGATTCTTAAACTTTTGTGTCTGAAATACCTTTGGCAGTCAGGTGAAGCCTGCGAGCCTCTTCGAGAGTAACATTTTAAAAAAAATACGTTTTTTAATGGAGGAAGGAAATGTTAAATTTCAGTCATTGTTAAGCAGAATAAAGGTGCGTTCTTAAAAATCCAAATTCATAGACCTCCTGAAATCTAGTCATGAACCACTTAGGTCACAGACTCCAAGTTAAGAACTTTTCAGTTCTTTTAGGTCTTCTTTAAGGCTTTCTCAGTTAATATATACAATTCTGGACCATGTCAGTAACTTAGGTGATAAAGTCTCTTGTGAACCATTACATAGTTTGGCTCAGTAGTCTTGTCTTTCTTCCGTTATTCTACTTGTACAGAGTAATGTTATGATTCAAGAAGATATGGTAAGAAGATAATGATGAATAAATGATAAAGCCTTTATTAAGAATTTACTGTGTACTAGGCATTGTGCTGAGCGCCGGAGATACAGATGCTAGCAAGAAAGATGGATTTTGCTCTCAAGGAGCTTACAGTCCATAAAATAGGAGCAAGCAAGAGGAAACAGGATTAGAGATGTGAAACCTTGACTCTGGACAATATAAGATCACCTATCAGAGTCCAGGATCCTAAGAGAGTCTAGTTTCTGAGGCAAAATGAGGATGAAGATGAAGGTCTAAATACAGGCAGTTTGATTTGGAAACGTCAGGAAAACTGACCCTGACTCCCAAATCTAAACGTTTATGGGGAAGCTAGATGACTGTGGTGGATACCTTCTGGATCTAGTGAGGAAGACCAGAATTCCATTCCAATTGCTGACATTTATGAGCAGTGTGACTTTGGGCCAGTTACACTTTTATTTCCAGGCTAAGTTTTCTTACCTGTAAAATGGGAATAATAATACCTACACCACAGCAAATTGTGAGGATAAAATAATATATGTAAAATATTGTGCAACTTTGAAACTTACATATAAGACATGTAAATATAATGTATATAATATAATTCTGGCTGTTAAAGGAATTTTATCATGTGTCCTACTTAGCTGCCTATATTCTTCAAGATGTCCAGGAAGAGGCTTTTATAGTTAGCTCCCTAAACTGAAATGGTGTTTCCGTGCCTGTAGGATGGTCTTTTTCATATGTATAATCCAAAATCTTTATAGAAATCCAATTCCCTTTTCTCTATTTAGTTTTGTTTTTTAACTAAATAAGTTTCTCAAGCATGAGAACCATACCTCCTACTTTTGTTTTCTCATAATGTAACTGGCATTGATTCAAGACTATATCTTGATTTTTTTCCCTCAGCAGCTGTTAACCTAAGTGGTATTTCACTTGTTCCTTCTTCCCCTCCCCCTAGCATTTTAGTCAGTTTGCTGCTTGTTAAACTTTTTGGGGGGAGGAGGGAAGGTTCTTTAAAATTAATAATTTGGTTTGGTTTTTTTAAAAATTATCAATAGATTTAATTGTTTTAGCTACAAACTTTTTTTTTTTTTTATTACTACTCCAAAATAGGAAAAGGGCTCATAAAAGAATAGAAAATAGTGTCGACTCCTTTCCAAGTTAACCTCAAATCAAAACAAGCAATGTGTAGAATTGGATCTTTGGTTTTGTTTTGTGACTGTTCAATGCAATGGTTGTTGTTTTCTTAATATATTGTAGAATCTTTAATAATTGTCAAAGATGTAGAACTTCAATCAGTCGAACAAGCAAGACAGCATTTGTGCATCCATCATTTTCCCAGTTGTTGGTAAAATAACTTTGCCTCCTTGTGTCACAAGACCCAGCTCACTCACATTCATTTCAGTGACAGTCCCTAGAGCCCCTTTGGTAATAACCCCCAAAGATGTATATAGTGGGGAGGAGGGATTCTTCACACCAAGTATGGGCAGGCAAAAAGTGACTTTAAGTTCAGGATGAGTTGCATGAGCCTTCTTAAATTGCAAGCCCATTGGCCTAAAAAGCTTTCCTATTTCAAGGGTCTTGGAGGACAGCCATCCTCAAGGAAGCAGACTTTAGTACCTGTTTTCTTCTCTTTCCTTTAACACTTCTGTTTCTCCCTGAGAACGACCTTTTGGGAAGGGAACTTCTCATTTATCAGCTTTCTCTTTTCTGTTTAGAAAAAGGACTTTGGCTCCAGATTGTTCTTCTCTGTCCAGCAGGTATGAAGGCACTGCTTCTTGGGGATTTTTTTCATCATTTTTTCCCTTAGTATTTCTCTTTCTGTGCATCTTGAGGGTCTTTTTCATTTGAGTCTTCTCAGCATGATGTTGTTTGCCACTTTGGCTTTTAGACCAATCATTTTCTTTGCTTTCTTTGAGCCTTTCAACTTTGCTTCTTTTTCTTTTTCTCATGGTAATCCAAGTGGTAGCCATACTGTTTCAGGTGTAACTAACTTTGTGTTTGAACTGTGGCATGTTGACAGCTGGGGGCTCCTTGAAGAGTTGCTGAAAATGCTTCCAAACTTCAGACCTCTGCCCAGTAGATTTAATTTAACTGTTATGTTCCTCTCGCTGCACATGAATTGAAGATTGTTCCTACAAAAAGATTAAGCTCTTTAAAATATACTTAATAATCTTTTGAATTGAAAATCTTGTTTTATCTTCTCCTTATTGGAGAGGGAGATGAGAAGAAAATGAGAACCTTACAACATACTGAAGCAAAACATTTCCCTCGTTGACCATGTCTAAAAAAATACATATTTCATTCTGCACCAAAACCATTACCTCTCTGTCTGATCAAGATTTCAGCAGGTCTGTGGAATTGTGCTTGTTCAGTGTTTTGGTCAGGGTTATTAGGACTTTGAGAGTTGTTTTGTTTATAGGATGGTTGTCATTGTGTATATTGTTTTTTTTTGTTTTGCTTGGTTCACTTTGCATCAATTCATAGAAATCTCAGGTTTCTCTGAAACTGTCCGTTCTATCATTTCTTAAAGCATAATTATATTCTACGTGTCATAATTTTTCCAAGCCATCCTCCAATTGATGGGCACATCCTTAGTTTCTTTCAATTTCTTTGTCACCACAAAAATAATTCTATAACTCTCTGTAGTTACTCATGGAACCTTCCTCTTTGATCTTTTTGAGGTATAGGCACAGTGGTAATATCTGGGTGAAGAAGTGTGTACATGACTGAGTAACCCATGAACACAGTTTCAGATTACTTTTCAGAATATCTGGAGCAGTTCACATTTCCCCCAATGTGGCTTTTGGGTTTTGGGGTTTTCTTGCAGCCTCACTAACATTTGTTGGTGTCCCTTTTTTGTCATTTTTGTCGGTCTTATGGCTGTGAGGTAGAATCATAGGTTGCTTTAATTTACATTTCTCCAGTAATGATTTGGAAAGTTTTTATTGATTGAATTTCTTCTTTTGAAAAACTATCTTGTTAGTCCCTGACCAGTTGCCAAAGTGATTTTACTTAGATGTACAGAACTGATCATTTTACTCCCCTACTCAGTACAACCTCCAGTGGCTCCCTACTGCTTCTCAGATAAAGTCAAATCAAGAAGAATTGTTAAGCATCTACAATGTGCCAGGGACTGTGCTAAGTATTGGAGACAAAGAAAGACTGGAGGTCATCCCTGATGATAATAATTATGCAAGCAACTAGTGGTCCATGGTTAAGGCTTTAAGTCCTTCTTTCCCTTCACTTAAAACCTCAGAACTCTGGCTCTGCATTTTTTTTTAATGATAAAGGGAAAGTGATACAATGGTTATTATTTTTAAGTATTAAGGGAAAATATATTTTATTGCCATTTTCTGGCCCTTTTTATGTAGGGTTAAAAATACTTTAGTACCTACTCTGTCCCAGCTATAAGGGAATAAACAAGTAGGACACAGGCCTTTTCCTTTAAGGAGCTCCTAAAAGGATAATCCCTTCCCTAGTCTTCCCCATTCCTCTCTCCACCATAGTGGATAGAACTGTCCTTGGATCCAGGAAGTTTTGGGTTCAAGTTTTATCTGATACCTACTGTTCTTGGCAAGTCATTTCTCCATGTTTTAGGCCCTTCTCTAAGATTAGCTGTGGAGAAAGAAGAAAGCCTGAGGTAGTAGGAGTTTTCTTATCTAGGAGTTCTCTGAAACAATTAAATCAGATGTAATCCCTGTCTCCATCTAGAGAAAAGAAACTTTTATTTTTCTTTTCTGATGTAAAACTTAAATCCATCAAATTCCATACCACATTGCCATTTGGTCCTATAACCTCTTGAATTGTTTAAAAGCCACTAGGGGTGTGGGGGGATCCCATTTTTTTAAATATGAGATTAGGGTTTGGGTCATTTGGGTCTTTCCTGTCTTACTTTATTGGCATGAAGAAAGGAATCCAAACTATCTTGACCTATTGAAATTACATATAATGGAATATGTTTACTATATTTGTCCTATTGGTCTTGGGTCTTGGTGAGGTCATTTAGATCCGATTCCTAACAAACTTGCATTATATGGATAGTTTTATCATTTTGCACTTCATGCCTAGAGGAGTGACACCTGCTACATCATCAGTCTTTTGGTAATTGTTGATAATTTATTGAGATTTGTCCAGCCTTCTCTAATGGGAAACAAATGTTTGTTTCCAGTTCTCTGCTATAGCAACAAAAATTGCAGGAAATATTTTTTTGAATTACTGGTCCTTTGGTATTTTGGGGGTACATGTCTCATAATATTAGTGAATCAGAGGGAATAATCATAGCCTACTGCTTGTTGTTACTCAGTCGTAGCCAACCCTGCTTGGCGTTTTCTTGGCACAGATACTGGAGTGGTTTGCCATGTCCTTCTCCAGGTCATTTTACAGACGAGAAACCAAGGCAAACAGGGTTAAGTGATTTGCACAGGGTCACACAGTTTGAAGCGGGGGAAGGGAGATGAGTCTTCCAGACTCCAGGGCTGGTACTCTATCTACTGTGCCATCTCGTTTCCCCATAGCCTAGTGTACAGGTCAACAGGTTATGGCTCCATCGCCAAATGGCTATTGTTTGCTTTTGTAAGGGCCAGCTAGCTAAGTAAGAATGGCTTTTACACTTAAAAAAAAATTAACGCTTTATTTTAACATGTTTTAACATGTAAAAATCATGCTTCTCTCAGGAGGTGTGCAAAACCAGGCTGCTGACCCTGGCCTGTGGGCCCTAGTTTACTGACCCCTGGCTTTAGTGACCTTTTGGCTAGAGTTCCAGATTCTTCCCGGAATGGTGGGACTGTTCACAGTTCAGCCAGTAGAGCTCCTTGTCCTCTCAATTTCCTTGCACTGATTGTTATTTCCCCTTTTTTTGTTCATCCTTGCCACTCTAATGGGTGGGAGGTGGAACATCAGTTGTTTGAATTCCTTTTTGTAGTGATAGGAGGCTCTTTTTATGTGGTTATTGATAACTTACGTTTCTTTTGGGAATTATCTGTTCATTGTTTTCTGATGGCTTATTATCCATCTTTCCATATCTTGATTTTCTCCCTTTTCTCTAGTTGTCAGTAAGAAATGAGAATTCTCACTGCCAGAGTCATTCAATACAAGTGAATATGGTTTTTATCAATTGAAACAAAAAAGATGTTACTCTCTGCTTGGCTGCTTGTTCCTTTGGGATAGCAGGGCCTTTGCAGCCAGCTCGCCGCTGAGACTTCCTCTCTGTTGTCTCCTCGTATTAGAAAATGAGCCGTTGGGGAGGCAGGGACTGCCTTTGCTGTTCTTTGTTTCCCCAGGACACACTCACTGAGTAGTCAGGAAAGGCTTTTTCTCTTTCACCCTTTTGTTAACTCAGTTCATTTCCCTCCTTCAGACCTTCCTCTCCACCCTTTCTGGTCTATTAAATAGCCTCCTGATTGTTCTGTCTGCTTCAAGTCTTTCCCCTTTCTGAGCCATCCGTCGTACGTAGCTGAAAAAAGAATCTAAGGTACAGGTTTGATTGTATTTTAACAGATCTATGGTGGTTCATAAGGAGCCTTTGGGATACTTTGAAGTGCCTGTACTTGGCATTTGAATCCCTCTGTAATCAGGCACCATCTTACCTTTCTTTCAGTTTTGTTTGACATTACTCCTTTCCTTTTGCACAACCTCCCTTTCACCCAGACTGGACTACTTGTTCCTTGTGTTGGAATTGAGATTCCTTCTCTTTTATTCTCTGTACATTTGTACAGGCTTTCGAAGAACCTGGCTTTCAGCCTCTCCTCTCAGCCTTTCAGAATACATATATTCCTAAACAAGGAAAGGTACTAGGAGGTAGATGGGACCAAGGTAGACTGCAGCAGATTATCAGTTATTTTTTGTGAATAAATTAATGAAAAGAGCTTTTGTTGATCACTTAACCTATGTACCAGGCATTATGAGTATTTAAAAAAGAAAACTCCTGATTTCAAGGATTTTGTGTACCTGAATTGAGGCAAAAGATACCCAAAAAGAAGACTGGTCATGTGGCAGAAGTAAGGGGTCACAGGAATTTTCCATCCATTCTGCTGTTCCACTGCAATTGAACTCCTCCCTACCCCCCATTAGAATGAGATTCGTGAAGCCATGCCAGAGCGTAGCCTAGTACTTGGCCCATATTATGTGCACTCAGATATTTCTTCATTCATTTACGGGCTGCTTCATTTAGAAGAAAGCTTCTAGTCTAACCCATAATTGAATAAGAATCCTGTTAGAAACATCCTTAACAAGTCATTGTCCTTTAAAAAAAAAAAATCAAGTTACCATTTCGTTGCCTGCATGGATTTTCTAGTGGGAATGTGGTTGGCATGTTACGGAATTCTGCTTCTTACTAGGAACAAATGAGGTGGCTTGACTTATAAAATTATACCCTTTATGGCTAAGTTTTGTGGTATTATGGCTCACCATTAATTTATTTTATGTGTTTCTATGTAAAATGGAAGGTCTATCTATGTCTCCTACCACTTCCATTTCTTCCTTTTTTAATTTGGAATAAAAAAATCTATTTGTTATAAAAAATACTTACTGACCTTTCTTTCCTGATTTCCAGTAATGAGGAAATTTGCTGCTTTACAAGGTCATCCCTGGAATGAGATGTCTAGCTTGATGAGACTTTTGAGGCTCATTTAAATGAATGCCTCATCTTAAAGTAGAGGGTTGGCTTGATGCACCAAGGATATTCCTCATTTAACTCCCCCTTCCAAGCATACAAAGGAATGCTACTTTTGGCAGTGGTAACTCCTGAAGGGTTCTAGATGGAGAAAGTGTTGAAGCTAGACCAACCCTTGTAACTTGGCATCCAGGGCCACCACCAGCATCTCAGTAAGAACAGCTGTCTCCATGACCATGTGGGACAGCCAGCAGTCCAGGCACCTTTCATCAACTTGGAGGCCAAGTATATGCCTCAGTTTCATCAAGCCAGTTCTCTTATTTTCCACTGTGTTTAGGGGTCAGACTGGCATCAGTGATTTGCATAGGACAGTTTGTCAGACCTACTGGACTTCCCTGCCCTTATCAACAGTGAACACTGAGCAGGGATATTGGGGGTAAGGGAGATAAGGCAGAAAGAAGGCCAAGGCAGATATTAGATGGCACTGGGAAAGCAGTTCCCAACTCCCTTTTGTAGGAATTAAATATTCAACTAAAAGTCCTTGTGAGATCTCTTTAAAAATTTGAAGCTAGACACAGCCAACCTAGTCTACCTCCATGGCCCTGGCTACTGAACATAAAAGTTGACCTTGAATGTCATAGTTCAGGGGGTCTTTCCCTGTTGGGATAGGAGAGCAGGTCAAGGAACTAAGAGTTCAGATCTGAGCCTGCCTTTACAAAGATGGTGGGGAACTCTGAGACTAAGAGCCCAGGAGAGTATCAAAGGGGTTACCAAGAAATCTGTCATCTCTCCATGATTCCTGGAAGATTATAGTGGTGCTATTTATTTTTAAAGCAATATTTTATTTTTTTCCCCAATTAAATATAAAGACAGTTTTTAACATTGGTTTGTAAAGAATTTTGAGTTCCAAATTTTCTTTCTCCCTTTTTCACGTTCCCCCTGAGGCAGTAAGTAATTTGATATGGGTTATACATGTTCAGTCATGCAAAACATAGTAAGTGGTGCTATTCAATAGCTATGTGAAAGTTATATGTTTAACAAAGGCATTTGTCACTGTGATGGAGTGATGGGAGACTATGTTGAGGAGATGCCACCTGCAGATGGTGAGATTCTACATTTGTTCCTATAGATACTGTGCTGATTTGATCAAGCCCCAGAACACTGTAGTCTTCCTGAAGAGTTCTGTAATCACTCAAAGGAATCTGACTTGTCCATCTACACAGAAAAGCCCAAGTGGATGAAGGATATCGGTTTTTCAGCTTCTACCATGCATTTGCATAGACATCCTACATAATTTATCTAACAGTATTTATATATGGACCAGAGAGAGATGATGTCGGGTGTGAATTGGATTTAAGTGAGGCAGAGTTGAGCCTCACTGGCTCCAGTGGCTAGACAGTCGTCAGAACTATTGCCTCTTTGGCTTGTGGCCATTGGAAAAAATTGCTCTCATTTGCCCACCTCCCCCAGGGGAAGTCTTCACATGCTTGGGGGTAGACACCCCCCTAACTCACTAACAGGTCTGAGGCTTATGCTTACCCTCACCCTGATTTTAACCTATCTTCTGAGATAACGCTCACCAAGGAGCTACTGTAGCATATGCTGTGACCCCACTTCTGTTTTTAAAAAATGGACCAGAGAATACAGATGCACTGATAACTTTTTTGTGTGTTGTTTCCCCCAATTAGAGTAACTCCTTCTGTTTGTATCCCCAGTGCGGAACACATAGTAAACACTTATTAAAAGCTTTTTTTTTTTTTTTAAATGGACAAATTGGGACCTAAGTTTAACAGGAAGAGAGCCGGGGAGGGGGTGGGGTTTGATCATCATTGGTTTCCTTCTGTTTTGGTTGATGCTTCTGTCTTCAATATTTCTGCTCATTCATGGTCCCCTAAAGTTGAAGCTTTGTTCAGCCCCTGCCTTCTTCCTCCTGTATTGCCTTTAAGTCTACTCTTAGGGCCTCATATCACCTCTAGTTGATTCCTGTATGGTACTCCCCTCCCCCACTCCTCTTTCAGAGAGAAAACAAGTTAGAGTAGAAAGAGAGCTAGCTGAGCACAAAATTGTATAGCTTTCTAGTCAAAGCCATAACTCCCCAAGAACCTCCTTTCCAATATAGTCAACAAGAGGCCATCCACATATACCCTTGACTTAAAAGCTGCTTAAGAGAGAAACCTACTTATGGAAGACTCATCTGGGACTCTTGATTTGGACAGGGTAAAGTAAAACAATTGTAGTTGAGAGGGAACTGAAAATTCAGAGAAAGGGGTGTGTGTGACACATATGCTGTTTTAAGTAAATCCAGGTCCCTAAAACCAGAATGATTATATTCTGTAAAGTGAAGGAATTGGAACATAAGATTATAGCTGGCTTGTTGGTACAGTGTATAAAGAAAGCATAGGCCTTGGAGTCTGCAAGACTTGAATTAGAATCCTCCCTCAGACAGTTGCTAGCTGTATGATTCTGTGGCCAAGTCACTTAACCTATATTTTCTCTCCATAAAGAGGAGATAGTAAGAGTACTTAATTTTCCAGGATCAAGTGTGTTAACACCTAACTACAGGTAAATGGTGCAGTGAATATAGGACTGGAGTTGGAATCAAAAAATCCTGAGTTCAAATCCAGCCTGAGATATTTAGTAGCTATGACTGGGGTAAGTCACTTAACCTCTGCCTCAGTT
This sequence comes from Bettongia penicillata ogilbyi, assembly GCA_023548195.1. Lineage (NCBI taxonomy): Eukaryota > Metazoa > Chordata > Mammalia > Diprotodontia > Potoroidae > Bettongia > Bettongia penicillata. Next base: position 27,085,484 of record JAJHZJ010000314.1, on the reverse strand, counting down.
CCCCCATCCTGTAAAATTAGGATGATGATAATAGCACCTACCTAACCCCTACATTTTGTAAAGTGCTTCACAAATCTTAAAAGTGCTTTTGTAAATGCTAGTTGTTACTATGTATTCATCCCCTGATCTTTATCATTGATCAGTTATTCTTGTTTCTTCCAAGGAATCTTGAATGAATTTGTTGTGTAGATTCTTAGTCTCTCCTGAATCAAGTGCTCTTTCTTAATTGACAAACAATAAACATAGTTGGATCATGAATTTAATTTGAATTTAATTGTGAAATAGTATGTGAACCATTGATTGTACTGCAGAAAGAAAATGTACTTGTTCCTACTAATACTTTTGTCAAAGATGCCCTCTGTTTATAGATTTTTATGTAGATAAGAGAGTAGTCATGTATTGGTTGCCTTTTTCAGTATCAGTGTGCCAATTTTTAAAAATTATAATAGCTAACATTCTAACATTTATATAGTATTTGCTATGTATCAGTATTGTGCTAAGTATTTACAATTGTTATCTCATTTGATCCTTAACAACCACTCTGGCAGGTAGGTGCTGTCATTATCCTTATTTTATCATTGAGGAAATTGAGGCAAGCTGAGGTTAAGCAACTTTCCCAGGGTCTCACAGCTAGTGTCTGAGGTCTGATTTGAACTCTGGTCTTCTTGAGACCAGGCCTAACATTTTATTCACTGCTCCACCTAGTGGCCTATTCCATTTTGTTGCCTTATATAGGAATGTTTTAGGGAATGAGATCTTTGTCTTTGACTTCCTTTAGGTGTATAACAGTAATAGCATATATAAAAGTGTGTGTGTGTGTGTATCACATCACTTTGAGGTTTATGAATTACTGTATATATGACTTAATTGGATTTTACTAATAATAAAGGAGGAGGTTGATTGCATTTATGATTTCACTGATAGAGGGAACTCCTAGATGAGGTAGCAGTGAGAAATTTAGTGACTTGCCAAGGGTTACGCAGTCAGCATGTGTCAGAGGTGGGACCTGAATCCAGGTATTCATAGCTTCTGTTTCTTAAAGAAAGTATAGGATTAGGAGATCATCATCCACATTATGGATTTTAGGGTTCTGGAGCCAGGTGAAAATAATGAAGGATTCAGCCTTCCTAGTTGTCTATGATGCCTTTGAATCATTCCTCATCCTTGAGTCTGAATGATAGATTTATATGAAAAGGCTGGGGGAAAAAAGATTATGTAATGAAAGAGTTTATCCCTTATATACTGAATGTTTGTATACTTTCAAAGAAAAATCTGTAGATTCCCATCCTCCATGTAAAAATACACAAAATGGTTCCAGTAAAGCATGCTGAAGTCCAGGAGAGGCATAAGGCAGTGTGAAACAGATTGTTTCCCCATGCAATCATGTGAAAAGCTTATTTTTCTTTTCTTTCCTTTCCTTTCCTTTTCTTTCTTTTTTTTTTTTTAACAAAAGGTTCCTCTTAAACACTAAACATTCTTTTTGGCTTTATTTGTAACATTTAGGTTACTCAGTAAAAGGATAAGTGCTTGAACTTAGGACATAAAAATGTCAGCTATAGAGTATTTGTACTTGATGTATAAATTTACAGTTTATTCATATAAATTTTAAATATATGAGCAGGCTTATATTTCACACAAATGTAATACATGCCAAAATAAATATGGACTCTAGAAATATTTTGATTAGGAAATTAAGGTATATAATGTGGCGTGAGTGACAGTACATAATTTGGTGCAGCACATTCTTAGAATCCTCTCTTTCACTTTTATATACTACAAACCAAAAAAGGCAAAAAATATATTTACAGTTTAGAAGTATTGATTTCAAAATGTTGGAAGAAATCAGAGAATAGGATTAGAGTACTTTATTCAGGATATTCTGTCTATATCACTTCTGGCCCTTTTCTAAAGGAGCTTTCTGTCAAAGAGACATTTTTATTATAAAAGTGGTTAATTTACAATTGTCTTTACTTTGTTGGTATGTTACATATAATATATATCTCCCAATAAGCAGAACTTTGGTGCAAGTAGCTTTTAACCTTGAAAGTATTAGCTTTGGTTGTTTTGAATTTTCCTGTGATTAGTTGAAATAGTGACCTGAAGGAGCCTGTACTTCTTGTACTTGGGTTCACAAAATCAACTCTATTTGGAGGCAGTAATTTATGTGAGAAAACTTTTGAGGTCATGTGATAAAGAACCCTCAAAGAGACTTTTGCAATGATTTCAGTAGAATGTCCATTTTGTCCTGCCCTGCAGTCCATATTTGGAGGATTGATGTCTAAGGGTGTGGAAACAGTGTCCTACATGGACTGTGTGATTGGAAGAATGGTAGTTCAAAGAAAGAAGTGTAGGGGGCATACAGAAGCAGGAAGAAATATTATTTGGGCTTCAGTATTTGAAGGATTGTTGAGTTTTATTAGGTTTTAGTAGGCTAGGCACCTTGCTCATCTTTCTGTCCTCCCACCACCAACACCCTTCACAGGCTTTTGGAAGGGAGATGAGGAGGAAGAAGAGAACCTGCAGAGGATTGCCCTGATTGATCTTATGTACACCCCAGGACTTCTTGGTCCCCCCTTTTTCTGTGGCATCTGCCTCTGGTGGCTGATGACCTGTTGTGTCAGGCAGCAAGTGCAGCCCGTGCTAAAAACTGGTTATGGTGGGGTGGGGCCAGCAGGGCCCAGGTATTTTTACATTTCTTCTTGCACACCCAGTTGTTTTACTTGGGTATGTGGCCCCCATTTTGGAGAGTTAGGACCATAAATAATATCTAGCCCAAACGCCTCATTTGTATGCGTTGAAGCATTTGTACTGGTCCACAAAGAACAGTGATTTAGCCAGCTTCTCCCAGATAGTTTATGGCAGACTACAATTCCTTATTCATTATGCAGCAGCACAGGGTTTCTACCTATTTTTTTTGCCTTTTACAAAAATGAAAGCTGTTCATCAGAACAGAACAAGACCAGGGTTGTAGTATTTTCAGTGCACGTACTTCCTCTCCTTGAATTTCTCCCGTAAAAAAAAATGTTGAAAATTTCTCTCCATAGCAGGAAGTAGCTACATCCAGAACAGGTTCCATTTTTAATAGAAATCTAGGTAAAGTAATTACACAGTGTAATCACAACCTTATAGTCTTTCTAATGATAATAAGAAACTGCCACGCAGAATAAGATTAACCATCATTTCTTTAGTGAAAACTTTTGCATTGTGGGTTAAGCAGGCAGACCTGAGCTTCCTCAATTTTTGGAAGATGCCTTTGGGCATAGCAAAGATTGTGTTAAATAAGAGCAAAAGTATGAACATTTAAGAGTCTACTGAGTATCTTTCAGTACTCTATTTTAGCATTTTTAAAATTTCTATCCCCAGCACCTTTACAATGTCTTCTTAATAATAGACACTTAATCTGTCAAGTGGAGGTAACTGGGTTTGTTTTTTTACATTTAAATAGTTAAGTTGCAAGTATTTTAAAATCCTAATGATTTCAAAACTTTCTCCTAAATAAATATTAGGTCTTTGAGGTACATGTTTTTGTTACCAAGGTTTTCAGAATAATGTGGATTCATCTAGCAATCACTCAGAGATTTGAAGTTGTTCCCAATAATGTAAATCAAACCTATTTAGAAATACTGGTTTTATGTATGTGAAGGCCAATTCTTACCATATAGAGGGATAAGCATTGGATTAAGATGTAGGAGAGCTGAGTTCTAGTTCTGGTTTGTTAGCTAACATTGGGGGAGCCTCTGGATAAGTGACTGCACACTTTCCGAACATTTGTAAAATGAGGAGTTGGTCAATAGACAATATTTATGTTCCTTTTCAGTTCTTATACTATGTCTAAAAAATATGTCTATTATACATCCAAGTTCTTGTCAGGTCTTCTATTTGTGTTACAAGAACATAGATTTTGTATATGAACACTTCTTTACTATAATGGAAGTTTGGACCAATACGTAACCAGTATTTGATTCTTTTGGGGTTTATTATTGGTTTTCTTTCTCTAAGCCCTCTGCTTTTCCAACTTCTCCAGTTTTCCTCCCTTTCAATAGTCCCTTGAGGGCATTTGAGGTGGTATGATAGTGTAGAGAACACTACGCCATAGTTGGCCAAACCTAGATTCTAATCCAGGCTCCACCACTCAATAGCTGCGAGATTCTGGGCAATGGGCTATTCAGTTTCCATAGGGCTCATTTCCCACATCTGTAAACAGGAAGCTTAGACCAGAATCAGGGGTTGGCAAATTATGGCTAGCCTTGGCAATCTGTTGTTTTTGTACTGCCCACAGATAAGAGTGTTTTTTAAATAAAGTTTGTTTCTGTATTTGAAAAACAGGTAGCCTGGACTAGATAAATCTCAACAGCCTTCCTTTCTACCTGAAAGGTACAGGCTAAGATTTAGTTAAAATTAGGTGTGATTTTTTTTTTTTTCATTATTTGGCTGTACTTAGCCGCCAAAATAACATGTTACCCTTAAGATAGGTGATAACATTTAACTTGTAACATAATTTGACCTTTCAAACCACTGGACCTTTTAAAATTTCTTATTCTAGTAATAAGCAAGTCTTAAACTTCATTTAATGCCAGTTATATGTCAATGGCCATGGCATCTTCTCTCTGGTGGCAGGAAGAGATATTTGTGGCAGTTGGCATTCCAAGTTGTTTCACATTTTCACTATGGAAACAATGTTAAAAATCTCTTTAGAGTGAAGTATCAGCTTCTGCTAAAATATAGCTCTAAAAAGATGGGCAAGTCCTATTTTTAGTACTAATTAAACATACATCCCATATGAAAAAATGAATTTTAAATTCTAAACAACAAATTTTGTTTCCCCATGGTTATAACTTTACCCCCACCCTCATGGGAGATGACTTTACCTTCCTCTTTACTAAGAAGTTTTGGCTGGAACTCCCTCAGTTCCTCTGTTTTATGCCCTCACTGGCCTGCCTGCTGCAGGTGCCTGCCTTCTATGCTAGCTGGGCCTCCTTGAGCCCCTGGCTTCCCTTTTATCATTAAAGGGCACATGCCAGAAATGGTACTTGAACCTCAGGTCTTGACTCCAAATCCAGAACTCTTTCCACTCTACTGTCATGATTCTCTCTGGGCATGTGTTTAATGGATTGTTTCCTTTTGTTATCCACGGGGTTTGCTTCTGCTTCCATTGGTAGGGCACATCTGGTTCAAAAATGGCTCAGGCAGACCAAGTCTCTGATTCTACAGCATTGCATCTCTGAGCTGTCTAGGTGTCACCCCGCTTGTAACATCCACAGCCATTTCCTTGAACTGTCATTCTCCTAGCCTCTGAGTGTCATCTTCCACCTTCTGACAAAACCCAGACTTTTTTTTTTGGAGGGGGAAGGTAGCTTACTAGCTTTTGAGATTGTTGAGGGCAGGGGCATTTTTTTTTTTAATCTTTGTAAGCCTCAAAACTTAGTATGATGTCTGGCAAGTAGGTGCTAAATGAATACTTGCTGACTTCATTCAGTATGTGTTAATGGATTATAGTTTTGGTTTTTTGTTATACTTATTTCTGTGTGTGTTTTATCTCCCTACTAAGCTGTATACCTCCTGAGGTATAAACTGTCTTAATTTTAAAAATTTAACTGATTGATTTCATTAATGGTGGTATCTGAGCTAGCCTGGAGGAAAGAAAATTTCAACAATTAGAATTTGTAGCACTCATGTATTCCAGATATGCACAGACGTTTGGAGGTGGAAAGTTAAGGGAACCCTTCAGTTCCATGGAGCAAGAATAGAGAAAGTAGAAAGAGGAATACAGTTTATTAAAGAAGACTAGTCTACAACACTAGGTTAGGACTAAATTGTGTAGAAGGCCTTGAATCCAGGCTTAAGCAATTGTATTGGTTCTTAAAGGCAATGAACGAATTACTATTGAAAATTCTTGGGGAAAAAGAGGCCGAGTATTGAAAGGTTTCTGCAGAGGCAGAAGGACAGGCAAGAGGGAGCTATCGAAGCTTCTTGTCATAGGTGCGCTTTAGCAGCATCCATCACTGTGGCAACTGTGGGAATATAAATTGAAGGAGAGGATGCTGTGGCAATAGTCAGGGGAGAAGTAATGAGGATGTTTGAACTCCACGGTGAGTAGAGAAGTGGTAGGAAATGTTAGGGAAGTGCTACAAGATCTGGCAACTGATCGATTTGATTGATGGGCTGCAGGAGGTGAGGGAACGTGAAGAGGAAAAGACTATCAGGGTGAATCTGGGTGATTACAAATACTCTGGTGGTGACCTCGTAGAAGTTCTGTTCAGAAGAAAGGGGGCTTAGAGGGACCGCTAAAAATGAGGTCCTTTATTTTATTGAGGGGGGCATGTAAAATTTAGATGCCCATGGAAGTCTGGGCAGAGATGAGATATGTTAGGAAATAATTGAAGGAAGACTGCTAATGGATGTGAGGAGAGGATTGAGTTAGACACAAGACGTCGTTTACTAACCTGGGGGCCCCCCAGCAACCCAGATTGTACAGAGTTAATGTTTTTCTTAAGTATTTAAGGATTTTCTTAATAAATGTCCTAGTTTTGTGATTTCTTGTTAAATGACTAGCATTTAAAAACAAACCAAAACCTCTGACTTTATTTAAAAAGCTATTTCCTCACATTACTTTTTAAAGGATATTTATTATATTTAGCTGTATTTCTTTGTGGATAAAAAAAAACTCAAAATCTTTCTGAGATTGAAAATAATTAGAAATATTTAGCAAGCAGAGTAAAACAAGCTTACCATGTGAGTTGTCTGCATAGCAAAACATGGCCAATCCACAAGTATTTATTTAGTGCTTACAACCAGGCACTGTGTTAATCCCTAAGAATACAAAGAAAGGCAAAAATGCTGTTGCTATGCTAGAGAAGCTCCCATTCTCCTGGGGGAGGTGACCTGCAAATAATGCTGTACATACTGGACATGGTACTGTGTAGGTGGGATGGGACCTCAGAGGCAGGCCCCAGCAGCAGAGGAAGAGCCTACTGCAGAAGGCTCCATGTCTTTAAAGGAAGCCATCTGGTCTAAAGTGGACACAGAAAAGAATCCCTGTGCAGCACTTTGATAAGCCATCAGCCTCCGGTTTCCAGGAAGCTTCTCCTGCCATCAGACCTCTCCTAGCTTCTTTGTAGCTTCCACTCACTGCTTCAGGACCTGCCTTCTGGGCCAATCCCTCTTCCACATCCACGATAGCCTTTCAGATACCTGAAAACAGCTGTTGGGTCTCCTCCAAGTATGACTTGGAGTAATTTTCCACTATTATAGTGAAAATTATCCATTAGCATTTTCTGAATGAATAAATCTGTATTTTAAATCAATGTTTGTCTTTGCCTGCTGGGCATGGAGATTGATAGATGAAGCAGTTTGGGGGTTCTCTTGTCTCTTAGTCTATTTGTGGTCATGTGTTACATCAGTTAAAATGCTGGGTTGCTAATAGAGATTATTGCACTAGGGAACAATTCACATGCTGGAATTGTAGGTTTACAGTCGACAAGGCCCTTGGAGCCCATCTGGTTTAGTCCCCTTCATTTTACAAATGAAGGGAAATAGCTTGCCCAGGTCACAGCCAGTGTTGGATGGAACATTTGAGGCTAACGTAGTCCTGACTCCAAGTCCAGGGCTAGAAGCACTGCAGTTTTCTAGTTGCAGTCATTTCCATTACACATGTGCCCTGTAAGACATCCAGTCACATGCCACATTCTGGGCTTCTGGAGGGTTTTTTTCATCAGTTTGCTCTGATGGAGTGTTAGGCAGTTGCTTTTGAGTAATGTTGGTTCTCGTTTAGAAGGTTCTATTGTTGCTGTTTGTCATTTGTTCCTAAAGATGACCTAATAATATCAGGAATGCTGATTGCCCGTGATGCCACAACTTGCAAGTGAATTGGATTTAAGTGAGGGTTGACTATGCAATAGCACCCGTCTCACTTTCTCTTCTGGAACGATCTGGGTCCAGTGGCCAGATAAAGATCAGGATTGTTGGAGATTTGGGCCCTTCTCTCCCCAACTCACCCCCCTCTGAGGTTTGTAATCAGAGCAGTAATTTGCCTGAATTTAAACAGCTGTTAGCAAGTGTTTGGGGAAGGATTTGAATCCAGAGCTTTCTGACTCCTTTGGTACTGTACCCATTGCACACTACCCGGCTGACTAACAGCTATTAAATTTCCCATTTGGGATTGTTCCTTCCTAAAATTAGAGCCCTACATTTCCTTTGAGAAATTATTACAGTACTTTGAGCATAAGATGGTAACAGATTTCATTTAAATAAGAAAGTAGCTTATCAAATGATCTCTTAATTGTGGCAAGGTAGTCATTTCCAACATTGATTTCCCTGGTTTAGTATGTTTTGTTCTGGTCCAGCCATTCTTTTCATCTTCTCGAATGCCTTTTCTATTATTTCAAATAGTACTTTGGGAAGGGAACTAAGGTGTTAAGAACATAAAAATGGAAAGTTTTTTTTTTTTGTTTTGTGACTTTTCTCTTTGTCCTCTGTCCAGTTTCATCTAAGAAATGCTCCAAAAGATGATGTGGCTTATATGGGTTTTACATCAATTTTATTACTATAGATTTATTTTCAGTTCCACTAGTTTTATCTGTTACTCAAAAAAAACCCAAAAAACAAAAACACTGAAGTTTAGAGTTGAAAAGGATATCAGCAGCCACATAGTTGGGAAAGGTAGGAGGTGAGAAGAGAAAACAATTTAGGCATAGGGGAAGAAGGGAGGGAAACAAGCAAAGAAATAGGTGGTGATGGTGTTCCCTGTGTGAGGAACAGCCACTTGGCCAATATACCTGGCTCCTGGAAGTGGGTAGGAAAGGTAGGAATGGGACAGCTTATGAAGAGCTTTAAATGCTGGAAGATCCTGGAAGTAATAGCAGGCCACTAGAGTTTGCTGAGTTGGGGTTTGACATGGGTAGACCTTTACTTTCAGGAAAATCACTTTAGTGATGTAGACCTTGCGTAGTCATCCCTCACTTAATTTAGTGAAAAATGTTTTGGAGTAAGGGGAGACTTTGAACCTGTGAAGCCTGAAATGTGGCTATTGGCTCTAATCCTAGAATATTGTCTATTTAGTCATTTCAGTTTGAAGGAGTAATGTTGATGTGACTCATTTACTTCTTGATAAAGAATCAAGAGCAAGGCAATTCTAGTAGAAACCTAACACCATACTACCAGAGCTAAGCTACAGATGTAATGCTATGCCAGTCAGACTACACAAGCGATGCTTTACAGAAATTAGATAAAACAATTAGCTGGGAGAGAAAAATCAAGGGAGAAATAATTTTTAAAAGGTAAGAATAAAGAGGTAATGGCCCTTCCAACCTTCAGACTATTTTATGAGGAAACAGTCACCAATATGATTTAATACTGGTTAAAAAACAAATATGTAGGTCAGTGGAACAAATTAAATAAGGGAGAATTGGAAATTACATTGTTTTAGAAGGTGAGTTCGTTAAAGCAGGGGCTATTTTTGCCTTTTTTTTTTTTTTGCCTTCTCAGAATTTAGTGTAGTGCCTGGCATATAGTAAATGCTAAATAGATGTCACCTGATTGGTCATAAAGTCTCCAAAGAAATAACAGATGTGTGATTGAAGAATTACAATAGCATACACATTCATTAGGACTATTAAAAAAAAAAATCCACCCCCCCCCCCAAAATTAGACATATCCAAGATGTTGTTTTCAATCATTTCAGTCATGGTTTTTGCGGCTGAGATGTTGTAATAGTTTGCCATTTCCTTCTGTAGCTCATTTTACAGATGAGAAAACTGAGGCAAGCAGGGCTGCCAGGGTCACACAGCTAGTTAAGGGTCTGAAGCTAGAGATGAAGACTCGTCTTCCCAACTCCAGGTCCAACGCTCTATGCACTGGGCTACTTAGCTGCCGTATCCTAGGGGTGTGTATATGTGTGTAAGTAATCAATAAATAAATATAAAATGAATAGCCTTTCTCTTATAGATAAATAGTTAGATGATATGAACAACCAATTTTGCAAAGTATTCACAACCACATGAAAAAATGCTCCAGATCACAAGTAATAATAGGAGAAATGAAACTCAAAACCACCCTGAGGTTTCATTCTACAATTAGAAAATTGGTGACAAATTAGAAAAAATGATGACAAGAATGTTGGAGCAGTTATGGAAAGCTAGGAACACCACTGCATTGTTAGTGGAGCTGTAAAATGTATGATCATTTTGGGAAGCAGTTTTAAATTATGCAAATAAAGTGACTGATAAGTCCTTATCCTTGGAACCAGAAACTCCATTACTACCTTAATATCCCAAGGAAGCCATTGATAAGGAAAAAAATACCCTTATGCTGCAAAATATTTATAACAGCACTTTATTATAGCTAAGAATTGGAAACAAGTAGATAATACTTGAATGGCTAAATAAATTGTGGTATGTGAATGTAATGGAATGTTACTGTGCTCTTAAGAAATGATGTGATGAACACACAGAAGCATGGAAAGAACAATATGAATTGATACAGTCAAGTAAGCAGAGCCAAGACAATAACATATATGGTGACTTGTAACAATGTAAATGGAAAGAATGGTGACATACCAAAAAATCACAAGCAAATGTAACAAAATTAAAAAGATCGAGTGGGGCTCGACCTCCACTGCTTGGTAGAGATGGGGAGGTCCACAGATCAAACAGTTGTATTGATTTTTCTTTGTCCTCCAGAAAATACTCTTTGTTGTTTGGGCTAGCCCTTTTGTGGGGGGTGGGGGTGGTAGCTGAGAGTTGCATAGGGTAATATTTAAAAAACAAGACCCAAAACTATAAAGATGGGAAGTGAAAACAGCACCTAAAATAGTTTTGCTTAAAAGAACTTCAGTGGATACTATGATTTGCTTTCAAATCAAGTTATTTTGCTTATTTTATTTGTATTTGTTGAGATCATTTGATAATTTAAATTTTTATTTGCTGACTATAGTACTAGTTTCTTTGGGCAGAGCAGGGGTCTTCTGTGGAAAAAAACTGAACTTTAGTGTCATGTCTTGTAAACTTAGGTACTGTGTGTATAGTGGAGACTTGTTATTTGTTGAATGGATAAAAGAGAAACTGCTTAGCACAAAGGTAACCTAAGTTGTTTTGTCTATTTAAACTGGCAAATAGATTTTGAAGGTGTGGGATTTATCCTGAACTTAGTGGAAAAAGTACTTGATTGATAACTGGCTATCTAGCTCTATGTTACTTGTACATTTTCATTTTGCTCCCCATATGAATTTGGCTTTAAATTTTTGTATGACTGAGTATTTTATAGAAGAAATTTTTCTTCAATTTTGTTCCTTTTTCTACCATAAATCATCACACATGTTTGGAAGGCAGGAGCTTTGTTTGAATCCCAGTTGCACAAGTTATTAATTCTGAGTCCCTATACAAAGAAATAATTTTACTGTCCTTAATCTATTTCCTGATTTAGTATTATGGTTTTTGCATTTCTAAATCCATTTTTAGTGATCGTTTTTGGAATTTGAGTTTCCTTTTTTCTCCCTACCTTTAGCCCTTCCCCCATCTGTTGAGAAGGCAAACAATATGTCACTTATACATGTAAAGTCATGTAAAACATTAAAAATTATAGTTTTTTAGCTCAGTTACTATGTTTTCTGACTAGACTATCAGTTGAAATATCTAGGGTAAACTGCTGCATAGTATTAGTTTTAATCAGTGCCAGCATTTTCTTGAAGCCTTTAAAATTAAATTCTAAAATGTCTTATCTGTTTTACAGATTGCCTCCAAATATGACCATCAGGCAGAGGAAGATCTTCGTAACTGGATAGAGGAAGTTACAGGCTTGAGTATTGGAACAAACTTTCAGCTGGGTTTAAAAGATGGCATAATCCTCTGCGAGTAAGTGTACATTTACCCAGTGGATTTATTCCCGATAGTCCAGGTTTCTCTACTTTCTTTTTCTTAGTGTGACCTGTTTTTTTCTTTGCTCCAAGTTGGAACTCTTTTACTAGTTAACATTAAGAATCAGTCATAAATTTCATGTAGTCCTTATATTTCTGGTATTTGCATTGTGGTTAAACTTTAAAAAAGACAAGATTTGTGTGTTTATATTTTTGTTGAGGGTTTTTTTCTCCCTTTTTCTTTTCAGACTTATAAACAAGCTCCAGCCAGGTTCGGTGAAGAAAGTTAATGAATCTTCATTAAACTGGCCTCAGGTAAGCAAGATAATGCAAGATAGAAGTAGTGAACATATGGACACTTGCAAGTTAGGTTTTAGCGCAGCCATTTTGTCAAAAATTTGAGGAAGCATTTCCTTTTAACAGGAGTTAAGTATTGCTAGACTTTATGGTTATAGAGCTTTCAAAACTCTGGCTGTGGTTTAAAATAAGGTTTAAAATAAATAGGTATAATAGGGTTTATTGATGAGTGAGCTAGGTGAGGTAGGATGCAGTGTTTCATGTGGATGTGTGAGTAAATGTGTGGCTGTCACATGACATACTCCTTTTTACTGGTTCTGAGCTTTTGTGGATGTAGGAAACTCAAGGAGGAAGCATTCATGTGCATGTCCTTCACCAGTGCAGAGAGGCCTAGCTCTGTGATTGGTAGTCCTGGAAAGGTCCTTGGGCTTGGTTAAGTGACTTCCTAGAGTCCTGTAGCAGTCTGGGGTCGGAAGGAATTAGGCCTGAGCCCTTGGCTTTCACCACTGGAGGGCATATCGTTTATTCTTTGCTGCCTCTGCACTGACAGGCAGCATTCAGACATGTTTTAGAATGTAATAAACTACATAGTAATTTTAATTTTGCCTGATAAATGTCCAGCTCCTTGGAAGTGTGGAAGGACCTATCTCTTTGAGTGGTTAAAGTTTTATTTCTCAATGAGTCCAAATCTCTTTTCCTCAGGTTTACTTTTTCTTTTATGTACTTGAAGATTTGCAGCCAGAGGCCTTCAGCTATCCCTCAAATTAGGAATTCCCTTGTCATTCTGGTGCTTCCTCTAACAAAACTCTATTTTGCAAATATTCCTTTTCAAATGCAGAGCTCAGAATGGAACATAGATATCTGATCTACTCTTCTCCCTCTCTGTTTTCACTCACACGCACACACGCACACACTCTCTCTCTCTCTCACACTCTCACATACTCTTTGAACACTGATGGCAGCCTTTGTTTTTAAAGTCTCATTAGCAATCATGACTCACAAATGAGACTTTATTTAATTAACCCTCCTAATTCTGTAGCATATGAAAAGCTGGTATAAAAGTAATTACTGTCATGTTAGACTGAGTCTGTCTGTCCTCCCAGCCCGTCAGGATATTGTTAGTATTAACTCTGTCTTCCAGATTTATCATATGCATATTTAGTGAGTCTATCTAGTCTGTCTTCTTTGAAATGCCAGTCATTTCCTCTGATCTCCAATATCGTGCTTGTTGTGCAGACTGGAAATCTCAGTCCTCACTGATTACTAGACAGAACTGATCTCACTTGATCTTCACAGTCAGCTGAGGCAATAGTTGCTGTTATTATCTCCATCTTATAAAAGGGAGTAACGGGTAGGCAGACAGTAGTGACTCGTAGTGACTCGCCCAGGCTCGCGCTGGTAAATGCCTGAGGCTGTATGTGGCCTTAGGGGAAGCAGAGATGGTGCAGCAATCTACCCTGCTGCCCCTTTTCTAGTCCCAGTGCCTCTATCCCACATCAGATCCTCATTACCTTGACCAATACCTTCCTGATGGGATTCCCTTTTCTGTTACAGTCCTCCCCCTCTCTTCTAATCTAGTTTATTCAGTGCTCCCAGATTTTCAGAAGCACCATTCTACTTATTTTATTACATGGCTTCCTTTGCCCACAGAACAGAGTCTCCAAACAGGAGCCCCTCATGTCTGTTACCTGCGCTGCCCCACATGGGCCTCACCTATTTTGTTTCCACCTGAAGTGCTGTTCTTTTCCTTTTGTCTGCCTCTGCCTATCAAGAGCTTATTCAGCTTAATCTTGTGCCCCTTTCTTTGTGAAACTTTCCTTAAATTCTTTGAGTTCTGACGCTAAAGGATGTTGGACTGACACAGCTTGAAAAAGTTGTCTTTAATACTGAGATTTTGATTTGATGATTTTATATCTTACATGGTATTAGTAGGTGCTACCTAATGTTGCTGTTATTTGTATATTTATATCCCTTTAGAATAAGTCCCTGTCTTCTGTCTTGCCCATTATGACCAGCATGTAGTAGGGGTAAGTCAAGTCAACAGGCATAAAATTTTAGCACCTACTATGTGCCCAGCACTGTACTAAGAGCTTGTTATACCAAAGAAAGATAAAAGGCAGTCCCTCCTCTCAAGGATCTCAGTCTACTGGGGAGTACAGCATGCAAAAAAACTTCTATAAACGATGTCATATAAAATAAATTGGAGGTAACTAATAGTGGGAAAGCATTTGCATTAAGGAGACCCAGGAAAGACATCTTGTAGATGGTGAGATGTTAGCTAGGGCTTCAGGCAAGGCAGGAGACAGAAGAGGAGAAGGATTTCTCAGCAGAGAGGACAGCCAGGAAGTGTCTTATGGAAGGAATGGCAAGAAGGCCAGAGTCACTAGGTCAGAGTATGTGGTAGGAGGTTTGATGAGGTGTAGGAGGAAGGCACCAGATACAAAGGATTTGGAGTACTAGAGGATTACTTTAAGTATTTCATTCTGGAAGCGAAAGGGAGTAGCTGGAGTTCGAGTGATGGGCCAGACCTCTTTAAAATTAGTCTGATGACTGAGTGAAGTATGGAGTAAAGGGGGAAAAGACTGAAGCAGGGAGACGAACCAATAATACCCTACAGGGTATTAAAGTCCAGAGGTGAGGCAGTGCCAGAGGAGAGAATGGGGCATGTACAAGAGACCTTACAAAGGTAAAATCAAGAAGACCTGACAACAGATAAGATATGAACAGTGAGACAGTGTAGCAAGATTGATGACACTTGGTTGTAAGCCTGGATGACTGAAATGATGGGTGATGATGCCCTTAATTCTTATAGGGAAGATAGGAAGAGGGGGAAATAGAAAAGCTGAGTTTGGTACATAACTATGTTTAAGAAAATGTCATCCAGTTTGGGATGTCCAGTAAGCAGGTGGTTGGACATTCAAGTCTGGGTGTTGGGAGAAGAGCTAGGGCTGGATAAATCTGAGAGTCAGCATAAAGATGGTGACCATCAAGAAGGGGGCGGCCCACTATGGTACTTGGGGGACACTTACTATTAATGTTGGGAATGAATTGGGTAGAAAAATTTTTTTTAAAAACAAAATAAAGAATGTGCTTCATAAAATTAAAAAATAAAGGCAACTTGATTATTTTAAAGAGATTAAGATATTCTCCTTTGTAACGTGTAAGTATCTTTGAAGAACTTTGCACAGAACCGTGTCTGAACACCTCCTTCCCCTCCACAGCAGACATCTTTTTTGTGTCATAGACCTTTGGGCAATCTAAAGCCTAGAAACCTCCCTTCACAGAATAATGTTTTTGAATGCATAAAATAAAATATGTAGAATTACAAAGGAAGCAAAATATTGAAATATCTTTAGCAAAATACTAAAAAAGAAAATGTTGAAAGTTCACAGACTCAGGTCAAGAATAACTTCCTTAGAGTAAATTATTCAATAACTACCTCAGCCAAGAATTCTTAAACAAGTGTCTTTTCTAGATGATTTTATATTCCATTTCATATTAACTAGGCTGATTTTTTTTTATTAATGTTTTCAGTTTTCTACAATCACTTCCATAAATCTTAGATTTTCTGCACCTCTCTCCCTGAGAGCGTGTGCAATTTTATATGGGTTGTACACATACATTCTTACTAAATATATTTTCACTTTAGTCATGTTGCATGGAAGAATTAAAACGAATGGGAGAAACCATGAGAAAAACCAAAACACAACCCAGAGAAGATGGTCTGCTTCATTCTGCAGTCCAGTTCCATAGTTCTTTCTCTGCCTTAAGAGACCATTGGGAATTTTTTAGGTCCTTGCATTGCTGTGAAGGGCTGAGTCTTCCAGAAAAATTCCTCGTACACTGTAATTGTTGCTGTGTACAAAGTTCTCCTGGTTCTGCTTCTATCACTCAGCATCAATTCATATAAGTCCTTCCAGGCCTCTCTGAAGTCTTCCTGTTCATCATTTCTTATAGCACATAAGCATTCCATTACATTCATATACCATAATTGATGGGCATCCCCTTGATTTCCAGTTCTTGACCTCCACGAAGAGAGCTGCTCTAAATGTTTTTGTACATGTGAAACCCTTTCCCATTTTTATGATCTCTTTGAGATACAGTCCCAGAAGCAGTATTGCTGGGTCAAAGGGTATACACATTTTTGTAGCCCTTTGGGCATAGTTTCAAATTGCTTTCCAGAATGGTTGAATCAGCTCATAGCTCCACCAACGATGAATTAGTGTTCCAACTCTTCCACATCTTTTCCAATATTTATCATCTATCTGTTCTGTCATGTTAGTCAATCTGATAGGTGTGATGTGGTACCTCAGAGTTGTTTTGATTTGCATCTCTCAGTAGTGATTTAGAGCATTTTATCATATGACTATAGATAGCTTTGGGCTGATTTTTTTTTTTAAACTAATGCCTAGACATCGTTCCTTAGACTATTTAGTTCCAGAAGTTTAACTTGACTGTCTTTACTTTTTCAGTTGGAGAACATTGGCAATTTTATTAAAGCCATTCAGGCTTATGGTATGAAACCACACGATATCTTTGAAGCAAATGATCTTTTTGAGAATGGAAACATGACCCAAGTTCAGACTACACTGGTAGCTTTAGCAGGTCTGGTATGTATATGTCTATTAACTAGAATAAACTAACTGTTGGTGACAGGCTACAATACTGAAGGTTTGGGGACAATAACTTCAGCAGAAAAATGAGCTGCTACAGAGGAATCCTGTAATATTAGTATGACTTGATCAGAGAATTTGTCCCATATTTCACAAATCAGGTAAAATGTACTGATGTTTACCTTTTAAAGAACTTTATACATATGCTTTGATACCTTTAATTCTTCCAGGTATAGTATCATTTTCCCCCTTCCATTGTAAGATTCTAGTGGTGTAATTTCTAATGGTAAAGTTTTGTGGTTGTTTATATATGTTTTTATATTACACCTAGGCTAAAACAAAAGGATTCCATACAACAATTGATATTGGAGTCAAATATGCAGAAAAACAAGCAAGGCGCTTTGATGAAGGAAAACTGAAAGCTGGACAAAGTGTAATTGGCCTACAGGTAAGGTGCACGTAACATTTGATATGTGCTTCCTCGTGTACATTTTTGTTCCCCTATGCAGAATAGTTTTTATACATTTAGGAGGTAATCATGTTATCTGTCGTGCTGCTCAGGATTATTTCCAACAACTAAGGAAATGGGGCTGGGGAGGTGGGCAGTAGGACAAAGACAGTCACGAAAAGGCTCTTAATAGATGGTTGGATAGTCCAAACTAGAGAGCTCCCCTGAAGTATTGCCCAATGAGGTATGACATGTGGAAGGTAATGTTTACCTGAAAATGAGGCTTGAGAAGCTGAAAGGGTGACTGCTTACATTGTGACTCACTCCTTCCTAAAAAGACAGTATTTGAAATTTATTAGGTGTGTTAACTAAAGCTGGTGGTGTTTAAGGAAATTCATTTTGCAAAGTTTTAAACTCATGCAAATAATAAAAGTGTTTTTTCTTTTTATAAAATGTGAATATTTCAGCATAAGACTTAAATATTCAGAACTTAACTGGTTAAGTGTGGATGTTGCAGCCCTGCTTTATTTACGCATTAGGAATAGCAAGTCAAAGGAACCTGGGGGAAATTCCTTTTTTTTTTTGTTAAATCAAATAAATATATTCTTAGAGTTGAGGGTTACCCATCTTGCAGTGGGACAAAAGAAAGATTTCATGTGGACCTCACATGCTGAGGTCCCTGAATATGCCCTATACTTCAGATAGTATTCTGTATATGAAAATGGATATAATTTTTTTAGGTCACCATACTTAAAACAAGTATTTGTAAACTTGTGAATGTCTTTTTCTTTGTACCTATTAATTATCAGAACTAGGATAAGGGCATTCCTTTATGATATTGTCTTGTTACCAAAGACCTTTTTAAAAAAGGTAATTTCTGTTTGTACTTGTTCTAGATTATGGTGGTCAGACTGACCTGATAATCCAGGCTGCATATGTTAGTCCACAAAGTCATTTTTTATATATGTAGGACCAGGCTGAAAAGAATTGGGGTGAGGAGGAGAATAAGGGCCTGGAGGTCCCTGAAACAGGTGCAGTAATTTAATTTGAATCTCAGTTTTAAAATGTCCTTGGAAAAGGGTTGACTGAATATTAAGAATATGTAGTTCCGCACAACCATAACATTCCCATAAGAGGCTTAGGAATATTTGGGACTGAAACCACACTTAGAGTTAACAGCAACTTTACCACTCTCACTCAGATCCAACTTTCCTTTATTGCTGTGACTTTTGAAGTCATTGAAACATTTATGATTCTGGTGTTGGGGATTGGCAGCCAGGAAAACTAACAAGGACTAGGCAGTGAATGTTAGGGTGTGGGGCTTAGGCTTGATCTTGGTGTGGCCCTGTCATTTTCACAGGATTAGAAACAGCTTTAGGATCCTTTTTTATCTCCTCACCCAATTCTTCCCCC
Organism: Bettongia penicillata ogilbyi; assembly: GCA_023548195.1. Taxonomy (NCBI): domain Eukaryota; kingdom Metazoa; phylum Chordata; class Mammalia; order Diprotodontia; family Potoroidae; genus Bettongia; species Bettongia penicillata. Next base: position 27,066,865 of record JAJHZJ010000314.1, on the reverse strand, counting down.
CATTAAAAAAAAATGTCTCTCCAGAACTAGGAACGTATTGGCACATCTTTAAACTATCCTGCAGATACACTTTCCAGTTGTTGCTGTGACACAACCACCTCCATTGTGTTGGCAGGCTTTGCTAAGAGGCTTGACAGGTCTTCTTTTCTTCCTTCTTTCCTGTTTCTCCCTACCCCCTAAAAAAACCAAACCCAACAGTATATACGTAGCAGGCTTAAAACTGAGGAAATAAAAGTGATTCCTCACAAAATGGATACCTCCCTTGACACACAAAGGTGTGCTTCTATCTTAATGTTAGGAGCCTCTGTATTCTCCTTGAGGATGCAGCTTAGGTTTTCTTCTACTTTTGTGTTAAAAGTCTTTGTAGGTGATCTTCTGGCTTCAGAGAGAGCCCTGGACAGAAGAGTAATTTTTTTTTTTTTTTTTTACTTGACCTTCCCATTATAGACTAAGCTATTCTCATTCTTTCAGTAATTTGAGAAATGAAACAAGAGCCTCAATACTTTTCTCTTTTAAAGTGCTGAATGTCATTAAAGTAAAATTCAGGTTAATTTTTGTTTTGCAGAATTCAATGATCCTTGAGATAATTAAAGAAAACTTAAGAGTTATAAAACCAGGCCTGGTGTTGTTTGCCAGAACAATATGGTCTTAGACACTCTAATCTATTAACACAGTGATAGCCTTTCTTTGAGAATGGAATTAGAATCACATTTCACTAATAGTAATATAATTCTTAAAAGCTTGTCTTCTCAATTTTTGGCCTGTTTTTTACAGTTGTAACTATATAGATTTTTTTTTTCCATTTTCTTAAAAGATGGGAACCAACAAATGTGCCAGCCAGGCAGGAATGACTGCCTATGGCACTAGGAGGCATCTTTATGATCCCAAAATGCAAACTGACAAGCCCTTTGACCAGACCACAATTAGTCTGCAAATGGGCACTAACAAAGGAGCCAGTCAGGTAAGTGGTACTTTTTATTTTTAAAAAGTAATGAATTAGAAAACATTCAAAATGTTTATGATTATAATTTTAAGATCGACCATGTCTCATGAAGATGGATCTATCCCTATTATAGAAGGCCTGAACTTCAAAATGAAATGCAGTTCCCTTTTGAAAACAGGGAATTTGTAATGAGGAAAAAAGGATAAGCTTTTCAAAAATCCTGTTTAAAATTGCTTGGTAGGATTATCCATCTCATAAAATACATCCTAGGACATATAGCACAGTGTATACACATAGGCATGCAAGCCTTCTAAAGGTGTAAATGTTTATTATCAGGGCATGTGCTATTTAAGTCAGCAGATATTTGAAGTCCCTGTTGTGTAAAGGATGAACAAGATAAGATTTGAAAATCGGTAATCTTGGTATACCTAGTAACTAATCAAGGTTCATGCTAACTTCTGTTCCAGTCAGAAATGTTTTAACTTGAGTACTCAGTATCCCAACAAGAGCATTTTGCTGTAAGAATCCCAAACTTGTTCGCAGATGTTTGTTTCAGATACTATTCTGAATTTTTTCTCCTGTTGAATATTCTTGTACTAGGCTGGAATGTTAGCACCAGGTACCAGAAGAGACATCTATGATCAGAAGCTAACATTACAACCAGTGGACAACTCAACAATTTCACTACAGATGGGTACCAACAAAGTTGCTTCCCAGAAAGGAATGAGTGTCTATGGGCTTGGGAGACAAGTATATGATCCCAAATATTGTGCTGCTCCAACAGAACCTGTAATACATAATGGAAGCCAAGGAACAGGAACAAATGGGTCTGAAATCAGTGATAATGATTATCAGGCAGAGTATCCAGACGACTATCATGTGGAGTACCAAGATGACTATCCAAGAGATTACGAATATAGTGACCAGGGCATTGATTATTAGATTTGCACAAAAAAAGCTCAGTATTAGTCCATTGTTTTATTCGGTGAAAACCAAGCTAGCCTTGTGTAATTTTTATCTTGTCTTCCTAAAACACTATTATGCTTATTATACTTAAAAGAAATAATGCCTTACATACATTCCTTTTTCCTTTCTTTGCCTCTTCCCTAAATAGATGCCTTTTAGTGCTGTAACAGTTATATTCTACAGCATAACCAATAATTCGCGTATGAAGTAAAAAGGAATACTGTGAAAGGGGAGTACTTTTGTACAGCCAGTTCTTTTATTAAAGATCTATGCATTTTTACAATCTTCTACTTTAAAACTGGTATTTTACGGACCACATGAAGCTTTTCTCTTTTTCCTTTTTTTTTTTTTTTTACAGTTTAGTATCTGGTTTCTACATGGAAGACTGAAACTTTCATGCTTATTGTTAAATGTGTTTTTTTTCCAACTAAATCTGAGATGCAGCAGTTTAGAGATTTAAATATCATTGTTTCTACAGTATTGTTTGCTAATTTTTAAATAAAGTCATGATCAATGTGCATTTGTGATTAAACGTGTATTCATTCTAATATCAAAGCTGACCAGACACTTAAGGAGTAGTGTTACTAAAGGAGCTTGTACAAAATGAGCCTGCAGAAGTTTTAGGTTTGGACGGTGCATTTACTCTTCCTGTTTGTGCCAATGTATCAATGTAGAGTTGTTGCTTTGTTTTCTTCAGCTGTATTTATTGCTGCATTTCTCAGCATAAACTGATCTCATTGTATTTTTTATAAATAAATATTTTTTTTGAACACTATATGAACCATAGGCTGGTCATTTTCTAGAACAGATAAAATAATATGGTCCATCTCATCCAGCCCAGACTAATTGCCATGTCCTTATCAAAGTTAATGGCATTGTGATGGTATTGTAATATAGGGAAATAATATTTAAAGTTCAGTGAGGTATCCATGGGTTTTCTGTTTGACGTTTGAATTGCTAAACCCACACATGAGGAACCAAATAAAGATCAATCTGCAAACATTTGTTTGCACCTGTTATGGGACAGGCTGTCTGCTAGATCCTGAGGATACCAGAGCAAAAAAAGGCAGTGTCGGCACTTTGCAAGATAAGAGGGATGAAGGGGGAGGAGGCTATTAGCTCCATTTGAGGGAATTTATGGAAAGGGAGGCATAAGCAACTGGGGATTCCAGGAGAGCCTTCTGGTTCACAGAAGTGGTGCTGGAGCTGACCTCTGAGGGCAGCTTGTGACTGAAGGGAAAGGCATGAATGAAATCAGGAGATTGAATGTTACACGAAAAGCGGCATAGACAACATAGAACATGGTTGGAAAAGTAAGATAAAGCCTATTTGTGAAGGACTTGAGAAGCAATGATGAACTCCTGGAACTTGAGTCACAAAGTGACAATCACTTTAGCAGCTTGTACGGAGGGTGGATTTGCAGTAGACATAGACTGGAGGCAGGCAAGCAAATGAAGAGGCACCCCAGCAATAGTCCGGGTAAGAGGCCAGAGCTTAAATTGTGGTTGTGGGTATAGAGAGAAGAGGACATAAAGGCCAGACAAGTAGAATCGATAGAACTGCCAAATAATTGGCCATGTGGGGTGAGAGAGCTGAGGAGTTGATTTCAGAGAGATGATTAGGAAAATAATGGCCTTGAAAAATGGGGAAATTGAGTAATAGCATTGAGCTTTGGGGACAGATGACTTGTTTTCAACACACTGAATTTGAGATGTTGAAAGAACATACAGGTTGAGATGTCCAATAGGCTGTTTCTGACATTGGAATGTAGGTCAGAAGAGAATCTAAGCCTAAATGTTTACACCTCTATGGAGGTGATCATTGAGCCCATGAGGGCTGATGAGTAGAAAAGACCCAACCCTACTCAGATCGTGGGTCATGGTATGGGTTAACAGAAGCTTGGTCTTGGCTAATTGTGTAAAGTAAGGTGATTTTAAGTTTTTGATAAGAAACTTCTGCAAAGTTTCATCTAGGGAACGGTAGGTTCAGAGGAATTGCACAAATGCTGATTTTTTTTTTTGTTACTTATTAATTTGAACATGCTGTTAAGGAACACCTCATGTTAAAGGTTGACTTGTACATTACAATTTCAACGTTAGTCTTAGTCCTGTTCTAATGGAACTGATCCTCAGATTACTCATTTTAAAAAATACAAAGTTAACCTTGTTGCAATGGATAAAATTATCAGTTAGGGGATGCCTATTCATCCAGGTGTCTGATAACCTCAGTGGCTGAAGATCTAAGGAAGGAAGGAAATAAGCATTTAATAAATGCCTACTGTATTCCAGGCATTGTGTGGAGAATAAATAAATGAGAAGTGACTTGAGAAAGGGAGACCCTTTAGGCTATTGGAGGTGAGGCCTTGATCTAAAATGGTATCTACAAGTAAAAAAAAAGAGATTTAAATGCAAGAGATGTTAAGGTAGAAACAAGATTTGGCAACTAATTAGACATGTACAGGGCGAAGAACGGTTCTAAGTTCATGACTAGAAAGTAGATCTGTAGATCCTAAAGTCATCTGCATAGGGAAAATTAAACCTGGCTGAGGTCATTATGAGAATGCAGAGAGAAAAGGTCCAAGAGAGACTCCTGGGGACTGCCCGCAGTTAGGGGTGTGATATGAATGATAAACCAGCAAACAAGGCTGATGAGCTATCCAAAAGAAAAACAGGAATGTGAAATGTCACAAAATCCTATTGAAGAGAGGGTAATGTCAAATTCTGTAGATGGCAAGGAGAATGAGCACTGAGAAAAGATCATCAGATATGTCAATGCCTAGGTCATGGGTAACTTTGGAGCAAGTAGTTTCCATAGAGTGATGAAGTTGGAAGCCAGCTAACAAAGGATTAAGGAGTGAATGAATGAAAGGAAAGGAGTGTAGACAACCCACTTTTTTTTTTTCCTAGGCTTAAGGAAGAATCAGGTCAATAGCTTGAGTGGAATGGTAGGGTTGTGTAAAGATTTGTTAATGATTGGGGAAGCAGGCTTTTTTGTAGGCAACAGGGAAGGAGCCAAGAAATTAGGAGAGGTGGAAGAGGAGAGATAGGGAAGGGAGGAAAGAAAGGATTACTGAAGATGATCTACTGGAGAAGACAGCATGGAGTGGGATCAAAGTATACGGAGGGGTCGTCCTTGGCACGAAGCGCCATTATATCAGAAGGGCCATTATATCAGTGTGGGGGAAAGAGAATAAGAGATGATGTTCAGGGATTTTGAAATGAAGTGAAAGGTAGAAGAGGGAACTCCCAGCCTCAGTTTTCTAAGTAAAGTTAAGATCCTCAGTTGAGATAGGAAGGGCTGAGGGAGGGAGAGCTGGGGGAGGCTTTAGGGCAGAAGGCAAGGTTTGGAATTGCTTGTGTGGGGAGAGAGATAAAGAGTCTGTTGGGGAGGAATCACAGGATTATAGTTTCTGTTTTTCTAGCAGATAAACTAAAGTGGCTTTAAGCTAAGACAGAAACTGGGAATTATTTCTCTCTGCCTCTGGATGCTTTCTTAAAACCATGCAAGAGTTGCCAGTCAGAGAAAATTTAGCAAGTAAATTGAGGTTTAAATGACATGCTAGCACACATCCCATATTGGCTCAATCAAGAGTTCAACAAACATTAATCTACCATGTTCAAGGTACTGTGTTGTAGAGATAAAGTGATGAAAAAGAACTAGTTCCTGCCTTTGAGAAATTCTATCGTCTACTGGGGTATGGGAATGGTGGTGGCTGTGGGTACATCAAGCAGTAATAAGTAGTAAAACCTGGGAGGATCAGAGAAGACTTCACAGAAGAGATGGGGCCTGAACTGGAACTTGAAGAAATAAGACAGATTCTGAGGGAAAAGCCCATTTAAGGCAAGGATGCGGATGGAACCTCAAGTGGGGGTCATGACTGCTGGTACAGTTTAGCTGAACACAGATTTTCTGAAGGGGACTAGTTATCAAAATAAGGCTGGAAAGGGAAGGGGCGTGGTTTGTGGTCTTCTTTAAATGGCAGGGTAAGTAGTTTGTATTTCATTCTTGAGATAATGGGGTGCCATTGAAGGTTTTGGCACAGGGAAGTGGCATGATTAGCCCTGTGTATTAGCTTTTGTAATAAATAGATCAGTGTTTAAAACTGCTACCAATTAAGAAACAGAACTGATAAAAAGGACTGTTATTTAATGGGGTTTCAAAAGAGGCAACTTGACCTAGTGGGAAAGAAAACGAATTTGGAATCAGGACCTGAGTTCAAATCCTCAGCCTGGTAGGGATAGACAATAGACATTTATAGGTGATCTTAGGCAAGTCAATTAAACTCTTTTTCATCACATTGGATTAGAGCATAAACATTGAAGGTGCTAGATCATTTCCTTAGAAGAGAGAGGGCAAGGAGAAAATAACCCAACATGCATTATAGTTAAACATTTCTTGGAAGTTTTAGGGGAATGGTGGTCCCTTGGAAGAATGCATGCATAGTTGAGAAGGGAGAAAATATCTAGGGAAAGGGGAATGATAGTATCTATAAGGAAAAAGGACTTGAGATTTTGCTCTTACCTTTGATGAGAAAGATGCCACCAAAAGGCTGGAAAACCTTTGGAACTTATTCTTGTCTTGTCTGGGAAACTGCATAGGTTATTTCAGAGTTGGGGAAAACTAAGGAAAGGCAAAAATTCCAAAAGAAAAGCATCTCCTTCCTCCACTTTCCTTTTAGGCAAAGGTGTGGGGCATAGAGGTGAAGGCGGGAGTAGGAGGGGTAAGATGTTTCTGACAGGGGAGCATGTTTGGAACTGTGATTGTAGATTTACCCATATTTGGGGCCCCAGTATGCTTTCCCCCAAGTTTTATAGGTGGGACTATGAGTTGAGATGAAGAATTACACCCCCACAATCCCCCCAAAATAGTGCTAAGGACTTTGAGTTACAAATACAACTCTTGTCCCTAGGATCCTAGAACCGAAAGCTGGAAGAGGCCTTAGAGATCATCTCAGTCCAAGACTGTCACTAAGAAAGAGTTGATAGCCATGATAAATAGGATATAGTAAGAAAGCACTTAATAGCCCTTGATGGATTCTAGTCATCTGGTCCAGGTGAACGGCATCTTTATTTAGGTACTGAAAGAACTGGTAGCAGATGTGATTGCTAAGCCATTAACAGTAATATTTGACAGATCATGGAAAATGGGTGTCACAAAATTAGACAAGGGTGACAGTCTCAGTTTTATTGCTGGTTATTTTTAAGGAAGAAAACAGTCTGAAAACTATAGGCTAGTGAACTTGACCTCAGTTGCTGGCAAAATTTTGGAAGAGGCAATTCAGGAGATTGTTGAGGAATATCTGTAAAGGAAACTGATGAGTACAAAGAGCCAACAAGTGTATCAAGTTCAAGTCATGTCATATTTACCTAATTTACTTTTTTGACAGGATTACTAAATTAGTAGATGAGGGGAATGCTGTGGATATAGTTTACCTAGATTTGGGCAGCTAGGTAGCACAGTGGATAGAGTGTCAGACTTGGGAAGACTTATCATCTTCCTGAGTTCAAATATACCCTCAGATACTTACTGTGACCCTGAGCAAATCACTTAACCAGGATTGCCTCAGTTTCTTCTTATGTAAAATGAGCTGGGGAAGGAAATGGCAAACCACTACAGGATCTTTGCCAAGTCACGAAGAGTTGGACATGATTGAAAAAAACTGAAGATATTTCATACTATCTTGGTGGAAAAGGTAGAGAAATGTAGACTAGATGATGACACAATTTGATTAATTTAGAATTAATTGAACAGTCATTAAAATATTGTTAGTGGTTCAATATCATTGTGACAGGAGGTCTCTAATGAAGCATCCCCAGGGATATGAGCTCGGCTCTGTGTTGTTTAATAATACTTTTATCAATAACTTGGATAAAAGCACAGATGACCTGATGCATGTTTGTAATCTGGGTCCCTCTTTTTGCTTATCTCTGCTCTTGCTGGGGAGGATCCCTTAGATGAGAACCAAATATAGAATTGATCCTCAAGAATTTGAGGTCAGAGTAGAATTGGAGCATAGGGGAATCTAGTTTCCTAGTTGGGAAACACAATTTCAGAGTGAGGAACACTGAGCACTTTGCACAGAGAGATGAAGGGCAGGGAGTGGTAAAGGTCACTTGCTCCCACTAACTCAGTCTAGCTGTGTTCCTTAGCTGTTGTGCCCTGTTCTTCCCTGTCTACCAGCAATTTTTTCCCTTTTAGCCCAGCATCCCCTACTCTCTAGACAACGTTCCGCCCTTATCCTCAACTGGTTTTCAAAGTGTTAAATGATCAACCACCAGTTTAAGGTATAATAGCTCCATTTTCCAGACTTTTCTATCTTTGAATCCCTAAGGAATGTAGCTGAACTTCTCAGTCAGCTATAAAGTGCAGCTGGGGAGTAACTTGACGTTCAATTAGTACCTCTAAGCTTGAAGTGTATTTTCTACATCATCTCCCCATGAGGCAGGTAGTACAAATAACATTCCTTTTTATGAGTGAGAAAACAGATTCAGAGAAAATGGCATGTCCACAGTCACACAGATGGAAAATGCTGGTGCTGGGACTCAAACCTAGGTCTTGTGAGGGCAAATTCAATGTTCTCTCCTCTACTAGGCTGTATTTCAGAACCTCTGCCAGGGAAGATAGTCAGAGATAGGCCCACAGCTTGGGCAAGATGTTATGTTTGGAAAGAACTACAGAGATTTGAGAGTTGAAAGTCCCGGTCTGTTAGCTGAAACCATGAGATAAGTCCATTCCTAGGAAAAACTGATAGGAAGAACAAAGCAGAGATCCAAGTGATGAGGGAGCCCTGGAGAACTGTCCAGAGTCAGGGGTTGGGAGATAGAGGAGGTGCCAGCTGGGCAGATAGACCAAAAAAAACCAAACAAACCAAAAACCCAAGAAGATACACTGTCTTCAAAGCCAAAAGGAGAGCCTTAAAGAGGAGGAGGCGTAAACAGTGTCCAAGGGGGAAGAGAAGTAAAGGGAATATGAAGTGGGGAGGGAGGGGAGAATGACATCATGATGCTGCAGGGGAGGAAAACTCCAACTCTTTGTAAGCCTCTGAGCAAGAAATAAGCAGAACAGCTCAGACCTCAAGGATGAAAACAATAAAAGCTTACTTTATCACCCCTGGGACAAAATATCATAGGGCCCAACTTTGGAAAAAATGTTTTCTACTTCTAATTCTCAATAGGAGGCAGCATTACTAGGATGTAAACTTAAAGGCATGGGTTATTCTCACATTTGCATTAGTATCCATCTTGGTGGTACAGTGGTTAGAGCACTGGTCCTGGAGTCTGGAAGACCTGAATTCAAATTCAGCTTCAGATCCTCACTAGTCATGTAACCATGGGCAAATCACTTCACCGCCTCTGTCTGCCTCAGTTTCCTCATCTGTAAATGGGGATAACAGTCATACCTCTCTCTCCCAGGGTGGTTGTGAGGATCCAAGATCGTTGTAAAGCGCTTAGCACATACAATGCCTGGCAAGTGGTAAACACTGTAAATGTCAGCAGCTATTATTGTGATTCTTAGCACAGGGCATGGCTTACAGTAAGTGCCTGATTAATGTGTTTCCATTGATTGATGGAGTCGTGGTAAGCTTAGAATCCCTGAGTTCAAATCTTCGCTCTGTCACTTCTTACCTCTGTGACCTTGGGTAAGTCACTGAATGGGCCTATTTCCTTCTCTGTAAAATGTAGGGTTGTTCAGCTGGACCCTTGAAGATCCCTTCCAGAGCTAAATCAAGGATTTTATAATTGAAGAAAGGCCATTGAAAAGCTTCAAGTGTCATTTAAATAGCGTGGTGGAAGCAGGAACCAGAGTGAGGAGTGGGTGAGGAGGTGAAAACACAGGTGTGGACCACTTGAAACAGTTAACACAAGGGGTTGGCAAAGTAGGAGGAAAATCTGAAGATGCCGGAGAAGGAAGCGAGGTGTGGGAACGAGATCGTTCATAAAATGAGAAGGAACAAGATCGAGGGCACAGGTGACTCAATTGGTCTTAGGAAAAGGAATCTCTGGAAGGGGATGGGGGGAAATGGGGATGTGAAGAAAAACACGGGAGGGGCAGGAGGTGGGAAGGGATGTCCTGACTTCAGTTATAGAAGCATGATTCATAACAGAGTTAAGACTCCACAAAGTCTCTTCGGAGACAGAAGGGAGACTGAGGGCTGGAGCTTCAATGCAGATGTGTGCGTATACGAGTACATGTGGGTATATGTGTGTGTACATGTCTCTTCCAGTTGAATGTAAATTCCTTGAGAACAAGGACATTTTTGTCTGTCTCTTGCACACAGTAAGTGCCTAATAAATGCTCTTTGGTTGACCAATATTCAGGCTCCCCAATCTGTGTATGTGACATTTCCACTGTAGAAAAACCAGTCTCATCTGTCACTACTCTGGGTTATCTACCTATGCTGTATTTATTCCATTCATTCTCAGTTCCATCTTAAAGCGAATAATACCTGCTTGGTTTCATGGCAGGGACAGTGTGGCAGTGGGTGGAGTACTGCGCTCAGGTTCAGAAATCCAGTTCAAATCTTGCCCTTGACACTGACTAGCTGTGTGACCCTGGCCAAGTCACTTCAGTGCAATGTGCCTCAGTTTCCTCATTTGTAAAGTGGGGGTATCAACATTTGTACTCGGCTCATAGGATTACTACAAGGATCAAATGAGATAATGTATGTAAAGTGCTCCCCAGAATTTAAAGGGTTCTGTGAAGGTTAGCTATTATCAAATCCCTCCTGCCAGTAACCTTTCGGTTATTTAAATACCCCCAGAACCTTCAAAGATGGGAGGGATGATCTCAGGGACTACCTAGTCTATTCTATGCCTCAGCAGAAAACCATCTTAACAATATTGATAACTAGACATTCCAGGGTCTCCTTGAAAATTGCCTCCTAGGGTGGGTGGGGAGGGAGGAAGGGAGAGAATTTTAAACTCAAGGTTTTTTGTTTTTTTTCCTAACAGTATTTTAAATTCTTTTTTATATACTAATTAATTTGTTTTCAGTTTTAAACAATCACTTTCATAAGTTTTAAATTTTCTCCTGCTCCCTCCCCAAGATGGCTTGCACTCTTATATGGGTTCTACACATACATACTTATTAAACACATTCTCACATTAGTCATGTGGCACAGAAGAATTGACAGACTAGGAGAAAAAACAAAACAAAACATAACAAAAGAGAAAATAGTCTGCTTCATTGTGTTCTGACTCTAGTTCTTTCTCTGGAGGTGGATGGTATTTTGCAACATGTGGAGCTCAAAGTTTTAAAAACGAATGTTAAAAAGTTTTTACATGCTACACAGGCAATGAGGTATAGAAATCTACCTTGCCCTACAGGAAAATAGAAAAGAAGGGGATAAAAGAAGGGGGGGGGGGTGACAGAAGGGAGGGCAGATTGGGGGAAGAGGTAATCAGAATGCACACTGTCTTGGAGTGGGCAGAGTGGAGAGATTTTGGAACTCAAAATCTTGTGGAAGTGAATGTTGAAATCTAAGAATAAATAAATTAATAACACTACTAAAAAGAAAATTTCCTCCTGAGGCAGCCCATTTCATTTCTGGGTAGCTCTATTAGGGAGTTTCCTCTTTACATCAAGCTTAAATTTGTCCCTTAGCAACTTCCATCTAGTGATTCTCATCGGATCATGCTTTACAGAGCTCCTCTGGGAAAGCAAAACTCAAAGTTTGGTGGGGGGAAGGTTAAAACCATTTGGTTTCTGTAATGTTGGAATGCCACATCAATCAGGCTAGATTTGTTCTGTGAAGTCTGGATTCAGTCAAAAGGCTGCACTTGAGGACCTAGAGGGTCATATGTAGCCTCAAGGTCATGGGTTCCCCACTCCTGGGCTAGAGACCATGTTGAAAATGGTCTGTCTCTCTCTCATGCTGCTTCTACTCCAGACATCATCTCCATCTTCCCCCTTGCTTTCCCCTCAACCCACCACTGTTGCAATCTTGGATTCCACCCTTGGTTACTGGGCTCTGATAGGTAAGCTTTTGTTGGGTCTTGTTCAGATGTCCGTCCTACTTCCCTGGCCATTTCCACACCATGTAGCCTCCCCCTCCTCTTTTCTAGTTTCCCTTTATACAATGTCTTCCCATTTTAGCATATCAGTTCCTTGAAAGCAGTGATTGTCTTGGTTGTATTTATGTCTCATAAGTAAGCCCAATATACTTCAATTCCCTCAATTCATAAAAGTGGGTGTATCAACACTTGTTCCCACTTTATAGGGTTGTTACAAGGATCAAATGAGATGGTGTATGTAAAATGCTCCCTACTCCTCCTTAGCACTGAACTCTGCACAAAGTAAATATTTTAGCTATCAAATAGCAACTAATAGCATTTTTCAGTTTAAAAAACAGATTTAATGATCTTTTCATTTGTCTGTGGGCAACTAGGTGGCACAGTGGATACAGTACCAGACCTGGAGTCAGGAAGACATCTTCCTGAGTTCAAATCTGATTTCACACATTTACTAGCTATGTGACAGTGGGCAAGTCACTTAGCCCTGATTGCCTCAGTTTCCTTATCTGTAAAATGAGCTGGGGAAGGAAATGGTGAACCACTCCAGTATCTTTGCCAAGAAAACTCCAAATAGTGTCCTGAAGAGTTAGACATGACTGAAGATGACTGAACATTATCTGCAGACTATATTTGGTGTATAAATTCTGTTGAAAATAACACCCTGCATTTTGCAGTATTTTTATAATTTGTCTGAAGGTTTTTGCATCTATCATCTTCCTTGACACAGTGTTGTGCCATGAAAAGAACACTGGATTTTGAGTCAGCAGCTCTGGGTTAAAATTCTAGCTCTAACATTTGCCTGTGTGATTTTGAGCAAATCCTTTAAACTTCTGGTCTTTAGTTTCCTGAATTTTAAAATGATGGTGCTGGGATTGGACTCGATGACCTCTAAAGTCCTTTCCTGCTCTAAGTCTCTGATTCTATTTGTATTACATCCCTTTAAATTAGGAGTTAATTTTTGTGCATGTCACGGACGCTTTTGGCGGTCTCTGGTAAAGCCTATAGAATTCTTTTCACAATAATGTTTATTGTCCATATTCATAAGGGAAGGAAGTGCTAAATTTCAGTTGGATGTTAATGAAAATGAAGATGAATATTTTTTCCCCATCCAAGTTTCTGTACTTTCTGAAATCTCTACAGAGCTGGAGTCAAAGTTAAGAACCTTTGTTTTAAATGTTTGTCTTAAAGATTAGCCATGGTCACTTGGGGATTTAGGAGACTTTTTTCTTAACCCATTTGTAGGGTATGATAAAATATTAACTTTAATCAACATGTTTCTAGCAGCATAATTTATTTTTTTAATGAGAAAGACCATGAGTCAATGATTATTAAAAATGTATTCTGCAAAATAAAGGAAGACTGAATGTTTATTTTTAACCCTTTTGTAGAATATGACAAAATATTAACTTTGACCAACATGTCTCCAACAACATAATTTATTTTTTAAAATGGGAAAGACCATGAATCAGTCATATCTAAAAATGTATTCTGCAAAATAATAAATGAAGACTGAATGCTTATTTATTTTTACCCTTTTGTAGAGTATGACAAAATATTAACTTTAACCAACATGTTCCCATCAATATAATTTATTTTTAAAAATGAGAAGGATCAAGTCAGTCATATCTAAAAATTTATTTTGCAAAAAACACAATGAGGGCTGAAAGTAATAATGAGGTACAAACCCTGGACAATAAGGAAATGTTTCCTATCTTACAATGGGCTGGAGTTCTGTTCCATCTTCATTCTTTAGTGACTTTCTGTTTCTTCTTATTCTTGAATCAATTAATTTGTTGCTTCTGTTCACAAAGCTCTAAAAAAAAAAGTAAAAACATGGGGAGTAGTTCCCAGTGCTGTGTTCCTATAGTACCAATGGACCAATCTCCTATTTACTATGTGAGAAATTAATTCTCAAAGAAGTCTAATATGAATGAATTAAAAATAGGTCATCATCAAAAAAAATACTGAAAGCATGTGGCTCACGGCATGAGAATACCTAATTAGCTTTTTAATACCCTCAGAAACAATGTCCTTTTTGTGACATACCAACACAAAGTGTAAAAAACTACTTTTCATAGGGAAGGCATGATTTCCATGGTAGACAGAGATGTCTTTTCAATGCACCAACACCTAGCAGGTGCTTAATAAATGCTCACTGACTTGATCTGGTGGTGTTGTTCTAGACATTTCCTCCATCCATCTATCCATCCCTTAATCAACATTTATTAAGCACCTACTATGTGCCAGGCACTGTGCTAAGGGTTAGAGATACAAAAGACAGTCCCCATCTTCGAGGAGCTTAAATTCTAATGCAGATTCCAACCCTTGGATTCCTTCCTTACAAGATTATCTTTGGGAATTGTTGTAGCCAAAAAATTCATCCCTCAGCAGCCAACCTAGTAATAATATGCCTCTTTGAACCTCATTAAGCTGGTTCTTAGATGACTGGCCATCTCTAGGCCTGTTCTTGAAGCCCTTCCAGTTTGTACTCTCTGGTACAATGGAAAAAGTGTTGGCTTTGAAGTTAGAAGACCCTGGGTTCAAGTCCCACCTCTGTTGCTTACTTTTCTGCGTCACCTTGGACCTCAGTATCTGCAACCATAAAGTAACTATACTTTGAGGTCCTTTCCAGCTATAGTATAGTTATGCAGAACTTTCCTTCATGTCACAAGGAGGCACGAGAATGGGACTTTGGTGAAGTAACTGTAAACATGTAACTCCCTTCTGAACTTAATAGGTTATAAAAATGCCTTACATACTCTGCTTAAAATAAAGAGTTCAAAAATATTTTCCCCCAATACAATCTACTTTTATAATATTTATCATGATACTTGTAATGATATTTTGATAGTCTGAAAAGAAGTAGGCAATATGTACATATATATTTAATTAATCTATCATATAATCATTGTGCTGTTAAAAAAAAAATCTGTTTATACCAGATAAGGTGGCCAAGAAGCTCAAATTGTTGGGAAACAGTTGTCTGCTGGCTCCTGATAGAACCAGAATGTTCCAGAATATAAAGGGCTGCATTAAGGTCAGCAATCTTTGTCATTATTTTCAGTAACAGACATTAAAAAATAATTACTAACCTCAATGGACATGGACATGAGTTTTACTTTTGTATGTATTTCAAACCTGAAGTGTAGGGGGAGGCTAGAATGGAAAAGAAGAAGTACCAGCCTGCTCATGAAAAATGAGAGCACACTTTTTCCTTGGAAAGGGAAGAAAAAGAAGTGATAACTTGAGCTAAAAGTGTCACATCCCTGTGAAAGTGTTGTGTTCTAGAAATGCCAGTGTCTCATAAGTGTGTATTAGTATCCTTGGATCAGAGATTTAGAACTCAAAGGGACCTTGGAGGCCATCTAGTTCAATTCAATTTAGTTCTCATTTTACAGATGAAGAAACAGAGGCACAGGATGTGTCTACAAATGAAATTACTGATCCCACAATCAAATGCACCCCTCACACCTCAGCTAAATGTTTCATGACAGTTCAGCTCTGTACAGTTGGAAGGGACAGAGTCTATTTTTTAAGAGGAGCTTTTCAGGGAAAAGGTGTGTCCTGATTTTTCATGATTTGCAAAAAAACCCCCAAAAAACATGTGCAAATCCACTGGCTTACCATTAACTCTTGATCCATAAAGTAGGGTTTCTCTGGTGAGCCATCATTTGTTTCCACGTCAATGACAAAGCACAGAAGCAAAGTGTCCAACACAGTTTCAAACACCAATAGGAAATTGTGGGCCACTAAATAGGCAAAAAAAGCCACCAATAACAAAGGAATTGCCCACACTTGCAGCTCACGGTGGTAGTTAAAGGCCATTAGTCCTCCAAAAACAGTGAAGTACACCACAAACACCTGTCCAAGAAGCAAGATAAAACAATGGAAATTAATAAAATTCATCTTTGTGGACAAAGTAAGTTTGTCCGATTCTCTGTCTCTGTGTGTCTTTTTCTGTCTCTGCTCTCTATCTTCCTCTCTCTCTCTCTCTCTCTCTCTCTCTCTCTCTCTCTCTCTCTCTCTCTCTCTCTCTCTCACACACACACACACACACACACACACACAATGATATGCATATAGAAAGATTTCACTAATGGCTTTCACTTAAGTAGCAGTTTACCCTTTACCCTCAGACCAGCATCTAATTAAAAAGTGTTGCTGTAAGCCTTTACTCTCTGTAATTGGAACAACATTAAATCTAAAATTATAGACACACAAACTGGGGATACAGTGGGCCCTCTACTTTTTCTAAGGAGGCCTGGATCTGATTTCCTGAGGTAGGGTTTAAACCTTAACCTTTGAAATCGATTGTCCGTGGCCAAAAACTGGAAATCAAGGGGATGCCCGTCAACTGGGGAATGGCTGAACAAGCTGTGGTATATGAATGTAATGGAATACTATTGTGCTATCAGAAAGGATGAACAGGAAAATTTCAGAGAAGCCTGGAAAGACTTATATGAACTGATGCTGAGTGAAAAGAGCAGAACCAGGAGGACTTTGTACACAGTAGCAACCACAGTGTGTGAGGAATTTTTCTGGTAGACTGAGTACTTCATTGCAATGCAAGGACTTAAAAAATTCCCAATGGTCTCAAGGCAAAATGCCTTCCACATCCAGAGAAACAACTATGAAATTGGATCGCAGATAGAAGCAGACCATTTTCTTTTGTGTTATGTTTTGCTTTATGATTTTTCCCATTCATTTTAATTCTTCTATGCAACATGGCTAACGTGAAAATGTACTTAATAGGAATGTATGTGTAGAACCTACATAAAATTGTATGCTGTCTCAGGGAGGGAGTGTGGAGGTAGGGGGCAAGGAAGGGGAGGGAGGGGAAAAAAACTAAGATATATGGAAGTGACTGTAGAACACTGAAAAGTAAAATAATAAAAAAAAAATTTTTTAAAGTATATAACTTTAGAACTCAAAAGAAAGCAGTTGTCAGACCCTAAGCAAGTCACCGAACCTCTCTGATCCTCAGTTTCCTTATATGTAAAAAGGGGGCTAGTATTTCCACTACCCACTGAGCAAGGTTGTTGTGAAATGAAAATATTTTCTAAACATCAAACTGCTACATGGAAAAGCTGTTTTGAGTCAGTGTCCACAGACAGAACATTTAGTAAATGCTTTCCTTAGACTCTTTTGTTACGCCTAATTGTTAGCTTAAGAAAGATAGGTGCCAGCAGAACTGCTGTCCCTGAAAATACCAGAGCGAAGCCCAGAGAAAGAGAACGCAGGTCACGTTCACCTGCACTTGTGAAATTTGAGTACTGTACATCATCACAGCTCTTTGCGCTGGGGAACAAGGGAACACAAAGGAAAGAGCCTGCCGACAAAGCCTGCCGAAATGTAGTGTTCAGAATAAGGTACGTAGAGTCCCCCTGTGAAAATGACACCTGAAGCAATGTGACTCATTCCAGGAAACACAGCAAGCAAGTGGAGAATAAGCAAAAGATGAATGACCCAGAAGGTCATTGAGAAAAGCAGCTTGGCTTAGAGGACACAGGGCTCAGCTCAGTCACCAAAACCTGGGTTCAAATCCTGCTTCTGACTCTACATTAGCTGCGTTATCCTGGTGAATCACTTAAGCTCCCTCATCTATTAAAGTGAAGGGATTGGACAATGAGGTCTTCTAGGGGCCTTCCATCTCTAGAGCTAAGATCCTATATTTCTCTGTTGAAGGGTCTGGAAAAAATGCTATTGAAGGGACTGGTAGGTTTGGCCTGCATAAGACAAAGCTCAAAGGGTTGCGGCAGTGACAAGCTCTCAGCAGGAGGAGTGTTTAGATATATTGCGTATGGCTCTGTAGGGCAGAAATAAAGCCAATGAGTAGAATTCTAAGGGAGGCAGATGAAAATAACAACAGCTTGATAAAAGCACTTAAAGTGCTCTACACAATGTCATTTTAGCCTTAAAATAACGCAATGAGGTGATAATAATAACTAGAATGATTATGTAATTATATATTATTGTTAATGGTATATAACTATTACATAACAACTACATGATATTTTAAAGTTTGCCAAGTGCCACACTGTGTTTCATCTGATAGGTTAACTACTAGAAGTATTACTACCCTCAATGAACAGAAGAGAAAACTGAGTTTGGGAGATTTTGCCCCTGATGACACAATTATCTAGTGCCAGAAATGGAATCTGAAGCCAGGTCTTTTTGACTCCATCCACTGAAGTACAGCATCATCGGATAAAACTTGCTAATAAGCAGAGCTGCTCCATAATGTAATGGACTGCCTTATCTACACTCCCTATCACTAGAAGAGTTCAAGCATGGGCTTCATTTGCTAAGGATGTTCTTAGGATTATAGGATTCCATGGATTTACAGCCAGAGATGACCTCTGAGGCCACCGAGTCCAACCTCCTCATTTTTACAGAGGAGGAATCCAAGGCAAAGTTAAGTAACTTGCCTAGAGTCACATAGCTAGTGTTACCTGTTATCAGGTGAAGGGTTGCACTAGATGATCACTAAAGTTCTATGAAACTTTGGCCAAGAGTATATAGGTGAATTTTGCCCTAATTAATGCATTTTAATAGTTCTTGCTAGTTTAAGGACATAAACATCCACCAATGACCCGCATTTGTATACATGACTGACATATGCTTATTTCCATAAAATCTAAGTCAATCTTTATAACTTAAATCAATACTTTTGGAATAGAATTATTCCCATTTCATTCTGCAGATGAAGAAACATCACTTGTCCAAGACCATCACGGAACGCTTAATTTAGGACTGTAGGTTTCCTTATTTACTATTTTGATGAAGATATCTCACCTTTCCTAGAAAAATCATGAAGTCTCCAAAGCAGCTAACTGAGGCAATATGCCCTGGATTCTTGGATAAAATATTGAGTGAATCCTTTCCAGAGGTGCAAAAATCTGTTCCATTGATAGAAGTGGCAATATAGGCATTCTGAAAGAAGGAATGGTTAGAACAGTTAGAATCTAAATTTTTTAAAATGTAAGTAGTATTTTATTTTTGTCTAATTATATCTGAAGATAGTTTTCAACATTCATTTTTAATAAGACTTTGAATTCCAAACTTTTCTTCCTCTATCCCTTCCATCCTCCTTCCCCAAGAAGTCAAGTAATCTGATATAGGTCATAAGAACACAAATTTTTAGAATTAGAGTTCATTGTTTAAAGAAACATATAAAAAGAGAAACTATCACCTCTCTTATCACAGTCATGATTCAGGGAAAACGCTGGGAAGATTTCTTACTTAATTTTGCCAAAATTCCCTCTCCTGTATGAAGCAGAAATGTTTCCAGACCAGCTGCTTCTAAGATTTTCTCTGAAAACCCTAAAAATGTTTCATATGGAAAGGAGAAACACTCATGCCCTGTTGGTAAAGCTGTGAACTGGTTCAGCCATTCTGGAGGGCAATGTAGAACTAGGATCCCAAAGCCACAAAACTGTTGTCTATTCTTTGGTTCAGTGATACCACTAAAAGGCATATACCCCAAAGAGATTTAAAAAAAAATGATCCATGTAGCAGGAAAGAACTGGAAATTAATGGGGTGCCTATCTGTTGGGGAATGGCTAAGCAAATTATGGTATATGAATGTAATGAAATGTTACTATGGCATAAGAACTTATGAAAATGAACTATTTCTGAGGATATTAGGAAGACCTATATGAACTGATGCTGGGTGAAGGGAGTAGAGAAGTAGAGAAAAATTCATATGATGACATTATAAAGGACAAAAAAAAACCCCCAAAATACTTTGAAAGATGCTCCACATCCCATGCCACAGATGTGATGGACTCAAAATGAAAAACGAGACATGGTCAATGTGTGGATTTGTTTTGACTACGATTTACTTGACATAAGGGTTTTCACTTTCTTTTTTCATTATTGAACTGGAGAGAAAAGTGTGAGGTAGAGGAAAAAAAATGCTTGTTAATTAGAAAAAAGTAAAATTAAATTAGGGCAAAAAAAATCAGCAAAGGTGAATGTTAGGTGGATTGAGTTACAGATTTTATTAGCAATGAAACCTCCTAAATCTGCAGTGGGTTTGCTTGAATTGTCATGAGTGTGCCTGAGGTGGAAGATGTGGTTTAGGTGGAGTGGGATCAGGTATTGCATATATCAGGGTATGGTCTCTTCAGCTCTAAAGTTGGGTATTTCTGCCATCAGGTAAAATATTAGACACAATTCAGTTCAATAAACATTTATTAATCACCTACTACATGCCAGACACCTTCCTGGGCATTGAGGATAGAGACAAAAAAAATGAGATAGTACTTATTTCCAAGAATTTTTTTTTTACTACTGAGAGAGGTGTAATATAGTGTATTTATTTATAAGTAAACACAAAGCATATAAAATTAATACAAAGTAATTTTTAAAAGACAAAAATGACCTAATGACCAGGGGAATCAGAAAAGGCCTAGTGTTGGAGATGATGTCTGAGCTGTGCTTTAAAGGAACCTAGGAGTGGAGAGATAGAAGGGAAGAAAAAGTACATTCCAGGCAAGGACAGAGAGATGGGAGGTGGAATGTTGGGCACAGAGAACAGCTAGCAGACCAGTTTGCCTGGAATGGAGAATGCATGAAAGGGATTAAAATGAAATAAAAATGAAGTAGAATCGGTGGGAGCTAGGTGGTGAGGGCTTTAAATGAAAAGCTAAGGATTGCTCATTTACTCTATGTAATGCACAGGACAATGTGACCAAGCCCACCACACCCACTGCAATCTCACAGAGGTCCAGTGATGGTATTTGAAAGGTTTTGAGAAACTGATAAAGGACTTAACAGGCATACATCATTGTCCCCCTGAGGGAGAAGGCATGGATAGACCGGACAGTCTGCCTCCCGGCCATCTGCTCCTCACCAAATAGAACACATTTGTCATTTGGAAATTCAGAAGTAAATGTTTACTAGGAGGATGGAGAGAATTTGCCACCTGTCTCTATGGAGTGTGTAATATGACCAGTCCACACTCATATAGGAACCCCAAGAAAGGGTGGGTCTTGATGTTCAAATTACATTCTATTTGAGGCTCATCCATTCCTCTTAAGAGTGGCAAGCATTGCTACTAGATTCAAACCTCTTTATCTGCTTCCTAAGTTCTAACTTTCTCCATAATGCCAATCTGTTGCTACTAATATTTTTGCTGAGATGTCTTTTTTCCCCCTGCAAGATTGTTATGGTGTTGAAAACTTTCCACCTCCTTGTCAGAAGAAATAAAAAATAAATTTAGTCCCTTGGCCAAAATGTTTGACTATTAACACAAGTCCTTTATCAAGCTTTCAAAATCTTTCAAATTTCTTTGTACTTATAATCTCTTATTTTTTAAAAAAAGTTTTTTTTACAAAAGGATGAACCACACCCACAAAAAGAGAGTATTAAAGCCCTTGACAGGGAAATTATATATATTTTCTTGAAGTTACTAAAGCATAGCATTTTAGTTCAAAAGATTCCATACCCAGAGTCCAACAGGGAGACCTAGAATTAACGTCTGAGTATGTAAGTGGGGGGAGATGGGGTGGGAGGTAGGCAGAAACACTCAAGACACGGGAAATGGAATGAAGCTTTCTATAGTTATAACATTAGCTAATTGGCTGCTTAGAAATAGAAATTGCTTCTTTGTCAGAGACAGCTGGAAGATGGATTATACTGTATTTCTAATATATTTAAAACTCTGCTCTAAACCCTGGTATGTTGGGCTGGACCAGTGAATTTCAGGGATGGTTGTGTTAAAGGAATCTGTAAACTTTGATGTTTATCTAAGGATTAGGGAATTTGTTGGTGTGGTTGGGAAAGTTTCTCAAGAGATCCTGGAGGCTAATCTTTTTTTAGTACAATAGGAAAAAAAAGGCCCAAGGTAGCTAGTATATCCTATTACACTGCAAATCTCATTCTTCAGGTTGAGGCTCAGAGGACCACAGAGTTAGGATAAAAATGTCCCACCTTTAGAGGAAATCTGAATCCAACCCACTCATTTTATAGATGAAGGAGGTTAGAAGTGACCTGTCTAGGATCACATGGGTAATAAATGGCAGAAATAGGGGATTTTAACTTGGAACTTTGGACCCCCAATCCACTGGCTCTTTTCATTCTTTCTCTCTCACTTTTAAAAAGACTGGATCTCTCTAGCTCACCCAGGCAGAATATGCAGAATACTCCTCCACCCAGGCTCATTCTGATCAGCATGCAAGTTTCTACTTGCTTCATTTTCCAATCTGTTCAGTTCCTTAGGTAACTTGGCTCCCCACTTCCAATACAGAGTTCCTGAGGGCTCTCCATATCAATGAGGAACTTTGTATGAATAATTGCTCAGCTTCAGCCCACTCTGGCTCATCTCTCCTCAAGAGATCTTCCCGGTCTTAGCCTCCCTAGTAGCTGGAATTTTAGGCATGCACCACTACACCCCAATCATACTGAAAGTTCATTAGGTCTCCAAGCACATTTAAGTCCTCGCTGTCTTAAAATACAGTCTACAAAAGTCTTAGGGAGATATAATGGAAGTATACCCATCCTATCATAAACAAAGAGGAATAGTACCTTAACTAATAATATTTTGATTTAGGGAATCACAAAATCTCAGAAGGGACCTCAATGGCTATTTAGTCTTATATGTCATTGAGAAAATATCTTCTCCATAACATACCCACCTAGTGGTCCTCTAATCTTTCATTAAAGACTTCCCATGAGGTTAAATCCTCTACATCTTGAGGTGAACCATTCCCAGTTTGGATAGCTCTATTCATAGGAAGGATAGAGTGCCAGGTCTGGAGTCAGAAAGGGTCAATTTCCTGAGTTCAAATCTGGCCGCAAAAACTTATTAGCTGTGTGACCCTGGGCAAGTCAACTAACCATGTTTGCCTCATCTCCTCATGTGTAAAATAAACCAGAAAAGGAAATGGCAAACCACTCCAATATCCTTGTCAAGAAAACCCCATATGAAGCCACAAAGAGTGGGACATGATTGAAAATGACAACCAAAAAAAATCATTAGGAAACATTTCCCTAAAAGTTGTTCTCAGATGTGCAAGTTCATTGTGTAACTAAAGGTTTTTTGTTTGTTTTTCTCTGGGTTTTTTGGTCCAGAAGGGGTGATTTCATTGCTGCAAGTAATTTCTGGTGAGGATACTCTCTTCCAGTATAAATTAGCAACCATTTCTGCACCTTATAGACTTAGAAAGTAACCTGGGACACTAAAAGGTAAAGATATTTGTCCATAGTCACAAAACTAGGGTTAGAGATCTACCTGATGTCAAAGGCTGCTTTCTATCTATACTGTTCCACACTGCCTCACTATAAATGAAGATTATATGGCTCATTTGATGCTGATACAGACTCAAAGGAAATACACTCCTGAATCACGTGGGGTCATTTCCAACAAAATATTTTGCTCATTAGATTTACTCTGATATCCAGAAAGATTCATTACAGAGACAGTGGTGGTATAAAAGTCTCTCAAGGTGATGAAATTTCTTGAAAATATAATCATTATTTAAAATTGAATCTCTTTCTTATAATACTTGCAGTCTTTTAATTCACTTGTAGTGAATCCTTGGCTTAGAGTATACCCCTTCCCCCCATGGGGCACTGAGCTGTTTCCCCAGAAGTGGCCCAGGGTTAGCTCAACCCTCTGGGGTGGGGGTTAAACTGCAATCCCCCTCCCCCAATTTACAACCTTTTGCTCTGAAGACCCAAAGAATTAATGAGAATAGAAAGGCTACAACTCATTCCTCAGTGAGGGGGTGTGGGAAAGAAAAAAGAGAGAGGGAGGGAAGGAGGGAGGGAGAGATAGAGAGAGAGAGAGAGAGAGAGAGAGAGAGAGAGAGAGATGTATATTTCACATGGAGAATACTTTTTCTCCTTAAATCCAAACTGAAGCCAGCATTGTCCTATCATTGATCTCATTTTAACACAGGGCCAGAATTTTTCAGGAAACTGAAACAGTTTCTTCTTGGAAAGGGAAACTATAAACCTATAATTATTATAATTCAATAATTCAAATGGCTCATCATTGTGGAGACGCCTCCTAACTGTACAGGTCAAGGAGGCTGAGACTCATCCAAATTCTGTTAATCACTCTGGGAATTTTTACTGGCTGCTCTCTAAGCTGGAAAACCTCTCCCTTCTCACCTCTGTCTCCTAGACTTCCTGGCTTCCTTGGAGACCCAGTTCAAATCCCACCTTATACCAGAGCTCTTCCCTCTTCTCCCTTAATGCCAGTGCCTTCCTTCTGAGATTTCCTCCAAGTTTTCTTGTATCTGTTTTGTTTGTATTTGTGTGCTATCTCCCTCATTAGACTGTGAACTCCTTGAGAGAAGGGATTTACTTTTCTTTGTAGCCATCAGCACTTGGCACAATGCCTGGCATATAACAGGCCTTTAAGAAAGACTTGTTGACATGTTATATTTGGGTTCTTGTCGCTGACTCTCTGTAAATATTCTACAGAGATCCATTGGCATTAAGGGAGATGGAGTGCCAGCCCTGGAATCAGGAGGACCTGAGTTCAAATCTGGCCTCAGAC
Source organism: Bettongia penicillata ogilbyi (assembly GCA_023548195.1). Classification (NCBI taxonomy): domain Eukaryota; kingdom Metazoa; phylum Chordata; class Mammalia; order Diprotodontia; family Potoroidae; genus Bettongia; species Bettongia penicillata. The sequence continues at coordinate 27,042,432 of JAJHZJ010000314.1, read as the reverse complement.
ACTTACTAGCTGTGTGACCCTGGGCAAATCATTTACCCTTGCCAGTCCATCTACTGCACCATGTAGCTCCCTTCCCACACTGATAATAAATTCATAACTCACATAACTCCTCTTTTCATAGAAGTAAGCAGAACTAATTTCTCTGCAGAAGGGCAAAGATATTTAGCAAGGAGCCTGGCAGGGGTATAAAAAGCGAAACTGACTCAAAGCAATAACTACTTTTCTTTCGTGCTGTGTGAAGGGTACAAGGCAGCAAAGCACAGTACACAGAGAGGTTGGCCTGAGTCAAGAAAGCTCCCAGGATTCAAGTCCTGCCTTTAACAGGAATGTATGACCCAGGCCAAGTCACTTAACCTCCTAGTGCCCTAGGCCACCCTGTAGGACTCTAAAAGTCACTGACAGAAGCTTACTTGTATCAGTAGGGAGTGGTTCCTTCTAGGGAGTTCTGTATGCCAATGGAATCACAGGTTTGGACCAAAAATATCTAAATGCCTGGGTTATGACAGAAAGCTTCTCACAAGAATTAATCCATTTAGTTTGTTGAGAAAATGGCCGTCTCCTTCACAGTGCACCAGAAACACAAGAATAAATAATTGGCTACAGCCCAAGAACATGAGCTATGAAAAACTGCTTGGTTCCCAGAATCGTGCTGACATTCATGTGCTCTTCCAGAACTAAATGAAATACCAGAGAAATCACACAGCCCTGACAACAAAATGGACTAGCAGGTTCCTTGTTCAATCTACTGTAACACATACATGTGCAATCATACAAGAGCAGGGCTGTTTTGCCTTTTTTTATTTGCATTTCCAGCTCTTAGCACAAGGCTGTCAGTGGAGCAAACATACATTAAATGCTGCAGTCATTCATTCAATTCTGAGCCCTTTTTTTTTAAGCAGGGCCACTCCACTACAAATCTGTGGGCCTATGTGACTCTAGCATTCACTAAACTATTTCCATTCTGACCATTCCAGGAATTCACCCATTATATTGCTGTAAGAAATCAAGGGAATCAGTAAATGGGGGAATGTGTTAGTCTTCAGGCTAAGATAAGCTATGTGGGTCTAACAGGTTCTGGAGATTTTCATGCCTTAGTGTCCTTAAAATGGAAACAAATGAAGGCCTCCATTTTGTTATTAAGAAAGCTTGAGAACCCCCAACATCTATTCCCTGGATTTTTGATAAATCTACTGGAGAAAGGTGGGATAGCCCCCACAGATATAAAAAAATATTCATGGCAGACACCCTTGTCATAGCAAAGACCTGGAAAGAAAGTTGGCCCTTACTGAGAGGGGAATGGCTGAATAAATTGTGTTAGTAAAGTTGAAATGGATAATGCATAAGTATCATGAAGAAGACAGAAGGGGCAACCTCACATAACAGTCTGCCATCTTTGGTTGTGTTCCAGAGGAAGCTGGTTGACTACTTATTAGGGAATTAGGTGGAAGGAACTGCTGCAGCAGCTTTGGTGCTGGACTAACTGTAAGGTTCCTGGCAACTCCTAAATTGTATGCTTCTGCGAAAGTTGCAATAAGCATTTAGCTAATGGAAATGCATGTGTTGCACCTTCCACGTCATAAACGGTGCTCTGCACAAAGCAGATGTTTAATACATGCTTGTCAAAATTAAACTGAATAATAAGGAACTGGTTTGGAAAACACCTTTAAATAGGCACACTGAATTTGATAATGTGCATGAAACTGAATATAACATAATCTAAATGACATGTTAGCCCCAGGGAGGAGAGATGTACCACCCTCTTTTCACTGGAGAAGTGTGGCGGGGGAATGGGGGGTGTTGTGGATACAGAATATTGCTTGCTTTTGCTGTCTGTCCTTTGTTCTTGAAGAGGAACATGACATCAAGAAGATGATGCCTGGGCATGCGAGTGAATGGGATTTGAGTGAGGGAGGGTCGTGCAAAGTCACCAGCCTCACTTTCTCCTCTGGAGTCATGTGGGTCCAATGCATATGCTGTCAACAACAACCCTCTACTAAAAGTCTGCTTCTATGGCTTCAGAAAAACTTGCAAAGACTTTGTGTAAGTGAAGTAAGCAAAGTGAGTGCAACAAGGAAAACCATTTATACAATGGCAATAATACCGCAAAGTCAAAAAACGTAAAAAGATTTAGGAATTTCCCGTATAATGACCAACCATGATTCCTGAAAATTAACGATGAAACATGCTACCCATCTCCTGATGGAGAAGTGAGTCAGAGTGCAGACTGAGAAATACAACATGTGACAGGCTATAACATACAGCATGGTACAGTAATCTCTATCTAGCTATCTTTCTGTTATCTGTTTCCTTTTGGATCCAGCAAAGGTGAATTTTTTCTGTTAAACTACACACGTTTGTGAAAGGGGTTTTGTTTCCCTTTTTTCTTTATTCTCAATTGGTACAGTGGAAAGGGAATGTGGAGAAGGGGAGAGAAGGGGGATTTTTGCTAACTAAAAATTTTAATTAACAAAAAGTCTGCCCCTAACTGCTCACACTGCCATTAAGGTGAATTATCTGGTAGTTCCCACTGAAATGGAAAGGCTTTGAGTGTGAACCAGTGATGGCCATTTGTCTTCTGGCACAGGGAACTGACTGCCTCGTGGGTCAACCCCTTCTACTAACGTAGATCAGGGACTTCTCTGCAATTCAGAGTCTTGGAGAGCTGCCTAGGGAGATCACAGAGAGGGCTAATGACTTCCCCATGGTCACACAGTCAATGTGGATTTATGAAGCACTTACTATGTACCAATTCACCGAAGTGCTGGGGATACAAAGAAAGGCCAGTTTTTGCCAGAGCCAGGCCTTCCAGGCTTGGAGATCAGCTCTCTTTGGACTCTATCACACTGCCTTCTTATACCTTGTTTAATCCTTGCAGAAAACCTGGGTCAGAGTGAGTGTTGTGGTGAAATTCAAGCAAGGAGCGGGTAGCCTTTATTGTTTATTTAAATTTTATTTTCTCAACTGACAAACATTTATTTTATCTCCCTTTCACCCCCTGCCCCAACCGAAAAGAAAATTCTGCCTGAAGATACTAATAGAAGATAAAATAAGTCAGGCTTCTCTCTAGAGAGTATTCCCTCATTCCTCCCACAGTCTTCACAAAAAAGTCCCAGGTCACATAGATCACAGCTTTTTTGGGGGGGGGAGCCTCTGCTTTGGGCCTTGGGGAGCTAGAGACATCTCCCTCTAGACCGAAAGGGGAGTAGGAGAGGATGGGGTGAGGGGAATCATAGATGGCACAAAGGGAATGTTTATGTATTTCTACATATCATACATTTGAAAAGACCACGGCAGAAGGCCTTCTGACCTGGGGAACACAGTGTTAGCCAGGCTGGGGAGGTAAAGGGCTGACCTGGGCAGCTTCATGAGGAAAGCTGTGTGGTGAGAGCCAGGCTGTAAATGGATGTAAATGGAAAGAGCCCTGTTTGCTGAGGATAATGCCTACTCTGTGTGACAGCTGAACTCCCTCCACCAGGCCGATACTCAAAGAAAATGAGGCTGCTGAAAGATGATTACCATGGCAACAGATTTTTTTTCCCTTTTCAAGCACCAAACAAGAAGAATCAGCCCTACCCATTTAGCCTCTTTCTGGGGCTTTTGCTTGGAGAGTAGTGTGTGTGCATGTGTGTGTCTATGCATACAAGTGTGTATAGATATGTACACATAGAAGTATGGGTCTATAAGTGTGTACGTATATGGGCATACATGTATATGTATACAAATTTGTGTACACATGTGTTCACAAGTATGTGTATATGTACATAAAGACATATAAAAGCATGTGGATAGGTGTGTATACATGTATGCATATGTACGTATATGTGTGTGTTCTAGCGGCTGTAGCAGCAGCTGTTTCATGAATAGGGCCACCCTTTGCATTTGATGGTAACCCTGACTTCCTTTTTAATTTGCTTCCACCCCACTTCTGCCCCCTGAGCTAATATGTTAAGAGTGACTTGACTAGGTTCCAGAAACACAGGACCAGTGTAAGCTAACACAGCAGAATCAGAGTATATAGGGCTAGAAAGGGTCTGAGAGCTCATCTAATACAACCCCCTCATTTTACATGGAGAAACTGAGACATAGAGGTCATGAGTTATGTAAGGTTGAACAGATGGTGAGTGGTGGACCTGAGATTTGAACTCAGTCCTCTGATGCAGGGATCACGTGCTCTTGTACTTAGACCTTGCTGGTCCCCCAGCTCCGTGGGGATGTCACGGGAAGAATACTGGATCTGGAGTCAGAAGGGTAGCATTCAAACCTGAGTAAGTGCTTAATAACTGACTAATGGTAGAGAAGACAGACTGCTGAAGTTAGAATTACAGGACCTGAGTTCAAATCCCAGTTATCACTTAATATATCTGTACAACTCAGGGCAAATAACTTATCCTTTAAGGGACTTCAAAGAGACCAGATTACCTTTAAAGTCCCTTCACATTCTAGACCTATGAGCCTGTGACTCTATAATCCTGTGCTTTTTTTGACAGTTTCATCAAGTAGTTTAAGCCCATGACTGAGGAAAGGAAGCTTGAGCTTCTGGTGGGTGGGGTCTGTGGTCCTCCATTGTTCATGGATTTGTGTGGTGTTCCAAGATGGCATGTCATGCATTTCGCTCCTGAGGTGAGCTCAGAGCCTATCAAAAGGCATCTTATTTTAGAATTTGCTTTGCCCCATTGATGAGGATGGAAATTGAGAAAAAAGAGGAAGACCTCCAACCAAAGGGTGACTACATGACATCTTTGGACCAAATCTGATATAAGATCACAGCATCACAGATCTTAGGGTTGGAAGAAACCTTAGAGATGTTGCATCTTTTATTTTATCTTTTATTTACTATATGTGGCTTGTGCTGTGCTGGGAGTTCCTTCCAACTTTCAGATTCTGTGATATGGGAACTCCATCTCCCACTGAAGATCTAAAAAGTCTTTTACTTAACCTTAACCTTGCTTGAGGCACATAGGAGACCAAGTGACTTGCCCAGGGTCACAAAGACAGTAGGTGTGAGGCAGGATTTGAATCCAATCTTTTCCAGTTTCAAGCCTAACACTATATCCACTATCATACGTTACCAAAATGTTCTCTTTGCTTCTGTACAGTGTATGTGTGTGCGCGGGCACGCGCACGCCCCCATGCCTGGAATACACTTCCTTTGTATGTTCGCCTTCAAGGCTCACCTCCCTCAAGAGGGCTTTCTGGGTCTGACTCTCCCCTCTGAATTATTTTGCAAATTAATTTGTCATATGCATCTATGTACATATTGTTTTCCTTCCAGTCTAAGGGCAGGGATGTTTTGTTTCTGTTTTCCTTAGGAGGCACTTAAATGATTGCTCGATCCCCTGGACAACCTTTGAAGTAGATGGGGCAGGAATCATTACTCTTATTTTATAGGTGAGGAAGCTTAGGACCAATAGTCATATGGGTGTGACTTGCCCAAGGTCACACAAGCTAGCAAAGAGGAAGAATTGAGAACTAACCTCAGTTGTGGGCGACACAAGACGTGGCCCTTCTGTTCCTCTTCCATGTGCAACTGACCAGTGGAGACAAGAGGTGAGCACTACCCCGCCCTACTCCCCCACCCCTCCAGAGCACACGGTTCAAGTACAAAGCCTCGTCCCCTCTCCCCAGCTTCCCAGTTTGTTAGGAAGTTGTATTTAGCTGACTCTCCCAAGGTTTTCTCACAACTCAGAGCCCACAGATGGCAACTCTTTCCCTGAGTTCATTTTCATCCTAACCAGGAAAGGTTGGGATGGGAAGCTCCCAAGGCTATGGCAGCCACAGTGACTGGTAGAAACTGAGAGCTGTGAAAGTCCAGCAAAATCATACTGGGTGCAAACAGATGACTGTTTCAGTGCTATGGGCAACATTCCCAGCTTCCTCCTCCAGAAGCACTGTGAACTGAGCAACGGGAACAAGGGAAATTTGTCTATCAGGTGACTGGAGGTGAGAGTTAAAGGTCAGGATCTTTCTGGTTATGGGACAGGAGGGAGAGTGTGTGTGGGGGATCTGCAGTGGTTCTGTGCACCACTAATAATTACCATATTTAAAATTTAGGGCTATCATTCTGCAACTAGCAATCCAGCAACTAAAGCTGGATTTATTTTGTTCAACTGTGTCTGAGTCTTGGTGGCCCCACTTGGAGTTTTCTTGGCAAAGATAATGGATTTGCCACTTACTTCTGTGGCTCAATTAATACATGAGAAAGCTGAGGCAAACAGGATGAAATGACTTGCCCAGAGTCACAGAGTTAGTAAGTGTCTGAGGCAGCATTTGAACTCAGGTCTTCCCGACTCTAGGCTCAGCACTCTGTTCACTGCACCACCTAGCTACCCCAGTCTCAGTCTTAGGTTCATAGATTTATGGCTGAAAGGGAACTCAGAGATGCAATGGTCCAGCCACCTTTACTTTTTAAGGTAAGGAAACAACCCAAATGGTGTTACTTGGTTATACAGGGTCTAAAAGGCCCAGAAGAGTGATTCACACAAATGTGTGTGAGTGTGTGTGTGTGTGTGTGTTTGGGAGCAGTCAGAATTTGAACTCAGAGTCTGAGGACTCTAATTCTATTGCTCTCTCTACTGAACCACACTGCCAACTAGAACTTTTTCAGCTTTCAAGTAGAACCACCTGAACACTGGAGGCTGCACTTCCTAAATCTCTCTCAGCTCCAGTAACATCAGAGGTAGCTTCTAGCCAACTCAATCAACTTTATCCAGTTATCTTACCATTTACACTCTACTGTTCCCAAGTTCTACATGGGACAGCAGCAAGAGCACCGGATTTGGAGGCCAAAGATGTGTCCAGGGCACAGCCTTAGGTATTAAAGTGATAACAAAAGACACGTAAGGGCAGGAATGTGCTGGAACCAACTCCAACCCAATGGTTACATTTTCAGTGTAAATTTCATTTATGCCTCAGAAAGCAGCAAATGTTGCAGATCAGGGCTTGATGTACTGTTTTGTTGATTGTCTAGATTACGACAGTGATGGAGAAAATGTTAATGGTACAAGATTAAACTTGAAGGGTGCCCTGCATAGATTTCTTTTCCCCAGAAAGCTGGTTGTTAAATATTATTCAGCATGTTGCTGTATGAGATATGGTATCCTCTCTTAGGGAACTCACAATATTGTTAGCAGTCAAGTTATACAAAAGTTCCTGTCTATATACTGAACGTCGTACAAACATACTTATAAATAAATACTAAATACTGCCAGTATTGTAAGTGCCAGGCACTGTGCTAGGTGCTTGGGATACAAAGATTATGATGAAACAGCCCCTGCCCTCAAAAAACTTACATTATACATACAGACATGTATATGGGTTTATGTATGTATGCATATATTCTATGTACACATACATTCTATGTGTATATACACATTCTGTGTACATATGTATAGTTACATTCTATGTATACATGTGTATATATGTACAAGCACATTCTATGCATATATACATATGCAGTATAAATAGATTAGAAAAAAGTATACAGAAAATACTAGAAAGAAGATTGGACTTATGGCTAATTAAACTGGGTTTAAAGCCTTCTTCTGGTAACTCAAAGCTATATATGTAAACTGTCGATGCATGTGTGTGTGTGTGTGTGAATGTATATACATATATATATATATATAAAATGTGTGTATATATTATATATGTATGTGTATATATGTATATATATACTATATATGTACATATGTGTATACACACACACACACACACACACACACACACACACACTTGGAGGCTTGTGGGATTGTAGATTTAGAGCTAGAAGGAATCTTAGAAGTCATCAAATCCAGTCCTCTCATTTTACAGATGAAAAAATTGAGGCCCAGAGAGGTGAGGTGACATACTAGGGGACAGGAAGCTAGCAAGTGTCCAGATCTGAACTCATACACAGGTTGTTGGTCCCATGAGAACCTAAGTTCCCTGAGGGCAGGAACCATTCCATTTTTCATCTTTGTATTTCCGGCAGAGTCCTTAGCACACAAAAAATACTGCTTGGTTGCTACATTACAATCTCGTTAGCTTCAATTTCTTGGATCCTGGAGCATCTGTTGGAAGCCACTGAGGCTGGAGAAAATGACCAATTATGACCTAATTATCTATGTAGATGGGGCTGAAAGAAGCCTTTTTTCCCCCCCAATACTGTAAAATGCAAACTCCTGTACTTGACTTTTAAAGCCCCCTTCAGTCTGGTTGCAGCCTCCCTTTCCAGGCTTGCCTGCTGCTCATTATTCTCCTATGTTCCAACCGCACTGTTCCTTATACTCACCATCCCATCTCCGGCCTGTAGACCTTTGCACAGGCCTGGAACACACTCCTTCCCTTACAGCCACCTTACAGAATTCCTAGTTTCCTTCAAAGCTCAACTCAAGCATCATCTTCTACAAGAAACCTGTCCTGATTCCTCCAGCTGCTCATGTCCTCTTTCCTCCAAAATTACACATAGTTTGTATTCAATTTTCTATGTATATGTTGTTTCCTTCTCTCCAAGAGAAGGGATTGCCTTCCTTATGTCTTTGTATTCTCAATGCCTGGCATATGGGAGGCACTGAATGGCTGTTGAATAAATTGAGCAGAAAGATCAAGCTGAACTTTTATGAGTACATTTAGAAGCAGATAATTATGTCTGATGTGGGATGTCAGATAATTATGTCTGATAGGCAGACACCAGATTAGTGCCTAAGTTAGTGCCCTTGGGTGTGACCATGAGGAAGTTACTGAACCCTGTTTGCCTCAGTTTCCTCATCTGTAAAATGAGCAGGAGAAGGAAATGGCAAACCACTTCAGCATCCTTGCCAAGATATGGGGTCATGAAGAGTTGAACCCAACTGAAATGACTGAGAAAAAAAACCAGTACCTAAGTGGGGGATTCCATGTATATACCCTTTGTCCTCCTTTCTACCATCCTTTCTACACTGGATTACTCCTGTATGTCCCAGGTGGAGAAATTTTAAGCTAGGGACTGCTGAAAAGAGTTCTGTTTGTGATGGCTGTTGCCCCATCTTTGTTGCAGATATAGGTTGGGAATGGTAGGGTCCAATATAGCTCTAATTCCAAATTCTTGAGTTCTGTCCACATTTCAGCCATGGTGGCTGGTAGGGCCTCTGGCCCAGAGAGACAACTCAAAGCCAGGGCTATAGAAGGTCATGTTCTCCAGCCTCAGTGGCTTCCATCGGATGATGCTCCAGGACCCCAAGAGCAAGGCACTGTGGTGTTATGGAAAGAGTAAAAACAGAAGACCTGGGTTCAAATCCCACATCTTCTTACTACCTGTGTAAATTTTGTCTGTTTACTTCTCTAGGCCTCAGTTTACCCACCTTAAAAATGTTCAGAATGGGATAGATAACTTCTAGGGCCTCTTCTGGATCTAAATGGAATGAGGTTCCATAACCAGCTTCTATTTGTTGCTCTTGAGACATTTCATGGTCCCTGGCAAATGGTATGCTTACTTGGAGCCTCAATTCCTTTTTATTTAAACTAGGGATAAGTACCATTTGCCCAGAAACAGCTGCACTCTGAGGATTACTGTTGATTACAAGAGAATTTTTCTTGCAAATGATCATATATACACAAATGTGTATTTTTGTATGATATGCCTATACACACATAGCATATCCATCCTCACAAGATTAGTTGCCAGCCCCCAGAATAGACATGGATAAGAGGGTAACTTGAATTCAGAATGACTGCTTTAATTACATGCAAACTTTAAAAAGAATAGCTTTGTTTGGCTAGCATGGTCTCTAGCAAGGCATCCTGATTCTGGCAATGTCTACTCCACAAGGACTGCGCCTCTTTAAGGCTTTTAAGTCATGTTGGGTATCTGGATAAAGAAACCCCTCATCATTCATTACTTTCTTCCTGAATGCACGTGCTGCCCCATGGAAGAGGCTAACTGAAGACCTGCCAGTTGGCCCAGGATGAACCAAAACTCCAAATGGAAAAGTGAAGGAGTACCCTTGCACTATTGATGGACGGTGAAAAAAAAAGGTTCATTGAAATCAGGCTAACAGAGGAAGGCAGAAGAAAAGAAGGCTTTGAAATATTAAAAAGTGAAGTGTCTGTCACAAAGGCTCTTGAGACAGAAGCAGACATTATGTGCTTTGGAAGCCAGAAAAAAGTAGGGGGTAGAGAGGAAGGCGGGGGCGTTGGATGAGTGGAGCTAAGTAGTTCTTAGCTACCAAAAAGTTTTTTTATCTCATCAGACAAGGGCTGACATAGTTCCAATGGACTGTTTGGGGACCCTGCTGACTAATATATTTTGAAGGTCAGTGGACTCTGGGGTGCAGAGAGAGATAACGATCTTGTATTTATTTAGGACTTTAGAGTTGTTAGAACCCTACAGGACTAGGCAAACTCTGCTGTTTGCACCAAATAGATCGGATTCATCTTGTCTGACTCTGGTCATTGGTCAATGAGATAGAGCACTGAACTACTTACTGGTTCCACAGCAATCCCATATCACAGCCAAAGGCAGAAATGGTCTCTGAAACCATCGTTGCCTGTAATTTTATTAGCACACAGCTAGTAAATTATTTGCTCTACAACAGTGGGAAAAGATAACCTTGGAAAACAACACACACAACTACCTTGAGGATGTAAAGGAAAAGTCACTTTAAAAACCATTAGAACTCAGATCCATGCAATGATCAGTCTTGACTTCTGAGACCTGAAGATGAAACAGCTCTTTTTTCTCAGTGGAGAGGTGGTGGACTAGAGGTACAGAGTAAGATAGGCACTGCCGGATTGGATCATCTTATTTTGTTTTGTTTAATTGTCCTTCTTTGTTAGAAGAGTTTTTGTTGGAGGTTGATGGTATTGGGAAATGACTATGGTGTAAAGGTGAAATGGTATAAATCTCACCTCAGATACTACCTATGCAACCCTGGGCAAGTCACAACTCTCTGTGCTGCAGTTTTCCTTATCTGTAAAATTACAGTGTGGACTCAACAGCCTCCAAGATCCCTTCTAGCTTGAAATCTAGAGTCCTAAAAAGTCAGCTATTATTACTAGAAGCAGTTATTAGAAATAACTGATATTTATATAATGTTTTAAGGTTTGTGTTTGATCCTTACATTAGATTTAAGAAGGAAATACTTCCTTATTTAAGGAATAGCATTATTACCATTTTATAGATGAGGCAGCTGAAACTTGGCAAGGTTATCTGCCTTACTTGTGATTACATGGTAATTGCTGGAGGCAACACTTGAACCCAGATCTCTTCTAACTCCCCATTTCAGCACTCTGACCATTATACAATGCTGCCTTGAACCTAATACTACAGACTTTGTCATTCATTAAATTATAGTTAAAATAAAAATACAGAAAGGTTAAACTTGTCACATTTTTCTCCCTACCCCTCACCACTAAAACACATGCTATTGTGTCTTCATTACAGTCAGCAAAGAGAGGACCATCCCAGCTGGCTCTATATCAGGTTTTATGAACTAAAATCAACACTAGGAGACAGGGAAAGGTGTGCCCAGCATAAAGCACGGTACACAGTAGGCACTTAATAAATGATTGTTGCCTTGCCTTCTTTATGATGAATAGACAATATGAACACTTAGGGCAAAAATTGCATACTTGGCCATTAAGTCTGCATAACAAAGCACTTAAAAAAACCAGATTAAGTTATATGTGTGTATACATAATATATTCCATATTTACTCATGAACATGTTTTTTCCCCCAACAGAAGGTAAACTCCTTGAGGGCAGGAACTTTCTCACTTTTCTATTTCATCCCCAGCTCTTAGCTGTCTCCACCTTCACAAATACTTGTTGATTCACTGATTCAGGATTTTGGGCTGTATAAGGGAAATCTGACCAGCAAGGACATTCCAGAAGCCTTGCTGACCAGTGGGAGGTGGATCTGGGTACACTGCTTAACAGAGGAAGAGGGAGGCTGTGACTTCTTTCAGAAGTGTTAAAAAAAAACAAAACCCAACCAACTAACCCATTAGGGAGAATGTAAGAGGAAGCACAGTCCTCAGAGAGCTAGATATGGAATCATGAAGACCTGAGTTCAACAAATCCCTTCTGGGGCACTTATTAGTTACACGACCCGATCTTTTGGCCTCAGCTTCCTCATCTGTAAAGAAAATCAATGGAGATAATAATAGCACTTACAGGGTTGCTATGAAGATGAAACGTGATTATGTATGGAAAGCCTTTTGCAAACCTTAAAGAGTTAGACAAGGGTTAGTTACTATTATTAGTCTTTGGCATAAGCATGAGTAGCAATGTCAGGGAAGGGACAGAGTACTTTCCCATCAGGAAGAGTCGTTGTCTAGTCATTTCAGTCATGTCCAACTCTTCATGACCCATTTGGGGTTTTCCTGGAAAAGATACTGGAGTGGTTTTTCATTTGCTTCTCCCGCTCATTTTACAGATGAGGAAACAAGGCAAACAGGGATAAGTGACTCACCCATGGTCACATAGCTAGTAAGTGTCTGAGGCTGGATTTGAACTCTGGAAGTCTTCCAGGTACTCTACTTCACCACTTCGGTTCAAACCTTGCTACTGATATTTATAGCAGTGTGACCATGAACAAGTCACTGAGCCTCAGGAAATTCTCTAAGACTTAATTCTTAAATTGTAGATCAGCTAGAAGGACTTCCTTTCACAATTCCCTTGCTATGAAGTTTTCCTTGATCCCTGCAGCATGCACTGATTCCTTCCCTTTTCTGAAATATCCTAGGATTTGTCTGTACCATTCATTACACTAGTTGACATTTGCTGTCTTACATGGTGATTTAAAGGCTGCATGTAGTTCTGTCACAATACTTGACCTAGACTGTAAATTCCTTAAGGGCAGTGGCTATACCTTATGTCCCAGTACCCAATATGTGCTCAGTAAATACCCAAAGAGCCATGAAATGTTGGAGTTGGAAGGGACTTATGAGAAGATTTGGTCCAAATTCTTCCTTCTCCCTACATATTTTACAGATGAAAAAATGGCACTTACCAGGACTGAAGCCAAGAGAGGTGAGAATTGCCCAATGCCACATAGCTAGTTAGTGGTAGAGGTAGGATTAAAAATTAAGTTTCCTAGTTCCAAACTCACTGCTCTTTCTACTGTACTATCATTCATTTATTAAATACCTACAATGTGCCAGGTACAGTAGTGGGTGCTGGGAATACAAAGACAGAAACTCCTTGCCCTCAAGAAGCTTACTGTCTATTGAGAAGGATGAGATACCTACATAGATATATTTTTAAAAACTGCATGTATATCTACATCTACACATATGGTGTCCCAAAAATCTTAAAGCAGTTTGACAAGACTTTTGGAATAGTGAGAGGAGAGAGAGAGAGAGAACGAACCAGAATTATAAGTATGGAGACACCAAATAAAAACAGGCCCTTGGATTTATCAGTTAAGAGATCAATGGTAACTTGGAGAGTGCAGTTTCAGTTGAATGGTGAGTTTGGAAGTCAGATTACAAAGTAGTGGTCAGTGAGTGTCCTGATAAACAAGTAGTCAAAAGATATGCAGTCAAATTTTTAAAAGAAGAAATGCAAAGGATCAATCACCACATAAAAGAATGCTCTAAAGGTCTAATAATATCAGTGTAAATTAAAACAAAGTGTTAAAGATCTGATTGGTAGAGGGGACAAGAAATGAAAATAGTGACAGGGACTGTGGGGACAGGCATATTAATGTACTAATGGTAGAGCTGTGAATTCAGACAACTATTCTGGAAGATATTGTTGCAATTATAATAAAAATGTTATTATATAATACATCACACCTCTGGATCAGTGAACCACTTCTGGGATTAGGACCCAAAGAGGTTAAAGACAGAGGGAAAAGAACCACGTAATGAGTAACAGCTGAGTAAACTACGGTATAAGAGGTGATGGAATATTACTGTGCTATATGAAATGACACATAGGAAGAATTTTGAGAAACTTGAGATTTGTATGAACTGATGTAGAATGAAGTACGCAGAACCAAGATTACAATTTACACAATGATCTCCCCTTTTTTTTTAAAAAAAATAACCGACAGATTCCCACTGATGCAAAAGAAAACACTCAGAGACTTCAACATTCTGACCAGTGCAATGAGTTTAATACATCAGTGAAACTTAACTCCCTTGTCTTGGCAGGGAAGTCAATGGACTATACAGATGAAGAAGGAGGTATATGTAGTATGACATAGTCAAAGTGCTGTTTTGTTTTGCTTATTTAATTCTTTGTTAAAAAAAAAAAAGAGTCCTATTGTGGAGGTGGTGGTGGAGTCACTGGGAAGAGACATGTTAAAAATGGCATCAAAGAAACTTTTTCTTTTTTAAGTGTATGGAAGGTAGATTTGGAGGCAATGATTGTACGTGGTCATTTCTAGGAGTTTGAGGAGATGGCAGGAGAAAGTAAAGAGTTTTTAAAGGCTAGAGAGACCTGGGGAGTTTACTGGCAAAAAAGGAGTCAATGAATTAGGAGACACTGAAGATGAAGAAAGGGAGGGAATGATGGGAAGGCCATACTTCTGGAGGAGAGAGAGAATTCAACTCAAAGATTTTATGCTTTCCATCAATCTGAATATTTTTGGACAAAGAAAAATCAAAATTTAAACAATAGGAGCATGCAAATGTTTATAAATTACAGGGGGAAAAGTTATTTATATCTTGAAAGAAAATTGGTGGAATGTATAAAATTAGAGAAGCAATTTCCTCCCCATTTAAAGGAAAATTATAGTTCTCTGACAAGACACTGAAAACACTATATTCATTAAACTAGTGATTTATTCCCTTTTGTTCTTTTCACTGAAAAGAGAAATATGTCTCTTTCAGAACCAGAGAGACCAGTGTAACTTTAAAACCAAAGGCAATCCTGGGCTAAGTCCATTCCTTACTATTTCATTCCATTAAGTTCAACCCTACCAACATTTATTAAGCACCTACTAAGAGCCAGGCACCATGCGGTTCTGGAGATAGAAAAACAAAAAAAACGAAACTGACCTCAACCCTCATCTCAGTGTAATAAAGAGCCTGTTTGTGAAACATACCTGGTTTAGATGACTCAGGCACTTGTCCAGGCACCAAAAACAGTATAAACAGCACTTGAGTATGTACTTTGCAAAGGCACTCTCCTCCTATCGGGAAAAGGAAGGTCAGAAAATGGAGACAAAGCAAATAAGGCGAGGGATACATGAGTTTATTATCCCCAATATGATAAGGGGGCAATTGGAAAAACAGGTCTGTTTTAGCTTGGATACAATTTTGAATATAGTGATTTTTATGTGATAACAAAAAATGTGTTTATTTAGTAAGAAAGAGGAAGAGGCAGCTCACAGGAATTGGAGAGAGCTGGCTCTGGAGTCAGGAAGACCTAGATTCAAACTCTGCCAGTAATACAGACCAGCTACAACACTCCGGGCAAGTCACGTAATATCAAAGTGCCTCAGACAACTTTCTAGGACTTTGTTTTTGAATTACACTTCTTGGATCCTACCAAATGTCTCTGAAGTTGCACGCAATTTTTATCCTATGGAAAAAAGTACCGTTCTGGTGAGAGCACCCAAGTAATATGGATCTTTGATCTAGATCCTTTTTGGATAGGAATCAGCAATTTCATCAGGTAGGGAACAACGAGTGTGGAAACTCTAATATTGTTTATCCACAATTTGTCTGCAACTTAAAATTTTAGAGCTGGGATACATTCTATACAGCTCATCTCCCCCTAATTTTGCAGAATATGAAACTGAGTTCCAGTAAGTTTAGGTGACTTATCCATGGTCACACAGCTAGTGGCAGATCATGAACCCAGGTGACTTTTGGTTCCATCTACTATGCCATGCTCATCTCCCCACTGCTCCCCCCGCAGTCTCCTACTCCCCATCCCCTAGCTCTATACATATATATTAAAAAAGAAAGAACCAGTTAAAGTTTCATTTTATTAGAAACAAAAATTCCAGTTTAGAGGTTAAAATCCAAGAAAGAAAATTATATTTAAGAATCTGAATTCCTCACATGTCTCAATACTGAGACTACTGGGGGGTGTGGGGGAGGAGTCAAGCATGAAGTGGCCACATTCAGAGTTAATAATCAGTTAAGGAATTTCCACAAATAACTCTGAAATCTTACATCGGTGGGACCCCAGCCTTATATGGACTTATTTTTGGTTTTTGGTAGGGATTTTTGGCCCTAAAGCCAATTCAATTGTATGAAACTATAGCTGAGTTCGGGGCCTGTTTCTGATCATAAACTAGCCTACTTAAAGCGGCAAAGACAAATAGTGGTTGGCTGAAACTTCTAAGTTGAAGATACATAATGTGAAGGAGGATTTTTAGTTTTAAAGTTAGAAAAGGATCATAGCTCTTGAGATGGAAGGGACCTTTAGAGGTCATCCATTTTACAGATGAAGAAACTGAGGTCCAAAGACATTTAATACAGGTGTCACACAGATTACAAAGGTGGGATCTAGACTTAAACCCTGAGACTAAGGTCAGCCCTCCATCCACTCTGCCATCAATCAATCAGTGAACATTAAGAAGCTGGGGACACAAAGACAAATGTTACTAACTCAAAGGACCGTACAGGGTGGTCAGGCTGCCTCTTTTTAAGGACCCTTAGAAGTATAATGTGATCAAAAAGGATTGGGGCTTCATGTTGCTGTGAAATCTCAGTGGACTTCATGATTCCATTCTTGAGACCTGGAGCTGTCCTGTCAATTTCTTCCCAAGATTTATAAAAGGTCTTTCCTTTAGAGACTGGCTTTTTTTTTTTTTTTTTTTTTTTTACTCTCTGGGTCAGCTAAACCTTCTGCTTGATTTATACGAAAACTAATTTCTCCCCAAGGAGTCCCTTTTTCCAGGTCTCTTAGGATGCGAGGAGTTAGGGACCATTTCTGAAAAAGCAGAAGCTAGAAATTCAGAGGACAGACATCGTCAAGGTTTTGTCCAAGGCAGGGAAAAGACTCTTTTTGAGAAGGAGGAAAACCACCAAAATGTGGCTCCTTCAGACTCAGACAGTTATAAAACCAAAGTCAGCAGTTCTACACCTCAAATGACAACTACTTAACATGCATTTCATGATCCGGAAGCCAAAGGGTTTTTGTGTGAAATCCAATCAATGTTTCCCAATTTCTGCATTCATCTCATGGTTTTTTCATGGATTATTAAAAAAGCACACAGCAATTTCTGAATAGTTTTCAGTCTCCAGAAAAGAACAAAAAAATTCCAAGGGCTTGAAAAGACATCCTAACATACAGACTCGTCTCCATTTCACTAATGGTACAGAGACACACTGAAAAGGTTTGGATCTTAAATAGCTGCAACTTCGGATGTTTCTCCAACCCCTCTGGCAAATAGAGACAGCTTAACGTTGTGTGAGAACAGGCTGGCTTGGGGGATTTCCAATCTTTCCTTGTTCCAGTGGGCCAGAAATACCATGAGAGCAGCTGTTTTCCTGGTGTTCTGGTTTCTGTTGGCATTCATAACCAAATGTGCATGGAAATAAAAACCAGCGAGATGGGGCGGGAAGTTTGGGGGGGCAGCAAAACAAACAAAAACCCTATAGTTTTCTGTCTTTTGCTTAGGGTTGGAGCAGAGATTTGGATCAGCTTGCCCATTCCTGTTATACACACCAGCAACTTCCCATGACATCCTGTGCGAAATGGAAAAGGTCAGGTATATTCTCTCATAAAAACTAGAAGTAAACCTTTCTACCTAGTTCTTCTTTATTTATGAAAATGGCCATGAGACTAATGCCCTGGCAGACTTCAAATTTTATCTCAAGTAATTTATTCCTCTGTTTTTCTCCCTCTAGCAAACATTTAAATGAGAAAGAAACCCTTCTAAATGGGAGGCACTCAAACTATTTCCAGCTCTCTCTCTCTCTCTCTCTTTCTCTTCCTCCCTCTCTCTCTTTCTCTTCCTCCCTCCCCTCTCTTCTCCATGTTTGGAGGAGCCCAACAAAATCCACAAACAAAAAGTAGAAGGAGAAAGACTTGCACAGTGAGAACAAATGACTGAAAGAATATCGGAGCCCATTGAATGGACGCTGGCCCAGATTGGATATCCTCACTCTGAGCCAGCTGTAGTTTTCCAGCTGGTTACTTTCCTGCAACCTGACCCCTGGCAGCAGGCCAGGGCAGGAGGCAGGGCTTGTGGCGGGGGAGGGTAGATAGTATAATTCACTTACCTTTTCTTTCAGGGTGTTAGAGAGATATGTGAAAACAGTTCTTGGAATTCTCACCATGGTGATTAGAAAGGACCCCTTTACAACCGTTCCTTGATGATAGTTAAAAAGAGTGACCAGGGATGAAAGGATGGGGCGCCGAGGAGGGTCACTTTTATTTCTACGAGGGGAAGGAAAAAAAGAAAGCATTCAAAAAGGCAATGATCGAGCTACCCCATGACATCTCTGGGTTTTAGATCAGTGAGAGGACTCAAAGTTTCAGCCTTAT
This sequence comes from Bettongia penicillata ogilbyi, assembly GCA_023548195.1. NCBI lineage: Eukaryota > Metazoa > Chordata > Mammalia > Diprotodontia > Potoroidae > Bettongia > Bettongia penicillata. The sequence goes on along the minus strand of JAJHZJ010000314.1, from coordinate 27,024,020 downwards.
GAAGTAGAGAAGGGAGAGCCATCACTGAATTTAAGTAATTATTTGGGCTCGTTGAATTTCTTATGAATAACTCTCGTGGGGAGGGGTTATGTAGGAAACTGGTTCTGGAGCCAGCTTTGGAGTCAGGCAGTGTGGTACAATGGAAAGATCAGAAGACATGGATGTGCATCTTAGCTCTGACAATCCCTATCTGTGTGACTTTGGGTGAGTCACTTAGGCTCTCTAGGCTTCAGTTTCCTTAGCTATAAGTTGCAAATCAAAGGGGTTAGACTTGGTCAGGGGTTCTTAGCCTTTTTTTTTGTGGCATGGAGGATCCCTTCTCAATAATGCTTTTAGACGCTTAAAATTAAATGTACAGTATCCCAAAGGAAACTGACCATGCTAAAATTGGTTATCAAAATATAAAAAAAGTCCAGGGGTCCTAGGTTAAGAACATCAGAGATGATCCCTCAGGTCCCTTTCAATTGTAAATCTAAAATTCTATGATCCTAAGACCCGGATTCAATTCTTGCTTCTTATACGTACAGCTGTGTGACTGTGGAAAAGGAGGAAAGGTAAGGGAGAAGGAAATAAGCATTTATATAGCACCTACTAAGTGCTAGATGCTTTCAAATACTATTTTCTTTGATCCTCACCGTATGCTTGCACGGTGAATGCTATCATTATCCTCATTTTACAGCTGAGAAAGTCAAGCAAACAGAAATTAAGTGACTTGCCCTGGGTCACACGGCTAGAAAGCATGTAAGGGCAAATTTGAACTCAGGTCTTCCTGACTCAGGCCCAGTGCTAATCCGCTGAGCCATCTAACTGACTCTGGGCAAATTAATTAAACTTTAGAAGATGAATAAGGGTTGTCCTTCTTCAGTGGTAGGAGTTCCCTAAACCAATGAAATCACAGGTCAGGACAAAAAGCAAAACAAAAAACCCAAAGCCCTTTTGGTTTTATTCAATAATGCCAATGGAGATAACAGAAAAAGCCCCAAGAGTTGAGGTAAGCAAATCCCCCGTTTCTTTCTTCTTTGCTCCTGAACTCCTGTCACTGAATTTAACCTCGTTCCTGCTTCAGAAGTTTATCAGGACACTAATCAGTGACCTCAAAGGACTGATTTTGCACGTGGGAATGAAACCAGAGCAACAGGGCTGTGTAGGGTTTTGGCGATTGGATTTCAGCGGCCAAACAATAACCCTCTGCGAATGAGATGCACTTCAGTTGGCCGACAGCAGTCCAAACAACCATGCTGTCAGTTGCAGGCCCTTCCAAAGAGCCCCGGGATGGGAGACTGCCGAAAGTAAGTGGTGGGGCTTTCTCTCTTTTTCGTGGTTGCTGCTGTTTTCTCTTTAAAGGTCACTTTCATGTGAATCATTTACAGAAATGGCCATGACACAACTCCCAAGAATGTCCCTGGGCCAGCGTCATAGGCAGGAAGAAAAAAGAAACAGAGCAGAATGAGTATCAACCTTTGCCCTCCCGAGCCCTGCACCCCTTTACTCAGCCTCACCACGCTGTTCCCACCGACACCACAACACCGAGAGTGACAGACATGGTTCATGGGAAAGACAGAGGCCTTTGTGAACAGTTCTTTCACTCCTGCCAAGCAAAGCCCTGTGGACTCTCTGCCGGGTTCTTCTACACTGCAATGTAAGCTGATGGCTGAGAAACCCTGAAAATGGACATTCTAACTTCAAGACTTGTGTTGGGGGCATGTAAGGAAAGCAAGCAGAAAGGTCCCGGGGCTTTAAGAAATGTATCTTTATCACAAGTATAAATCATTTAGTCAGACCAGGATTCTTTTTTTCTTCTTGAAGGACAACACCTGTGATTTCATATATGATACTCTTCGGCATGAAAACTCCATTCAGCAAATGCCAGGCACATACTGGCATCTATTGTCAAACTAATCTGGCATCTTTCTACTTTTTCAGTCTTCCTATATATATTACTCCTTTCTACTCACTCTTAAGATACAGCTATTCTGGACCCACACATGACATTTTATCTCCTGTCTCCACACCTTTGCCCTGGATGTCTACTCTGCCTAGAACATAATCCTTCTCCCTTCTACCTCTTAGAATCCCTGGCTTCTGTCAAGTGTCGGCTCAAGTGCTGCTGCTTCCAGGAGGCCTTTCCTGGTCACATCCAGATGTTGTTGCCCTCCATTTCAGGATGATCTTCCATCGATTTTGTATGTTTTGCACACACATTTACATATATACACATATGTGTGTACATATACACATATACACAGATGCATGTTAGTTATAAAATTTGGAGGCAGAAATAAAAATAGTACCCATCTCAAAGAACTTACATTCTAATGGAGGAGACAACATATTTGACTTTTTTCTCTTTCTTTTTTTCTATAGACATACAATAGATTATGTTACATATTATACAAGCATGAATATATATATGATATATATAATCTCTTCTCTCAGGTTACATTTTAATGGAGGAGACTATACACATACACACACATATACAGTCAACATAATAGTAGACAACATATAGTACACATATAAATATGTATAATATATACAATGTATATTATATACAATAGATACATAACTATGTAACTATATAAATATCTCACACACACACACACACACACAGTCTCCCTCATTAGAATGTAGTCTCTTTGAGAGCAAGGACTATTCAGTTGCTGGTGTGTGTGTGTTTGTCTTTTGTTGCTGAAGAAGACCATGCCATCAGAAATGAAGTCATGACTTGCACTTGACTTTGTTTTGAATGAGGGAGGGCTGTGCAGGTCGCCAGTCTCACTTCTCCTCCAGAGCCATCTGGATCCAGTGACCAGATATTCATCAGGATGACTGGAGATGACCCAGGATGAGGCAACTGGGGTTAAGTGACTTGCTCAAGGTCACACAGCTAGTGAGTGTCAAGTGTCTGAACTCGGGTCCTCCTGACTCCTGAACTGGTATTCTATCCACTGCACCACCTAGCTGCCCCTTAATTGCTGCTACCCTTTGCCCAAAGGCCCTACACATCTCATGTCCCACCAAACTTCTATCCACTACTCCCTCAATCCCAGTGAGGCAGGATCTTTGGCTGCATTCCTGTCCCCCATCCTGTTCCCACTTCCCATTCTATTGTCCCCATCCACCTCTACCCCATCCCTCCCAAGTCCTCTCATTACTTTAGAGTCAGCATTTTTCCCACTCTCCTCACTCCAGATGAAATCAGAGGTTTGGACACTTTCCCAATCCTTTCTCCAGTTGCTCTCCTATCCCTCACTAAATCCCAGAGAAGAACATTTTGCAGGAATAAACTAACCTATTTTCTGTTTTATTTTTGCCTGGTGTTTTTTTTTTTGAGCAGGGGGAGAGATGTTTGGAAGAAGAGAAAAGAGTTTGCTCTCCCATTTAGATAACATACATACAACTGAGTTCCATTACTATTCTAATGCCTACTGCTTAGGAGAGTGTCTGGCACAGAGTAAGGCACTCAGTAAATGGTTATTGATCAATTGATTTTGTGTCCACGGATCAAGGATAATATCTCTACTTCAGGCCTGATATGGAGTAGTGAGTACATGAGACCTGGGGGTCTGATTCACAGGGTGGGTCTGCCATAATATAATAATAATAATGATAAGGGTTTTCTTTACTAAAGTACATCTATCAGTCTCGAGTCCATAAATCTCCAGCCTCTGCTTCCCCATCACACAGCACATCCACCTAACACTTTAGTTGTCATTCAAGACACTGTGGTGTAGTGAACCTAGACTGAGGTCTAGGTTCCATTCCTAGACCTGCTACCTACTAGCCACTAGTACCTTTCAGCCTCTTCTTTAGTACAAGGGGTATGACTTTAAGGTCCCTTCTAACACTATTTTTGTGTGTGATCATACAAGTTCCATTCCTGTATGATATGATCCAAAGGCAAAGTTGCCAGGAGTCAGTGAGAGGGGCAAAGCCCACCCCAAACCCTTTTACAAGGCTGGTTGTGGACAGAGTAGTTTGGGAAATTCCATGGCTGAATTATAGGATGCTGGGACAGGGCGACCTCATCAGAGACCCTGCCAACAAGTTCCTCTCACTAAGTCTAGGGGAGAAGTACTAAGAACATTGAATTAAAATATTAACCATGCTCAGTGGACACAGAGGGGCAAAGTCTGATTTCTTTACAGCTAGCCAAAGAATTTTTCACTGGCAAATGGGTAATTCAGCCCTCTTTCCATCTGCTTAGTGATGGCTGAACTCAACTTACCATGAATGTCTGTCCCTGAGGCAGGATTTAGCATGGTAGAAGAGACACTGAATTTAGAGGGAGAAGACTGAGTTTTAATCTTGGTTCTCCTTAGGGTACCTAAATGACTGGACTAGTAATTTTTACTTCTCTGAGATTCTCTTTAACTCTCTATTCCTAGCAGGCCCTAGGAGAGACCCCCTCTGACTCTTCAGAGACAGTGTTCCCCCCAACTCCTTCACTCCCTCCTCCTCATTTGCAGCTCTGAGACTTGCCCTGGACCAGCGATGCCCTGGATATTGACTGTTGGAGGCTAAGTGGAACCAAGACTCAACCCCTATATCTAGCAGATCCAACTTCATCCCATTTGGCTGTCCTGCTAGGATACAGAGCCCAGCCACCGAGGTTCATTTTGCCATCTCCTCTTCCCCAAGTATCCCTAACTCCTTTGTGTCTCTTCCTTAGGGAATGATATTCAAGTTTATATTAAAAATGTTACTAGAAAGGGCATGACAACCATTTGCCCCATGGCTCTACTTAACCTGCTCGAGACTGTTGTTTGTTTTCTCAATAATTAGGATCGATTACAAACTCCTCTGTCATGTAAAGTCCTTCATGATCAGGCTCCAGCCTATATTTTTAGGTTATCTAGACCTCCTTCCATTCCAGCTACATGGTATTCCATCTCCCAGCTTCATGTTTCTGACCAGTCTCTCCTCATGTCCTGTCCCTGGAAGACTCTCCCTTCTCAACATCCATCTCAAGGCATCCCTTAAAGGCACAGCCCAAGTATCACCTCCTTCAAAGGAGCCTCTCCTGATTCCCCCTCCCCAAATCACTGCCCATTTATGTTATATAGATCTTATATTTACTCAAATTAATAGACATTTATGAAGCACCTGCTATGTACCAGGCACTGTGCCCAGCACTGGGGATACAAAGAACTTTGTCACAGTCTATGGAAGGGAGAACATTCAAAAAACTATCCACAAATAAGCTTTATCCTAGACAAATTGGGGGTAGTCAACAGAGGGAAGGAACTAAGATTAAAGAGGTTGGGCAAAAGCTTCTGGTGGAAAGTGAGACTTGAAGGAAGCCAGGGAAGTGAAGAGGCAGAGATAAGGAGGGAGAAAGTCCCAGTGATCAGTGACAAGCAGTGAATATGCTCAGAGTCCGGAGGCATTGGGATGAAGAGACGGCCGGTGGGGCTGGGGATGGGAAGGTAGGAAGGAGTTGGGTTATGGGCTTTAAAAGTCAAAAGAGGATTTTATATTTGATCCTGGAGGCAACAAGGAGTCACTGGAGTTGACAGGATGGGGGGGTAGAGGGGGGAGATGGTCAGACCTTTACTTAGGAAGATTAATTTAATAGCTTAGTGGAGGATGGCCTGGAGTAGTGAGAGACCTAAGGTAGGGAGAGGAACCAGAAGGCTATCACAACAGCCTACAAACATGCTGTATATTCCTAGAAGAAGGTAAGCTCCTTGAGGACAGGGACTTTTTCCTGTTTTATTCCTACTATTGAACAGAGCTATATAGCAAGTACTTTTAAAATGCCTGTTGATCAACTGATAGACCTCACAAGCCCAAGGCCTTCACCTTTGCCCCTCCGTCCCATCTATCAAAAGCTATTCTCAGTAAAGGATTTAATAAGCTTAATTCACAGTGAAGTATAATTGTCTAAGGCTTAAATTAATCATAGGATTTCAAAGATGAGGACCTCACTGGCTGTCTAGCAAAACCAGCACTTAGCACAGTGCCTAGTATACAGCAAGCACTTAATAAATGCTTGTTGACTGACAACTCATAGCCCTAAAACAATCTTCATTATGAAAGGAGGGACTGCCTTTACCTTTCTTTGAATGTTCAGTATGTGCCAGGCACACAGTAAGAATTTAATAAATGCACATTGATTGTTTGACTATATACAGCACACTTAATTAGTAATAATCCAGGTCTCGGCTTGAATAATAATAACCAACCCTTTACCTCGTTAAGCAAACCCCTCCCCTTTTGGATAATTTGTTAAGATATTTTTCCTTAAATCCACTGGCCTCTTTGTAACTTTCATCTGTTTCTCCTACTTATGTCCTCCGGGGTCAAAATCTAATCCTTTTCCAGGAGACAGCCCTTCAAATATTTAAGACAGATGTCATGTATGCCTCGCCTCTCCTCCCATCCTGAACCCAAATTTCTTTTCTGGGCTAAATATCTCTAATTCCTTCAGCTGATTTTTGTGGCATGGGCTCACAGCTCTCCATCTTGCCATCTCCTCTAATTGATCTCTGGCTTATAAGTGCCCTTCCTAAAATGTGGCCCCTGGAACTGGAGACAATTCTTCAAATATGGTCTGATAAGAAAAGAGCACAGTTACAACAGAGAAGGTTATCATCTCCTTGTTCCTGGAAATTCTGACTCTCAACACAGCCCAAAACCACAGAAGTTGTGGGAGTTGTTACATAATGCTCTTGACTCATATTCACTTTGCAGTCTCTGAAACCCCTAGATCTTTCTCAAACTGCTTATAGTCATGCCTCTCCCATCTTGAAACCTGAGAAGTTGGGTTTTTTTTAGCTCTAGTATATGCCTATGAAATTTTATTTTAGTATATTTAGTCATAGTTACGAGGTAGTCAAGACCGTTTTTGCATCCCAACTCTGTCCTTCAGTGTATTAGCTATCCTTCCTTGTCACTGTAAAACTGACAAGGTTGCTACCTATCCCTTTATCCAAATCACTTACTAAAAAAAGTTAAACAGCACAGGGCCAAGCATGGATGCTTGGGACATTCACTGGTGACCTCCTTCTAAGGTGACATCAAACCATTAATGCTTCACCTTTGGGTCTAGCTATTCAGTTACTTCCGAATCTCACACATTGGACCTTACCAATAACTAGTCCATTTCTTCCCATGTTTTCCCAAAGAACAGCATGACAGCTTTATCAAATGCTTTGTTAAGATCTAGATGAATAACTATTGAATTTCCCCAATCCATTATTTTAGTAACCAAGAAGAGAAATAAAGTGAGTCCCACATAATCTATTCATTGTGATTATGTTCCAAATGTCCACTAACCATTTCTTTAATAAAAGACACCCTAAAATTCTATTAGAATCCAGTCTATGTCAAAAGACTCAGCTTTTAAGTCCTTGTTTCCAGGACCTCATCTATAGGCAAGGCCATTAACACCAGGCCCCACCGTTTCTCTTTCCTAGTATTTGAAAGAAGACTGAGATAGACCTTCCAACACTCACAGGACCCTTGATATCGGGAACCCTCGTCCAACAGTACCAATCACTCTCTTATTCTCAGTGAGGCAGTGTTCCTAGCTGTCTTCCATCACCACTTTCCATTCTATCATCTTCATCTACCTCTGCCCCACTTTGCTCAAATCTCTATCCAGCTCTGGTTGCCCCTTCCACTGTGCCCTCTGCAGTCCTTGTTCCATTGTTAACAAACTTCCCTTCAGACCCCTCTTTCTCTTGTGTTTCTTCCATATTTTGATATTCAAAGAGACCTGGACTTTCCCAAAAGATGCTTTGCCTTTTTGGCTACACTCTCATGTCCCCCAACACACTGGTCCTGAAGAGAAGCAGACGTATTTTTTTTCCCCAGTGCCCTCTGGATCCTCCTTTCACTGCCATCAATCAGCAACCTCTCTTCGTTTAATATTTGCTCTATTCAAACTTATCATCCAAACCAGGTCTTGCTGACAATTATCTATTGGCCCTCTTCCTCTTTTTTTCAAAGAGTTTATTCATTATCTGGGGCATGGTCTTCTCTATCCTGCCTTTTTACTTGGGGACTTCAGCATGTACGTTGATGTTTATTCAAACACCCTGACCTTCCATTTCATCAATCTTCTCAACTAAGATGGCCTATATCTTTGTCACTCTTCAGCCACACACAGAGTTATACTTCTTGATCCCGTAAATGTTCCACTCCTGTGACCCAAGAATTCTGAAATTCCTTTATCTAAGGATAACCTCCTATCATTTCATTGCTCCCTATACATGTTTTTTACTCATTCTTTGTCCTCTCTTTGACCTCTTGTCCCTCAGTAGATCATCCCCCCCAATTTTACTTTCTCCACTTCCTAGTCTTGACTCCATAGTTAAACCAGCTGAACTTATAATCAAATCTGCCTCCCTCTGCTCCTATGATGCTGAATAATGTTGGAAGAAATCATATCTGAGGGAGCAGTGGTACTTCCCACCAAGATCAGCTTCTTTATTTGTACCCTTGATTCTATCCTCTCCAATCTCCAACCAATGACCCTGGAGATTACCTCCACAACCATGCCCTTTAGCACTAATCTTTTATTGCTCCCAATCTCCTGATTTCCCTGTTGTCTATAAACATGCCCAAATTTCCCCTACATTTAAACAACCTTCACGTGAACCTGCCATCCCTTCAAACTACTGCTTTATATTTCCTTCCTTTCCCAAACTCCTGGTGGGGGAAAAGCTATTTATACTCATAGCCTCCCCTAATCTCTTCTCACTTTCTTCAGATCTTTTGCAATCTGGCCTTTGAATTCATTCATTGAAACTGCCCTCTCTAACCTACCATTGACCTATTAATTGTCAAATCCAACAGCTTTTCTTGAACTCTCTACAGCCAGCGATGCTGCTGTCTACCTTTCCTCTACCTAATCTCTCATTTCTGGGTCTTCCTTACACGGCTCTATGTTGTTTTTCCTCTTATCTGTCTGACCACTACTTCTCAGTCTTCCCTACTAGATTATTATCTGTGTTCCACCCCTTAACTGTGGGTACATCCCAAGGTTCTGACCCAATATTCTGCCTTCTTTTCTCTTTCTCTCAGTGATCTCATCTGTTTTCATGGTTCAATTACTTTAACTTCAAAAATAACTTTCACATCTATCTATTCAAGGCTACCTCTCTTGTAAGTTCCAATGTCTCACTACCAGCTACCTAGTAGACCGGTCTCATCTTTCTCCAATCTGTCCTCTACACACAGCTGCCAAAGGAATATTCTCAAAAGCAAGGGAGGGGGTATCATTCCCCTGTTCACAAAACTCTAGTGACTTCCTCTTGTCTCTAGGATAGAACACAAAGTTCCATGTTTAGGATTGAAAATCCTTTACATTCTGACTCCAGTCTATCTTTCCAGACCTACTACACACTGCCTTTCTTCATTTATTCTGCTCTTCTGTCAAATGGTCTCACGCTTTCTGTGTCTCACACCCAACATTCTTTCATTTCTTTGCCTTTCTTTGTCTCCTTTGCCCAGAATGTACTTCTTTCTCACTTGTGCCTCAAAGGTCTTTTCCAACTCCCTCTGCTGTTAGTGTCTCCCTCCTCTCTCTCTTCATCAGTCAACCTTTTATTTTCTTGGTGTATACTTTGCATTTACTTATGCAGTCACATCTTATTTCCTCTTACAGAAAAAAATCTCTCTTCAAGGCAGGGGTCGTTTCCCTTTTGTCTTTGTGTTTCCACCACATACCTCAGTGCCTTAACAATTGCTTGTGGATTCTTTGCTTGAGTCTAGCTCATGGGCCTGTATTTTGAAGAATCTATTCTCTTCTCTGTTTGCAAGATCAGGCCATTTGTTCTTCTACATCCATCTACTTGTACCTTTAACTATTCAGGTATTTTCATCTTCCATGCAAGAATAGTATGAGATACTTTAGTCAGATGCTTTGCTAAGATCTCAGCAAATAGTAATGTCCCTGAAGACAGGTGCTGTCATTCACCTTTCTTTGTATCTCCAGAGCTTAGCAGAGTGCCTGGTGTATAGCATGTACTCAATAAATGTTTATTGACTATTTGACTGAATCTACAGCAGGAGTTCTTAGCCTGGGGTCTTTGCATTTGTTTTTTAAAAATATTTTGATAACTGTATTTCAATATAATTGATTTCCTTTGTAATCCTATGTATTATTTCATGCATTTAAAACCATTATTTGGTGGGGAGGGGCTTATATGTTTCACTAGGCTGTCAAAAGGGTCCATGACACAAAAAACACTTAATAATTCCTGATCAGCCAGTTTAGTAACTTGTCAAAAAAGGACATAAAGTCACAGCCTGACATGACCAGTTCTTCATGAAGGGCTGATGGGTATTTACATTTTAAAATGGAACCAAAGCCTTAGTCGGGAATTCCTGGCCTATTTGTAAGGGGGAAAATGCCACGATGCCTTAATTTCTCCAAATGCTGTTTGTCCTTAGTTTTCAAAGAGGGCCAATGACATCACAGGGTGATGTCTTGTGTGTGAATTGGATTTAAATGAAGCAGAATGGAACAAAGTCTTCAGTCTCTCTCTTCCACAGTTACCGAAGTCCAGTTTCAGGCAACAGTCAAGATGACTTGGAGATGCAATAGTTGGGAATGAGGGTCCTTTCAACTCTGTGATTCTGTGAGTAATTTCAGAGTAGCCCAACCCCCAACCCCCAGTGTCTGCCACCCATCTCACTCCGAGCATTCTTCCTTCAAAGTAACATCAGAGGTCACTCCCCAGCTCTTTAGAACTATATATAAGGGGTTTTGACATCACAGTCATTTCTGGAGATACCAGTCCAGGGTGGGGAGGGGAAAGTTGCAAAGCCATTTGTCATAGAAGCACCTGTGACAACAGTGACTCCATTCTGAATTTATGATAAGCATCTCAACTGAGAAGGAACAGAGCAGCGAAAGTTATGAAAGTTATGCTGCTTCTCCCCATTGGAAAACCAGAGGGAAGATTTACCAGGTGAAGCTTAGAGATATACCAGTATAGCTTGATCTCTTGGTTATAGGTACTTGCCTTAGGCAAAAGGATGTCACATAATTTCGCCCATCACTGGACCTGTCTATTCACAAGACTAGCTGTATTGGGAAGGGCATGGAAATAGGATCTCTTTGTAAACTCGGGGGTATTTCTGGTTGTGAAAAGAGATGAAGAACTTAAACATGTCTCTCACTGAAGCAAGCAGCTAGGACAGAGGACTTGGAAGATACCTGTCTGTGTTACATGATTTCTGTGAGGTGAGAGGTTGTGAAAATAATTTTTTTTAATGCTTCAGTTTCTATAACCGTGTAATAGGGCTGTTACTTAGCACTTCTCTACCTGCTCTTCCAGGGAATCCATTGGGGTTAACGAGATGCTTGCTATACCTTTCAGATCCTTAGATGACCGGACTTTCATTATTTCTATCCCCCTAGAAACAAGCTTACTTACTGTCAGTCTCCCTGGCTTCACTTCTCACTAAGAGTTCTTCTGTGAATACTTCCAACCCTGCTAGTCAGCAGAGATGTAACTCTATATGTATGTGTGCAGGGGTTAAGAGTACAGGAGTTATCGTGGCAGAGATGGAGGGATTATAAGAGTACAGGGGTCCACACATTAATAACCCTGATCACTTTCACTAATTTTTGTTTTTTTTTTGTTATAAGGGAGGGTTCATCTGGGAAGTGAGAAGGTAAGAAGGACTGGTATTTCCACAAGTGACTCACATAAAAACAAAACGCATTAAGAAAAATCCTTATGTACATTTTTAAAGAGCTGGGGAGTTACCTTTGGTGTTACCATGAAGAAAGAATGCTCAGGAGTGAGATGGGTGGCAGACAACTGGGCTATCCTGAAATCAGATTATCTCACATTTAGGTGGTCATCTGAATCAGTGGCATCAAACTCAAATAGAAACTGAGGCTACTAAACTATGCATAAAGAATCTTTGTGGACTCTATATTGACTTAAGGTTTTAAAATATACTCTTATCTATGTCTGATTGCATTTTTATTTTGTTAAACATTTCCTAATTACATTTTATCGAGTTTGTAGGCCATATGCTGCCTGCATACCCATGTTTGACATCTTTGAGCTAGACCAACTCCAAACCAAATTGACTTAAAAGGTTCCCAACAAAAAGGTCACCTGCCTCTGCTTGAAAGCACTGATGATAAGGGATTCACTACCCCCTAAGGTAAAGGATTTCATTTTAATTTGAAGGAATTTTTTCTTCATAACTAAATCTGTCACTTTTTGAAAAACAAAAAAAGCAAATTCTGGACAAATAATGGACAAAATTCCACTGATTTCATGACATGAAGGTACTGAGATACTGCTCTGCCTTGGCAAATCCACCTGTCTCCTCCCAGTCTCTCCCGGGCTCAATAAAACTCATGTTCCTTCCCTTGGGCACCGAAATCACCCAATAGATCACTGTAGATCAGTGAGGTCAGTTCTAGAGAATAGTAATACTGATCCAAGTCACTGGATGAGGTACAAAATGTTCTTTCAATGTGGATTTATAGAATAGTTAAAAAAAACAAACAAACCCTACTAACAAACTACCTGAATGATTGGGCCAAACTAACTAGGCACACAAGAAAAGCCATGTGGATGAAGAATTCCTATTGTGTATATAATTGATGGACAACTCATAGAGCTCGCTTGTGAGCAGGGACATATACTGCAAATGGACAATAAGCTGAGTCCAGAATTAAAGAAGTGAAGGAGAAAGGAAATAGGGGCAGGGAAGGAAGAATAAGCATTTGTTAAGCACCTACTATGTGCTAGGCACTGTGGTAAGCACTAAAAATATTATGCTATTTGATGCTCACAACAAACGTGGGAGCTGGGTGCTACTATTAGCCCCATCTTGCAGCTGAAGGAGTTGAGGCAGACAAAAGCCAAGTGATTTTCCCAGAGTCAAACAGCTAGTAAGTGTATGAGGCTGGCTTTGGATTCAAGTCTTTCTGATTCCAACATTCTATCCACTGCACCACTTAGCATGCCAGGAGAATGGACTGGATTGCCTTTGAAAATTTATGAAGCTCCTTAAATGACTCCAAACTTCTCTCAAAAATAAAGATCTAGTTTGTAAATAACAATATCATACTAGTGTTGTTTTGTGCCTGTCAATCATAGAACATGATAGCAAAAAATTAAAAATAAATCTCATTTAGAGTAGTAGATGGTCACACGGTAGATATGACCCCCTAATGAATGAAGAGCTTTAAAGAAGAACCAGGATAAAGGATGTCATCAAAGAAATAAATGATCAAAAAAAGAAAACATGTTGGTCCCAGAAAACGTGAGGAACAACCAACGCATGGCCCTGTTCTCTGTTGGCATCCTTGCCAGATCAGGAGACATGAAAATATTAGAGTGAGGAAATCTCTGACATGTTTGTTGGGCTTCCCGTGGCTGACTTATGGAAGGACACAGACAAGAGTCACAGAAGATGGGCACGAATGGCTAGGGAAAAATATACAACATGGGAGGGACCATAAACACTGATGAAATCCCATATCCATCTGAGTATTAAAGTAATCAATTCCGGTGAGCTAGATCACAGGACCAAATAAGTGATTCTTAAAGATCAAGAAGCAAGTTACTGGTCTAGAGTGGACCTAATTAACCTAAAGCAGAAGCCAAGATGGGCTTTCTCATTTTATAGTTATATATTTGCTTCTACACATCTAAAAAAATCATATAAATAGACACATCCTGGTTCTGAAACTTACGAGGGAGAATGACAATAACAGCATTGTTATTATGGCTAGCATTTATACAGCAGATGCTTAATAAATGTTTATTGACTCTTTGACTCTACAGGACAGGTTTTCAGCTTTAAGATTTGCAAAGCATTTTACAAATGTTCATCTCATTTGATGTAAGATATGAGGTATGCAGCAATGAAGAAGTCCCTTAGTCTCTCTGTGACTCTGTTTTCTCATCCGTAATATGGAGATGATAATATCTGCAACCCAACAGGGCTGTGATAAGGAAATTACTCCATAAACTTTAGAGTGATACATAAACTCAAGTAGGTCTGGCTTGGACCTGAGTTTTATCCATATAGTGTGGAAATTTACTCCAAAGATGCAGAATGGCAATGTCTTTACCTTATAAACTCAGAGAAGTACCTACGGTGCTGGGATGTTAAATAACTTGCCCAGAGTCAACAGTTATAGGTGGGTATATATCACAGGAAAGATTCAAACCCAGGTCTTCCTGAGTCCAAGGCCAGTGCTCTGTTCACTACTTGATACTGCCAATAGAATGTGGGTTATTAATAATAATCACTTGGATAACTGGGGTACTTTGGAGGAGGTTCCTTCAACCAATATATTGTCAAAATTGTACTGACTGAGAGCCCCATAGTTCTACCACAGAGAGAATACTCATAACAACAGAAATTATTTATACAGTGCTTTAACGTTTCCAAGGTAATTACAGGTATTAGGTCATTTGAGTCTCACAACAACCCTGTGAGGAAGGGTTTACAGGTATGATCATCCCCATTTTAGAGATGGCTGAGAAGAATAAGACTCAGGGACTTAGCCGTGGCCATACAGTTAGCGAATGCTATAAGCAAGATTTGAACCAAGGACTTCCCTGGGCAAGTTCATCACTCTTTTCTCTATATAATGCTCCTTTTGCTTAAGTAAAGTTTACTTAAGTATGCAGGTTTCCCCCAAGTGGAAAGGAAGCTCTTTCAGGGCAAAGACTATTATTTCCCTTTTTGTCTCTGTTTCCCCAGCTCTATTCACAGATTTTGACATAACTAACATTTACTAAATGCCTGTTAGAAAGATGAATGAATATCTATTTTGGGTTTGGAAAGCCCTGGGGAAGTTATTCAGTCTATCCCTCTGGCTTTAAATCAGTCCAAACTTAAATTAGCTCCATTTCCCCCACCTCATGAATGGGTGTCTCTCCAGTTGTTAAAGAATGCCATAAGAGAAAATTTTACAAGTTCTCTTGGTAATGCACTAGCTGTTTGAACTGTCAAGAAACTGTTCCCAAATTTAAGCTATGCCATGAGGGGCTTAGGTTAAAACACATTTCCTCATATTTGGTCCTCAGCAGAGCCAGGACAGCTGGCTGCCATTCTTCATACAAAGACCATGATGAAGTCATCCCTCAAGCTTCTCCTCCCTAGGCTGAATAATCCCAGTTTCTTTCATCTCTCCTGGAGATTTTATTTCCCAGGCCTTTCATCATCCATGTGGCTTTCAGTCGAACCCTTCCCAAGCTAAGAATTAAAAAAACAAAAGCCAATGTGCCTGGTTGATTTTAACACGGGACTCTATGTCCTGGTTTGTTTGGACTCTTGGAACTTGTATGACGTGAATGACACTGATGAATATGCTTTGACTGTATTAAATCCTTGGGCTGGGTACAATCTGCCTCTCCACACACAGGCAGGGACAGTCTCCAGTCCTGAAACCATGAGATAAGAATGGGCCTTGAAACATCAAACCAAAAAAGAAGAGGCAGGGCTCTGCCAAGGTTAAAGAGAAAAACCTCTTAAGAGCCTGAATTGTTTGACTAAAGGATGGCTGAGGAAATGAATCATGATGTATGATTCTTACATCAAGGCCCCCCACTCTCAAGTGTTTTAATTGTCTTGAGATATAACCCTCAGCTAGCAAGGGAGAGGCTTAAAAAGTGCTTCTTATGGAACATAAAAGTGAAAAATTGCTATAAAATTGGTTTTTGGTGAGCCAAAATTATCATTATTAATAATATTATGATGGCAATTCCTTGTATATTTCAAGATAAGAAAGTTAAAAAGAAACTAGAGAGAGAAAACCAATATATTATTATTATATATGACTTGTCAGCTACCAGATGGAGCTTGAGACATATCTAAAAGCAAACATGACATCTTATTTTAATCAATAAATGAGCATTAAGTTTCTACTATGCGTCAAGCACTGTTAAGCACTGAAGAAACAAATACAGCACTCTCTTTTTCCTCATGTTATTGTATTTTCACTGTATACACGTCATTGTCCCTTTTTGAGAGTAGTCACTTAATAAATGTTCACTGGATTATTGAACTGGATGACTTTAGGTCAGTTTCTGAGCCTTGGCTGCCTCCTCTATAGAAATGGGGACAATAATATTGGAAGCATTACTTCACATGGTTGTCATGAGACTCCAAAGCAAAGCACTTTTAAAACTGTTATGTCCCATGACTCTAAGGACTGAACTACTGAACTTGGTGCTATTCCACAATTCCAAAAGGTCTCTTCTGAGATTTTCATCATGAGACATCCAGATGCCTTACTGAGAGAATAGAAGAGAAACCATACCTACCGGTTGAAATAGCAGGTGACCACTGCCCCAGCTATGATCATTTGTTGACAGGCCAGGATAAATTCGCTAGTCCAGATAAGGCCAACTAAATGGTACCACCACATATATCGAATGCCAGAAAGTAGCTTATATTCCACATGTCCCCCTGTTGTCACCTCTGTGGTACCTGCAGGGTCAAAGAAATGATGTTTCAACCAACCTTGTCCTATGTCAAGCACTGCCAAAATGGCTCATGAGAACAACAGGTCTTCTTCGTGTCTGCTTATAATTCATGGATTATTCTTCAGCAATCAGTTAAGATCTCAAGTAGGAAGTAAACTTCTTGAGGGTAGGGACTGTTTTTTTCTTTAAATCTC